>OX366531.1:9072723-9683153 GCA_947256265.1 Acronicta leporina
CTTGAATTAATATCAAAGAAAAAAAATATTCATAAATATTATAATTGCGTAAGTTGATAATGCTATACAATATCTTTACCGCAGTAGTCCCCGAGTGCCACACGTATTTTTTTTTACTGTTGCTGAATCTCAAGTTCCTACGCTAATTATTTTCATATCAAAGCAGAGCCAAAAATAATAATATAGTGAGAAAAAATACTAAATATCATCGGTTAAAGTATTTCTAACTTAATATTACTCAACTTTAACTGCTCATAGTGAAAAAAAAATAAAGCTTACGTAGTTAATTTTTTTTAATGCTTGATGCCACGTGATTGTTAGCCTAGAGAAGAATCACAGAACTAAGAATACAGTAGAATCTTGTAGATAATGATTAGGAAGAATAGTAAGGATCCGCAGTTTTGAAATAGTATTTTGTAGTCAGATGAGGCAACATGCAAAAAGGCCGGATTTTTAAATCTAAACAACTTACACAGTTGGCAAATTCAAAATCCGCATCTGATGCGCCTGGAAAAGTCACAGTATCAAAAATAAATTTAGGAACCGATAGATGTAAGAATCTTAGGCTATCTCTTTCTAATAATTAAGACTCGAGACAATATTATTGGTTAGGTTTAGAACCGCATTGCTAGTGGAAATTCCTGAACGGAAACCATATTGATTTGGAGACAATAGTTGATTTTGCTCCAAATATTTTATAAGTCTATTGTTCATAAGTCTTTCGAGAATTTTCGATAGCGTAGGCAAAATAGAAATCGGTCTATAATTATTGTTCGGACGATCTGCATGCATCCCCTCCCTTATGGATTGGAAGTAGGTACTATACCTAGTTTGAAGGCATCAGGAAATTTTCCTGTACTAAGTGCCAAGTTACATAAAAATGTGAGTGAGAATGTTTTTAAATTTTATTAGAAAAGCGCCAGATATGTTGTCATACCCTGCAGCACAATCACTGCGCAGGTTTGTTATTAAAGTATTCAGTTCAGCTTCATCTGTATTTAACATTAAAAAAGTATTACAGTGTGTGGCGTGATCATTTGATTTTATTTTCGTTTAAGGTTCGTCCAACGTCAACAAAGTAAGAGTTGATTTCGTTAACTGAGCGTTTAGGGTCAGAGTGTGAAAGAAGATCGTCAGCGTGATTAGTGTTTTGTGGAATGTGTGATTAGATTTTATGGCAGTCCAGAGTTTTTTTGTATTATTTTGAGCATTTTTTATTTGGTCTTTATCATAATTTTGTTTAGTATTTTTAAGTAATAGAGAGCAATAATTTCTGTAGTGTTTGAATGTTGTAATTAGTATTTCATTAACAGGTGATTTCTTTAATTTTAGGTGTAGATTGTCACGATTTCGCAGACATTTTAGTAGACCTGGTGTCATCCATGGTTTTTTTAGATGTTTGCGATTGGGCACTATTTTTACAGTGGAGTTTGTAGCTATAATGTTATTTAATGTATTAATAAAATAGTTTGTTGCTTCATTGACGTCTTCGGTGCTGTATATAGGCTTAAAGTCAGTCTGTAGAAGATCCGTCTCAATTTTATCGTAGTTTAGAACCTTTATTTTTCTTGTGTTATGTGTGATAGGATTTGCCTGGTCGGAAGTATTGAGGAAGAGTAAGACTGTGTCATGATCAGTCACTGTGGTGTTAGCAACATAGCAAAAAGCCATAAGGTGGTCTAGGCAGGAGCGGTTATTCCGTGTGGGAAGAGTATGTGCCGGCAGCATACCATAATATGCCGCCAGTGTTAGGTACTCTGTTGAATGGGAATCGGTATTATTTTGAATTATTTTCTGAGATATCAATGTTAATATCACCAGTCATGATAATATTCTTGTATGAAGACAAAGACTTAAAAAGAACATCCTTACGTGGGAGAGCCATGCTTCGGCACGAATGGGCCGGCTCGACCGGAGTGATACCACGGCCTCACAGAAAACCGGCGTGAAACAACGCTTGCGTTGTGTTTCGCCGAGTGAGTTGAGGTTACCGGAGGCCCAAACCCTTTTAAAGGCGGGCAGCGCACTTGCGACTCCTCTGGTGTTGCGGGTGTCCATGGGCGGCGGTTATCGCTTACCATCAGGTGATCCGTTTGCTCGTTTGCCCCCTATCCCATAAAAAAAAAAAACCAAGGACTCTAAAAACATGGTAACATTCCGATTTGAAGGGGACCGATAAACAGCAACAACAACAGTGTCCCTCCATTATTAGAGATAAACAGTTTGCATCTTGTAGGAAAGGTTCTGTTACAAAGATTCTATATTTTTTACGAAAGTATACTACTACACCTTCATTTTGCGAGCCGTGCCGAGTAGTAGCAACAGTGGGATATCCTTCAATTATTGGTAGGGGTGGAGAGTGTGCGAGCAAACATTCAGTTAGAACTATTAAGTCCCATTGTGTGTTACTTCTTGCAAGAAGGGGAGTTAAGCTATCAAAGTTTTTGTTAATGCTTCTGATATTTTGGCAAAGAAGGGAAGGCTTTTTTTTGCAAATTAGTGAATTGGTTGCAGTCCTCTATCATACATGTAGCTGATTCCGCGACCCGGACACGATCTAAGTCTGTGTGAATAAAATGTATGTTATCGAATTTGAAGATGTAGTGTATCTGACATTATTTATAAGTGTGGATAGTATAATGATATCATTTAGGGTAGTAAAACGGGGCGTAGTATAGTTGTTAACTAAAGATGAAGCATGAAGTCTATGAGCGTAAGAACAGCGCGCTACTTGTGTTATGTAGGAGGTTTGAGTGGGTCTTAAGATGGTTAATAGATTGCTTATGGTACATGTAGTGGTGTAGAGCGTGAATGAATAATGTGTTACATGCAGATAAGGGCAGCAAGCTGCTTGTGCCGTATGGACGAGCTGAGTGTTAGTGCAGAATGAGGGTATGTAAATCTGAATGATGTTCCTTGTGGTGTGAAGTGTATACAAATTAATAACAGAGGATATAAAGAAATTGCAAAAACTTAAACAAACTAATAGATCATGCAAATATGTTAGTCATTTACGGGCGGAAATTGCATTATTTAGGCTCGTTTCGGAGCTAATACATATAGGGGTAGAGCCCGCTGTTTTCTTAATATAAATTTTCCCGTGGCTTGACCAGCAGCTGTCGCATTTACCTTCTTTTTGAAGCTTACGGCCCAAGTAATACAGTTGTTTCGCGTACATTGTCAAGCATTCCGTAATATATACGGGAGTCGTTGGGCCCGGCAGCTGAATGCTTGCAGTGGATAATTTAGATTTACCGTTTACCATTATAATGCTTAGAAGCTTTTAAAACATCTTCTTTGAGATGGAATTAGGACACCTACCTACCGGAATAATAGGTTATATTTTTTTGTTTAACGCAAGACATGTAGGTACATGTCCTAGCATGTTAGAATCTTAGTAAAATGGGCCAAGTTTTGGTCAAACTTGCCTTGTCAGTTTAGTTAAAAAAAAAACAGTTAGAGCAGTTAAAGTTGAATAATATTAAATTAGAAATACTTTAAATGATTATATTTATTATGTTTTCTCAGAATATTATTTTTGGGTCTGCTTTGATATGAAAATACTTAGCTTAGCTACTTGAGATTCACAGAACAGTAAAAAAATTCAAATCTCTAGTCATATTGCCAACAATTTTAACTCAGGGTAGTATGTTTGTGTTATTGTTTTAAATGGCTGGCACTATAGAACCGTTGCGAATACATCGATGATTTTTTTTACCCCGGGCCCGCCATTAGTAGGCCTTTCCATTGTTGCCGGCTTATCGTCACGTTCTGGGACATCCCCTGTATAATGACAGGCAAGACTTATTGCTCAATCAACGCTTTAGCTTGAGTGGAATGTTTTTCTACTGCCGTGAATACTATTAGTATTAGAAGCAAGCAATTCTAGCAGCTAATGGTTAAGTAAAATTGCAACAAAAAATAATACTATCCAACTGCGACATCTCTCTCTGTCGCAGTAGAATTGTATAATTCGCTATTTAACATAACTGCTGGCTGCTTTACAAAATCCGAATAATAACAAACTAGTAATTTTATTTTAAAAATTGATTGGATTTTGATTACGATTTTGGCATTTATGTAAAATAGCTGAATGACTTTCAACAGTTTTTCTTAATTAGTGACCTTCAACACGCGGAATGGAATGAACGTTTTGCGTTCATGAGGCGTTTATTAATACAGCGGATTGATGTTCAGCTGTCTCGTCAAACAATGCATGTATTTCAGCGTGAAATAAAATTTTGGATTGTCAATATTAGTTACAAAATTCGGCGCCAGGGGCGTTGTGCGGCATAACAACTATAACTAGTATTCTGGTATTTATTACGTCTTCTATAATTATGAACAATGGCTACATTTTGGTTCTTGCACTCGTCGGGCCACTGCCGCGGCCCGCTCGGCTCGTGCGTCGTTTGGTCACAGTTCTAACTTAACCTAACCAATATAAACATTTTTAATCCTGGATTTAACCCGTCAAAACTAAATTTGATTGCAAAAATCCGTCGTAATATACAATTACATAGCTTTTTTTACACAAAACGCTTATCGTAACTGCAATAAGTCATTCTACAAAACAACTAAACGTGATTAGCGGTTTTGATAAACGTATCGCAATGACAATTCAGCTGGACACCATTCAGCTATTTTACGTAACAGAACTATTTTGTAAAGCAGCTAGCAGTTATGTAAAATAGCAAATAATACAATTCTTCTGCGACATGCATAACAGTGTTCTCAAAACCTTTTGTCAAAAATGACTGCCAAAGAAATTTACAACTTCCTAAAAACGGAGGCCCGAGAATGTTGAAGATTTGATTTCCTTCGAATGACTGTTAATTTAAAGTCTAGTAATATTTTGCTAACTTGTGTATTTTGTACTTTAATTTGTACATTATCTTGTCCTTTTAATAAAAAAGCCTACCTATGAATTGAGCGAAAATAATAGAACAAAATTTTCGCATTTTTTCTTTGCGGTAGTGCAGCTTCAAAATCCGCGATTTTGAAGTTGCACTAGGTACCGCATTTTCAATTCACTCATCTGGCAACACTGATGCTGTCAACAGAGAGTGTCAAAGCATTCAAGATTTCATTTTCATATTTTTCATTAATCTGTGGTATGGTAATGCATTGTTTAGTCTGAGATTGAATATAAACTATGTACAATTATTGTAGGTATGTATATACCTACCTACTGTACAATCTATCTACAAAAGTTCAAATCAAAACAAAGTCAAATCAAAGTACATAATGTCAAATAAATAACCTTCAAAATTTTCAATTACTTTTATCTCTAAAATAAAAATGTTACTTAGCGTAATAATACCCAAAAATTTGTTTCATTGCATAAACGTGTGCCCAAAATTATTACCTATTGCTATACAATGTGCTCACAGACATATCGCATCTACCTCAGAGAATGCAGAAGCTGTGGACTTGGCGTATGCCTCTTACGAAAGTACATCTAGTACAGACAATGCAGGGCGACCGCCCCTAGTCATATTACACGGCTTACTAGGATCAAAAAATAATTGGAATAGTATGAGCAAGGCAATTCATAGGACCACCGGAAGGAAGGTCATAAGTGTAGACGCGCGGAATCATGGGGACAGCAGGCATGCCTCGCAACACACGTACATACACATGGCGCACGACGTAATGAAGCTGCTGAAGAAACTGGAGTTGTCGAAGGTGTCGATCATGGGTCACAGTATGGGCGGTCGCACTGCCATGGTGCTGTCACTGCTCTGTGTAAGTTGTACGTAGTTTATACATTTTTGATAGCAAGATCTGAACTTTGTTTTCGTTATAAACAGATAATCACCCCACTTGCTCTATCACATATTTATTTAATTATGGTAGGTACCTATATTTTTCTGTAAACCAATTTTGTTGCTTTCAGTCGGACATGATATCAAGTCTCATTGTAGTTGATATTTCTCCTGTGAAGACAAGCCCACAGATTTTCTCAATGGCCAACCTTTTTGATGCTATGACATCAGTATCAATTAGACCAGGAATTGCCATGTCAAAAGCTCGGAAGCTTGCTGATGAGCAGCTAAAAAGTATCACTCCAGATGTCAACCTGAGAAACTTCTTGATAACTAATCTAGTACAAACAAATACAGGCTCATATACTTGGAGGGTTAACATATCAGCTTTGAAAGACAACTTTCAATCACATATATCATGCTTTCCCACTAATCTAAGAGGACTACAATATTGTGGGCCATCCTTGTTTATTGGAGGATCTCTATCTGATTATATAGGGTATGTACCTATTTAATATTAAAATATATTTGATCTAAAATTAAATCAAGAGAAATAAGTTGTTGTCAGTAACTAGCTCACAAATGAATGAGAATTTCAACACAGAGACACACCAATCTCTAGACACACTGTGGTACACTAACCTGCTCAGAGCTCAACAACTTGTGTACTTAAAAGTCTCCATTTGTAATAGTTATTATTTAATTTTTACAGTAAAAATGACATAAAGGAAATACAGGAATACTTCCCTCTCGCAGAACTGGTGTTCATAGAAGGTGCTGGTCACTGGGTACACAGTCAGAAGCCAGAAAAATTCTTAGATACAGTTTGTAAATTTCTAAAAGAGAAATAAGCATAACTACCTATATTAGCCTAGCAAAATTATAGTGATATTAATTAATTTGTTTTTATTATAGTTAATTGTTGTTAAAGTGTCTATTTATTGTTATTACCTCAGTGATAAATAAAAGTATGATAATTACATAATATGTTGTGTAATTTTATTGTATTAATTAACATTTTATACAACCACAACCAAGAATATAGGAAGTGGTCAAACACCAAACAAGTGTCACTGGCAGGAAATGATGATAACAAGTCTTATATAGCCAAATCACCAGGACTGTGATGTAACTTTGTAATCTTACTATGGGCTGATCGTAGTAATAAATTTACGACGCTCTTATGGTGCTCCCTCACTGGGAGCATTCACCTGTAGGTAATGTAACATTTTTAAATTCGATTTTTAGCATTGCATTTTACAATACCTACTACCTTCCTGGCTTGATGAAGAGTCGCCTATAATGCAACATAATTCAATTTGGAATGATTACTGTAAACATGTTATATTTAAGGTACATAATAACAACAAAAGGCGGCGGTAGCCTAAAGGCTAGGGCGTCGGACTTGCGATCATGTGGTTGTCGGTTCGAAATCCACCCATTGCACTACCGACGTGAACCCACTCATAACACAAGCATTTGGTTAGCACGAGGGGTTCACAAGAATACTAGTAATGTGAGACACACATTGCTAGGACACCATTTTGAGCATTAGGCACATGCATCAAGTTGTGCATCAATTTGTTCAGTTCTCTTCCCTCATCAATGTAATGCTCTGTAATCTGTAACATTAAAGGATGCGCACTGCAATGCTCGGTTCTCCTCCCTGTCCCTCATTGATGTAGGTAATGCTCGACTCTGTAACGTTACATTACACAGGCGAATGCTCAGCAGGTGATGAAGCCGCCTTTAGTAATTACTCATTATGTTCGATTCACATTAGTTCTGACTATTGCCCAGTTAATCAAGTTGTCCGTTAAAAATTATGTAGGTTCTGCCCGCAACGTCGTCTGCGTGGTCGGCACTGTCGGCGGCAGTGGGAATTGAGTGCAACCTGTAGGTAGAGGTACTTTACCTATAAAAAGTTTAAAGTGTCCTCTATTATGGTTGGCCAAGTTAATGTTATAACCTAGGTACCTGTAATCATCCAAACCCGTTCAGCCGTTTTTGCGTGACTGAGTAGGTACCTACATAACAAACAAGTAGGTACATACATATTTTCATACATACTACAGTAAGTAAAGTAAGTAGTAAGTATTACAGTAAATACCAATAATCCAGTATATAGTACGAACCCATAGGAATTGTAGTAGTAAATAGTACCTAATAGTAATACCAATAGTCCAGTACCTAGATTGTAGGTAATTTTATAGTAGGTAATCCCAATAGGTAATGAAATTATCATGCCTAGTATGATAGGTACCTACCTACTACGCGACCACATCATGAAATCGTTTTTCGATAAGCACGATAGAAGTTTCCTGAATAAGTATTACAGGCATGTTAAATAGCCTTATTACCATTGGAAAAAAAGTACTCCTACTATAATAAAAGAGATCGCTCGCTCAGCCACTGCTACTGCCCGCTACACTAATGTAGTAAAGATATGATAACTACCACAGAACTTTACTAATCACAGTAATCACGTATTTCCCACCCTTCTTTATCAGTCCTCGTGCGGTTTTGCACTCCGTACCTTGCACTCCATACCATTTGGAATAAGGTATAAAACAGCTTGAATTGGTCAATTATAGCATTCCACTTCACAGTTACTGTGAAGTGTGTCTTCATTCATTTAACTAATTGTTTATTTTATATTTCATCTTTAATAAAATGGCTGATTACGTAGGATACCTCAAGTTGCTGTTCGATCGACCCAACGAACCTTTGATCACACCAAAGGGTGACCAACAAGCAGTATTTCAGCTTACAGAACAATTAGTGGTAAGTGTACATAATAAGCTACTATTATAAAATCGTAAAAAAAAAAAAATTGGTATCACTGTTAGAAATTATATGCTCCAACTTAAAAACGTTTGTCCCGTCCCCGGTCGCAAAATTCTTCTACTCGCTCTTCCAAATGTAAAAATAGCATGAATTAAACTAAAAGTAAAACCGCCTCTTAAGGGGCCGTCCTAAAAATTGACGCATTTTAGTGAATTTTGTTGACCGATTGTGAGGAATCTACAAAGAATTTATATAAAGTTATTAATTATTTGAAAAGAACTGTTCTTAAACCTGGCACAAGCGGAAATGGATTTTTCAATTTACTTCTATAATAATCGTAAATCCCTTTTATTGACAACTCCTTTTCCCAAAAAACGCGTTTCGAGTGAAGTTTGATGATCGGTTTACAAGAAAATATTAGTATTACTGAATATTAAAAAATACTATAAAACCCAGCATAATTATGCTCTACTTGGCACTAGCGGAAGCACTTTTTTCAATTTTCATACAAAATATAGCAGGAAAAAAATATTTACGTAACGTAATTTTTCGTGAAAATTGCAGACAAATATGTATTTTTTTCTATTTTTTAGAAAGACATTTTGATTATTTTTTAAATTACTTAATAATCTTCAGTTATCCCTCTAATAGGATCAAAAATTACTTTTTAAAAAAAAAAATATTTTGATTTAGTAAATCAAAGATGAAAAGACCTATAATTGTGCTATAATATCGAGCGCGCAAAGCCGCTCGCGATTAAACCAGATCCAGCCGTCCCTAGCTGCCCCCCCAGCAACGCCCTAAGCCGAGGCCCGTGTCCCGCAGGGGACGCCCTTAGCTGCTGTTGCTTAATTTTAAGTTGCTCCTGGCTGGAGGCATTCGGTGCCTCGCCACCAAGTTCGGTTACGCTGTTAAGATTCCCTGAATCAACAGTTAATGTCCATTTCCAAAAAAAAAAAAAAAAGCGCGCAAAGCCGCTCGCGCCAGTCACGTTTGGGCCTTTCCAGCGAGAGGACGTATCGCTTTGTGTCACAGGCGTGCGCTTGTTTGACGTAAATATTTTCCCAAATTATACTGCGATTAACACAACTTTATACGTTGATTATTTTATAACTTCTAATTTCTAGAAAAGCCCTATAATATAATATGGTCTGGTATTTTTTGTAGGAAGTATGGGTAGTACAAGTTTCTCATTGTGCTGATTACGAAAATGTTTATTTTTGAAATCCAAGATGGCGGACATTACTTTTCTAAATAAATTAATATGGGTGTCAATTTCAAAGATTTTCAGGGGCTGATTACGAAAATTATATTAATTTTGAAATCCAAGATGGCGGACATCGCTTTTCTATATAAATTGATATGGGTATCAATTTCAAGGATTTTCAGGGGCTGATTATGAAAATTATTGAAATCCAACATGGCGGACATTGCTTTTCTAAATAAATTGATATGGGTGTCAATTTCAAGGGATTTCGGGGGCAGATTACGAAAATGACATTAATTTTTAAATCCGAGATGGCGGACATTGTTTTCCTTAATAAATTGATACGGGTGTCAATGTCAAGGATTTTCAGGGGCTGATTACGAGAATGACAGTAATTTTGAAATCCAAGATGGCGGACTTTGCTTTTCTAAATAAATTGATATGGGTATCAATTTCAATTATTTTCAGGGGCTGATTACGAAAATGATATTAACATTGAAATCCAACATGGCGGACATTGCTTTTCTAAATAAATTGATATGGGTGTCAATTTCAAAGAATTTTGGGGCTGATTACGAAAATGACATTAATTTTTAAATCCAAGATAGCGGCCATTGTTGTTCTAAATAAATTGATACAGCTGTCAATGTCAAGGATTTTCAGGGGCTGATTACGAAAATGCTGTTCTAAATAAATTGATATGGGTGTCAATTTCAAGGATTCTCAGGGGCTGATTACGAAAATCATAATTATTAATTTTGAAACCAGAGATTAAAATTTGGTTAATTTTTTTCAAGTTAAATATGAACTGTTAACTATTTGTGATTTTTTTGCACATTCCTATATATTATTATAAAGTTATTTTAGTGATGGAAAAACTCGACTGCGATCAAAATTTGAACCTGCGTCTTCTGGTTAGATAAATCAGATGCTATGATCACTAAGCCGCCGCGAGTACCACCTGCCAGGTCTAAATTTGCATTCACATTCTGAATTTACGTTTTAAAGGTGACGTCAGTAATATCTATTGAAAAGTCACTTCTTTTTTGAAGAACATCCTACAGCCTGATTGTACTTGGGATGTAGTTCCTTTGGAAACGTACAGTACAGTAGTTCCCATTCTTTTTGGCCGGGCAGAGGTTGTTGCACCCGCCTTCGTGCGCATGGTACAGTCAAGTGGAAAATTACTAATGCAATTATCCTATTTAGTATTAGATCAGTAAGTAGATAGATTTTTATTTTATACATTGGCATAACATAAAATACATTAAAAAAATATTTATTAATAAAATCAGGCGTAGTACATTCTCAGTAGGAGCTCGGAATTTGAAATTTGTGCCCGGATAATAGCAATAGGCTCGCCCCCTATTACATGGGACCTTAACATATCGGCGAACTGTGGGTGTACATTAGTGTACGCCTCTGCCTAACCCTTCAGGGAATACAGGCGTGATGGTATGTTATGTTCGAGGTACTTACGACTGCGACTGCGTGTGATTGCGACATTAAGTATAATACCTCTAGCTCTCAAGAGTCGGCCACCGAATTTCTAATACAAACGTAATACCAAGTTATATCGTAAGTAAAACACAATTTATTGGATTACGATTTATTATGGTATTATGTTTTTGCCGGCAATTCAAGCATTCAAATTTAGACAGCGCAATGCTTGGTAATTTAGTAGCTATTATAACGCTTTATATTTTACTAGCTTCTGCTAGACTTCGTCCGCGTAGAGGAGATATATGAGGATATATAGCCTATAGCCTTTCTCAATAAATGGGCTATCGAACAATGAAAGAATTTTTCAAATCGAACCAGTAGTTCCTGAGATTAGCGCGTTCAAGTAAACAAACAAACAAACTCTTCAGCTTATATATTAGTATAGATTTAAAATATGCCATGATATACATTACAAACAAAATTATACAATCATAGCACCTATTACAAAGCTCTATGTTCATAAGTCAAAAGCAACCTCATCTTACAATAAATTATTTATAAGCAAAGGTTTTAATACATTCAAAGGTATGAATATTGTAGTTATCGCCGTGATTACTACTGTAGTACAAAATTAATGTCTTATGTTGGTCCTTCATTAGGCACATTCTACGTGCATGGTAAATTATGAAAAACAAATACCAGTTCTTCAGACACCTCATCTCACACTTTTCACGATGAAGTGGAGCAAAGTTAAACTACATACCACAATTAGCACAGATGTAATACAACCGAGCGGTTTCAGTCGTGACCAAAATGTGTTTTGATAAACATTTAACAAAATATTACGATTTTGAAGTGCCTAGCAAAAGATAAAACCTCCAAAGTAAAAGTAAAAGTTATAATAGATAAACCCTCCAAAGTAAAAGTTTGAAAATCCAAAATCCCTGAAACACATTTTTTATGATGAGTAGCTACATATCTCATTTTCAAATACCTACCTTTAAAAACTATTTCCCATACTAATAAGTAGATTAACCTTCAGACTTCAACCCCCGTTTCCTATCCTTAAAATGTAAAAATCCATAAATCATTCAACTCGTCTCTAGGTATTTATTAGTAATCAGTATCTACAAAAATTTCAATTTTTGACCCTAATTTCCGCCTTCAAAGTTTTATGTTTCGATGTTTATTGAATATTGTATGTATAAAAATATACTAAATTAAAAACAAAATAAATACAAAAAAAACTAACGAGAATAAAACTAGAAAATTAATTTAAAAATGAAAGGATCAACATTGTTTATAGGCTCGTACGCTCGATCTGCAGCCATGTGTGCGTGAAAAGCGCACACAAACATAGAATTTACCTAAACTCGATCGAGTGAATTTTTAGGACGGCCTCTTAAAACAAAAAGAAAATGTCATGTCATCATGTGCGAAACAGTTTCGGAAGTCGGTGCCATTTGGTCGGATCTTTTGTTTACTCCACCGACATCCGAAAGTGTAGATTGAACATTTTTCTCCCACTAAAATGTAGGTAAGTATACCTATATTTAAAAATGTTTAGCATGAGTTAATTCAAAATAAGGGAGATCGGCATATACCTCCCTACCTATCTTACAGATGTAGACATGCATGCATCCCTCTAAGCAAATGACTAACACCGGCGCCGTACGAAAAGTCAAATCATTTACAGATTTCATATCAATTTGTTCATTTAACAGCCCCCGGATTACGCAAACAACGGCGTCGAATTAAATAACCGTTTCGGTGACGATGCCTCCGAGAGAATTCCATTGAAGAACCTGAGTACATACCCTAAGTTTAACATCGCGTCGCAGCTGCCTACCGATGCCGACTTCTCGCTGTTTCTACCGAAACACCAGGAAATGGCTACTGAAGTTATTGACGTTCTTATGGGTGAGTGATATTGTTACATAGGTATACGTACATTATTTCCTTTATTTATATTTACTTACATTTTTACATTACACAAAAATATAGCAAAATAAAAACGATTAATAAAGAATGCCTATAAGAAATATTGGCCCACCGGAACGTCCGGAACAGAGGCAACGGTCCTAACAATGTTGGCAGTGTCCAGGATTACTGCTTTCTTAGGGTCTTCTTAGGGTCTGTGCACACCGCGTTTTAAAAACGTGCGTCGACTGCGCGCTTTTATCATACAGAGCAATTTGTTGGCGTATGATGTATGATTCAAACGCGCGACAGCGGCACGTCTGTATCCGAGCGTTTGTATCGACTCAAAGGCGTGTTTTGAATTTATACAGGTGTGCAAAGATTTACAGGCTGCGTCTGACTCGCGTGCGTATGGCGTCTGTATGATCTGTATCACTATAAACGCGCGACGACGGCGCGTTTAAAAAACGTAGTGTTGCACCATGTTGATCGGGACTCGGAACTCTCGCTCGGCTAACACAACGATCGGTACAACAATCGTCTAATTCGCTTTCGCCCCTCACAAGACGACAACCTCGTGTGCCAAATCAAGCTATTTCATACTTGCATTTTTTTAATTCTTCCTCTGTTTCGTTCACGAGGTTCTCGTCATGCAGAGTGGTGATGTCAACAATCATTGTTCCACGTTCTAAACGATTTATCACCACTGTAGCAGGCATAGTGGAAACAAAAGTCCTTTCTATGTGATGATAGATAGATAGATGTGTCGATTCTTATATTATGATAGATATTGGAAGCGGGAACCTGATATTGTTGAGATGTATCTAAGGTCACAATTTAGATAAGGTGGAAAACATATACCTACCCCAAAAGCAAAAATATGTGCCCCCGAAACACCAGCGCGCATCTGAAGTTAGCCAATGCGAATAGCCTCGCAGGACAAATAACTTCTGCTACTGCTACTTATGCTACGGTACATGACTTGCTTGGGTGGTTTGGGTGACTTTACGGTGCAGCAGCCTACACCACGATAATCTTGATATGGACAACATGACCAAAGTATATTATCAATTCATCAATTGTATTTCTTCTTCAAGAATAATTCTCGTGGATGAAATAAAAAAACCAAATATTATATAAACTTTACAAAATATACAATTGACGACCTCTGTGGTTTAGTGGTTCGAGTACCGGACTGCTGACCATGAGGTCGTGGGTTCGATTCCCACAGGACACAAAAATTTATGTGATGAATATAAGTGTTTGTGTTAGTCTGGGTGTTTCTTATGTATGATAAGTATGTATTTACAAAAAAAACGTATATAAGTATTATATCCATTGTCTAGTACCCATAGTACAAGCTCTGCTTAGTTTGGGACTAGATGGTGCTGTGTAAAAATGTCTCAGAATATTTATTATTTTTATTATTAATTACATTTAGGGCCACTTGGACCAACTTCTTAGATATATTTAAATTGTATTTAAACACAAATTTACTATGAAAAATGATGTTTAAATGCAATTTAAACATATTTAAGAAGTTGGTGCAAGTTGGCCTTAATCATTTACAGTACCTACCTAAAATACTATAAGTACTACTGAATGAATTCACAATAGACTAAATACCTACATTTTTATTTGTTTCCGTAGACGTACCTCAGAATCAGTTGCCTGATTTCTTATCAACATGTGTGTTTGCGAGAGCAAACCTCAACCCACAGCTGTTTAACTACTGCTACTCTGTGGCACTAATGCATCGGTAAGTTGACATACCAACATCATTAATATACTACTTCAAAAATGTTAAGATTTATGTAGTTACACCTGTAAAGATAGGTAACACACCACAGTTCTTGTAATGTTATGAATTGAAAACCAAATAAATCTAACCATACTAGTCAGTCAAAATTTGGCTAAACTCATTCATTGAACATTATTTGATTTTGTGCAGTAAGTTATATTTTTACCATAGTAGCATACCTACATGCAGTTCTGACAATATACTGTGCTTCTCTGACGTTGTATGCAAGTGGCCACAATCAATCAATCAATTTTAAAATAAAAAGTTGTTAAATAAACAGAGCAGTGTTATAAATAGATTACGTCATTATTATAAGTAATTAAAATTCTCAATAGAATTGCAAAAAATATTTTTTTTTTAATTATTTATGTGCATGTGTGGTTGGAAATAAGTGTAATAACTTCAGACAAGCACACCTCTAAAGTCCTAACTGTAGTATACAGAATACATATATTATTATCATAATATAGGTGAGCAGTGAGCAGACTATTCTGGTTTTAGATTGACAGAATACTATAAAATTAAGCAATTATTAGACATTTCTTATTCATGCTATTCTCTAATCCATGTACAACATTTAACAATGATAACAATGGTTGTATATATATATAAACAAGATTATTGATATTTTAAGACAATAGTTCCTTGAGTTGGAAGATTATTATGAATTTTTCATTTTAAACAAGTGCTAAAAATAAACTTTATTTTTCAGTGAAGACACTAAGAATGTGCCCATACAGAACTTTGCGGAAACATTCCCTTCCAAATTCATGGACTCACAAGTATTCCAGAGAGCACGAGAGATGGCTGCTGTGGTGCCTCGAAATGTACCAGTGAGTATTAATTCATTGCTTATCCCTGCCACCACAGCAATTACCACATTTTTTATCTGAATTTGAACAAAGCACTGGTTTATAGTTGGGTGTCCAAGGCCCTAAACTATCATTTGAGTAGAAATCCATAGGATATGTCCCATCATCTTTCAACCATTTGCTATTACCTAATGAGACAGAAAACTCATAAGGTGTCAATAATGGCTTTGGAAAAGCTGTACCCCAGTCAATTGATAGTCTTGGGCATGCCACCTGAACAAAGGCATCAAGACCAAATAGTGCTAATTTACTAGGAAAAATCTCAGATAAGAGAATTTTTACAAATATTTTATCAGAGTTATGAATTTGTTTTTCTAAATTGGCTAAGACCTTTGTACTACCTTGTCTTCCTAATGTGCCAAGTATCAGACCAAAACTTTCTGCTTCTCCAGCAATTTTTACTTGATTTTGCCTATTTGACTGCATTAATTCATGTTCATACAATTCAGAAGTAATTTTTTTTTCATAGGGATCATACTTATAGGCTGGTATTTTAGGATTAGCTATCATTATTGACTCTAAGTGGAATCTGCCATCTCCTAGGTATATAACAACATCTGAACTTAATTTAGGAGCTGTACAACCTAAGATTTCTCCTGGAGATAAAGGTTTACATTGTGGTACTGAAACTATGTAGTCCTCAGTATTCAGTATCTTAGCAACAGAATGAAGGGTTGTAACAAATTGGATTGTACTAACTAATGCTAAATGTGTCTGCTTTGGAAAGTTCAATTTCACAGTTTCCACAAAATGTGCTGGATCAATTTTTATATCAACAAATATGTAGAGTACCTTGATGTCACATGTCTGGTCTATAGGTATGAGGCAAGAGTGGCCATAATGTACCAACAGGTCGACACCAAGCGCGATAGCAGTGAAATCGTCAATGCAACATGCACCATATGTAACATCACCCAATATAACTGTGTCAGCATCAGTAAACGTCTCAATTATGTCACACAAGGTAGTCGCGAACATTGTCAAACCTGTAAGGAAATTTTCAGAGTAGGTCTTTAGGTACCAATTAAATTAGGATTAATTAAAGCAAGCAATAAAAGTAGGATTGCAATAAGCTTTTGGATTACCTTCAGGTAATTGCAGAGCCACACGTTGCGACCCCAGTGACCTTATTCTCCATATTGTTTTGTGTATTTCGAAGTTGTAGTTTTGTGGCAAGACTTCGCAGGCTCTATTTAACAGAGGGTCATTTAGTAATTCATTAGGGATTTTATTAACAGATCGTATATTTGGTTTGAAAGTTTTCCTTTGACCTTCAGGTTTTGCGCGTACTACGACTACGCCGGGGCTTAAACTGAAATCTTCCATTTTTACAAATCTAATACCGCATGATTAACCAAATCTCTTAGACAAATTAACATTAAATTTCGCAGTTCTAACATCAAAATATAAACACGCGGAGTCCAGTCAGTACAATAGCACAGACTGTTCTGTCAGAGTAATGTCAAAATGTCAATCAGAGTTAGTGAAATAGTGATGGAATCAACCCCACCTAATCGAGTCACTCACGAAATATAAATTTTCATTTACAATTTAATTAATGTATATTATTTTACATAATAAAAGTTGACTTTGAAATTTGGGAACGAATTTTGAGTTCTAAACTTGAAATGTTTATACATAATTCGTGTAGGATTCAAGGATTGCTTATTGTCATTTTGCCCGATGATCGTAATGAATGAGTGTGACTCTGACTTGCTTGACTGGGTGTTTGAACCACTCAAATAGACCATCTAATGAAATAATTACCTACACAAATCTTTATCTAGTCACTAGTCAAACAACTAGGATGTCAAATGAATTTGTGAAATTATTCGTTGACTCGATTGGCAAAAATCAAGTCTTTACTTTAATTTAAAAAAAATACTAAAATATTCAAACAACCTTGTATAATGTAATACACCTAATTGTTGCCTTTGTTTCTGGCAGTGAGAAACATTACAGTACTCGAGTTCCACCTTATTTTTCCTTCCGTTTATTTTTATAGCGAGTGCTCAAGTAATCGGGTTAAAATAAATGGCCAACATGGCACATCACTTCTAGTTTAGTCAAGAAGTGGCCTACGTGACTTTTTACACGGCAAAATTACGTTTCATTTCTCCAAACATTTCTCTGTCCCTTATATGTGTACATAGAGGTGTTACCGTATTAGAACTATATTCAATCCTAATAAACTTTAACAAATTAATTGTAAATTGACTCTTGTCACTAATAAGGTCTAATTATTATTTATTAATTATTCAAAAAATTACTATAATTATTATGACCAAGAATGTTATTTATATAAAATAAATCTAACATTCTCGTCCACGATAATGACCAAAGATAATGACTGAACTGTAACTTGTTGTGCTCTTGTGCTACGTCACTGATCTCTGTAATACTTGTAGGGAGGGTACAAGTTGGAGAGTGGTTGGAGAGCTCGTGAAGAATTTAGAGAACCCAATAAGGTCCCAATAACAAGTCATAGATAGAGTTTAGGCGGGAAAATGAAAAGTGCACATTGTCGGTTTTATATTATTTTTCAAAACTTGAATTTCTCCGAAGTTTAATGTGTAATTATGGTGGATAATTAAACATTAAGTGTTCGTGAACGTGTGAGAGTGTAGGCAAATGATATAAAATTGAAAATCGTGACTTTTTGGGTTCACTCCTAAACTCCATCGAAGCCTCAATAAAGTTTCTACCGTTTTATTGGGGCAACTCAACAACTTATACTTGACACTGGCGAACACAAAAAGTTTGGTGCCATAATACAATCCCATGGTGGGAAATATAATTTGATTACTCTAATCTTTGACTATCTATCTATAAGGACCCGCCTCTCATGATCATTCCCCTCTGTCAAGGTAGTGGATTAAAAAATCTAACGCGTTTATCAAAACTGTTTCCGAAATCGATTTTTCATTAACAGAATCGTTTCCGCTCAGTAAGGTCATCATAAATGCTCCGTGTAAATACCGATATACGTGCAGTTAATGTATGCAAAAAAATATCTAATATCTTATTTAGATAAAGATGGATTTATTTTCCGTATGTAAGTATTAAAGTTCATTTATTACTATTTAAATTACATAATACAATTTATTAATAAAGATCGAGGACGTTACCGATTCAATAATCGAGTATAAAATAATCGTTTAGTTCAAGCATGCACTCCCCACGAGACTACCCGCACTCCCCACGAGACTATCAGCACTCCCCACGAGACTAGCAATTTTTTTTTTATTAACAATATGAGCCTTCTGCTAATAAGCGTAAGATTTAAATTTGAAATATCCATCAAAATGTCATTTTTTGATTTTCAATTATATATCATCCAATAGGATGTCACCATTTATGATTTCCAATTATAGGTCTTAATGCAGAATTACCGTTTTTTGGCAATTATAGGCCTTATATATATTATGACATAATGCATAAAACTCGAATTTTAAAAAGTGTAGCGAGACTATGTCCCTCTTTTGTTTTGTCATTTTAATTAATGATGTGATAGTGTTTGTTTACGATTTCAAATCGATATCGATATTATTTTCGTGTTCAATGTAAGACCAAATTATAATAATTGCTAAAGATCACTAAAGATGTATATCATGAATTTATGATATCACTATATTTTTATAAAATTTAATAAAATAACATTTTTGGAAATGACGTAACTAAGATTATTGATTATTTTTGATATCCAGTGCTATTAGATATTTATTTGTTACTTTTCAGATCTACAAAAGACTTTCATTTAAAATGAAGTAGGTGTGATTGATAAATAATAGCTTAAGTCGTTGCGAATAAATGTGTTGACAAAAGAATTTATAAATTAACATATTTAAATCGTATTTAAAAAATCATTGAAAATGATTTCTAAGATACGCTACGGTTTGAAGGTCTGGGGTTTCTTTTACCGCTTAGGTGGAAAACCAGCACATGGCCCGCCTGATGGTAAGTGGTTACCGTAGCCTATTACGGTGAACGCTTGCAACACCTGGTTGCAAGCGTTTGGTATCAAAGTATTTGTAACATAACGTCCCCAATATCCGCTCTATCTATACTAATATTATAAAGAGGAAAGATTTGTATGTATCAATGTATGTAACAAATAAACTCAAAAACTACTAGGCCGATTTCGAAAATTCTTTCACCATTTGAATGCTACATTATTCAAGATTAACATAGGCTATAGAATAATTATGTATTTCGAAAAGTTAGCGATTTCTCTCACCCGTGCGTTTATTTTCCAATTACATAGTATGTACCTATTTATCTATACCTAAATTGTTTCTTTGTTTTGTATTTAATTAGCATGCAATGAGAGCATTGCATTGAAAATAATTATGACGCAAGATATTAAAAAGGTGTGTATGGATGATTTTAATTTTGCAAATAAATAATTACATATAAAAATAATTTGTAATCGTTGTTACGTTTTTATCCATTCTTCCTAAAATAATCTATCGATATAAAATATCGACATAGTAGCTTCCTAATTATTTTTATTGTATTATACGTTCGTATTGTCGTCAATTCTTGTATGTTGACGTATTTGACCTCTATGTGTGCGTAAATTGTGTTAGTGGTGAAGATTTTAATATGTGTGAGTGCGTAGCGATACAAAATGATTTTGAGTATGTGTGCAGCAATGTCTATGTAGTGTTTCCTCCCCCCGCACCAAAAGTGACAGACTTTTTTGTTCATAGAATTAAGCGCGTCACTTGTCCAGGGATAGATAGTCAAAGACTCTAATACTTGACACTGGCAAATACACAAAAAGTGTGGCGCCATAATAAATTTAAAAAAAATCTACTATTTTTGAATGAATGTGTTTGAGTGGAGTTTAGGCGGGAAAATGTAAAGTGCACATTGTCGATTTTATATTATTTTTCAAAACTTGAATTTATCCGAAGTTTAATGTGTAATTATGGTGGATAATTAACCATTAAGTGTTCGTGAACGTGTGAGAGTGTAGGCAAATGATATAAAATTGAAAATCGTGACTGTTTGGGTTCACTCCTAAACTCCATCGAAGCCTCAATAAAGTTTCTACCGTTTTATTGGGGCAACTGAACTTATACTTGACACTGGCGAACACAAGTGTGGTGCCATAATACAATCCCATGACGGGAAATATTCTTTGAATACTTGATTACTTTATTACTTGACACTGGCAAATACACAAAAAGTGTGGTGCCATAACAAAAAAAAAAAATGTGTTTGAGTGAATGCGATTATGTCGTGAATAGGGAGTGAGTGAGTGAGTTATTCTGATCTACACTTGAGGTTCAATCAAGAAGGTTTTGGTCAGAGAGGGCCAGAGTCACTGTTTTTTTTAACGAATCATTCGTTCTGAACCGTTTTATTGATTTGTACCTGAATTTGTACAACTTTACTTAATGAAATTAAAATTTTTAGCAGTGTTAAAATTTAATTTAGTTTTGATTATAATTATAGTCAGACTAAGCTTTTTTAACAGATCCGACAAAAAAATTAAAAAAAGATTTGATTTTTTTATAAAAAAAGATTCAAGTTTCTAAAATATATCTATATATTTTAATGCAACGTTTTTAATGCTCAGTTGTGAATATTGTATAGCTAATGCCGCAGTTACTACAGCTAGGAATCTAGATGTGTTATAGACCTACAAATTGCGAAAAACCAATTGAAATTTGAATTTGGCGGGCTCAGGTGAACGATCCGCCTTAATAGGTAATCAAGTAAACCTGTACCTATCTATTATAGCGTACTCCGATCATGATCCCGCGGGATTATACAGCCACGGATTTGGAAGAAGAACATCGTTTAGCTTATTGGCGTGAAGACATCGGCGTAAATCTGCATCACTGGCATTGGCATCTTGTATACCCCTTCACAGCCAGCCAAAGGTCCATCGTCGCTAAGGATCGCCGCGGCGAGCTCTTCTTCTATATGCATCAACAACTGATTGCACGGTAACTTCTTGCTTATATTAAAACGTTTTTTTAAAACTTTGTCATGGGTGCATTTACAAACACAAATTATCACATACACAAATACCCCGACCCGGAGCAACTACCTGTATGTCTTACAAATGTGTGTTCCGTGCGGGAACCGAACTCGCAATACGTAACTTGTAGCGTTTAAGCCGACTGCCGATCGCTCAGCCACTACGCGAAATGTGCTGTCCGATTATTCGATTGCGTTACGAATCTGTAGGTAGCTAAAGCTATGTATGTCTTCCGTAGTTTCGGTTCGGTTAGGTACAGTCAGCGCCAAAAGTCGCTGTTTTCTTATATGCAGAAAACTGGTACTAAATTCTCAGGTCAGAATTTTTTGGTTAGTAATGATGTAAAAACGTTTTGAAGATTGCATCGTGTTCAGCGACTTTTGGCGCTGACTGTACTTTTAGAATCATTATTATATGTAGGTACTTGGCATAGGCCCATAGCGAATTAGCTTCGCTAGCAAGATGTTACAAATACCTACATGCTTTTAACAATGCCATAATACCAGATTATGTAAAACTTTGATCTGTATTCTAAGGGTGGGTACTGACCGGTGTAAAACGAGCCGTAATGTCACATGTTACAAAGGGAGCATTCGTGTAGTCATTAGGTATGTGGAAACTATCACAAACACAAAAAGAACGACTACACGAATGCACGCTTTATAACGTGTTATATTACGTCAAGTAAACACTGGTCAGTACCTACCCACCTAAAGAGTACCTAAGTATTAATTAACTTTCAGCTATAACTGTGAGCGTCTTAACAATTCTCTGAAGAGAGTGAAGAAGTTTAGCAACTGGAGGGAGCCCATTCCTGAGGCATATTTCCCTAAGCTGGACAGCCTTACTTCATCGCGAGGCTGGCCCCCGCGACAGGCAAACATGACATGGCAAGACCTGAATCGCCCCGTTGACGGTCTTAATGTGACCATCAATGACATGGAAAGGTGGAGGAGGAATATAGAAGAAGCTATTTCCACTGGTAGAGTAATCAATGTAAGTCGCATTCCCTGTACGTGGCATATAAAATCATGAAATTAATCTAATATAATAATTTTCAATAGCTTTCCATTATTGGTAAAGACAGGATTTGAATTCTACGAGGAAATACCAGATTAGTTAAGATGGTACCTAGCTAGGTAGGCCAAATTCCAAGCAATGCATTTCAATAGTGTGTACGTCAATGTATGTTGGCCGCAAAGCTCGCGGACCGTCTCAAGGAAGATTGGCTACTGCAGTCATATGAAAGCACACCAGTGACAACTATCTACACGGAGCTGAAGTCACTGTGTCAATCGGTCTTCACTTCACTATTTTTATTTGATTATAACTAAATGTAATACTTACAGGAGGATGGAACCACGAAGCCTTTGGATATCGACACTCTCGGCAACATGGTGGAGTCTAGCATTCTATCACCGAACAGAGAGCTATACGGCAGCATACACAACAACGGCCACAGTTTTTCGGCATATATGCACGACCCTACGCACCGCTACCTGGTTAGTAACTTATTATAGATATCTTCTTTTATTTTTCTATGTAGTTAGTAATAAGTACCTACCCAGGGCATACGGATCATCTGATGGTAAGCGTTTACCACAGCCCATGGACGCCCGCAACACCAGAGGAGTCGTAAGTGCGTTGCCCGTCTTATAAAACAGTTTGGGCCTCCGTTTATCGTGTCCATCAGTAGTGCAGTACCTAAATATATTGATTTTTATGTGTTGCTTGCTGTTTCATTTTTGCAGGAGAGTTTCGGAGTGATTGCCGATGAAGCGACTACGATGCGCGATCCATTCTTCTTCCGCTGGCACGCGTGGATCGATGACCTCTTCCAGAGACACAAGGAATCCTCCTACGTCCGCCCCTACACGCGCTCGGAGGTAAAGCCGTAGTCTTCTAGATATAAACAACACAAGTTTTAAACAATAATAACAGTTTTAAAACATGATACCTACAAGATTATAAGTGAAACCTCCAGCAATACAACTGTGAATATTGAACCGCATTTCTCACAATAGTTTTTGCGTGTGATGAGCGTAAACGTAAACATCCTAAATATACCTTATTCTTCACTCTAAATATACCTCATTAGCCTAGTGGTCCTGAGCGCGACTGCTACGGTAGAGGTCCTGGGTTCGATTCCCAGATCGAGCAGTATTATTAGGTTTTTCTATAAAATTCCTATTAGAAGGTCGGAGTTTAGAATTTATGCCAGGTTAATGGTAATAGACTCGCCCGCTACTACATAGGACCTATTCACCGGCGAACTGTGGGTGTAAATTAGTACGCCTCTGCCTAAGCCTTCGGGGAATATGGGCGTGATGGCATGTTCATTGTTTTAAAGATATAATATATAGGTACCTAATACCAACTATGTACCTACTTATTACCTGTATCTATGTTCAAACATTTTTTTTGGCTTCTATAGTTCTTATAAAGAAACCTGCCTCGGCGCCACTGCTACGCTGGTCAGGTTCGATTCTCAGGTCGAGCAACGTCTGATTCTTCTACGAAATTCTCAGTAACATTTGGAACTCAAGATTTGTACTCGATTATGGCTCACCCCTATTAATTACATGGAACAAACATACCGGCAAACTATGGGTGTTGTACATCAATTATAGTTTACATGTCGCGTAATTCTTAGGGGAATACAGACGTGTGTACGATTGTATGAAAGAGCCCTATTATTATTTAATATTTTATGTACCTACCTGTGGACATGGCCTGTTACAATTTATGGTCAGAAATTCTAAGTAGGTACCTACCAGCCGTCGCAGCCACGCTGTACGGTTGCTACTTTCGCACACTGCTGGCACTGCCACGTGCATAGGGTATCTACATTCAATTGTAAAAATTGCTTGGGAACCTGAGAAGAGCTTCCCGATACTAATATTAATTTAACGTTAACAGCTTGAAAATCCTGGCGTTCAAGTTACATCTGTGGCGGTGGAGAGCGATGGCGGTCAAGCCAACGTGCTGAACACTTTCTGGATGTCCAGCGACGTCGATCTGTCTCGAGGTTTAGACTTCTCTGACCGTGGACCGGTTTATGCACGATTCACGCACCTTAACCACCGAAACTTCCGTTACGTGTAAGATATTATGGGAATGCCTTAGTACTGAAAACAAACTAATTCTATGTTAGGGCGTAGTTTTCTTTGTTGTGATTTATTACCCACTTATCATGTGAATGTTGTTTTAGCATTAACGTGAACAACACTGGCAACGCCCGCCGCACCACTGTCCGTATATTTATCGGTCCTAAATTTGACGAACGCAACCTAGCCTGGTCCCTCGCCGACCATCGCAAGATGTTTATCGAAATGGATAGATTTGTACAACCTTGTAAGTACTATATTTAAGCATTTCTGAACTGTTTCGTGGTAATTGGTATACCTATTCCTATTGTTAATTCTAGATTCAAACAATAAATATAAGAATACTATATAAGAAACACTAAATATTTACATTTCAAGAAATTGGTGATGTAGGTACTCATTTCCTAACTGTACCTACCTGCTTTATCTGTAACTGTATTATTTTATCGCACCCTGTATCTACTTACGAAGTCACCATAGGGTATGGTATTTACTGTCATTACTATGTTTCAGTGAGTGCCGGCCAAAACACGATCACCCGCTTATCGACACAATCGTCCTTGACGATTCCTTTCGAGCAGACGTTCCGCGATCTATCTGCACAGGCCAACGATCCTCGCCAACCCAGTCTCGCAGAGTTCAACTTCTGTGGTTGCGGTTGGCCACAACACATGCTTGTACCTAAGGGTACTGAAGCTGGCTCGGCCTATCAGCTATTCGTTATGCTCTCTAACTACGACCTCGATAGTGTAAGTACCTAGGACTACAACACAACTTACTATAAAGGCTTCTGAGCTGCTATAGCTGGACACTTTCGACTTTCGTCGTTTTTCGTCGTCGTTTCGCCCGTCTTAGTCGGTTTTCCTTTCTGTTACCCTCCATAATGAGAAGATTACCTACCTAGGTGTTGAGGTTGACGTAAGGTTGGTATCATTACATAGCAGTTCGAACACAACACCTTGCAAATTAGATACAGACCCGGTCAGACCCCTAATAATAAAGGCTTTTTACCTGTTCCCGTTTACTGTTTGAAGGACACCTGCTCCACCCATAATTCAATAAAATTATAGGCCCATTATACAAACCTTGCGTTATCTAATCTAAACCGAATCAATATTTTTTGTATGATAATAAAATTTTAATTATTTTATATTAGCTGTTGCCCATGGTTTCACTAGCCTCCTTAAAGGATTTACTTACCTACCTTAAGTTACTCAGCAATTCAACTATGAAAACATTCAACGCGTAGTTGTTTACGTGTAGTTGTTACGTTATGCGCATACATACAAACAGGTATGTCTGTATGTAAAAATTCTAAAAATTATTTTGGCATCTGTAGCTCTCATAAAGACCCCCATATTAGATTTGCTTCAATGTCTATAATGTATCATCTGTTACAATTTTATTATAATAATGTATCATCTGTTACATGTTTATTATAATTATGTAAGTATAGATAGTTGTTTACTCGGTACCTATAGTGTAATGGATGTTTATAATTTAAATAAATTTATTTATTCAGGTGGATCAACCAGACGGCACACAGCTGAGCTGTGTAGAAGCATCCAGCTTCTGCGGTCTGAAAGACCGGAAGTACCCTGACCGCCGCGCTATGGGCTTCCCCTTCGACAGACCTTCAAGCACTGCCACTGTAATCGAAGACTTCATTCTACCTAACATGGGACTTCAGGATATCACCATCCGCTTAACAAACCAAACTGAGTCAAACCCTAGGAACCCAAAAACTAATTAGTTATTTACTATGTCTTAATAATTCTATGAAATGGGTATTGTGTAACCTGATTTTATATAAATTAGACAAAATTAAAAGGCGGATCAATTACACCAAGAGAACCAAGTATACTTAGCTTCTGTACATAATAGATATGAATTATTTATTTAGATTAGACTAGATGAGGACCCATTTATTTATAAGCCATGTAGTAAATAAAATATTAATTACAAACAAAAGTACATACTAAAATTTTATTTTGCCAGTACCCTATGAAGACATCTTGAACCATACAAACTACTGAAAAATTAACCCTTTTCCTGCCACATAATGATCTTATATTTTATGGACCACTACTTTACTAAACACAATACACAGTACCAATATTTTGATAAACTTAAAAGAAAAACAACATGCATCATAGCATTATGGTTACAGAGGGCTCAAGAGGGCAAGTTGTCCACATATTTTGTAGTATCCACGACAACCAGGCCTGGACTAAGAAGTCCAGGGCCCCTAGACACTTGGCATTGGGCCCTTTGCAAGCTTCGAGGCAAGCCAGGCTTTTGAGCTTATTTGTAGGTGCCGCTACTCGGACTGCAGCTCCTAAGCTGGCTGGGCCCCTAGGCCGGCGCTTTGTAGGCCTAGGCGAAAATCCAGCACTGAAGACAACTTTGTAGTCATTAAATACAACATCATATTTAAAGGAATAGAAATATTGTTTATTCAAAATAGACTAAAAATAGTTTCATTTTACCATCAATGTAGGACAATGCCATATTACTAGATGTTCACAGATTCCTAGCTACATCCCTTTGTAAGGCATATACAAAGGCAGTTGACCTTCACACCATCCTGATGACCTGCAAAAAATGTGCCTGTGTGTGAGTGACAAAGTGATAATAATTTCTCTAAGACTTATGCAATATATTATCAGCCCTATCATTTACTATCACATTGTTATCAAAACAACATTTATTGGCTCATGTTGATTTTCATCATTAAATTCAGTAGGTTTAATTATTATGATCAAATCAATGCAGTACCTACCTACCTAGCCATAATAGGTTTTTGTACTTACCAACAAGTTGATGATTTATCTGTAAATAGAAAAAATAAAATGGTTAGTACCCAAACCTATGACGTTGAAAAAATGTAATTTGGATTACAGATAATCAGGCCTATCATTCAATATCATGTGTTAGTCATATAAACACATTTCGGCTCGTGTTAGTTCATCATTTTATCAAGATAAATAATATGAAGTAGGTGCCTTTATCCTTTATGTAAGTACAGTTATCAACAGCTCCTTTAACGCGATAATGTTTGCCGTCCTTCATCAAATAGACTAGGTACTAACGTGCCGAATTGCCGACCTACCGCGTGGCCGTAACCAAACAATCTTTTAATCTTATCGCGTATCGGGTGGTATTGTAAGTAAACAAAAAAATATCTTATCATCCCAAATCTGAGATTTAGAAAGTAGGAAGTAGTACGTAAGTACAAATTAAACCTGTAGAACACTTTAAACATATTTATAGGACACGTGCTTGTATGCACGTGGCAAATGTAGAGATGACCATACATAATAAAATTATTATTAGTCTTATGAGAAATCTGAACGAGACAATACAAATGGATAGGCATGGTAAAAATTCTGATTTCTAGCACTTACTCAAAGATTTTCTCTCCCACGACACAAACACACGATGTACAGGGGTAATAATACTAAAATAAAATGTTGGTTTGAGCTTGAGTAGATGACAGATGAGATGTAAGTTACCATGTTACCAGCACAGATTAGTTACCAGTTACCTTCCTTCAGTCCTTCCCTTCACGCTGCCAAACCAACCAGTGTTGCCAGGGCCGTTGAATCGTAAGTTAAGTTTCGTTTTCTAAAAAGCTATTTTTTTCTGCAAAAGGTACTTTTTTTTAAGTGTTCGTTCTTTTGCGGTCGGCATTCGGCAAATTGATGTCAGCAAAATGGCGGAATCTATACTAAAATATTAATAGCTGGAGAATTTGTTTGGTTGAACTCGCTAATCTCAGGAACTACTGGTTCGAATTGAAAAAAACTTTTTGTGTTGGATAGTCCATTTATTAAGGTAAGATACAGGCTATATACCATCATGCTATGACGAATAGGAGCGAAGAATCAATGAAAAATGTTGTAAAAACGGGAAAAAGTTATTCCTTTTGAGAGATTCCGTTGCGTGCGCTGCGTAAACGATTAGGTACAGTTTCGTAAAAATCATGTAGCACAGAATTGTTCCCCTTTAAAAGTTCTAAAAAAGTCCGTGACAGCACATCTTTTAAGGCTTATCGTTTAGCAGAGCCTAATTAAAAATAAAAGCCCAATTAAAACCTTTGCTTGTAAATCGATATTGTAGCTAAAAGTAGTGTCAATCGTCAATTTTGGCCAAAATTGACGATTGACCCTACTTTTAGCTTCTTTAGCGTTTATTAAGCAAAGTTTTTAATGCTCAGTTGTGAATATTGTTTAGCTAATGGCGCAATTACTACAGCTAGGAATCTAGAATGTGTTATAGACCTAAAAATTGCGAAAAACCAATTGTAATTTGAATTTGGCGGGCTCAGCGAAACAATCAGCCTTTATGGTGACTCGCTAAACCCTTTTTTAACACGATGATATCCAAATAAATACATACGTTATTCATCACCAGAATTTAATTTTGAACAAACTCACCTTTGGAATCATTTGATTTCATTGAATTATATTGTGGGAGATATCATAGTTTTACAATAACTCCGCAACAATGCTGGCCAGCGATACATTGATGATTTGATGTGGTTTATTGCAGATATATTTTTTTTATTATGGCGCCACACTTTTTGTGTATTTGCCAGTATCAAGTATTAGAATAATCAAGTAGGTAATAATTATTTCCCATTATGGGATTGTATTATGGCACCACACTTTTTGTGTTCGCCAATGTCAAGTATAATGTTCAGTTGCCCCAATAAAACGGTAGAAACTTTATTGAGGCTTCGATGGAGTTTAGGTGTGAACCCAAAAAGTCACGATTTTCAATTTGATATCATTTGCCTACACTCTCACACGTTCACGAACACTTAATGGTTTATTATCCACCATAATTGCACATTAAACTTTGGAGAAATTCAAGTTTTGAAAAATAATATAAAATCGACAATGTGCACTTTTCATTTTCCCGTCTAAACTCCAAGTGAAATACTTTTTAGACGCGCCAGTTTCGAATGCTTTCAAATTTGATGCATTCGTAAACTGTGTGCAATAAAAAGCGGATCGTTCACCTGAGCCCGCCAAATTCAAATTTCAATTGGTTTTTCGCAATTTGTAGGTCTATAACACATTCTAGATTCCTAGCTGTAGTAATTGTAGTAGTTCACCCAAAAACGATCACTAGGGCCATATCGCTTACCCAAGTTGTTCAATACGGAACTCCGACTGTCCACCGAGGTCAAGTACCTTGGTGTCATTCTTTACAGTAAGCTTAAATGGAGCAACCATATCGATAGCAAAATAAACAAGGCATGCATCACGTTCTGGCAGTGCAAAAGAATGATAGGGAAAAGGTGGGGGTTATCTCCAAAAATTATCCAGTGGCTCTACAGAACAGTGATCAGACCACTTCTGACATATGGCGCCATAGTATGGTGGCCCAGGACAAAAACCGTCTCTGCAACAAACAAACTACAGAGATTCCAAAGACTGGCGTGTCTAGCTACCACTGGCTGCATGCGAACCACTCCAACTGCAGCACTCGAGGTGATGTTAGACTTACCGCCGCTACACCTGTACATACAACAGGAAGCAGTAATGGCGGCGGTGCGTCTAAAAGCAATATCGCTCTGTAAAAATAGCGACACGCGACATACAACAATTTTAGAAGAACTCTTCGATGAATACCCAATTTCGCAAACCGAAGGAGTTCATATTCGACAAGAAATACAAGATTCAGCTTCATGAAAACCATCGTTGTGAGGGTATAAACCCTACAGAACTTAACATCTTCACAGACGGATCTAAAACTAGTAAAGGCACCGGATGCGGGATCTTCTCAGAAGATCAAAACGTGCGGATGTCCATACCACTAGGGACCTATAACACAGTTTTCCAAGCTGAATGCATGGCCATCATATTAGCAGCATCAGCCATTGCAGCAAGGGAGGTGAAGGACCATTCCATCCGTATACTCTCGGATAGCATGGCAGTACTAATAGCTCTCGACAGTCACACAGCAAACTCGGGGCTAATAATCGAATGCCACCAAAGACTAAATCAAGTAGGTGTGCAAAACGAAATAACCATCCAATGGATCAAAGGACATAGCAACTCTCGAGGCAATGATGCAGCAGATGAGCTTGCTAGAAGGGGGAGCATGGATGCCGTGGGTCCCGAACCCATTATACCCCTTCGTCCAGATACGTACTATTGTAAGACAACGCACCAGGAACTGGCACAGCAGGTACTGGTTGAATCATGGGGAGTGCAGGCAGGCAAAGGAGGCACTCCCTGACATAGACGGACGCGTTACTAAACAGTTACTGCGACTGTCAAAGCAACAATTAAGAACAGTCACGGCAGCCCTCACCGGCCATGGTTGTTTTAATAAACATATTTCTGTTATAGGTGTTACAGACAGCCCCCTGTGCAGAGCCTGCTTGGGAGAAGACGAGACAGCGGCCCACGTGCTCCTACATTGTCCAGGGGTCGCCGCATACAGGGCAAAGTACCTCGGTAAACCGAGTACTCTCCGAGAGATCGTCATCATGTTGCTCATGTTGCTGACGATTTTTTGAGGAGTTAGGGTGGCTCGAGTAGATAATTCTTCCCACCCGCACGCAAAATACGCGCTTTGTCGTGGAGTTGCGGAAAATAGCTCGCTATACCATACCATATTCCGAAATTACCCCGTCAAAACTAAATTTGGTGCAAACATCCGTGATAATACAACTAATGACATAGGTTTTTTACATAAAACGCTTATCGTAACTGCAAATAAATCATTTTACAAAACAACAAAACGTGGGTAGCAGTTTTGATAAACGCAACGCAATGGCAATTCAGCTGGAAGCCATTCAGCATAATAGTATAGTTCACGCAAAATAACTTGACCCAAAACTAACGAAGAGGGGGAAGTTTGCGCAATGCGCAGTACATTTGCGAACAAAATGTACTAAAGAACGACTACTGCGCATCCGCCATTTTGGTTCAAGTTATTTTGCGCCAACTGTATCTCATATTAGTCTGAGCTCAGAGTAAGAGGCTTGTCTTACTTCAATGATTTTACATATCAGAGCTATTTTGTAAACTATTCTACATCTACATCTATTATGTAAAATAGCGAATTATACTAGTCTACTACGACATTTTTATTAGTTACTTATTTCTACAATATTATTGTTGTTTGAAGTATTTATTTAGGTACCTAAGTATTTTATTTGTTTAAGTTAGAGTTACTACAATACCACATGAAGTAATTGTTCCCTAAAATTCCTTAAATTCTTGTTACAATAAAAGAAGCCCAAGTCGTACATGGAATAAATAGTTCTGCCCTAAAAAAGGGCGAAATCAGGCAGCGAATGAATTTAGTTTGGTCTGCGTTAAACACCTAGGGTTGCTAGGCGTCCGGATAAAGCCGGACATAGGTAAGCTTTTTGATTGAGTGTCCAACCAAAATAAACGGTTTCCGGCTTTTGTTAGGCTTTTTACATTTCGCAAATGAGCGAGCGCCGAGCGTGGCCAAGCGCAGGCAGTCGAACCCGTAGGCCGCCTGCACCGGTCGCCGTCGTCGCGTCGCGCCGAAATTTCTCAATAATTGTAGGCCCTACATTATAGGGTGTCCGGCCTTTCTACCCAAATGTCCGGCCAAACTGGCTGATCTGTCCGGCTATTAGGATTGGCGACCTGGCAATCCTATATACCTAACCTCACAATAAAGTAGCATAAAATTTTCGTGCATGTAACAAAATTATCGTACATTCAAAAATAATGACTAGGTAGGTATAATAATTTAATAAATATTTTTCATAATAGTAGGTACAATACAAATATCGTTTATTTTTCTCCATAAACATTTTGCATAGGTACTTAGTAAAAATTCGCTTCTCGGCCTTTTGGCTAAGATCAAAGTGTAGTACTTAGTAAATAAATTAGGTAGGTAGGTAGTTACTTAGTCTAGTAGAGATTATGTAACTACCTACCTACTTTAAAAATTATAAAATTGTAAAAACGCTGCGTCTGTACATTGAAGATATTTAAAAAAAACACGGGTTATCTATACTTCTATATCTATACTAATATATAAAGCTGAAGAGTTTGTTTGTTTGTTTGTTTGTTTGTTTGTTTGTTTGTTTGCTTGAACGCGCTAATCTCAGGAACTACTGGTTCGATTTGAAAAATTCTTTCAGTGTTAGATAGCTCATTTATCGAGGAAGGCTATAGGCTATATATCATCACGCTAAGACCAATAGGAGCGGAGCATCAATGAAGAATGTTTCAAAATCGGGGGTTTTCCTTTTGAGAGCTTCCGATGCATGCGCTGCGTAAACGATTAAAGTTTCGCAAAAATCATATATGACAGAATTGTTCCTCTTTAAAAGTTCTAAAAAAAAGTCCGCGACATCATATGTCTATCTTTTAAGGTTGGCTCACTATAAACGTTTTTATGTTAACTTTGTTCTAAAATTAGTTTTTTTTTCCTTTTGAGAGCTTCCGATGCGTGCGCTGCGTAAACGGTTAAAGTTTCGCAAAAATCATATATGACATAATTGTTCCTCTTTAAAAGTTCTAAAAAAAAGTCCACGACAGCATATGTCTATCTTTTAAGGTTGGCTCACTATAACCTTTTTTATGCTAACTTTGTTCTAAAATTCCAAATGCATTATTTGCGTAGGTGTTTTTATAAACATGATATTATTAATCCTTATCCAAATAAATACGTTATTCATCAGCCTTTAGAGCGTTTGTTTTGTATCCGTGCGGACCGAGCTTGGGTCCGCCCGGACCCAACAAACGCTCTAAAGGACATATCCTCATTTAGCGTTCTTTTATTATTCCTGTTCCCGTGACATATTTTACTAAAGTTCCGCTCGGATACTCAATACTCAATTATCAACTAACAATATTGGCTATATCTTGAAGTGAGCTTCAATCAAAACATACTACAAGCCGCTGAAGGGGATCATCATCTTCTTACCACCTGTAAGGAGATGATGATCCCCTTCAGCTTCCTGCCACCTGCCAAGTTTGCTTGAACGCGATAATCTCAGGAACTATTGGTCCGATTAGAAAAAATCTTTTGGTGTTAGATAGTCCATTTATTGAGGAAGGCTATATATAGGCTATCATCCCGCTAAGACTAAGTAACTATTCCACGCGGACGAAGTCGCGGGCGGAAGCTAGTTAATATATAAAGCTGAAGAGTTTGTTTGATTGTTAGTTTGTTTATTTGCTTGAACGCGCTAATCTCAGGAACTACTGGTTCTATTTGAAAAATTCTTCAGTGTTAGATAGCTCATTTACCGAGGAAGGCTTTAGGCTATATATCATCACGCTAAGACCAATAGGAGCTGAGCATCAATGAAGAATGTTTCAAAATCGGGGTTTTTTTCCTTTTGAGAGCTTCCGATGCATGCGCTGCGTATACGATTAAAGTTTCGCAAAAAACATATATGATAGAATTGTTCCTCTTTAAAAGTTCTAACAAAAAGTCCGCGACAGCATATGTCTAACTATAACCCAAAAATGCTAACTTTGTTATAAAATTCCAAATGCATTATTTGCGTAGGAGTTTCTATAAACATGATTTTAATCCTTATGCAAATAAATATGTACGTTATTTATCAGCCTTTAGAGCGTTTGTTTTGTATCCGTGTGGACCGAGCTTGGGTCCGCTCGGACCCAACAAACGCTCTAAAGGACATAATATCCTCATTTAGCGTTCTTTTATTATCCCTGTTCCCGTGACATATTTTACTAAAGTTCCGCTCGGATACTCAATACTCAATTATCAACTAACAATATTGGCTATAACTTGAAGTGAGCTTCAATCAAAACATACTACAAGCCGCTGAAGGAGATCATTATCTTCTTACCACCTGTCAAGTGCCACCTGCCAAGTTTGCTTGAACGCGATAATCTCAGGAACTATTCCACGCGGACGAAGTCGCGAGCGGAAGCTAGTGGTATATAAACGTCTCCGAAACCGAAAATGTGATTTTTAAAATTCTTGTCTGTTTGTTACGGGTTGGTGCAAAAACTACTGAATAGATTTTAATTTTATTATCACTGTAAGAAAGTATATGCTCCAACTTAAAAACTGGTGAACTTGGCCCTTGCCTAGGAGGAGGCCTTGGCTAGGAGCTTTCTAAGAGGCTGCAAAAAGTGGGCATAAATGGAGTCACATCTCCCGGGTCTGCAGTTAGAATTGGTGTTCCACAGGGTTCTATTTTAGGCCCTTTTCTTTTCTTAGCGTACATTAATGACCTTCCCTATATGATGTCTGAGATATCGAATATAGTATTATTTGCTGACGATACCTCACTTATATTTAAAATCGATCGAAATGATAGCAATCTCTATAATGTAAATGAGAGTCTAAAATCCTTATCCAAATGGTTTGCTGCTAATAACCTACTACTTAATGCTAGCAAAACTAAATGTCTTAAATTTTCGTTACCAAATGTACCACAAATTGAACCTAATCTAATTCTTGAAGGCAGCAAACTCGACCTAGTTAATGAAACTGTTTTCTTAGGTGTTACGGTTGATTGTAAGTTGCAGTGGGGTGCGCACATATCGGCCCTGTCTAGCAGGTTAAATTCCGCTGCATACGCAGTGAGAAAAATTAGGCAGATCACTGATGTAGCTACAGCCAGACTCGTGTACTTTGCCTACTTTCACAGCATTATGTCGTACGGTATTCTGCTATGGGGATCAGCTGCAGACGTAGATTCCATATTTATCTTACAGAAAAGGGCCATCCGCGCAATCTACGATGTGGGCCCTCGCGATTCCCTAAGAGAAGTGTTTAAGAACATCAATATACTTACGATGCCGTCACTCTACATCCTTGAAAACATAATGTATGTGCGCAAAAACCTGCAGAAGTTCAGTGTCAATAGTGACTTTCACAACCTTAATACTAGGAATAAACATAAAATAGTGGTACCTAAATTTAGACTAACTAAAACAAATAAATCATTTCTAGGAAATTGTGTGCGTTTCTATAATAAACTCCCAAAATGTGTCACCGATCTCACTGGCAAGAAATTTAAAAGACACGTCAAATCTGTTCTTCTTAAGAAAGCCTATTACAAAACCAAGGACTATGTTAACGATAAGAATGTGTGGTTGTTAGATACGGATGCATTTGCGGCCTCCCTGGCAAAATGAAACTGTTGATTATTAGAGACTAATATAAGCTTATTAATTTTCATGTTGGTCAGTTAGTAGCTATAGTAGGAACCTTATAAGTAGATGGACATAGCTTTAACAGATTCCATATTATTTACATATCGAGATGTCTTCATATGGAAAGTATTGTTTACCACAACAGAAACTGTAAATGTGTGTACGTTGTGGCTTGTCTAAGTAGACACCTAGTTTTATTTGTCGCTTTGATGGTGTGCGTTACCACATAGTTTTTTATTTAGAAATGACATCGGATTCTCAAATAACGTGAATCTTCGTTTAATATAGTCGACCTCGGTCAAACTTGGACATCCTTCAACGTCCTCACATCTTGTTATCGCAATATTGTACCAGTGAAGTTTGTAATTCATTTATTTTAAAAGAGTGTCCATGGAGTTTCTTGCCGGATTCTTCTCCATAGGATCGACCTTTTGGAACCGTGCAACTAGAATCACAACGTTTCATAAACGCTTGTAAAAGCTTATTTGAAATAAAAACATTTGAACTTGAACTTGAACATGAATGGCACATAACTACGTAGGTACTTACTAATTGAGAGCAAATTTGTCATGCAAGAAATTTCCATTTTTTTGTATTTACTGAAAATATATATTACCAATTAAATAATTATATTCTAATTAACTAGCTTCCGCCCGCGACTTCGTCCGCGTGGAATAGTTACTTATTCTTAGCGTGATATATACTTAGCCTTTTAGTTGACCCGACCTGTTAGTAATATTCATGCAAAATTTGAGGTAAATCCATGCAGTACTTTTTCAGTTTAGCCCGGACATACATACAGAGAAACAGACAAAAATTCTAAAAACTATATTTTTGGCTTCGATATCGATTGTAGATCACACCCCAAGTATTCTTTAAAAAAAGATTTCAATGTACAGTTTTAACTTTTCTACGATTTTAATAATGTACTAGCTGACCTGAGAGACGTTGTCCTCTCCAAGTTTCAACTAACTATCTCGAAAAATCTCATAGAAGAAAGGATTCTGGTTTCCCATATTTTTCTTGTTTTATCTTATTTAGTACCTGTGAGTGTATTTTTTTAATTTTATTTCTTGATTCTGTTATAATGTTTGACCCGTGCTAGTCTAGTACGGAAATACCTAAAAAGGAAATTCGCTTCAACGGTTATTGTTAAAATTCTACGTTTTCAATCGTTAAAATGTTAATAACTTTAGATAGAGAGAACCGATTTGAATTAAAAATAGCCTAAATGTTAATCCAAGAAACAGGCTATGAATTCCTGCCCACTTCCTCCAAATCTCTTCAGTAGTTATCATTTGATGCGCGGTCAAACACACAGACAAACCGACAGACAAACAGATAGACAAAAGTTCCAAAAATAATAGAAATGGATTGTGTATCTGATTCTGAGACCCCCAAATTAGTTTTTTTGTAAATATAAGCAATGTACAGACACGGCTCACTTACATTCTTATTATATGTAAGATAAGAAGATATATATAGAATCAGCATGTATTATTATGCGTAGGTATGTGTGTGTGTGTGTGTGTGTGATTCGATGCGCGTGTGTGTGTGTTTTGTGTGAGTGTGTTGTGATAATGTTTGTTTGCTTGAACGCGCTAATCTCAGGAACTACCTGATTTAAAAAATTCTTTCAGTGTTAGAAAGCCCATTTATTGAGGAAGGCTATAGGCTATATATGTATAATCACGCTACGCGGACGAAGTCGCGGGCAGAAGCTATTACTTATAAACTATTTATACTTATTTGGTATAAATACAGACTCGAAAGGAGATGCGAAAAACATCTGTCTTTTTTATTGATTTTTGTGAATCGATTAATCACATTTTAATTGCAATCAATATTTGTTGGAAAGAATCAGATCAAATTCAAAAACTCTGGTGCTATAACGTAACGTTAATGTTAGTAAACAGTACTAGTATTCTGTTATCTGTGGTAAACAGTATTGTGTCTCGGCCCTGTCCTTGAAATAACTACAGCCGCGCGGTACGTAAACATGCCATACCTGGCTGCCCTACCCTACCCGCCTACCGTAAATGAGAATGAATTTCGATTCGTTGAGAATGAAATAGAAAATACATAGGTGTATGTAACCTACTGTGTTTTTTTTTTATATTAGGTACATATTTGCGCCTCCCTCAACTGAGACCTACGAAAGCTATAAGTTCAATTTAAAACACACAAAAAACACATTCGGTTAATTTTTTTAATAAGTACCTTTTGGGAAACATGGACAAGAAGGAGAAAACGGAATACAACACAACACATGACAACCACGCCTATTGAACTTAGATCCCATTTTCACATTTATGTTTTCGATGGAATGTCATTACTTTTTGTAAAGAAAGAAGTAGGTAACTATTTTTCATCATTCAAAAGTAATGTGTAAGTAGTTAAATAGTTTTTATGCTTAATAAGTTTTTACAAGCACCAGAAGGACGCAGAAATCTGGATTATAGAACAGAAAAGAAGAAAAGTTTTTGCTATTATAATTTTCAAAGGCGTTAGGTGTTAATAAACATCGATTGCTTGGAAAATATTTCTTCTCTACTATTGTAAAAAAGCGGCGGGTTAGGTTTATATACCCTAACCCACAGAGGGTTAGGGTATATAAACATATCCGAACCCAAAAATGTGATATTTAAAATTGTTGTCTGTTTGTTACGGGTTGGCGCAAAAACTACTGAATAGATTAAAATTTTGTTATCACTGTTATAAAGTTTATGATCTAACTTAAAAACTGGTGAACTTCTTATATGAAATCTTGAGATATAGCTTGCCCTCTATGATGAATACGGACCCATACAAAGAAGAGATTATCAATTTTGGTTGTTACATTTAGTTCCAGATTTTAAAAGTTAATAAGTACATATGAAATTTTTGATACTAGACAAGCTAAGGGGCTTCAATAAATTTCATATAAGTAATATATAGTTACCTACCTATAGGTCAAATAGTTTTTGAGTTGAGTAGCTCGAAATAGTTCATCTATATATCTATACTAATAAGTATATAAAGCTGAAGAGTTTGTTTGTTTGTTTGCTTGAACGCGCTAATCTCAGAAACTACTGGTCCGATTTGAAAAATTCTTTCAGTGTTAGATAGCTCATTTACTGAGGAAGGCTATAGGTTATATATCATCACGCTACGCGGACGAAGTCGCGGGCAGAAACTAGTTATTTAATATTACACACATACTAATATATAAAGCTGAAGAGTTTGTTTGTTTGCTTGAACGCGCTAATCTCAGGATCTACCAACTGGTCCGATTTGAAAAATTCTTTCAGTGTTAGATAGCCCATTTATTGAGGAAGGCTATAGGCTAATATCATCACGCTACGCGGACGAAGTCGCGGGCAGAAGCTAGTTATTTAATATTACACACGATGCTGCGTCGCCAGTTTCCTTTTCTTTGAACTTGGCTGGACATGCTACCGCGTGTCTAGATAATTGATAAAAAAAAGAAATGACCTGGTTACCAAAATCTAATAGGAAAAGAAAACGAGACGATGAACGTGATTAAAAAATACTAAATTAAGTACCTAGTTAGTTACCTAAATATTTTACGGCTCTACCAACCACTTCCGAATCATTTGAGTGTTTCGAGACAAAACCCAGTCAATTTATCGATGAAGGTGTTAAAACTAATTAAGTTTTACCACAGATAATAGAATACTAGGTTTTACAATAATTCCAGGTATAACGTACCTATAGCTTCTGCCCGCGAATTCGTCCGCGTGGAATAGTTACGAGGAAGGCTTATATATCATCACGCTAAGACCAATCTTAGCGTGATGATATATAGCCTTCCTCAATAAATGGGCTATCTAACACTGAAATAATTTTTCAAATCGGACCAGTAGCTCCTGAGATTAGCGCGTTCAAGCAAACAAAAAACTCTTCAGCTTTATCTTATTAAACTCGAGTAAATTCAAATTCAATTCAAATTCAAAATTCATTTATTTCTTCAACAAAGTATTTTACACAAGCAGAATTAGTGATTGGAGCCTCCCTTTAGGCAAGTAGGTAATGCCTGTATTGGGAGTATTTGGGAGACTCCGCTCTTCCATATCAAATATTATGATTTGCTAAATAAACATACAGCATTTGTGTGTGTGTGAGTATATGTTTGTGTGTGTTTGTGAATGTAGGTGCAGGTTTGAGTGTTTGTATAAGAAGTGTGTCAACATGTGATGTGAGGTGAGCATGAGCCACCACACTTCCACCTTCATTAGAATTGTTGCATTCCATTTCATGCAACCATTCAAGTGGACAGAAACAAGCATCATGATACAAGTGTTAACAGTGCTTCTGTTTCATCATAATTTAAAACTATTATCCAATTAATTAAAGATTTTTTGCAGTCATAGTATTGTTTTGTATATACATTTATTTCCCTAATAATTCTATTGTATAAATATAATAATAAATTTTATTGTGTTGGTTCCAGAATTTGTTTGTCGGCCATATTACTTTAGTTTTTCAAAAATGTCTAATCTTACCGTAAAGACGAATCAATTGACACTTCATTGGTAAAAAACTGATTAGTTTTGAGCAAGGATCGAACATCCATACATAGGTACTAAATAGGCTCACTACTCATTACCTACTCTTCCTATTATTGTACCTAGGTAGTCGTTTAAAAAACAGGCGCTGCCGGGGGTCGGCGCGGCCCTCGACTGTATATTATGCTGTATATGTAGCAAGTAGGTACTCGCAATCAGCGCGTGTGTATGAGATGTGGAAGAAGCAAAAGAAGCAAGAATCTTGGCACATGGCGGTCTGTAGACTGTCCCTCACGTCGCTCTGGATTCAATAAAGCGCCCTCGCCGTAAAAATATTACTTTGCTCCCTTATTATACAATCTAGGTACTATTGCACGCAGATTTCGAATGACAAATAGAATCTTTCCGAGCTTGTGAGGTGAATTCCAATGAATTTCTGAAGAATTTCAAAGAAATCTGAAGTAGGTACCTACGAAAACAATTTTTTTTCCTACCCTTATCGGGTTACTACTTCCGTATTCTTTTATCTGTGCTACTTCGTTTTTTAGCTGTTTCAAGACCATTCTATCACATGATGAGATGTCCGTGACATATTCAGTAGGTAAAGTTTTGCAGTTGTAGTTGTCTTCGTTGAGGTATAAATAGGTGACGATGGCCATTTCAACTTCTATCGAAACCTCTCTGGAATAAGTACACAAGCTAAGCTTTCTTCCTCGGTCTTCAATTTTATAATACGACTTTGCACAATCAACATAGATCTTGCGATTGTGAACATTTTAGGGGCGTATTTGATATGAGGTACTGTTGTTATTACCTACATCAAAGTCTACTTCCTGGAAAGCGGCTTCTCGAAAAAGGAGCGAACAGCCAGCTTGACTGTCAATTCTAAATTTGCTAATTTGTTCATTATGCAATACTATTTGCCTGATCATTAAAACATACTCTCAATTTTATTACAGTGGTATTTTTATTAAATAAAAAAAATACATCATTTTCAGTTCTATAAGTACATTAACAATTCAGTAAACTTTTACCAAATCAACACTGCCATCTTGTTGACCTGAGATCAGAAATAAATAAGACCGACGACAGTTTTGGTTCTGCTAGTATCCAAGAGCGGCTATAGCACTTTTTTGTAGAAGATGCTATATCAAATCAAAAGAACATGTAATTCTCGACTCAGTATTACTCACTTACGATAGTGTCTACGATTTGTAATCTATACTTACCTACACTGTTATAATCAATGGATTTATTATTATACACTCATATGGAAAAAATCTACCTAAGATATTTTTACAATATTTCTGTATACTTAATTAGCTCATCAAGCATTTAAACTAGAATAGGCTGATAGCATACCTACTACATACAGAATTATACATAAATAAATACTCAGGGAGCACATAAGAATTAGATCAATATTAAATTGTTGCATTCATTTCACATACCTATTTTATTCTAAGACATCTATTCAGCAATAGAGGGGAATACAAATTGAGGTTTTTCTTAATTTGTGACAATCACATATCTTCATGATTCATGAGTAGCAGGGAAAAGCTATAATTTAATAGAAAGTCTGTTGTTAAATTTACTTAATTTAGTAAAAGTTTTATACAATGAATTTACACTTTATTATTGTTACAAAACGTTCACCATACTTCTGGTATTAAATGAATATTATTAAATTAGTTTGATATAGCTTAGGTTTATTTACACAATACTGCTTGATACCATGGGTCCATGGATGTGCATTTCTGATAAAGTTGGTTTGTTATTTTACTGGTGCTACTACAATCTGCACACTCCATCCACATTAATGTTATTTACCCTTTGCAGTAATAGTAACAGTTGATTTTGCAGGTTGCGGTATTATTGTAATCTCATCACTTATTTTCAGTGGCTTTAGCAGAGGATCAGTATCAGTGGGCTTGGATGATGATGCAGGTGTCTTGCTCTTATCCATCACACGTTTGGCCACAACACTATGTGCTGAGTACACATGATTCTCAAACTGTTTGTACATCCCAAAAGTGGCTGTGCACACTGTACACTTATATGAGAGGTGTGCCGGCTTCAAAGTCATATTGTGGTCCCTTGAAACATGATTAAGTAGTTTCCATTGATATACTCGTCCACACACTGGACACCTGCCAGCATCCTTGCCTTTATTTGCAGCTTCTTGCATGGAGCTTGTAACAAGACCATGAGAACCAAGAAGATGTCTTTCCAATCCCTGGTCTGTGAAAAATCTAAATTGGCATTTTTGACAATTCAATGGTGGCCTGTTGTAAATCATTTTAGGGTGAATCTTCACTTTGTGTATCCACTGCATGTGGTTTCTCAATTGTTCTAAGTCCTTGATATACCCATCACAAATTTCACAGATTACAAAGGTAGCCTTGGAGTTTTGTGATGAATGGGAAGAGGATGGTTGTGGGGCTCGTGGAAGTGGAGTGATTGATATCTTAGGTGTTGCATTGTTGCTCTGGTTTGGCATCATTGGATAGTTGGCAATAGTGGTACCAACAGCAGGCGAGTTGTGCATAATCATGACACCACTGCGTATGATTGGTACACCCGACACGGGCTGCGGGCGCGGCGGCCCGGTTAGTGGTGGCCGGCCTCGCGGTCTACCCAATATTGGCATGCTTGGTATAGGTACATTTGACATATTTATTTGAGGCCGACTCAAATTATTCATATTCATCGGCGTTCTGTTGAAGTTAGTCTGATATGGGCCTACTATATTATTACGTGCACGTGTTAATTTTGGTATTTTTGCAGGTGGTTCCCACTCTATTGGCGGTCCTAGATTAACATCTGGTTTGAATTTTTTCGCACATGCAATTAGATGTCTTGCTAGTTTTGTCTTACTATTGTCCTCAAAATGACAATTAGCACACTGTTGATAAGCTGGTGCTCTTTCCAATCTGCCTCTTATGTTGTGCTCTGCCTCCATGTGAAATAGTATGTCATGTGGACTCCGAATTTCAAAATCACATGAGTTACATTTGTATATATTATTTCGCATATGTGGTGCCTCCAGATGATGAGCCATAACTAGCATAGACTCTGTTTTAAAACTACAAAACTCGCACCTCTTTTGTACCAGAGCATAAGGTGCATTTGTTTTCTTGCTAAACTCTAAGTTTTGAGTAAGGGATGCAATAGCTGCCTCCGTAGCTTTAGTGCTCCTGCCTGATTTCTTTTCCTTATATAATTTTCGATTCTGGTGTTTAAGTAAATCACTCTGTACATATTCTTGAACTAAGTTAAGACCAACATTAATAAAAAATTGTCCAAGAGAACAGTCAAAGTAACTATCTGGTTTGCCACCACTAAGACCTTTAGCAATTAAGCTGATAGGGTCCTTTAGATCATCAATTGTATCATCTCTATCTTTTATAACAACTGCATCATCATCAGTGGCAACTTCATCATCAGATTCTGAGGAGGATTCTCCATCCCATGAGTCATCATCTTCCTCATGTCCACGTCTCCTTTTCTGCTTTTTTTCTAATTTTCTTTCCTTCGCTTGTTCCTCTGTACTTTTACTTTCTTTATCACTTTTTTCATCTTCTTCTACTGCTTCACCCCTTTCAATCCTCTCCTGCCTCTCTTTTTCTTTCCTCTCTTTTTCAATTTTTTCCCGGTCAAGTTTATCATGTTCTTCCTTTATTTTAAGTTCTTCCAATTCTTTTCCTAATTTATCCACAAATTCCCTAAAAGGTTTGATAGAAGGTTTTTCATAGACATATGGAACTATGAAGGAAGGTGCTTCTACAACAAACATATCATCTGTAAGGGAAGGCAGTATGTTTGGCTGAGGCTGAGCTGCAGAGGCAGTGTTGCTGTTGGAATTGTTTTTAACACTCACTGGAGTAATTGTTGTCCCACGAGCAGCAATGCTTTGACATAGGTTAAGTGCATCTAAAGTACTGGTGGTACTTTGTTTGTTAACTGTTGTTGCTGGTGGTTTAGTAGTCAAAATAGAGTTGGTGTCAATAATAACTACAGTTGGCTCACTATTTTGATCTCCATTTGACTTCGATTGTTTCGATGCTAAGTCAGCCAAGCCTTTAGTGTCACTGACAACTATAGGCTTGTTTTTGTTGACTGGAGCTTCATTAAGGGGATCTTCCATTGATACTTCTTCAATATCAGATTCATCTCCACCATTTTCAAGTTGTTGTTCTTCAATTTTCTTCTGTTCAATTCTTTTATTTTCACTTTGTGATTCATCTGAACTATCATTACTATCTGTACTTGAATTTGAACTGTCATCATCATCATCATTAGTCACTACACAATCCTCATCATCATCACTAGTAATCTCATGAACCTCTGGTATTGGAGAACCTCCATTTTGGCTTTGAGGTTCATTCTCATTTTCAGAGTCACTACTATCATCTTTAGGTTGGCTTCCTTGTGACGTATCATCATCACCTTCCGTGCGCTCATCTGCAACAAAATATCAGAGAGCTATAGTCATTTAAAAGTTTATAACTTATACAAACAATTGAAATAACTAGGGTCATTTTTGGTCTCCATGTAATGCTACACTATTGAAATTATTCGTAGTAATACATATGAACAGTTATGTCACATAACTGAAAGTTATCTCATATTGGCAGTCGCGAGCGTCGGGCAATTAAGAAGACGCGAGAAAGATCAGTAAAATCTAGATATTGTGGTAGGTAACCTTAATGTTCACGATTGCCGTAATAACCTACTATTTGGCGACCCCAATTAATATTTTTTGGATTGACTTTTTAAAATACTTTTTTCACACAACATGTAGCGTCATTAAATCATGCGGAGTATGGACCGCCATATGGGATTCCATGGCATTTCTCCGAAAAAACAACTCAACCAGGTTTGATTGTAAGCACTTAAAAAACCCAAGCGATTTGATAAAAAAAGTGTATTTAGTGTTGAGATATATACCTGTAGCAGTAGAAATTGACATTTTTTGATGATTTTCGTATCAAAAACCGAAAAATAGCACAATAGCACAGTAGCGGAAACCAAACCAAATCAAGCTGTCACTTCAAAAGGTTTTTGGGACGTCATGTTCAGATTCAGACTAAGAAGCGTAACATTTAATTCAATTCTGAAAAGAAAATTAAGTAATTATTCACGTTTAATCTGCAAAATAATATAAAATGGGTATACAATAGGACTGAAATATTATTCAATTTGATAATAAATTTAATAAGTATTAAAAGGTACAAAATGATACCATCGTGACATATAAAAAACCTTAACATAAAAATGGTGGGAAAGAGAGGGATGCTCCGGGAGAAGGACGCGGTATGGTACCGTTCCTTGTGTTGGTTAAAACATCGATAACTTCAATCAACTACTTCAATTACTTGATCGTATTTCAAAAGTATCGATTCTGTGAGAAAATAACCGATACATAATTATATCGTTTATCTGCGTTCCCAACACCATTGTTATTTGAACCTCATTTTAAACGCAATCCACAGAGTACTTTGTAATATACTGGCTACAACTCAAGGCTACAGCCCATAAATATGACAAGCCAAGCCATTACTCTGAGGCTCTGAGGACTACAGCTATGTATATATCTGAGAGCTATACTATTATACTCTTTGATACTAACCCAATTAAACCATAGAAAAGGTTATGGGCACACGCTAACAATCTCTACCCAGATATCAAATTATCAACTCTACCAAGATGGGGCCATCCATATATATAAAAGAAAGTTGTGTTAGTTACTCCATTTATAACTCAAGAACGGCTGAACCGATTTGGCTGAAAATTGGCGGAGAGGTAGCTTAGAACCAGGAAACGGACATAGGATACACTTTATCCCGTTCCCGATACTTTTTATTCCACGGAGGCGAAGCCGCGGGCAGAAGCTGATGACGGTTAGCAAGAATTACTAAAATAATATGTTCACATACGGAAATATAATTATTATGTTTAGAAAAAAATATTTATTTTTATTTATAAGACGGGATTATTAATTTATTTGATAAAATAAAACTCCAAAATACACAAGTCCGCCATGTTCAGTTGAACACCAATCAGATTCAATTACGTCACATCTATGTTGAACTGTCACCGTCACGTAAATTTCGTACGAATTTCGACGATCTCCGCGCTTAAAAATCGTTTATTATGTATTTCCTAATTGTATATTACTTAGTTTTTTATTCTACGACTTGTTAAGAACTTATTAAGTAATGGAACAAGGGTTTACCAAGGCAAACAGCTCTAATTTGCCCAGAGTTGATATGTTAATGCATGCTGGGGCAGTTTCTGGCATCAAACAAAGACTTCTGTTCAGCAGAATTTAGAAATGTTAAAACTACAATGTAAGTATTATTTATTATTAAATAAAAACTATATTAAAATTACTGTAACTATACGTTACAATAGTTAAAAAAATAAAATCACTTTTAAAAAGCACAGCTTCATATGTTTAGTTTTAATAATGTTTTTATTTTATAAAATATGCTTACCTATCGATTTCTTTGTTTTAGATCCTCCAGGCCATCTTATGGGGACGACGCGATTAGCTACGTTCAGTTAAAACGCGATAGAAATCTGTGTATAGTTAGTAGTCAAAAATCTGCGCAGAACACAAGGTCCACACGAAGTTATATGCAGTGACGTTAATAGTTGACGAAGTAAAGGAAGAAGTTGTATCGGTAGAATGCCATGACAGTGTTGCCTCACAAGGGGGCTGCAAAAATGCCATTGCATTTCTCATGTGGGTCCATCGTAGGAGTGAAGAACCGTCCGATACATCCATTGAATGCTACTGGATGAAATCAAAGCTATCTCGGGTTTGGACTACATTGAAATATATTACAACAAAATATTTATCCAATAGTAAACCTAGTTTGCAATTAAATACTGGAGTATTTGAAAAGTTTATTAAGGAAGGAAAGAAAAGGAAGCTGCAAAACTGTGTGGCTTAATCTCGCCGTGCAAGATTAAGCCACTTATATCTTATTGTTTTGTTGTGTGGCACGTAAACAAATAATTTATCAGGGTTTTTTTTGACGTATTATCACACTGGGGAACAGCACACCAATTATACACTTGCGAAGTCATGACTAAATAAAAGTTAACAAAAATATCATCTGATAAGTTGTTTAATCTCCTATTGTGTACAATGCCGAAACATTGAAGTGACGTCATAAGCAGACGCCATGACACCAGCGACCGTTTTCGCGCTAATTGAAAAACATTGAATTAAAATCGCATTTTTGTATCAAAAACCATGTTTTATTGCAGTTATAATTTATTTTTCGGAAATAGTGTATACATAAGAATATTTTAGAACAGTTTTTGAAAATCAGTCATCATGCCTATTAGCTTACACCAAAATTGGAAGAAAAGATACATGAGTTATTATTTTATGTCCATCGTCGTCCAGGCAACCTAACCACCTCTCATTTTCTTTTTCTTGACGGAAAAGGTTGCACTTCGCGCCGTGTGAAATGCGGCCTCCGCGAAGCTGCGAGTCCACCACATTCCCTTTGGAGGGGGGATGTGGGAGACGGTAGGTAGGCAGTCTAGTTGAAATAAAAGAAATATTATATAAACAATAGTAAGTATTAAAGCAATATTAGCTTACACCAAAATTGGAAGAAAAAAAACATGAGTTATTATTTTACGTCAATCGTAGTCCAGGCAACCTAACCACCTATCATTTATTTTTCTTGACGGAAAAGGTTGCACTTCGCGCCGTGTGAAATGCGGCCTCCGCGAAGCTGCAAGTGCCACCACAGTACTCCCCCGCTGAGACCGTAGCTACGGGCGAAATCTTGCAGGGAAATGCACATGACGACCCGACCTAGTCGTCCTCTCAGCAGGCGTACGAGTTGGTGGAGATGCCTCAGGAGCCGAAGGTGTCTGGTGATCTGCTTCTCGCGTGAGGTATGCTGGTTTCAACCTGTCGATCGTAACGGTCGCCTCCTTCCCGTTGACCTCGATCTTGAAAAACTTGGCATGGCGTTCGATAATCTTGTACGGGCCTGCGTATGGTGGATCTAGCGGTCTTCGGACCAAGTCCTGCCGCAAGAATACATGTGTACAATCGCTGAGACTATGTGGCACGTAGAATGGACCTTTTCTATGCCAAGATGCTGGTGTTGGAGTGAGGCCGGCCATATGGTTTCGCAACCTAGCTGCGAACTCCGTTGTATCAGCAGTAGCATCATCTGCAGAGGGTGACAGGAGTTGCCCGGGCAAACGAAGTGGCTCGCCGTAGACCAGCTCCGCTGGCGATGCTTGTAGATCCGCCTTCCAGGCACTCCGAATGCCTAGAAGCACTAATGGAAGGACCTCTGTCCACCGCTGCGTAGAGTGACACATGATAGCTGACTTCAGTTGTCGATGGAGACGCTCAACCATGCCGTTTGCAGCTGGGTGGTATGCAGTCGTGCTGTAGTGTGTAGCACCAACGATGGCAGCGACGGCTCGGAAGAGGTGAGACTGGAACTGACTGCCGCGATCGGTTGTAATCTTGGATGGGCAACCAAACCTCGCTATCCAGCCAGATACCAACGTAGCTGCGCAGGTCTCAGCTGTGATGTCGCGCATAGGAATTGCTTCCGGCCAACGTGTGAAGCGGTCGACAATCGTTAGGCAATATCTGTAATCGCAAGATGATGGTAATGGACCAACGATGTCGAGATGAATGTGTGAGAATCTTGATGATGGATTGGCGAAAGATGATAATGGAGCTGAAATATGACGGGTTACTTTAGAACGCTGACATTGCATGCATTCTTTGCACCACTCTCTACAATTCTTGCGAATCCCTGGCCATACAACTCTTTGTGTTACCAGCCGCACTGTAGCAGTTCTCCCGGGATGACTGAGGTTATGCAGTGCATCAAAAATCTGTCGTCTAAATGAAGCTGTAACGAACGGTCGTGGAGTAGAAGTTGAAAGATCGCAGTAAAGCTTCCGTCTGAACTCTGGTATGGTAATCTTTTTTAGTTGAAGAGCAGAGCCATGCTTGAGTAAGTCTTGCAGTTCGGAATCTGTTTCCTGATCTTGTGCAAGAGCTTCATAATCAACCAAAGCTGTGACTTCTTCTACACGTGACAGTGTATCTGCCACGACATTTTCTTCTCCCGGAACAAAAATAATTTTGTTTGTGAACTGTGCGATAAAATCTAGGTAACGATATTGGCGGGGTGAGCACTTGTCCTTGCTGAGAGAAAAAGCGTAGGTAAGAGGTTTGTGGTCCGTAAACACTATGAACTCTCTGGCTTCCACCATGTGGCGAAAGTACCTGATTGCCTCATAAACCGCCAATAGCTCCCTGTCGTAAGGGCTGTATTTTCTTTGCGATGGACTCAGCTTATGGGAATAAAAACCAAGAGGTTGCCAGCACCCGTCCTTGCGCTGCTGAAGTACTGCGCCTATACCGACGTCTGATGCATCGGTGGCTATCGACCATTCTAAAACCGGATCTGGGTGCGCAAGCATGGTGGCAGCGGACAGTGAATGCTTGCATTCGTTGAATGCCTTAACAAACTCTGGTGTGCAGGTGATAGGCTGTGCATTCTTCATCTTAGGTCCTGCTAGTAGAGCGTTCAGTGGCGCTTGAATGTGAGCAGCTTTGGGAAGGAAACGGCGGTAGAAATTAATCATTCCCAAAAAACGTCGCAACTCCTTCACAGTTTTAGGAAGCGTGAAGTCCTGAATAGCTTGCACCTTGGTGTCGATTGGCTTAGTACCTTGGGCGGAGATGTTGTATCCCAAGAACTTCACCTCAGTCTTGCCAAACGTACATTTCGAAGCGTTGACGAGTAAACCATACTCCTTCAGCCGGGTGAATAACTGACGAAGGTGGAGTTTGTGCTCATCTTCAGACGGTGAGAAAACGAGAATGTCGTCAATATACCCGTAAGAGAAGTCTAAACCCCGGAGAACCTCATCAAGGAAGCGTTGAAAAGTTTGTGCTGCATTTCGAAGACCGAACGGCATGAAAGGAAACTCAAAAAGTCCAAATGGCGTTGTAATAGCAGTTTTAGGAATATCAGGTTCAAAAACTGGAATTTGATTGTATGCTTTCAGGAGATCTATGGTTGAGAAAACGGAGCATCCTGAAGAAGGAAGTAGATGTGCAAAATCTTGAATGTGACGCATGGGGTACCTGTCTGGGATGGTTCGGGCATTTAGTGCCCTATAATCACCACATGGCCTCCAGCTGTTGTCCTTTTTAGGGACCAGGTGTAGAGCAGACGACCAAGGACTCTCTGACCGCCTTGTCGTGCTATTAGCCAACATATCGTCGAATTCCTTCTTAGCTATCTTGAGGCGTTGCGGGTCTAGTCGTCTCGGCTTGCAGGCTACTGGAGGTCCAGGCGTAGTCCTGATATGATGAACAGTATTATGCTTAGGTGGATTAGCAATACCTGCTGGGCGAGCAACCTCCAAAAATTCACGTAGAATGTCGTGGTATTCAGTGTCACCACTCACTGCTTTGATAGACACCATGTCTACTGAAGACCTGCTCGCAACTGCCCGCACAGTGAGCTTAGTTATTCCATCAATAAGTAGTTTCTGTCGACAGTCAACAAGAAGGTTAAAATGGCTCAAAAAGTCTATCCCAATTATGGGTTTAGGTATGTCCGCTATAATGAAAGTCCATGTAAAATCCCTTCTGAGCCCCAGATCCACACGTAGCCGTATGGGACCATAGGTTTGAATCGCGGATTTGTTAGCAGCCGTGAGAACATATTTGGAACGAGTACATGGAATTCTGACGGCTGAGCGTGGGAATACGCATAAGTCGGAGCCGGTGTCTACAAGAAAGATCGTTTTTGAAGAGCGATCAGCAACAAATAAACGGCCTGGCAGGATTGGACAGTCGTTGGCCGCTATTTCCGGCTGCCCATGTCGTTTCCCGACTTGTAAGAACAGGGTTGCACACACTTCATTGCTCGCTGGCCATGGGTAAAGTGGTACCAACAGTAAGGATGATCATCAGGAACCTGACGAGGGTGGGAGTTGCTGCGTCGCTGATTCTCACCGCCTCGTGATCTTGAACGTGAACGCTGCTGATTGTAACCTTTGGACAAATAATCCATCTGCCTGCTTAACTCACTGATCTGCTTTGACATAAGCTGGAAATCTGTACTGGTAGAAGTCTGACTGTCGGTCCTACCTGATGTGCTGGCTATCTGAGGAATAGTTGGAGCAATTTCGTAAACCCTGTCAGCAATGTCTCCTAACCTATCTAAAGGCAAGTCATGTTGCGAAGCAATGACAGTCTGCACATTCTGGGGTAAGCGGCTACTCCACAAGGTCTTCAAGAAATCGCTAGGCATATCGGGGCCTGCTAAATCTTGCAAGCGGCGCAAAAACTGAGTCGGCTTACGATCACGTCGGGGTCACCACTGTGGGAGACGGTAGGTAGGCAGTCTAGTTGAAATAAAAGAAATATTATATAAACAATAGTAAGTATTAAAGCAATATTAGCTTACACCAAAATTGGAAGAAAAAACATGAGTTATTATTTTACGTCAATCGTAGTCCAGGCAACCTAACCACCTATCATTTATTTTTCTTGACGGAAAAGGTTGCACTTCGTGCCGTGTGAAATGCGGCCTCCGCGAAGCTGCGAGTGCCACCACAGGGACATTTCTCCCAGCCGACAGAAAAAAAACTTTTACCAAATAAATTCCGGTTGAACCGCACCTAATTGAAGAAGAATGCTACCCAAAGAGTATCTCTACTATTATAAATTTGTAAAAAAGCTGTGTCTCTACATTGAAGAAATTAAAAAAAAAGAAGTGTGTCAGGGTAATATAGATACGTCTCCGAACCCAAAAATGAGTGGTAATGAAAAAGCTGACAGAATTGCCAATGAAGCAGTGATCTGTGGGGATACTGTACCGTTTAAAAATTATACTCAGGACTTGGCTACCCTGCCTAAACATTATCTTGGGGATTCCTGGGATAGAGTTTGGGCAGAAAGTGCTTGTTCAAAAGGGAAATACTACTTTAGTATACAGTCGAAAATTCCTCGTAAACCTTGGTTCTCTGTCCTCAGACTTGGTAAGATTGCGACAACCATTCTAATAAGAATGAGGTTAGGTCACACTACATCTCCGGCACAACTTGCACGTTTACATATTATAGATAGTCCTCAGTGTGAATGTGGACATGTCTTTGGGGATCTGAACCATATATTCTTTTCATGTCCGATTCATGACCGTACTTCCTTTTTAAATAGTTTGATATCCCTCCGTGTTCCTTTCCCTACTTCTGTAAAGACTCTTCTTTTTTCTTTTAACCCCTCCATATACAGTGTTCTTTCGGATTATATTTATGATAATAATATTCGTATTTAAAATGTATAAATATTTAACTATGTACATAACAGGCTGTGCCTATTATTTATCTAAAATTTTTGTATTATGTAAGTATTCTATTTTTTTACACATTCCTGATCCTGTTTCCTTTTTTCCAAATTCCTTTATATTGTCTTTTCGGGTTAAATGTTTCCTTTACCTTTACATTCAAACAAACAAATAACAAAACTTGACGCTGGCGGATGCACCCAAGTGCTAGCCAAGATCTCCTGAATAGGAGAAAAAAAAAAAAAAAAAAAAACCCAAAAATGTGATTTTTAAAATTCTTGTCTGTTTGTTACGGGTTGGCGCAAAAACTAGGTACTGAATAGATTTTAATTTGGTTATCACTGTTAGAAAGTATTTGATCCAACTTAACAACTGGTATACTTCTTAAGTCAAATAATTTAATAGGGAGAGCCATGCTTCGGCACGAATGGGCCGGAGTGATACCACGGCCTCACTGAAAACCGGCGTGAAACAACGCTTGCGTAGTGTTTCGCCGAGTGAGGGAGGTTACCGGATGCCCAAACCCTTTTAAAGGGCGAGCAGCGCACTTGTGACTCCTCTGGTGTTGTGGGTGTCCATGGGCGGCGGTTGTCGCTTGCCATCAGGTGATCCGTCTGCTCGTTTGCTCCCCAATCCCATAAAAAAATAAAAATTAACGGAACCAGAGATACAGCTTGACCTCTGTATTGTATAGACACCCATAAAGAAGAGTTCATAATTGTTGGTTTTTGAGCTTCAAGTGAGCGTAGCCGCGGGCAGAGGCTAGTATAATAATATAGGTGTACAGTACATGCTACCGCAATACCTATAAAAATATCTGCTTAATTAAAGAGACCTTTCGAATGTGAGATATACATGAAATCTGTTGGACGGTATAAATCTCTTCTCTTCTCTTTCTTCTCTTCTTCTCTACTATTATAAAATCCTAAAAGCTGTGTCTGTACATTGAAGATATTTAACAAAAAACAAGTGGGTTGTGGGTAAGGGTCCCTAACCCACTAGAGATGTGTAGGTAAGAGATACTAGTATGTTTAATATACCCTAACTTAGGGTATATTAAACATACTAGTATCTCTTAGTAGTCTGTGTATTAAACGTCTCCGAACCTTGTCTGTTTGTTACGGGTTGGCGCAAAAACTACTGTATAGATTTAAATTCTGTTATGACTGTTAGTAAGTAAGTGGAGAAGAACCGGCAAGAAACTCCATAGATACTCCTTTCAACAAAGATTATAACATTGATTTATTTTACAATTTAGTTGTTATAATGTGAGAATCATGCAGCTTGATGTGCTGATAACAATTGAATTTAATAAACTACGATCAATTGCCTTCCAAAGAAAAGAAAAGTTATTACCATAGCATGTCAAGAGCCGACCAGTCCCGACAGACGGCGCCCGTTCACGAGCATGACGTGTGTGTCAGCGTCGTCTAACTCAACCATGTTGTAGGGAATAAAACGACCCGACACACAACGCCACCATCAGCAAGACTTCTTAGTGAGCATTAAATGCTCTGACTACAAAGGCTAGTTATATTAGATACTTATTCAAATAATGCCCATTGTGCATTAATTGAAGCTTTATGTTATTTTTATAATTACCATGTACTTAAACGTTGTGTAACGGTGTGCAATAAAGTGTACCTATATAGGTACTATAATTAACTATAGGTACTATAAGTCAAATTCCGGTTGAACTTCCACATTAAATGAAGAATGCCGCTATAACATAAAAATATCTGCTAAAGACCATTCGAATGAGATAGGTAATGTCTGAAACCTGTTGGAGGAGGTGGACGTTTCTTAAAAATAAGTAAGTACATATAAATCCAATTCCGGTTGAATTTGCGAAGTTGTTTTTTATCCAATTAAATACTTATTCATCACAAGAATTTAATTTTGAACAAAATCGCAAAATCGAAATTTGACATAATTTGATTTCAATGAATATCTTAGGAGATTCTGATAGGTAGTATCATAGTTTTAGAATAACTCCGCAACAAAATAAGAATCAAGTAGAATACCTATCAGGGTTGTTATGGATGCAAAAATGTAGACATCCGCGGATGCAGATGCGGATGTGGATTATTAGAAGTTCACATCCGCGGATGCGGATTTGATGCAGATGCGGATGCGACGCGGATGCGGATGCGGATTTTGGGATTAAAAAAACGTATATTTAAATTTTAAGTGCATAAATAACTGAAAATCAATTTAAAATTAACTTTTTATTCATTTAATCATATTTCTAGAACAAAATCACACAAGTTTTTAGTTTTACACACAACAGAACACACAACAGAATTTTAAGCTTCGAGTTTCATAAAAAAAATCTTTGTTAAATAATTAAACTTAAAAATTGGTAAATTATATTTGGTCTATTGTTAAATAAGTCCAGACACTGCTTTTTATTGTTGGCGACATTTCACTTAATATTTATATCAAAATATTCATTAAACTCGCAATAAAATATACTATGAAGTACACAGTAAACACTCACTGTAACTATAATTTATTGGCAATGAGAAAAAACACAACAAACAAAACCTGTAAGATCTTGTTACCAATGTGCGCCTTCCTCTTCGTCAGTTACCGAATGAAGTTAGAATTACCAAAACAAACGCGAAGAACGTGCCACTCTGATTCCGCCCACTTTCTTTCCATGTTGTTACTTGTTGATGTGAATCTGCATCCGTAAAAACTCCGCATTGATTGATTGATGCGGATGTGAATGCGGATGCAGATGTCTGTATTAATGCGAATATTCCGCATTTGCGGATGCGGATGCGAATATTCGTAACACCCCTGATACCTACCACGCGCGCTGGCCGGCCGCCGTTTAGAGCGAGGCATTGTTAAAGTGTTTAACAGATATCCTACTAGTTAAGAGGCCGTCCTAAAAATTCACTCGATCGAGTTTAGGTAAATTCTATGTTTGTGTGCGCTTTTCACGCACACATGGCTGCAGATCGAGCGTACGAGCCTATAAACAATGTTGATCCTTTCATTATTAAATTAATTTTCTAGTTTTATTCTCGTTCGTTTTTTTTTGTATTTTCAATTTTGTTTTTAATTTAGTATATTTTTATACATACAATATTCAATAAACATCAAAACATAAAACTTTGAAGGCGGAAATTGGGGTTAAAAATTGTAATTTTTGTAGATACTGATTACTAATAAATACCTAGTGACGAGTTTAATGATTTATGGATTTTTACATTTTAAGGGTAGGAAACGGGGGTTGAAGCCTGAATGTTAATGTACTTATTAGTATGGGTGAATAGTTTTTAAAGGTAGGTATTTGAAAATGAGTTAAGTAGCTACTCATCATAAAAAATGTGTTTCAGGGATTTTGAATTTTCAAACTTACTTTGGAGGGTTGATAGTTTTATCTTTTGCTAGGCACTTCAAAATCGTAATATTTTGTTAAATGTTTATCAAAACACATTTTGGTCACGACTGAAACCGCTCGGTTGTATGTACACAAAACAAAACAGATCGGTTTACAGGGCACACCAACGTATATGTTGGTGTGCGTAAACTCAATGCGTTCATTACTTCGCCTATTTACTAGTGTTAGCTTTACAATAACCCGTTGTCCACGCACACGTTTGCAATTTCTTGTCATTTTAAAGTTGCAGGGAATATGATGCATAAATTTAGCTAATGAATCAGACTCCACTGTGGCGCATTAGTTAAGCGTGCGAACAATACTTCTTGTCGCCGGCACCGTAAGATCGAATCTTATTACAAACGGCTCAACTTTTTGTATGTTTTAAAAAATATTTTACATTTGTTTGTTCAATTCATTGTATAGAACAGGTATTAGCAAGTCTTCTTTATATTTGGTTTGGACTATATTAATGGTCTACCCTCTAAAAATGACAAATCATAATATGTTAGTAGTTTAATTTCATCGTCATAATGCTATTGACTATCGAGCTTTTGTTACGTTTTTAGACATTATACCCTGCGTATTTTGAGAAGTGCTATTATTTGTGAATCAATATGAATCACTTAACTACACTTTTAAGAGCTGAGATAATTATTTTGCATGAGCAAAACGTTTCAATTAGTGAAATTGCGACGCGTTTAAAGATATCGGTGAGTAACAAAATATTATTATTACGTTTAGAAGTTTATTATGTTTCAATAATACACATCTTGTTTATTGATGTTTTATGTAACAATATTTAATTATTGTTCACAGAGAAGAACTGTGCAATTGTGGGTCCATCGTTATGCAGATTCGGGAAGCATTGATCCTTGCCGACCGGGACCAAAGGCTGGATTTGCATATACAGATACCAATGCACGGCACCGTGATATAGTTGCTACGCATTTGGCTGAGCCCTTCCTCACTACTCGTTCCACGGCGACTAAACATGACGTGACGTTACAAACTGTGCGGAACCACTTGCGTGCAGCTGGTATGAAATGTCGTAGGCCAGCCAAGAAAATATTACTGTCTGATATTCACATGCTAATGCAACTATATTATTGCACCAATCATTTGGATTTTGATTGGTGCAATAATATAGTTATATTTAGCGATGAAAAATGTTTTAAGTCGGACAAGGACGGTCGTAAAATATTATGGCGAAAAGATGGTGAACGCTATAACAAAAAAAATATTATTCCATGCAGGTCTAGTGGCCGCATTACGTTGGGTTATTGGGGATGGATGTCATCAATGGGTCCCGGTAAATTAGTGCAGGTAGGGGGTCGCAATACCAGTCAAGGTTACTTGGATGTTTTACAAAACGTGATGCTACCAACTGTGCGTGTTGCATACCCGCAAGAACACATTTACTTCGTGCATGATAACTGCGCTGTGCATCGCGCGCGACTCGTGCAAAGTTGGTTAAACGTCCAAGAAAACTTTACTGTTATTGAATGGCCATCAAAAAGTCCTGACCTGAACCCCATTGAAAACCTATGGGGTCACATGGTGCTAAACTGGGACTCATCTGAAGTCAGGTCCAAATTTAATTTAGACGATGTCGTTACCTCGTCATGGGAATCGTTTCGTGGCTCTGATTTGTGCTGGAATATGGTTGCTAGCATGAGGACACGTTTGCAACAAGTAATAGATAGTGATGGCGCACCAATCGGCTATTAAAAATATCAGGGGGTAATTTGTATTACATGATTGATGTTATTGTTAGTGAGATTACAATTTAGGATCGCCAGTATCTTATTATCTAACTTACTAACATGTTTATTCATATCATTAATAAATAAATTACCCTCTTGAATATGAAAAACAAAGTGAATTTTTGTCCCACTTAGAATATTTGTCATGACCCATACTTTATAATTTGTATTTATAATTTAAAAAAACCATGTCAATAAATATTGTTGTTATCATATTACACATTGTTTAATATTTTCTTCCATATATCATTTTTTCTGGAATAATGTTCTTATTATCAGGTAAATAACAAAAATAAAAATTCAACAAAACGAAAAAAAATAATGATAATAATGCAAAAAGTTAGCGCCGGGCCGGCGTGATTTGATCATAAGACTAATGTCACACCAGCTGCTTGCTTATACACCTATGCCACGGTATCGGTTGATAATACCTTTGAATTTATGCTTCATATTCTTTGTTTCATATATAATGTGAAGCAACAAGAAATTGCAAGTGTGTGGACAACGGGTTATTGTAAAGCTAACACTAGTAATAGGCGAAGTAATAACGCGTTGAGTTTACGCAAACCAACATCTACGTTGGTGTGCCCTGTAAACCGATCTATTTTGTTTTGTGTACATCTGTGCTAATTGTGGTATGTAGTTTAACTTTGCTCCACTTCATCGTGAAAAGTGTGAGATGAGATGTCTGAAGAACTGGTATTTGTTTTTCATAATTTACCATGCACGTAGAATGTGCCTAATGAAGGACCAACATAAGACATTAATTTTGTACTACAGTAGTAATCACGGCGATAACTACAATATTCATACCTTTGAATGTATTAAAACCTTTGCTTATATCATGGCATATTTTAAATCTATACTAATATCTATGTTGAAGAGTTTGTTTGTTTCTTTACTTGAACGCGCTAATCTCAGGAACTACTGGTTCGATTTGAAAAATTCTTTCATTGTTCGATAGCCCATTTATTGAGAAAGGCTATAGGCTATATATCCTCATATATCTCCTATATCTCCTCTACGCGGACGAAGTCGTGGGCAGAAGCTAGTAAAATATAAAGCGTTATAATAGCTACTAAATTACCAAGCATTGCGCTGTCTAAATTTGAATGCTTGAATTGCCGGCAAAAACATAATAAGTACCATAATAAATCATAATCCAATAAATTGTGTTTTACTTACGATATAACTTGGTATTACGTTTGTATTAGAAATTCGGTGGCCGACTCTTGAGAGCTATAGGTATTATACTTAATGTCGCAATCACACGCAGTCGCAGTCGTAAGTACCTCGAACATAACATACATCACGCCTGTATTCCCTGAAGGGTTAGGCAGAGGCGTACACTAATGTGCACCCACAGTTCGCCGATATGTTAAGGTCCCATGTAATAGGGGGCGAGCCTATTGCCATTATCCGGGCACAAATTTCAAATTCCGAGCTCCTACTGAGAATTTACTACGCCTGTTTTTATTAATAAATATTTTTTATGTATTTTATGTTATGCCAATGTATAAAATAAAAATCTATCTACTTACTGATCTAATACTAAATAGGATAATTGCATTAGTAATTTTCCACTTGACTGTACCATGCGCACGAAGGCGGGTGCAACAACCTCTGCCCGGCCAAAAAGATTGGGAACTACTGTACTGTTCGTTTCCAAAGGAACTACATCCCAAGTACAATCAGGCTGTAGGATGTTCTTCAAAAAAGAAGTGACTTTTCAATAGATGTTACTGACGTCACCTTTAAGACGTAAATTCAGAATGTGAATGCAAATTTAGACCTGGCAGGTGGGACTCGCGGCGGCTTAGTGATCATAGCATCTGATTTATCCAACCAGAAGACGCAGGTTCAAATTTTGATCGCAGTCGAGTTTTTCCATCACTAAAATAACTTTATAATAATATCTAGGAATGTGCAAAAAAAATCACAAATAGTTAACAGTTCATATTTAACTTGAAAAAAATTAACCAAATTTTAATCTCTGGTTTCAAAATTAATAATTATGATTTTCGTAATCAGCCCCTGAGAATCCTTGAAATTGACACCCCATATCAATTTATTTAGAAAAGCATTTTCGTAATCACCCCCTGAAAATCCTTGATATTGACAGCTGTATCAATTTATTTAGAAAAGCAATGTCCGCCATGTTGGATTTCAATGTTAATATCATTTTCGTAATCAGCCCAATTTATTTAGAATAGCAAAGTCCGCCATCTTGGATTTCAAAATTACTGTCATTCTCGTAATCAGCCCCTGAAAATCCTTGACATTGACACCCGTATCAATTTATTAAGGAAAACAATGTCCGCCATCTCGGATTTAAAAATTAATGTCATTTTCGTAATTTGCCCCCGAAATTCCTTGAAATTGACACCCATATCAATTTATTTAGAAAAGCAATGTCCGCCATGTTGGATTTCAATAATTTTCATAATCAGCCCCTGATAATCCTTGAAATTGATACCCATATCAATTTATATAGAAAAGCAATGTCCGCCATCTTGGATTTCAAAATTTATATAATTTTCGTAATGAGCCCCTGAAAATCTTTGAAATTGACACCCATATTAATTTATTTAGAAAAGTAATGTCCGCCATCTTGGATTTCAAAAATGAACATTTTCGTAATCAGCTCAATGAGAAACTTGTACTACCCATACTTCCTACACAAAATACCAGACCATATTATATTATAGGGCTTTTCTAGAAATTAGAAGTTATAAAATAATCAACGTATCAAGTTGTATTAATCGCAGTATAATTTGGGAAAATATTTACGTCAAACAAGCGCACGCCTGTGACACAAAGCGATACGTCCTCTCGCTGGGAAGGCCCAAACGTGACTGGCGCGAGCGGCTTTGCGCGCTCGATATTATAGCACAATTATAGGTCTTTTCATATTTGATTTACTAAATCAAAATATATTTTTTTTGAAAAAGTATTTTTTGATCCTATTAGAGGGATAACTGAAGATTATTAAGTAATTTAAAAAATAATCAAAATGTCTTTCTAAAAAATAGAAAAAAATACATATTTGTCTGCAATTTTCACGAAAAATTACGTTACGTAAATATTTTTTTCCTGCTATATTTTGTATGAAAATTGAAAAAAGTGCTTCCGCTAGTGCCAAGTAGAGCATATGCTGGGTTTTATAGTATTTTTTAATATTCAGTAATACTAATATTTTCTTGTAAATCGATCATCAAACTTCACTCGAAACGCGTTTTTTGGGAAAAGAAGTTGTCAATAAAAGGGATTTACGATTATTATAGAAGTAAATTGAAAAATCCATTTCCGCTTGTGCCAGGTTTAAGAACAGTTCTTTTCAAATAATTAATAACTTTATATAAATTCTTTGTAGATTCCTCACAATCGGTCAACAAAATTCACTAAAATGCGTCAATTTTTAGGACGGCCCCGCGAAAGTTTGTGAGGATGTATGGATGGATGGATGTTTGTTACTCTTTCACGCCAGAAAGGTTGAACGGATCTGGATAAAATTTGGCACAGATATAGATTATAGTCTGGAATAACACATGGGCTACTTTTTATCTGAACGCAGACGAAATCGCGGGCAGAAGCTAGTTGACTAAAAAGTATTTAAGTGACGGAAAAATTCGACTGCGGGCAGGATTTGAACCTACGTCTTCTGGTTAGATACACAAGATGCTATGACCAATAAGCCACAGCGGGTCTACGTCAGGTCAAAATTGGCCAACATTATTAGATTGATTTGGGAAGTGAAATGGGATGGGTCATTGATAAAAACTTTGAGTGACAGACCGGATTCCCAGGGGGGCGAAGCTAGTTTAATATTATATGGGATGTATGGATCAGGTCTTCTCCCTAAGGTGTACCTATAGCCGAAAAACATCTGGCTAAGCACAAGAAAGACTTCTGCGCTTTCATTGACTTGGAGAAGGCCTATGATAGTGTGTGGAGGGATGAATTGTGGTCAACGCTGGCTATGTACGGAGTGGACAGACGCTTGGTGCGGGCACTGAAATCCCTTTACTGGGATTCTAGTGCCACAGGCACTAGAATCCCAGTAAAGGGATTTTAGGGTAAATGGGGCGTACTCAGGCTGGTTTGGCATCTCCAGAGGTGTCAGACAGGGCTGTGTCGCCTCACCGTGGCTGTTCAATCTATATATGGACAGATGTTTGGCAGACTTAAAAGAGTGATTGTGGGTTAAGAATGGGTGAGTTACCTGTCAAATGCCTTCTCTATGCTGATGATCAGGTTCTGCTTGCATCGTCAGCGGAAGAGTTGCAAGACATGGTGACTTTAATGAATGAAGCATATAAGCTGAAGGGTATGAAAATAAATGTTAGTAAAACGAAAGGGATGGTTTTTGAGAGAGAGAAAGATGTATGTATGTGTGATGTAAAGATAGAGGTGTGGAGCAGGTGAATGAGTTTGTTTATTTGGGAAGTGTGTTTACTAGGGATGGAAAGATTGATGCAGATGTGGAAAGGAGAGTGAATGCGGGAAATAAAGTGAATGGTGCTATGCATGCGGTTGTGGCTAATCAGTCTGTGTCGAAAAAGGCACGGTTGGCTATCCACAATGGTGTGCTGGTACCTACACTTATGTATGGAAGTGAATGTTGGGTGTGGCAGAAGAGGCATGAAAGTAGAATAAATGCGGTGAAAATGCGTTCCTTGCGAAGTATGTGTGGTGTAACTCGGAATGATAGATTGAGGAATAGTGTGATAAGACAACGTTGCGGACTGAAAGATGATCTAGTGACACGTAATAAATTTTTTTTTTTTTATGGGATAGGTACGGCAAACGAGCAGACGGATCACCTGATGGTAAGAGACACCGCCCATGGACACCCACAACACCAGAGGAGTCACGAGTGCGTTGCCCGCCTTTTAAAAGGGTTTGGGCCTCCGGTAACCTCACTCACCCAGCGAAACACAACGCAAGCGCTGCTTCACGCCGGTTTTCTGTGAGGCCGTGGTATCACTCCGGTCGAGCCAGCCCATTCGTGCCGAAGCATGGCTCTCCCACGTTTTTTTTTTAACATGATATTAGTTCTTATCCTTATCCAAATAAATGCGTTATTCATCTATACTAATATATAAAGCTGAAGAGTTTGTTTGTTTGTTTGTTTGTTTGTTTGCTTGAACGCGCTAATCTCAGGAACTACTGGTTCGAATTGAAAAATTCTTTCAGTTTTAGATAGCTAATTTATCGAGGAAGGCTATAGGCTATCTATCATCACGCTAAGACCAATAGGAGCGGAGCACCAATGAAACATGTTTCAAAATCGGGTTTTTTTTTTCCTTTTGAGAGCTTTCGATGCATGCGCTGCGTAAACGATTAAAGTTTCGCAAAAATGATGTATGACAGAATTGTTCCTCTTTAAAAGTTCTAAAAAAAAGTCCGCGACAGCATATGTCTATCTTTTAAGGTTGGCTCACTATAACCTTTTTTGTGCTAACTTTGTTCTAAAATTCCAAATGCATTATTTGCGAAGGTGTTTTTATAAACATGATATTAATCCTTATCCAAATAAATACGTTATTCATCAGAAGTATTTAATTTAAAACAAAATTGCCCTTTACATCATTGGATTTCAATGAATATCTTAGGAGATATCGCAGTTTTAAAATAACATCGCAGCAAAATAATGATAAAGTACCGCGCGCGCATTTATGATGTGCAAGGCCTAGGATATATAGCATACAGCTGTATTGAGGAAGGCCATAGGCTATATAATCACGCTACGCGGACGAAGTCGCGGGCAGAAGCTAGTCACATATAAATAAAATAAAATATTCTTTATTTCAGACAACCTTTTACACCGTCCATAGAAATATAAACAAAAATAAATTATAAATAAAAGTAATAACCCTAAATCACCCTCTTAACTAAGGATCTCCATAGAGGGGATGAGTGCCTGTTTGCTAACGTCTTTAGGATTTCATTGGGGCTGCCACGCACCCTGAGGATCAGGGATACAGTTCTTTTCCGCAAGACGGCTTGAAAGCCGTCAGTATAATAAAGCGCGAACATTCCTGACGCACTACAGTAGCGAGGCAGCCCCAACATCATCCTGAAGACGTTATTATACTGAATGCGCAGGTTATCCAGCGATCTTTTGGTGTGCTTGGTCCACAGAGTCCCAGTGTATATGCTCTGACAATATGCTTTAAAAAGAGTTATCTTTACTTCGTCAGAGCACCTGTAGAATCTGCGAGCCAGCATGTTACCTCTGACCGCCAGAGACCTGCGCTCTCTCTCTATGTCTACATTGTCTTCAAGACTTTCAGTAATGTAATGCCCCAGGTATTTAAACCTCTCAACCCGGTTTACGCTTAAGCCATTTAAGGTAATATTGTGTGAAAGGCTGGAACATTTACCGACGACCTTGAAGACCATGTATTCGCTTTTTTGTACATTGTACAGTAGGCCATGTGTTTTTGCATACTTTTCACATACTTTTAACATCTCTTTAAGGCCTCCCGCCGTCGGGCTCAGCAGCACCATGTCATCTGCGTAGCTTATGTTGTTAACCTTAACTCCATCGATTGAGCAACCGACACGCATGCTACTGAGGTCGTTTACATATAAGTTGAAGAGCTTGGGGGATATAGGTACCTACTTCATTTTTAATGAAATTGCCCTTGAAATCATTTGATTTTAATGAATATCTTAGGGATAACTCCGCAACAAAATAATGATCAAGTAGGTACCTCGCCCGGTGAGGCATTCATGTGGTTTATTATATTACCTACTTGGTAATAAAGTATTTTAGCGACGGAAAAATTTGACTGCGGGCAGGACTCGAACCTGCGTCTTTTGATTAGATATACCAGACGCTATGACCACTAAGCCATCGTGGGTCCAACTAATACGAGAAAGTGAGTTCACCAGTTTCCCCCGACGCATCTGGAAACGCTATCTAGAAAATGCAAAAAAATACGAAATATAGGTAAGGTGGAAAATACGTAGTTACGCTATTGAACTGACTGCAAAGTAAGTCATGTCGGTTGAGAAGCAAAGTACAACTGCAGTACAGTATTGTAACATGCTTTTCATTAATTGACACTGACATGACGTCACCGTCAAGACGTATCTAAATTGAGAATGTGAAGGCAAGTTTTGACCTGGCGGGTGGGACCAGAAGATGCAGATTTATTACATGGGAACTGTGGGTGTACATTAGTACACCTCTATGTAAAACTTCGGGGACTACAGGTATGATGGTATGTTTTGTAATATTTTTTATTCGTGTCTAATAACATTTGATTGGTATTTAACTTTTAAAGATATTATCCAAGAAGGGTTGAGGCGGACACCCGCGCCTGTACGTCTTACGTGAGTCGACGCGCCATCTGTCTTCAGCCGACTGGAATTTGTTTATCTCGTAGATACAAAATGTTTTACGATTAGAAATTGTTTTCTTTGGAAAAAATATACCTATCTTCGTTTGTTGGCTATAGAACCTTATACTAAACTAACTAATTTACACGGTTTTGCTGGGCCAAAAGGACTATTTACATTTTCTCGTTACCAAATTTTATCGAAATCTGTTCAGCCATTCAGGCGTGAAAAGTAACAGATAAATTTAGGTTCGAATCCTGCCCGCAGTCGATTTTTTCCTTCACTGTAATACTTTGTAATCTTAGCATACTTGCTAGCTTAGCTGGTCATACAAAAAGATATTTATTTGATTATTGATTTGGGAAGGGATAGAGCTTGGAAGTGACATGGTCGTTGATAAAGACCACGCGGGCGAAATTTAGTATATCTCTACTATTATAAAATTGTAAAAAAGCTGTGTCTGTACATTGAAGATATTAAAAAAAAACAAGCGTGTTAGGGTATATAAAAGTCTCCGAACCCAAAAATGAGATGTATACAGACCAGGCTTCTTTCGGGCGTCTTTCAAGTCTCAGATTTCATGATTAGTTGTCTGTGAATGGTATTTTCCTTTTATATACTTATTCAATATTCAATTTCAGACCCATACAAAGCAGAGATCATCAATGTTGGTTTTTCTATTTTTACTTTAATATAAGTAGCCTCATGTAGGGTTGCCAGGCATCCGGATAAAGCCGGACATAGGTAAGCTTTATGATTGCGTGTCCGGCCAAAATAAATGCTGCCCGGCTTTATACATTTCGTAAACGAGCGAGCGCCGAGAGTGGCCGAGCGCAGGCGAGTCAACTGTCGGTCGCTCTCGAAGGCGACGCTCTCATTAATAATGTAGGGTGGCCGGCCTTTCTACCCAAATGTCCGGCCAAACTGGCTGGTCTGTCCGGCTATTAGGAGTGGCGACTTACCAACTGGCAACACAGTACACACGGTACTGTGTTGCCAGTTCCTTTTTCTTTTCGTCTAGATATGCCATACAATATAACATGTTTGTGATGCTCTATCTAATATCACAAACATGTTAGGTAATATCAATAAGAGTCGTTAACTAAATAGAGCAAGATTTATTTATATATTGTACTTAAATTAGACATACATAGGTACTTACAGTACAACACTACTCACAAGTTAATGAAACTAGGTTTTACAATAATTTAACTGTTGGGCAAATAATAACTTTAACCTTACTTAAGTTTCCTCTTCTGTTATTTCAGCTCCTACTTCTTTAAAGGGATCTATATTTGTAGTTTCATCAGGTTTCCTAATTACCCCCATTTCCTCAGCTGCATTAAGACATTTCTGAGCATTTTCTCTTGTTTTATTTTGTTCAGGATCATCTAATTTGGTCAGTGCCATTAAAATTTCCATTATATCAGTTTCAAAAATTTTTGCAGCAATATCTTTATCTCCAGCTATGATGTTGTAAAGAATGTAAGTGCCTCTGTACTGGATTTCTTTATTTGGATTAGCCAATAAGCACCTTAAGGTCTCTGGCCATACTTGAATATCTAATAATTTCCGGCAGCACACTTTGCTTGCAGATGTTAATATGCATAAAGCACCTGCTGCTGCCATCACTGTATCCATATCTTCTTCTTGACACAAGAGGTACAAAAATTTAGTTTTGTCATTATTGGCCTCATAGGTTTTGATAACATCATCAGATTGAACCAAATTACAAATACATTGTGTAGCTGCTCTGAGTAGCATCTCATGATCTTCATACAAATAATGCTCAATTTTGGCAAGACCACCTTCCTTTAAAATTCTATTTCTGGTAGATTCACTCATACCCGCCAAGTTGCAGAGGGCCATTAGGGCCTCAAAATTCTCCAATGCAGTGCAGTCAGGATGCAGCAAAGCAATAAGGGGCCTTACAACTTCTAAATTTCGTTGGCCTGGAAAAGCAACCTCTGGATTTATTGTTATCCCAATACGAGCCAATGCTTGTGCTGCTTGTTTTTTACCTTTCTGGGTGCCTTCTAAAGACATTGGTAGCAGTACTTTTGCACCACCTTGTTGTACAACTAGTCCTCTTAGTTCTGGCAAGCCACATATAGCATTGAATACTCTTGCAATTAATTCTCTTGAATTATGACTTTCAGTTTTGGCCAGAGCAACCAAACCAGTAGTTACTCCAGCTTTAGCTAATACTGTTATCCTTTTGTTAATGAAATCTGGGTCATCCAGTTCATGTGTTTCTGGTATGTGATGTTTAGCAAACTTTGCAAGTTCCATCATTTCTGGCATGAGCTCTTGTTTTTCATATGCATTACATAAGTTTACTAATGTGGTAACTACACCGTAAAGGCAAGACTGGTCACCGCTTTTTGCTAACTCAATAAGTGCTTGCAGTGCAGGTTTATCTTCTACTAATTTTTCTTTCACATCAGCATCTAAAGTCAAGTATGATAGACCTTCAGCAGCCCATTTCCTGACATCATTTTCTTTAGCAGGATTAACAAGAAATTTTCGACAAGCTTCTGCTAGCTTTTTAGTAGAACCATCTGCAAAAGGACGCACAGAAGCATCATCACCTCCAAAACTACCAACTTTACACAGACCAACTAATGCCCTAACTCTTACAGCGTCATCTCTGCTCTGATACAATTTTTTTAAGATGTCAATACCTTTGTCAATTATAGTTCTAGCTTTATCTTTCTTTGATGCAGCAGCCACTAAGCATTCACAAGCCACTTTCTGCTGAAGAGGATCATCAGTCTGAGCCATGACTAATATCATCTCAATAATACCATCTTTAGAAATAACATAGTTTCCAACATCGAGAGGTCCTCTAAGTAAAGAAGTTATAGCCACTGTTACTCTTACTTTAGATTCCAAATCAGGTGACATTAGCTTGTCCTTAACAAAGTCGTCAACTTGATTGTTGAAGCGTTCTCTAGCTTCATCATAGTACATATTTTCATAGATTTTTGCAAGGCAGGCAGCAGCTATTGTTCTAGATGAGGATGTGATGTTCAAAGCTGATTCATATGTGTATTCTTCCAATTCACTGCAAACTTCAAGCAATCGCAGTAATCCTTTTATTTCTACAAACTTTTCAGCCCAATTTATAGCACTGAAGTGGCAGTTCCTCATAATCAATTCAATAATTGCATCCCTAGCAAGTCCACTAATAACTCTATTTGTGATAGAGTAAGTTAAGCAGGTAAGTAGAGTGTCAATTTCACTTTTATATTCTTCACATAACGCAGGGTCTGGCTTAGAATCTTTTTTGTTATCCATACCCGAAAAGGTATTCAATATAACTTGTAGACAATACTGGGCTGCATTGACTCTCTCTTCATTCTCGCTATCAATGACTTCCAACATCCAGGGTATGCCAACAATTTTAAGTATGGTTCTTGTTCTTTCAACACTTCTCTTGCATAGTTGGCTGATAACTCTAACTGCATTTACATATATTTCTGGATGCTTTTCCACTTTCAGTAGCTGTTGTATTTTGTGAATTACGCCATTTTTCAGCATAATTTCAGCACCGGCAGATTCCTTGGCAAGCACCAAGAGGTTAGACATCGCTTTCCCACGTTTTTCAATATCTTCATTTAAATTGAAGGCTAGTTTAAACATTTGCTCCACTTTGTTGCTAGTTTGTGCATTTTGTCTGGCCCTTTCCTGAACAATAGCGTGTAATCGTGCTAATATCGGTTGAACTGCTTTATTAGTTGGTTCTACTGTAAATATGGTCTTAGCATCGTGGTATGCTTCTTCAAACCTTTCTAAGGCTTCTAGGGCTTGTGAACGTCGAAATAACGCTTTCGGATCCTCTGGTACTATTTTTAAGGCTTCATCACAGTCTTTTATAACTTTATTGAAGTCCTTCAACTTCAAATAAGCAGCAGCACGATTTTTTAAGTATGTAGCTAGGTCGCGGCTGTCTTTTTCAGCCGAGTCAACAGCTTTAGTGTAGAAACTTAAAGCTTCTTCAAAGTTTTCCTTGTTAAAGGCTTCATTGCCTTTATTCTTAAAAGTTTCTGCTTCTTCACTATGGACACCCATAATTTCACAAATTTGTATTACACAGTACTAATAAAATAATATGCCAACAACGCTTTTAAGCTCAGCTTCTAAGATTGTTCTAGTAAAGTCTGGTGAGTACATCTGAAATACCCAATACAACTAAAATAGAAATTTATTTTTGTACCCCTGAAGGAACATACGATCCATCTGTCTGTCGTGACACTTGACAGAATGTAGAGGTGTAACTAATATATTCGTAATAGGTATAGATATTATGAATTTATGATACGAGCTGTATATTCATGTTAGTATATATTAGTTTAGCGTAGACTATTACCAGATATTAGTCACATAATAGGCACACCGAGAGATCAGTGTTCTGATATTCGCGGTGACTTGCGCAGCTGTGTGCGTCGACGAGCGCGCTACGGGACTCCCGTAGCGCGCTCGAGAATAATTCCGTATTCGTAACGAATAATAATACATAATATTGATATCGTACCTATTCTCTCAGTATTCGTTACTATAACATAATATTGATATCGTACCTATTCTGAGAATAGTTACGATATCAATATTATATTAGAGTTAACGAATACGGAGAGAATATGAATCTCAAAATGGCTGACTAATATCTGACTATTACCCAGTAATAGGTATGGTATGCTAATATGGCTTAGTGAATATATTCAATAATAGTATTAAATATCACCCTAATATAACACCTCTAACAGAATGACAGCTTCGTTTGTTTGGAAGACATGATTCGATATAGAGTCGTAGACTTCTTCATCAATAATTTTATAAAAATGAACAAAAGTGCTAATAACTACTTGAATCTTAAAGGCATTTATTAAACTGGGTATTAAAGTCCGCTATCATGTCAATTATTTGTGCTTTGACCTCAACTTTTGTACTCCTGGGTCCTAGAAACACTATTGTGATTATGATCATTGTTTTTGTCGAAAGTTCGGAACGTACATTGTTAAAATATTAAGGGCCACTTGCACCAACTTCTTAAATATATTTAAACTGTATTTAAACACAAATTTACTATGAAAATTTGTATTTAAATGGAATTTAAACATATTTAAAAATTGGTGCAAGTGGGCCTTAAAGCAGCCCATTCACATCACATACCATACCTCTTAGTAGTCTGTGTCACATACGACTATATATATTAAGGCTCACTTGCACCAACTTCATAAATATGTTTAAATTCTATTTAAATACAATATCTCATAGTAAATTTGGTGCAAGTGGCCCAAAGTGGCCCTAAGATACTGTGACACAAGGGGCCACTTGCACCAACTTCAAAATTATATTTAAACACGATTATTCATAGAAAATTTGTGTTTAAATACAATTTAAAAAGTTGGTGCAAGTTTGTGTAGATGTCTGTGGGCCACTTTAGGTAATATGGTAGCTGTTAGACTTTTTGGCGGGAAGTCGAACGAAGCGCGCGTTTTGAAAACTTGCACAAATAATTTTAATTTTATTTTGGTTTTCATAAACGTAAAACAGTACTACTAGTATTCTGTTATCTGTGACAGTACTATTCATTAGGATATAGTTGTATATTTTATTAGTGCCCAAAATGGGGCAAGACAGTGATGGGGAGGAGTCTTCGAACCGAAAGCGGAAGGTATCGAAGATTTCTGGTGTTACAGAAGAGGATAAGTATAAAATGTAAGTACTTTAAAACCAATTATACTAGACTATTCTTGGAAAATGAATCAAATCTGGACTACACAGTTTATGTGGAATCCAAAGAAAAAGAAAAAATTGGTAATAGAAATCTAATTAAAATAACAAAGTTATTTACGAACGACGTCAAAGGAATTGTAAGTGTTTATCGCATAAATGCCTACAAAATAGGCATAACATTTAAAAAAGCAGCTGCAGCCAATAGTTTTTTGAAGCTTGAAAACTTTTTACGGAAATATAATTTACGGGCCTTTATTCCCGCTCATTTAGTTGAAAAAGTGGGCATCATCAAGTTTTTCCCCACTGATTATCCAATGAAGACATATACAAAAATATCACATGCGACGCAGATGTCATTTCCATAAAAAGATTCATGAAGAGAGACACAGACAAAAAAATGATACATACCTTTGACTACAGTTAGTAGCCATTACATTTTCGACAACAACATTACCGAAATAGTTACGTGTTTTTAAATTTATTCCGATACCAAGTAAATGCTTATATTCCACCCCTTATCCAATGCTACAAATGCTTTAAATTTAAACCACTCTGCAAAAGTTTGTAGAGGTGATCAGATGTGTTCCTATTGTTCAGGAAACCATTTTTACAAAGAATGTATTGTTGATACCTTACAATTAACTTTATAATGTCATTGCCTTACAATGTATTAATTGCGGCGGGGCTCATCTCGCTATATCTCGGGATTGTCCCATTAAAAATAAGAAAATTGAAGAAAAACGTAATTTAATTATATATGAATACCGTACATTTGCCTCATTACTTAAAGATAATAATAATTTCCCAGCATTAAAACCAAAAACTGTAGATAAATCTGCCAATTATATTGTAAATAAATCTGTAAATACTCCTGTAAATAAAAATACTTCTGTAAATATAAATGTAATAGATAAAAAAACAGAAATCCAACAGATTGCCAATAATGAAATTATATTATATGCCATAATTAAGTCTTTAGTATCATTAGCAAATTCATCTGGAACAGTATAAGTATGGATAATAGTAAGTTTCACAAGAATACTAACATGAAGATATATCACAATAGCTCATTTTAATATCTAGAGTGTTAATAATAAAAAACCATTGTTAATTAGCTTTCTTTTTGATAGGTAATGATATAGATATTTGCATGTTGAATGAAACCTGGGTAAAAGAGAAAATAAATTTCAGTATTTTAGGCTATAAGATCATTAAAGAAAATGGACCTAGTGGCCATGGTGGTTGATTCAAATGTAATAAATTAAAACAAATAATTGATAATTTGCCTAAGCCTGTCATGTTTTCAGGTGATATGAATGCACATCATGTCGCCTTTGGTTGCTTATCATCAAACTCTAGAGGTAATGATGTGTTTAATTTGTTAGATCAATGTGATCTTTGCATTTTAAACATGGGTGAACCAACCACTGTCGGATATATACACCATAATCAATCTGCTATATATCATGCGTTAGTCCCACTGTAGCTCCATTATGTGATTGGAAAGTATATGATGATCCAGTCGGAAGTCATCATTTTCCAACAATTGTAAACATTCAGACATCTGTAGAAAAATATGAGATAGGTTATCCATGTGAACGCTTCATATATAATCAAGCAGACTGGTCCAAGTTTCACTCTGAAAGTGAAAAAGCCTTTATTAATTTAAATTTAAAATTTCTAGTAATGCACTTCAGATATATAACAGTTTTTGTGATATTTTATATACTTAATATTAAACAGAAATGTATTCCCAAAATATGTAGTACATAAACAACAATATAAAATAAAAAAACCTTACAAAAAACTCTTTCCACAGTCACTCTTATACAGCTTGTTCTTTTCTTGATGTTAGTGGCGCATTTGATAATGTCAACCCTTCTATTCTTATACAAATACTAAGTGATGTTGGTGTGCCAGGCAAAGTCTGTAAATATGGATATTTATTTTTTTATTTGACTGGGTAATGTATGTTAGAATACAATAATATTTTACATGGACCTAGATATGTTTATAAAGGGACAATGCAAGGTTCTACTATTTCACCATTGTTATATAGTTTATATACTTCACAAATTAATAAATATTGAACAGAGTGTTTGCTGATGATATTGTTGTGTAGTAAATAATGATGTAAATATGGCCATTGGTAACTTGAAAAAGGTTTGTCACGGTCAAGTTCATAGGTTTTATGATAGCTTAAAATTAGATATTAATATTAGTAAAAGTGGTGCCATGATATTTTGTAAAAAAGCTTTGGATTTTGCTGAAATTCCTTCAGTTTCTTTTAATAATAATTCTTTGAATTGGTTCCATGAAAAGAAATTCCTTGGTGTATATTTGGATACAAAATTGACTTTTGAAGCCCATATAAACTACATTATATAAAGAATGCTAGTAAGGGTTTGAATATATTACATAAGTACTCTAGCTCGTGTTCATTGGGGTTCAGATCCAAAAATCTTGTCTATGTTGTATAAAAGTATTGTAAGAAGTCACTTTGACTATAGTTCTTTAGCTTACATGAATGCAAATAAGTATTATTTATCTCAGAAAACTAGATTTAAATTTTAATACAAAATAAAGCACATGAACCTGTGAACCGCTCCACAGATATGTCGTGAATGAATAGTGTAGTGAGTGAGTCAGTGAGTGATTCTGATCTACACTTGAGGTTCGAGGTTCAATCAATAAGTTTTTGGTCAGAGAGTCGCTAGGGCGGAGTTTTTTTGAACGAATCATACGTTCTGAAACGTTTTATTGATATGTACCTCAATAGGGTATTTTACACCATGTAAGAAAAAATATAAAAATGCATGTTTATGATAGATTTTAAAAAAAGTAAACGAGAAACGATATTATTTATTTATACAAATGCAATGTAAATTTTATAATTCAATTTCAAAAATAGTCTTTTTTAATCTGTTTTAAAACGCCATCCGCCATATTGGATTTCGACGTGATGTCACTCCGATAGTAACTTGACGTTACTTGGTCTTTTGCAGTTGTATTGTTTGCTAACGAAGTGACGTCACGACCCGAAGTAGCATGGCGGCTAGCGTTTCCGCGCGAAAATTCAAAATCATAAATTAAAAATAGTTTTTAAGGCATTTTTCGGTTTTATAAAACTGAAATAAAATTTCTACTGGTTCATTACGATCTAAGGATTCATTTAAAACAGTTTTCAAAAAAAGGTGTAATACCCTATTGTACAACTCAAAAAGCTCTGTACATATTTTTTTGTAGAGAGAGGTATTCTTTTTTTTGTTTAAAAGGGTTTAGAATGAATTATTATTTCGTTCTAAAATATGATAATTTAATAAATAATTATGTAAAATTAAAAGAACAGAGTTAAAAGAACTGTCAACTGCCGCAGCTCAGACGGCTCGCGCGAACCATAAACCTGTATAGGTACAAATTGAGCTGATCTGCGAGCTGAGTCACTGAGCCGGCTCACTCACCTGAGTCATGAGCTGATCTGCAGCTCGCGTATTTTTGATGAGTTACCCACCTCTACAAACAATACATTTATATTGCACAGAATCTTACCAAATCAAGATCTCCCACAGAGTCTTACAAATAATATAGATATAACTGCTCAATCACTTGTATCTGAACATTTACCAGAAATGTTAACTATAACATTGTATATCAAAAATATATGCAAACATACACTTTTATAATTCTTTACCATTATATACAATTGATTATAACTGTATAAAAAATGATTTCATTTTAACTGACTTGGATAAGGTTAATATAATCAGTCTGAATTTTTAGAGTATGTACACAATACACCAAACATTTATAAACTGTATACAGATGGATCAAAACCACAAATAAAGTAACTTCAGTCTACTATGATCCACAAGTAAAAACAATCAAAATGTTTTAAATTGAATTCCCAATGTAGCATCTTCACAGCTGAATGTTATGCAATTTATAGAGCACTAATTTATATAGATACCTACTGTGAATACTTCAAATATTGTAATTGTTTGTGACAGCAAAAATGTTTTGATAGCTTTAAAAAATGACTCTATATATGATTTACTAGCTTCTGCCTGCGGCTTCGCTCTCGTGAAGCTATATCAAGAGTAAAAATGAAAACCAACATTGATGACCTCTTCTTTGTATGGGCTTCTATACATCAGGGAGGATTCATTTAATCAATTGAGATAAGAAGTTCACTAGTTGGAGCATATACTTTCTAACACTGATAATAAAATTAAAATCTATTCAGTAGTTTTTGCTCCAACCCGTAACAAACAGACAAACAGACAAGACAAGAATTTTAAAAATCACATTTTCGGATTCGGAGACGTTTATATACCACTAGCGACCCGCCCGCGTTTTCACCCACCCTGCCCCGTTCCTAAGTATCATAGGGTTATGTTAAATAGCTTAAAACCTTCCTCTTAAATTACTCTATCTATTAAAAAAAACCGCATCAAAATCCGTTGCGTTGTTTAAAAGATCTAAGCATACATAGGGACAGACAGCGGGAAACGACTTTGTTTTATTATAAGTAGTGATATTTTATTCAATATGTTACATTCATTCATTGATTATTATTTACCCCACATTTTCGTGGTTATTGAAATAAAATAAGTATGAGAGCTTAATATGTTTGACACTGGCAGTTAAGAAAGATGACGGTTCTTGTCAAACATACGGAATGACAGCTGGTCATTCGAATGCTAACGTTGGTGAAAGTGCGATGCAATAATTTGTTATAATTGAAAAACCAATAAAACTGATTGTAAATTGTTGCTGCCTGTTTTCTGAACCCCTTCTGAGTCTTTTTCAAATATAAGACAGATTTTATTTGATCTCAGTCAAACAGGCAAATGTATAAAATTTAAATGGGTACCGTCTCATTGCGGTATCCTCGGAAATGAAGTTGAGAGATAGTTATTAGAGCAACCAGAAAATTTTGTGATGAAGACCACTATAATATGTTAAAAGTTCCATTCACAGATTTTCAAGAGATATTATCTGCTGATCTGATCAAACTTTGGCATGATTACTGGAAGATCATTAGTTTAGAAAAAGGCAAGTGGTACACAGAAATTCAGAATGCCCCGCCGCTGAATCCTAGGTATCATAAAAGCAAAGATGCTGACAGCAGAAACTTCCTATATATAGAAAGAAAGAAAGATTTGGACTAATAAAATGTACTTTGTGATGTGACCGTTGTAACGAGGTCGCTGACCTCGAACATATTTTTATGAACTGTCAAAAGTTTGTGAGAGTCAAAATGGCGGGTGTACCATAACAAATTAAATTATACCAACTACCAAACAAATGTACCTATAACGTACTATTTTGTACCTAGCTCTAAAAAATCTGTACCTCCTTCAGAACGAAATTATTTCGAAATTAAAGTACACCCGCCATATTGACATCAAGATGGCGGGTGTTCTTTAATATTTTATTATATATGCATAACTCATAAAATGTGATTACACCAAAAAATTGTACCTATAAAGTACCTCAAGTGAATAGAAACACATACTTGATCAGTGGGATAGTTCCTGAGAAATGAGAGAAAACAACCGTGTCTTGTGTATAAGGAAACACGATAATTATCATGATATATTGATATACTTAGTTATTTATACATTTATGTTTTATGGATATTTATTCATTACGAATTAAATGCACACGAATAATTATTATATTAATAAGTTACTAGCAACCGTCCGCAACTAGCTTCGTAAATGCACATAAGCACATTCATGTTAGACTTTGACTATCTATAGATAGTCAAAGATGTTAGAGTATGATAGATATATAGATAGAATACTCTTTATTGTACACCAAAAAGATTACAGAGAGCTATGGATAACATGTTTATTGCTTAGTACAATTGGCGGTCTTATTGCTAAAAGCAATTTCTTACAGACAACCATTGGATGGACACCGATTATGTAAGAAGAAGAAACGGGCAATTGGTGGTGTATATAATAGTACATAGAAATATGCATAAGTTTCTAAACTAAATTATATAATATTGATTTTATTAAATACATATCCATATATATGTATAATATAAATACATACCTAACATACATATACTAAATATTATACAATAAATACAAATTTAGAACATGATATTATATACAAAAACATGGTAAATTAATTTAGGAATTTAGATAGCATTCTTTCACCATCTTCTTAAATGTTGCCAGAGTTTGTGCACGTCTTACAGACACCGGCAGTACATTCCACAGGCGAATGGCCTGAACTGTAAAAGAAGTATCGTAAAATTTTGTGGAGTGCATTTTCTTTCTTTCTTCATTTTCAATCTTTAGCTTTAAATTCTCCAATGACCGTAAGAATCGCGAATGTGTGTCACAGACGAACTCAAAACGTTCTTTAAGGTAAGAAGGGGTTAAAGGGTTAAAGAGAATACAGTATAGTAATGAGAGTAAATGAGCATTCCGACGAAGGCGTATTGGAAGCCACTTGAGTTTAGCGCGAAATTCTGACACATGATCATATTTGCGTAAGCCAAATATAAATCTGATACAAAAATTTTGAAGGCGCTCAAGCTTATCGAGTTGGTCCTCTGTGAGATCTAGATAGCTGACATAGGCATAGTCAAGGATAGGCAGGAGAAGAGATTGTGCAAGCGTAATTTTAGTGGCAGTTGGAAGGAAGTTACGTAGTCGTCTCAAGGATCCTGCTGACGCAAACAAGCGGCGACTGGTTTCTTGTAGTTGCGGACCCCACGATAAAGTTTTGTCAATTATACCCAAGTTCTTGACCTTATCACTAAATGGTAATGTAATGCCGTCAAATAGAACTTGCGGCAGGCGAAACCAATCGATTTTCGAGACCATTCGTGAACTACCAATAATTATAATTTGCGTCTTTGATGGGTTAACTGTCAGTCCGTGATATTTGCTCCACTTCGATATTTCTGCAAGATCTTTATTAATATTATTGATGGTCATTGACAACTCTCCCAGCGGAGCTTGTGCGTAGATCTGAAGGTCATCTGCATAAAGGTGGTAGGAGGAAAGAAGTTGATTAGAAATTGCGTTAATGAATATTGCGAAGAGTAATGGGGAAAACACGCCACCCTGAGGTACACCAGCTGCTGTATCGTACCACGAAGAGAATTTATCTTCAATACGAATACGTTGCCGGCGACCAGTCAGATAACTATGAAACCAATCAATTACAGTTGGAGATATGTTAAGAGAGCTGAGTATGGCAAGCAAAATGTCAAAGTCAACAGTAATGAAAGCGTTATTGAAATCAAGCAGCGCTATGACCGTTAGCTTTCCATTTTCCATGCCTAGCCGGATGTCATCCGTAATGTTAACCAGGACTGTGACAGTACTATGACCAGGACGAAAACCGGATTGGTAGGGCTTTAGAAGTCTATTCTTACAAAGGAATGAACTTAGTTGATTGTGAATAAGACGTTTCAGGATTTTGGATAGAAAGGGTAGAATAGAAATAGGACGATATTCAGAAAAGGATGCAGGATTGGATTTTTTAGGGGAGTAATCTGGGCGTCTTTCCAAGCATTTGGAATAACACCACTGGATAAAGAATGATTTAGGATGTGGCATATGACCGGAAGGATTTCGTCAAGGATAGGAAGGATGATAGATGTATATTGCGGGTAATTGATAAACAATTTGCAATTTGCACTCTGTTTCCTGATTAATCATACGAGCTTCATAGTTTACAATACGCAGATAACTTTATTTTCATTAATATAATTTTCATTGCGATCATATAGAATTAATCACTATGAAACACGAAAAAAAAATGTTGTTGATTTAAACGAACAGAAAAAAGTGTTTTGTAAGTGAAAATGTTGTTTGTATTAAACAAAATTTCCCATCGATTCATGATTTTCAAAAATGTCTAGAGAACTTCAACGACAAATATCGCTTATAGCACTTTATTTATCGATTAAAAGAAATTTTGAATACTTTTTTTCCCGTGGAGGATGAATACAGTGAAGATAAAAATTATGTAGGGTTCTGACCCTACATAATTTTTATCTTCACTGTATTCATCCTCCATTTCAACGTTCCATTCCAAATTATGTAGGGTCAGGGTTCTGACCCTACATAATTTTTATCTTCACTGTATTCATCCTCCACGAATAAAACGGAAGACGAAGATTTGTTAATTACGAAAGATGTTGATGCAGAAAAAGAGATTGAAGAAGAAAATTACGAAGATTTTTTTTACGTCATGGATAAAACTACATGTACTGAAGAAGGTAAATCTTTTAATTTTTCACTTGATTTAAATATCAATGGAGGAGAATTTGGCCAATCTCAAAATGCTCTGTTCGTATGAGAGTCAATAATCCAGTTAAACAAAAAAAGTGCATGTTTGTCGGTGCATGTAAAGAATGCAATGCTAAAATAAAAATAGTGATTACATATCCTACAGAAAATATTGCTTCTTGTAACAGTTCCTTCAGTACATGTAGTTTTATTCACGACGTAAAAATTTTCTTCGTTATTTTCTTCTTCAATCTCTTTTTCTGCATCAACATCTTTCGTAATTATTATATCTTCGTCTTCCGTTTTATTCTCTGAACCTACATAATTTTTATCTTGACTTTTTTCATCCTCCACGGGAAAAACAATTATAAAATTTCTTTTAATAGATAAATAAAGTGATATTTGTCGTTGAAGTTCACTATACATTTTTGAAAATATTTCACGGTGAAGGTAATTCATGAATTGATGGGAAATGTTGTTTAATACAAACAACATTTTCACTTACAAAACACTTTCTTCTATTCGTTTAATTCAACAACATTTTTTTTCCGCGTTTCATAGTGATTAATTCTATATGATCGCAATGAAAATTATATTAATGAAAATAAAGTTATCTGCGTATTGTAAACTATGAAGCTCGTATGATGAATCAGGAAACAGAGTGCAAATTGCTTATCAACTACCCGCAACATACTCTAGCATGAATGTGCTTATGTGCATTTACGAAGCTAGTTGCGGACAGTTGCTAGTAACTTATTAATATAAATAATTATTCGTGTACATTTGATTCGTAATTAATAAATATCCATAAAACATAAATGTATAAATAACTAAGTATATCAATATCATGATAATTATCGTGTTTCCTTATACACAAGACACGGTTGTTTTCTCTCATTTCTCAGGAACTATCCCACTGATCAAGTATGTGTTTCTATTCACTTGAGGTACTTTATAGGTACAATTTTTTGGTGTAATCACATTTTATGAGTTATGCTTATATAATAAAATATTAAAGAACACCCGCCATCTTGATGTCAATATGGCGGGTGTACTTTAATTTCGAAATAATTTCGTTCTGAAGGAGGTACAGATTTTTTAGAGCTAGGTACAAAATAGTACGTTATAGGTACATTTGTTTGGTAGTTGGTATAATTTAATTTGTTATGGTACACCCGCCATTTTGACTCTCACAAAAGTTTAACTTTGAGCGTTTGGTGTTAGTGACAGACTTGCAGAATTTTCATGATAACATACCTATACCGACGGGGATTACATTACATTGTATTACATTGCCCAATGACCTTGAGGATTTGGTCTTTGTGCTAGTATTTGTTAGTACGGCGCCATCTGTCGACATTTGATCGTACACAATAGAAGGAACTGAAAGATTAGGCAAGAATACAGATGTGTCGCAGTATTTTCATCGTATTTGCCTATTTCATTTGTTCATCTGAGAGACTGAAGTATGACATTTTGTTCCTGCAGATAAAAGTCTTGTACGAGTTGCCTACATCTGATAAATAATACTTATATAAAAATAAATCCCTATTTTTTATATTACTTATCCCTTTTTTATATTATTATTTTTTCTGCTCGTTTGCCCGCTAGGGAGCAGAAAAAAATAAAATAATATAATATACGGATCGCCTGATGGTAAGCGAATTTCCCTTGGTCACGGCATCACGCGTGAACGGCCCAATTTGGGTAATTCTTTTTTTGTTGAGTTTGTTATTGTAAGGAGAAGGTTTTTATATTTATACAAATTTGAATTCAATAGATATTCATAGTTAAGACAGGACAACGTCTGACGGGTCAGCCCCGGTCAGCTAGTCTATTATAAGAAACGGAAATAGCTAGGATGAACTGGCTTTCAACATTCATCTAATTGAGGACGGGTGCTACTACATGATACATTCTGAGGGTCTGATGATGATCAGATAAGTGCTTATAACCTATAAGCTATTCATTTCTAGATTTGGTGAAAAAAGATGGCAAAAGGTGTGGTTATGCTGGGGGGGGGGGGGCAGATCAAGATTTGGGGGGGATGTACAGGTGATGTATGCCCGAGCTGGGTTAGGAATATGTATTCCTTATCCGGTGTCAGAACTGCTCTGACTCAAACCGTTCCCGAGATACGGGGGTTTTCCTGGAGTTAGAGGGGCGTGCGAGTCGACAACGAGTCGGCGACGATTTGTTCGCTCCTTATTTGCGGTTAGAAAATCACTCCTAAGAAAAACTACGTAGCTTCGTAACCTTGATAGGTACAATTGTGTGGAAGGTGCCTACAGATAGCTGAAGGTGTCCCCCACAATTGCTGGTACTTCAAACTATCGCGAACCGCTGGGGTAAGCAGGTATATGCGCGCAAAGTTAACGAAGTTTTTTGATTGAAAATTAGGAAAAAATTTGGAATAAAATTGATAACTATTGTAAAAATGGGATTAAAAATATTCTAAAAATTGGATAATGAAGGGGAGTATATCCCCTATCTGAAAATGTGATTAAATGCCACCCTACTTCAACCAGGGGGTAGAGACGGGGGGTCAAAGTGGGGCTGTCTGAGAACTCTGGCAAAAAAAATTGTGTCTCAGACTTTGGTGATTATCTCCGTAACCCTGATAGTAAGATTGATAAGGTGAGTGCCTCCAGATAGCTGAAGGTGTCACCCACCCTACCAAATGTTGTGTACTAACGCGACAAGCCTGTGGGCCGAAATTATGCTTCAGGAAGTTGACGGAGTTGAAAAAATTTGGAGAAAAATTTAAGTGAAAAATATTTGTGGGAAAAGTGCTGTAACTACGTTAACTATGGTGATAAAAACAAGGTGAAAAGTGGTATATAAAGGGGAGGGTCTGTACTATACAATGAAATATAAAAATAAAATACTGCGCGTCTCTAATCCAGAAGGCAGAAATAAGGGGCAAAGTGGGACAAGTGGGAAAAAGCAGGTACAAATTCGCGTTCAAGGACGAGGCGTCTAACTCAGCAACCCGATCATTACGGGTAAGTCAAATGCTGATAATAGTTTTTCTAATTGCGAATAGCCTATACGGACTGCAAACTGCACCTGCGACCGCTGCTGGTCTAAGTCGCCAGTGACATTACAAAGAGAAAACTTCTTTTTTCACGTCAAGGATTGTACTGTAAACTTAGATGCAAGTCCAAGACGTTTCTCTCCTATAAGTTCCATCACTGTCACCTTGGTTTCCATGAGCCCTTTGAAATGAGTCCAAACTCGATGATTCCACGAAGTGCCGTCACTGAAATCCTATACCCACCTTCGAAGTCCACCATCAGGAAGCTGAAACCATCACTGTCACATTGGTGTCCATGAGCCCTTTGAAATTAGTCCAAACACGATGATTCTACGAAGTGCCGTCACTGAGATCCTATACCCACCTTCGAAGTCCACCATCAGGAAGCTGAAACCATCACTGTCACATTGGTGTCCATGAGCCCTTTGAAATTAATCCAAACACGATGATTCCACGAAGTGCCGTCACTGAGATCCTATACCCTCCTTCGAAGTCCACCATCAGGAAGCTGAAACCATCACTGTCACCATGGTTTAAATGAGCCCTTTGAAATGAGTCCAAACTCGATGATTCTACGAAGTGTCGTCACTGAGATCCTATACCCACCTTCGGGCTCCATCATCCGGAAGCTGAAACCATCACAGTCACCTAGGTCTCCATGAGCACTTTCAAATGAGCCCGAATATGATGATCTACGTAGTGCCATCACTAAGATCCTATACCCACCTTCAAAGTCCACCATCAGTAGGGTGAAATGAACACAGTATGTACTGTCGCCCGTTTCCTACCTGCGTCAAAAGAAAGAATTATCAAGATACCTAGCTAAAAGCCATAAAACACAATAAACCACATAGAAGAGTGTATCTTAAGTAGGTCGGTACGTACATAAGTAAATGTTAGGTACATTTATGTAGTTACCACCGAGGAGAGAATTCGACTTATAATTTTGGAGAACTCGGCCACGCTTCACGTTACATTTATTTTTATATTTAGGCATAGTAAGGCTTACTCTATGAAATTATTCAAAACAAAAGACAAAGTTACAAACTACTTTAATTATATTTACTAACTTAATTTCTACGTAATATTTATATTTGTTCTATTTACAATATAGTTTAATTCATAAATCATTCAAAGTTGCTAACTTTTGGAATTTATTACCAAAAAATAATGCATGTAATGACCACCCGTCACAACAGTCGTCAAGACACTGATCTAAGAGTATAATAATATAGTGGGCAACACTGATTGATTGATTCATCGCGTCTTGCTCTTGGGTATGCATCACAGGCATTGCGGGGTGCTTCACGCGGGGTGCTAGTGAAAATTCGGTTTTTCTTTTATATTTAAAAATATTCAAAGAAATAAGAAAATATAAACAATACAAATTGTTGATTAAGTCAATACAATTTTTTTGGTATAAAATTCATGCATAAATATTAAGCCGTTACAAAGAGAAAATGCAATTTAGGTTCAAAAAAGCCTATTTTCTTCAATAATTTTAAAAATGTGGGCAAATTTATACAAAAAGTAATCAATAAAATTTATTCGCGGTGGCCTTAAGAATAAGATATATTTTTTATATAGCAAACGCACATAAGGATTAATCTAGAAACTTCTTTAAACCTAGCGTGTTTTTGGGATTTGAGCGATGTAATACCCTTAACCCCTCGTGGTAAGCTAAATGCATGTGTTACGAGTGGGTTCACGTCAGTAGTCTCCACTCCAGTATTATTATATTAGTTTATGGTCGGTAGTGTAATACGTGGGTTTCGAACTCAGACGAGTAATCTGAGGTTTCGAACTGACAACTACATGATCGCACGTCATTTTTAGTTTTGTCTGTTTTTTTTATGGGAAAGGGGGGCAAACGAAAGGAGCAGACTGATCACCTACGACAACGTGACTGTTGTCGTAGGTGGTTAACACACATTTAACTTCCGCGTAATTATTATTTTAATCGTCTGCGTTCGCAAAACATACATTTATATCGTAATTATTGAAATGAAAAATGGATCTACCAAAGAAGACTTACTTATTTCCAAAAATATAGACCTGAGTGAGAACCTAGATGAATTTAGAATGTGTAAAGCCAGTGAAAACTCGTCCAAAGCATTTTGTAGTTATTGTTGTGTGGAAATTCTGGCCGAACTATTTGACATTAGGAACCATGCTGAGGCTAAAAAACATAAGCAAAAATTGGAGTTCAGAACAGATACGTCCGTTTAGCAGAGCCACATTCTAGATTCCTAGCTGTAGTAATTGCGCCATTAGCTCGCCAAATTCAAATTACAATTGGTTTTTCGCAATTTGTAGGTAATTTGAATTTGGCGGGCTCAGCTAAACGATCAGCCAGCTCTAATAATACAATAAATAAAAAAAAATAAAGATTTGAATTATTTTTTTTGGCAACTTCTAGCGGAATCTGACACCTATTTTTAACCCCCGACAGCCCCCGACGCAAAAACGACGGGGTGTTATAAGTTTGACGTGTCTGTGTATGTGTGTGTGTGTGTGTGTCTATCTGTGGCATCGTAGCTCCCGAATGGATGAACCGATTTTGATTTAGTTTTTTTTGTTTGAAAGGTGAATAAGTCGGGAGTGTTCTTAGCTATGTTTGATGAAAACCTGTCCAAGATGGCCGCCGCCACAAGATGGCGGTTTACAAATTATTTCACAATCCCCACAATATTGGTATCAAATGAAAGGGCCTGACATAATAGAATACTATGAACAACACTATGAAAAATTTCAAATCCAAGATGGCCGCCTCCACGAAATGGTGAATTTTTTTTTTTTCACTACTCCCTCAATAAAGGTATCAAATGAAAGGGCTTGACTAGTAGAATACTATACACTATGATATAAGATATCTAATAGCTATGAAATAATTGTACAAAAGTTGAATAACTAAACGAAGAAAATACCTAATTAAACACTAAATTACCGCCCACTTTACACCCTCCCGCGCGTCGCGGCGATGTACGCGCTATCCACATCAATTCTGATTTCGCGCGATTCACGTTCGGGAAGCAAAAGGAAAGGAAAGGATTCACATAATTAGAGAGCGGTCCCCCGACGCGACAAAATTTAATCAAAAAACTTCATACGTACTTACGAAGGGTTATAATTTCAAGATTATTTTTTTCTTTTTATAGGGATTCAGGTTTATTTTTGTGTCGGGGGTTTTTTTTAATTTTTAATTTAATTTGTTTAAAAGATCTATTTAGACTTCTCTATTCTATACTTTTTAATTATAAAAGCTGAAGAATTTGTTTGTTTGTTTACTTAAACGCGCTAATCTCAGGAACTATTGGTCCGATTTGAAAAATTCTTTCAGTGCCTTAGAGCCCATTTATTGAGGAAGGCTATAGGCTATATATCATCACGCTACGTGGATGAAGTCGCAGGCAGAAGCTAGTTGTAGATAAATTACGAATACGATAAGTAGTAGGTACAGGCTGTACCTACTACTTATCGTATTCGTAATACTATGGGCTGTATATAACATTATGGGCTGTACCGTACAGCCCATAATATTATTACCTATACTCTTTGGTACTAGGTAGTTTGGTACAGAGTTTGTACAGTTGGCAACACTGACTGAGACTTCCAGTTTCCTTTTCTAATCTAAATTGTAAATTGATGTACTTAATGTAAGTTCGTCGTCGTCGTCTTCATCGTCCGCGTGTTTGAATAGCTAATATTGTGGGTAAAATAAGCTTCTGAAATGGCCGCAATCAGTTTACTTAATCCTAAAGCTGAACTAGCAAGGGCTTCGCAAGCTTTAGCAGTCAATATTTCAGCTGCAAAAGGAATTCAAGATGTGATGAGAACTAACCTCGGCCCCAAGGGAACTATGAAAATGTAATATTTATTGGTTTCTAACTATCCATTGTTTCAATAGAATGTTTTTTTTACATATTCACAGTATATTTGAGTTACCGTCTTGATGTAGAAATAGTTTTTGTATAATTTATTATAATTGAAAAAGTCATATGATCTTGATTTGTCTACAACTCAAAACGGATTCAATTAGGTAATTGACACGGGCATAAATTATCATATAGAAATTGTGAATCTATCAATACTTATTTAGTACTCTGGACTGACCAAAATGTAACATTTAATTATTATGTTTCGTGTCGTTTTAGGTTAGTTTCAGGTGCTGGAGACATAAAAATCACGAAAGACGGAAATGTGCTCCTACACGAAATGCAAATTCAGCATCCGACTGCTTCTCTTATCGCGCGCGCTTCTACGGCGCAAGATGACGCTACTGGTGATGGTACAACCTCCACTGTGCTCCTTATTGGGGAACTACTCAAACAAGCAGATATTTACATCAGTGAAGGTATTATCCACTTGATTAATGTCAGTGAATGAGGATTGACTCATTCTGCCCCTAAGGTGACTAAAAAAAAAAAAAAACTGACTGACCATACACCTCTGCCGAACCATTCAGAGAATACAGGTGTGACAGTATGTTATGTTTAGTCTTATTGAGCCTGTTCAGGAAGAACATTGCAACAGACAATTTACAAATTTTACAAGAGAAAGTCTTTTCTTCCTGTTAAAATGTTTTATGACAAAATAATTATTACTGATATTTTTATAACTTATTATTCTAGTCTAACTGTATTACTAATAATCCTACTATAATTATTATAAATGCAAAAGTTTGTGAGGATGGATAGATGTTTGTTAATCATTCACACCAGAATGGCTGAATGGTTCTGGATAAAATTTGGCACAGAGATAGATTATAGTCTGGAACAACACATGGGCTACTTTTTATCTAGGTCAGACCTGATTCTGAAGTTCATGCAGACAAAGTTGCAGGCAGAAGCTAGTATATTATAAAGCTGAAGAGTTTGTTTGTTAGGTTGAATGGAACTAATAGTTTGAATTGAAAAAATCTTTGTGTTGGATTTATCAAGGATGGATATATGGTATGTTATAACACCACTCTACAACCTATGGGGCTGAAGCAGAAATGTTTCGTAATTTACATAATAAATCAATTAAATATTAATAATTAATGTTGAATGTTTCACGCGACTTCTGCGACAGGGGCGCGGTATATGGAACCTGTTTTTATGTCGTGTCGTAAATTTTATTAGCTTGTCTACAATCAATAATAGTGTATACTAGCTGCTTCCCGCAGTGTCACTCGCTTCCTAAAGAATTTATTATGACTAAATTTTTAAGTTAGACCTCCAGCAATACAACTGTGGAAATCACACACATGCAGTAGTTTTTGCGTGATATGGGCACAAACATACAGACAGACGAAAATACTAAAAATTGTTAATATGGCATGTGTTGCTCTAATAATTAGGTACTCCACATTAGTTTTTCTTCAAAATCTTTAATGTACAGATATTGGCCTTTTGCAATTTAAGTGTAGATATGGATAAATGAACATGTGTATATCTATTTTGTAATAACTACAGGTTTACACCCAAGGATTCTCACTGAAGGGTTTGATGTTGCTCGTGCTAAGGCATTAGAAGTCCTGGAATCCATCAAGATTCCTATTGTAATCAAACGCCAGGATTTACTTGATGTTGCTCGTACATCACTCAAGACTAAGGTAATATTGCAACAGTATCCATCAAACTATTTTCATTTTATTGTCTATCTACTTTTCTTAATCGCAGGTGTACTTTTCACAGTCCAGTTAAGTTAAAAAAAATCAATCTTAGGTTAAAATAATCAAAACACATAACGCTATGATTGTACATATTTGTAAGAAGTTACTACACATACTTTATAAGCTGGTAGACATTACATCTAGTTCTAATGTAATTTGTAGAGACACTCGAAAAGGTAAGTTTAGTGTCACGTTAACTTATAATATAACCTATAACAGCATTATGAAGCGAAAATAAAATAAATTTTTTTCAAGTACATACCTTCTCTATTGACTGGTTTTTTTTTCACTTCAGGTTCATGCAAGCTTAGCTGAGGTACTGACTAATGCATGTGTCGATGCCGTGCTGACCATCCGATCACAAGACAAGCCTGCAGACCTACACATGGTTGAGATCATGGAAATGCAGCACAAAACTGCCACTGAGACCACACTTGTCAAAGGTATAAAGAAAGATAAGTTAAAAATTAAGATAATAATTTCAAAATAATTAAACATAATGTTCTGCACCACCAAATAGCAACCACTTGTTATGAGTTGCAAACACAAAAATTGCCAACATCCTCAGTAGATATGGAGGGCCTGCTAACATGAGAAATTATAAAACTTAGGGTATGCATGATAACTAGGACCTGCAAGGCATTCGTTTAACTGAGAAGAACCGCATTTACCTACACCTGTTGTGTAGAATAACTAATACCACATACTTTACTAAAAGGCTATAGCTATTGAATTACTAGTACTACGTTTATTTAAGAATGCAATCTTTTAATTCCATCTTGTAAGAAATTACAGACACAATGCAATTTTTTTACCCCAGGGCATGTTGTATTATACAATGTAATATTATACCATTTCCAAAAAAAGCTCGTCAGAAAGCTATTATAACCATTGAAAATTGTGATATTTATATATTTTAAAGGTTTGGTGTTGGACCACGGCACTCGTCACCCTGACATGCCGAAGCGCGTGGAAAATGCATACATCCTGACATGTAACATTTCCCTTGAATATGAAAAGACCGAGGTTAACTCTGGCTTCTTCTACAAGTCGGCGGAGGACAGGGAGAAGTTAATTGCTGCTGAACGTGACTTCATTGATCAAAGAGTTAAAAAGGTATGTACTATTTAGTGAAAATATTCCAAGCCAACAGATTAATTTTTTTAAAGGAGCCATCTGTATGGCAATTTGTATTCTACAAATATAAATTGCCATTCAGAAGGGCTTATTTAAAGAGGTGAGAAAGCATTTGACTTGCTTGGTGGTTAGGATCATTTGGGGGACAGCCTGTAAAAAAAAAATCTGTAGGCATGATATATTCTTCCTAGTCGGGCACTCTTGACAGAGTGGTCGTGGCTGTAAATGGACAGGGTTAAGTCTTGGCATCACTGCTGGGTTAAATAGCTGCTTCACGTCGCGCGATGTCCCTCCACTTCTGGCGACTTTCAGCATTTTTTTTTTTTTTTTTAAAGCTTACTAGCCATGTGGATCGCACATTACTAGTATTCTTGTTAACCCCTTGTGCTAAGCTAGATTGCTTGTTTTACGAGTGGGTTCACGTCGGTAGTGCAATGGGTGGGTTTCGAACCGGCAACCACATGATTGCAAGTCTGGCGCCCTAGCCATTAGGCTACCGCCGCTTAACCGCACACTGTACTGCGGTTGATGGCGTAGCTAGATTGTGTAATGATACCCGAAACAGAATTTTGAAGGCATTTTTCTCAAAATTCAATCTTAATTTACATACATTCACGCCCTTCTCCCACAGGAGTAGGCAGAAACTATAGACTGCCACTTGCTACGATTCTTGCATGCCTCTTTTGCTTCTGCGACATTCATACATCTATATAGGTATATAAAAGAAAGTCGTGTTAGTTACACTATTTATAACTTTAGAACAGCTGAACCGATTTGGCTGAAAATTGGCGGAGAGGTAGCGTAGAACCAGGAGACGGACATAGGATACTTTTTTCCCGTTCCTGTGGGATGTGATGATAGACCGAATTCCACGGGGGCGAAGCCGCGGACAGAAGATAGTCTTCTCATACAAACGCGCCGGTTGCGAGTACTACGCACTTGACCTTTTTTTTAAAACCTTAATTTAATTTATTACAATTATATTCAGTAAAAAAAATTTAAATTCCTTTTTAATTTCGGTTGTAATTTTTCATCGAGAATGTTTAGATAGAGTGTAACTGTCGGCAAACATTGAAACAACATATAAGTATAATGACATGTTTTAGAATTATGCTGTTGAGTCAATTACACATTTTATTATTATCCTAGTGACTGATAGGCACAACTAAGTTTCAAAAACGTCTAAACTGATTTTGATGAAACTTACACTTCCCTAAGTTGGACCTAGCTAGTTCAACTAAGAAATTTTTTTTGCAAACTGAGATAGTTTTTGAGAAATGCACAGACAAATGAGAAATACATAAAAATCAAACATACATATATGTATATACTTACTGAACTTTAAGTAATTTTATACTTTAATAATATTAACCTTTTGAACGCCAATCACTTGTATACAAGTTCGAGATTTTCGTGCCCTCAGCGCCACTACTTGATTAGAAGTAATAATAGTATAAAATAAATTTACGACTTTTACAAGACCTTTTATTTTGTTTTTATGGAAAATTGCCCTGTATTAAGTCATATTTTTAACTTTTTCACACATAATAAGTTCTTGTTTGTTTTATATTCAATAAAAACAAAAACTCCAGAAAATATTTTAATGCCCCCAACGCCAAGTACTTAATATAAAGTAAGCCAGTGATGGGACACGATGAAGACCTCGCTATATTTCATCTCGTCGAAACGATCATAAATACTATTATTACAAGAAAATTACGCGAATAAATAATATTTTATAAATATTGTAAACTATAAACTACGTTTTATTCACCTTAATCAAGAATAAATAGGTCTTCTAATCATTGTCGATAGTGAAACACAAAAACCCATCCTTACAAAGTGGCTTGTTGTCAGTGCGCACAACGCCACGAACTTGTATAGAAGTAAATCTGTGACGTCATAAGCGGACGGGTTTCAAGGTCATAGTGACTTTGTGCATTTTAGTGTAGTGCAATGTTTACATCTTGCGTTGGCGCACGTGTTCTTACAAAAACATGAGTGACGATAAATATGACGAATTATTGCGAGTTTTACAAGGTGTGGATCAACATCGAACCTTAATAATTCATTCGATACCAACTGTCCGAAATAATTGCATCCATGCACATGGGTACTGGATCCTTTTTCATTTCTACTGCTTCTGTGCATGTACCACTTTCCTTGAATTTTGTTTCTTTTTGAGTAAATTCATCATAAGAAAAAATTTGTGAATAATCAGAATTTTGTAATAGTTCGTCGTCTTGACATTCCGTTAAGTCGTCAACTTCCGTTTCAGGAATGTACTTCCGTTTTATATTAGTTTCTAAAAACAAGAAAAATCATTGCTAGTATTTTGTGACACCTATACCTACCATTAAAAAAAAAGATTTGTAACATCTGCGTAAAACAGTCATATATCCTCCATTTTAATTAAAAAAAAACACGTAGAAAACCACGTTTCTAGCTTCTATTGATTGTATTTGGTTCTATTTGTTGTAAGTAAACGAAATAAATTATGCATGAATCGGTTGAGGTTATGCACGTGTAACTCGACCACGGTGAATAGAAAAAAGAAAAATACCATAGATAGACATCGACATCTAGACATCCTTATGTCAGAAAGGATTTTGACGTTCCTCGAGCGCCAACGACTTGATATGAAGTAGAAGGATTACATTTGGAGACAAATAGGGATGTGCCTTCTAGAACACACGTCTAATAAATTTACAATTCTTTTCTTTTACTATGGGAAATATATCCAGGTTTTCATATTGGTTTTTTTATGAAATAAAACAAAATATGAAAATACGGTATCAGTTTTTATTTAGCTTCGTAAATTGGTGAATAAACATTCATTGCAACTTATAATATTATTTGTCGATAGGACATTAATCCCATCCCTACGTTTTACTATAGATACGTTATACATTTGTAGCGTGGCGCTGCAGGACACATCGCGTATTATATAGATGGGCGTCGAAAAGGTTAAAGTATAAAATTGTGCGGTTCTGACATTATTATATACCTACACAACATATGGGTCTAATTGAGAAACCCCCCGTTTTTTAAGTTTGTTAAAAATGTTTCTTTCCTGCTGTCAGGGTGACCGTTCATCTACCACATCAAGTATTGAAATCTATGCTAATATATAAAGCTGAAGAGTTTGTTTGTTTGTTTGCTTGAACGCGCTAATCTCAGGAACCACTGGTCCGATTTGAAAAATTCTTTCAGTGTTAGATAGCGCATTTATTGAGGAAGGCTATAGGCTATATATCATCACGCTACGCGGACAAAGTCGCGGGCAGAAGCTAGTACTTATATAAATTGCAACATGTTTGTTAACTTTATGACGCCATCATTCCCCCTAGTACAGAAACCAGTCTCTTACATAGGTAGATTATAATTCCATGTAATGTACACTAGATTCTGGGCCTACCTTTCCCAGCCTCCGGATCGGCTAGAATAGCTTTGGCGGTGGTTCCGTCTTTGTTCTACTTTACTATACTGTGGGACGGGAACGGGACTACGGGTGGGCTATCTAGCGCTTGTTTGGGGGTAGGGAAACAGGCCGAAATGTCCTAATAATAAATTTTGAATACTTTATGTATTTCTATGTGAGAGAAGAATAATAAAGCTATTTGTATTCATTTTATGTAAGACGATTTTTCACTTTTTTTTATTATGTAACCATTAATAAGACTTCTGATCTCCCCTTTGTTTAATGTTTATTAATCATAATCAGTATGTAGTTCGGTTTGTTATATTCTCAGTTAGTGATTTATTTCTTCTTTACAGATCATTGCCCTGAAAAAGAAACTATGTGATGGCACTGATAAGAACTTTGTTGTTATCAACCAAAAAGGTATTGACCCCCTCTCGCTGGATGCTTTCGCCAAAGAAGGTATTATGGGATTACGTAGAGCAAAGAGGCGTAACATGGAACGTTTAGCTTTAGCTTGTGGGGGAATCGCCATGAACTCCGTTGACGATCTCACTGAAGAGTGCCTTGGATATGCTGGACTTGTTTATGAGCATATTCTCGGGGAAGATAAATATACATTTGTGGAAGAATGCAAGAATCCTCAATCTGTAACAATCCTTATCAAGGGCCCTAATAAACATACATTAGCGCAAATCAAGGACGCCGTCCGCGATGGCCTCCGAGCGATCAACAACGCCATTGAAGATAAATGTGTCATTCCCGGCGCTGGTGCTTTTGAAATTAAAGCAAATATGGAATTGTTGAAATATAAAGACACTGTCAAAGGAAAAGCCCGTCTAGGTATCCAGGCGTACGCCGAGGCTCTGCTTGTAATACCTAAGACCCTGGCTGTTAATTCGGGCTATGACGCTCAAGACACTATAGTAAAGCTGCAGGAAGAGTCGCGTTTGAGTCCTGATCCGATTGGCCTTGACTTGAGTTCTGGTGAAGCCATAAAACCGATCGACTTGGGTATCATTGATAACTACGTTGTAAAGAAGCAAATCATCAACTCCTGCTCCGTGATTGCTAGCAACCTTCTTCTTGTTGATGAGATCATGAGAGCAGGGATGAGCAGTTTGAAAGGATAACCTTTCAGATTGATTATGTGCTGAAAATTATATGCTTTGAGCTGTCTTCATAGTGGACAAATACTTATTTTATCGTATTATAGTTTTATGATCCTCAAACTTTGAGTCTTTAAATAATAACGCTTCAGTTCGATTTTTTTAAGAAATTGTCATTTAACTGCATTTAATATAATATTAAACATTATTTAAGTTAACATTATAATTTCGCTTCCACCTAAATAAATAAAATATACTAATATTTGGTTTCATTTGTACAAATAATGAAAATGAAAGAAAAATTTGACATTAAATATATTTATTCAGGTCAGCATAATACATTGGTCGATGAAATTGTACACAATGGTCGCTCGTTTGATTGCAAATAAATCGTGTTCATTATTCGGTTCGTGAAAACAATAGCGACTCGAGAAATGCTCTAGATTAGATAGAAACCATAAGATTGCGACTTATCCGAGACACACGGTGAAGCTATTGACATAACGTCTTAGTCATAACGTCATAGTAAGCTTATGAAGGAACTGAGGGCGCTCGAGATTGGAATGCACTATTTTATTTTTTTGTTTGTTATTCCCAGTTGTCCCCACCTTCTTCGTCTCGAGTTTTTCCCAGTTGTCCCCACCGTCTTTGTCTCCAGTGGTCGCGCCTCAGTGGGGACAAATGGGTATGGCCACTCTTCTTGTTCCCAGTTGCCACCAGTGTTGACAGATGGGAAAAATAAATAGATACGTCCCCTTATAAAAGTGACGTGTAAAAGTATTATTTATCTCGTTTTCATGTACATTTTATAATAGAATATATCATCTAATTAAAATAATTCGTGACAAAAAAATGCATTCACACCACTATATATTCAACTCTAGCCCCGCCTTACTGGGGACGTATATATTTATTTTTCACATCTGTCACCACTGGTGGCAACTGGACACGAAGAAGGTGGGGACAACAGGGAATAACTAAAAGATTATTATATTTTAAAAGTATTCAAACATTTTAACATAATTTAGGTATATGGTAGGTATAACAAAATTAATAGGTAACTTAAAAAACAATAAAAAATCCTATTAGAACCATTTACGACTTCTACGCCGACGAAGTCGTTGGCTTATGCTATATTATAACGTGACATGCCATCATGCCTGTTTTCCCCAAAGGGGTACGCAGTGGCCTACACTAATGTACACCCACAGTTCGCCGGTATGTTTAGGTTCCGTGTAATAGGGGGCGAGCCTATTGCCACTAACCGGGCACACATTCCAAACTCCGAGCTGCTACTGGGAATTTCATAGAAAAACTAAATAACACTGCTCTACCAGGGAATCAAACCCAGGATCTCTAGCGTAGCAGTCGCCCTTAGGACCGCTATATAATGAGGCAGTTTATATTACTTTTATTATAATGGTTTCTTCACAAAAATACTTTGTAATCTTAGCATGGAAACTGCAAAACTTTACAAAAAGATAGTTATTTGTTTATTGATTTGGGAAATGGCATGGGTCGTTGATAAAGTCGAGTGAAAGACCAAACTCTCCGCGGACGAACCTACGGGCGGAAGCTAACAAGTACAATATAAAAATAAATATAAACATTTCTCTTTACAGAATATTAATTTCTTAAACATAGAAGGATGCATTCCTCCTCCGTTCTTTAATTCTTATAAAATGGAATGTAAAAAAATCAATCGAACATCGTAAAAATAAAATAATGTACATAAAATAAACAATAAATGCAATTAAAGTATGTACAGGCAAGTGCAAAAATATATTTACCGTAGTCGGATTGTATAATACGCAATTTTACATAATCGCTATAGCGGTTTTATAAAATAGCTCTAAAAAAAAATAGATACGGCTGTACAACGTCCAGCTAGATTGACTGCACGTTTAACAATACGGCTAACCAAGTTTAGTTGTTTTGTAGAATGACTTATCAGCGTCTACATTTAGTTATATTTTGGCAGTCAAATTTAGTTATGACTGGATAAATTCGGGATGAAAGATATTTATATTGGTTAGGTTAGAACTGAGAGTTGCGACCACAACACAAATGAAGATGCTAGAACAGAATTGTAGCCATTGTGCATACTTACATACATACATACATAAAGTCACGCCTCTTTCCCGTAGGGGTAGGCAGAGACCACAGACTTCCACTTGCTACGATTCTGACATACCTCTTTAGCTTCATCCACACTCATCAATCTTTTCATACATGAACGTCGGTTTAGGGTACTCTTGACCAAGCCATTTTTCAAAACGTCCTCAATCTGATTTCGGAACGTTCGCCTAGGCCTTCCCCTTCCTACATTCCCATTCACTTGCATACTTACATGGAAGCAATTAGGGTTATTTTGACGAGATTTGATGACATTCAGCGCCACGAGCGTCGAATTTTGGAACTAAACTTTACAATCCGATGTTTCTATTCGCGGTATTTTACAATACCGCTAAACTATAACGCGCTGTATTGAAGAACGTAAAACGTTCATGCAATTCCGCATGGTGAAGGTCACTAATTATGCAAAACTGCTCAACGTTGTACAGCTGCTTTACATTAAGGAGTTGTTTTGTTAACAGCTAGCAGTTATGTAAAACAACGAATCATACAATTTAACTGCGACATATATAATAAGGTCTTATTAATAACTGTCATACTTGCAAATGTTCAAAACAATGTATATAATTTAGCACTTGACCTTAGGTATAAAAAAGTTTTGATGAGATCAATGTATTATATTGTACCCTTATATCATTGAACTCCATGCCGGGAAATACTACAATTTGATAATCTTATACTTGAATGCATGTAATGCCAATAATTGAAAAAATAGATAGGTAGGTAGGTTAGGGATGGCTTACATTTATGATACGTTGTACCGAAAAACATTACTTACAGACACAGTTTATTGGCAATCAGTGGGTAGTACATAAGTAGCTGATAGTGTTATTTGTTATAGTTATATAGGTACCTAGTAAAGATTTAATGTAAATTTGGATATAAAAAATAATATGTTTGAATATAATATACCTACACAATACATGACGTATAAAGACGTAATATTTCTGATGGTTTATTTATAGGGTCAGAAGTAGGTATATCCAAATAATCTATACTAATACTAATAATAATTATATAAAGCTGAAGAGTTTGTTTGTTTGCTTGAACGCGCTAATCTCAGGAACTACAGGTCCGATTTGAAAAATTCTTTCAGTGCTAGATAGCCCATTTATTGAGGAAGGCTATAGGCTATATATCATCACGCTACGCGAACGAAGTCGCGGGCAGAAGCTATATTCTTATAGAAATTGGCAAAGTTGTTAGCTGCAAAGTGTAGTGTTACGAATCTCCGGAATATGACACACTAGCTTCCGCCCGCGACTTCGTCCGCGTGGAATAGTTACTTAGTCTTAGCGGGATGATAGCCTATATCCTTCCTGAATAAATGGACTATCTAACACCGAAAGATTTTTTCTAATCGGACCAATAGTTCCTGAGATTATCGCTTTCAAGCAAACTTGGCAGGTGGCAGGAAGCTGAAGGGGATCATCATCTCCTTACAGGTGGTAAGAAGATGATGATCCCCTTCAGCGGCTTGTAGTATGTTTTGATTGAAGCTCACTTCAAGATATAGCCAATATTGTTAGTTGATAATTGAGTATTGAGTATCCGAGCGGAACTTTAGTAAAATATGTCACGGGAACAGGAATAATAAAAGAACGCTAAATGAGGATATGTCCTTTAGAGCGTTTGTTGGGTCCGAGCGGACCCAAGCTCGGTCCGCACGGATACAAAACAATCGCTCTAAAGGCTGATGAATAACGTATTTATTTGGATAAGGATTAATAATATCATGTTTATAAAAACACCTACGCAAATAATGCATTTGGAATTTTAGAACAAAGTTAGCATAAAAAAGGTTATAGTGAGCCAACCTTAAAAGATAGACATATGCTGTCGTGGACTTTTTTTTAGAACTTTTAAAGAGGAACAATTCTGTCATATATGATTTTTGCGAAACTTTAACCGTTTACGCAGCGCACGCATCGGAAGCTCTCAAAAGGAAAAAAAACGAATTTTAGAACAAAGTTAACATAAAAACGTTTATAGTGAGCCAACCTTAAAAGATAGACATATGCTGTCGCGGACTTTTTTTTAGAAATTTTAAAGAGGAACAATTCTGTCATATATGATTTTTGCGAAACTTTAATCGTTTACGCAGCGCATGCATCGGAAGCTCTCAAAAGGAAAAAAACCCGATTTTGAAACATTCTTCATTGATGCTCCGCTCCTATTGGTCTTAGCGTGATGATATATAGCCTATAGCCTTCCTCGATAAATGAGCTATCTAAAACTGAAAGAATTTTTCAAATCGAACCAGTAGTTCCTGAGATTAGCGCGTTCAAGCAAGCAAACAAACAAACAAACAAACAAACAAACTCTTCAGCTTTATATATTAGTAAGTATAGATAATATTCCCGAGATTCGTAAAAACTACACTTTCTTCACAATAAAAGTGTATATACTCAAGTTTGTTATTAAATCAATAAAATTTAATAATAAAAAAAACGAATATTACCTCTTAGGTACGTAAGTTTGACAAATAAGACTTAGGGCCACTTGCACCAACTTCTTAAATGTGTTTAAATCGTATTTAAACACAAATTTACTATGAGATATTGCATTTAAATAGAATTTAAACATATTTAAGAAGTTGGTGCAAGTGAGCCTTAGTCCGTCGATCGGTAGCATGTTGAACTTGAATGCTGTTAATATAAGAGCTATTTTACTCTGTTTATGTAGGTATATGAGCTAACGCACATTATACAGACCAAAAGTTAGGAGAATAGAACTGTTACATGATTAAAAAAGCGAATACACTCTCCTCTTTATCAATACATATATCTATGACGATGGATCATATTCATGATATGAAGTACTTACTCTACTCATCTGAATTCCAATAGCTATTCGTAAGAGTCCGGCGGCGAACCGAATTTCCAATACAAAAGTAATACCAAAATAAATCGTGCCTAATTCAAACACAATATAATCAAACTGTATTATTATTTGGATTCCGATACAGTTAATATCGGTTCCTGCTCTAAAATTTCATCCAAAATACTTCACTGCAAATAAATGTAAGCGATGGCAATTCTTGATAGCTTTACCAAGTTTAGGACGATTTCCCGGTCGTTTATTTCCAGTGAAGTAGCAGCAGACGTAATGGTACAGTAGGAACCTAGATTAACGGTATCCTAATCCAAATAATAACACAATTTGATAAAATATTGTTTGGATTAATTATTTTGGTACTTATTAGGTTTTTTTGGGCGATTCAAGCTCCGCCGGACTCTTAATTATTACGCAATAATAAATACAATTATTGCATTTGCATATGGGTAGTTGACCGACTATTTTATTGAAAATTACAAGCTTAATGAATGATATAATTATAATGTATAGCAGCCCGGCCCGGCGTCGCCCGTTTATCCGTAGGAATGAAGCATTTTCCCGCGGTAAAAAGTAGCCTATGTTCATCAGGGATAATGTCGGCTTCTATACTCGGAATTTTAATTCGATTCCAGATTTGATAATTTCAGTGTTGCAACGTTATGACAAGTACCTACTAAATAGTGACGTTGCGAAATTATTCGATATGGAAATGGAATATTTCCGGATCGATTCTTCTCGTTTATAATTTTACTCTCGTAAACTAAGTATATCAGGAAATTAAATATTTCTGAACCGATAATTTAGTTTTGACGATTAATTAACGATCTGAGACTTTTCTTTTATAATTGTGTGTGAAATAAATAAAAAAATGTGATCATGAAGGAACATGACAAATAAAACGGATAGATGTATTATGCTAATAATTTATTTTATAAATTGTCGCCGTCATCGCTATCGCTATCGCTGCCACTTTCTGTAACATTTATTATAAATGTGTCTGTGATATTGTCAATTAACATATCTAGCCTACTCATTTTTTCCTCTTCTTTGACAACATGGGATACGTTTTTAGACCATTCGGAGCCGTAATTTTTTGAATGCCTTCCTGAAATAAATTTCTCACGTCTGTCAATTTGAAGGTTTTATTATTTTGAGCTACATGCCCCTTTACCTGCGCCCATATCAATTCGATAGGGTTTAGCTCGCAATGGTAAGGGGGCAGTCTTAAAACCGTGATCCCATGTTGTGATGCCATTTCGTCTACAGCGTACTTATTAAAAGACTCGTTATGTGGAATCAGTTCTAAAAGCGTAGCTTTAACCATATCTGGTTCGTAATGAATATTTTTATTTAAAAGCCAATCTTGAATGGCAGCTTTTTTCCAGCTCATTTTTGGTGCCGTTTCCAATTTTCGGGAGTGGTAAGGTGCATTATCCATCACCACAATTGAGTTTGGTCTTAATTTTGGTAAGACTCCAGCGAACCACTTCTCAAAACAAACTGCATCTCATCATGGTAATCTTCACAATTTTTCTTTGCTTCAAAAATCATGAGCCTTTAAAACAAATAGATTCACTCAAAGTTCACAAAAAACTATAAACGTAACAACACTTTAACAAAAACCCAACAAAATAACAAAATATCGATTCGCAATGAAATAAGATATTCGTGCAGTCAGACTGGGAGAATAAAGCCGAATGACACGATAAACAAAATGGCGATAGCTGCACGAGCGCGCACGGGTTGCCAATACTGAAAACTATCTAGGCTCTTTTATTATAAGTTTTGTTTTTAATATAAAAACAAAAATATTAACTTTTTATAAAATAGCAGCGGTTACTAATTAATAAATAATTATTATGAATAATTATGTATTTATTTAAATAAAAATCAATAATTTAGTCTTTAATTGGCACACTGATGGCACACACACTGATTGTTTATCGATTTTTGTGTTCATCACTACACTAATATATGTGGTATCATTATTTCACAAAATGACAGTAGCTAATGTCAAATCTGGAATCGAATTAAAATTCTGACTTTAATCTATATCTATACTAATATATAAAGCTGAAGAGTTTGTTTGTTTGTTTGCTTGAACTGCGATAATCTCAGGAACTACTGGCCCAATTTGAAAAAATATTTTACCACTAGCTTCCGCCCGCGACTTCGTCCGCGTGGAATAGTTACTTGGTCTTAGCGTGATGATATATAGCCTCAATAAATGGGCTATCTAACACTGAAAGAATTTTTCAACTCGGACCAGTAGTTCCCGAGATTAGCGCGTTCAAGCAAACAAACAAACAAACTCTTCAGCTTTATATAATAAAGTATAGAGTACCTACCTATAGATATTACAGAAGTATAGATATACATATTGAAAAAGTTATTTATACCTCACCTACTCGGAAAGCTACTCTAATACTGGGGTACAAAGTTGCACTTTTGTTATTAATTTGTATTTTTTTTATTAGCAACTGCTAAATCGATATAAATATTTATGTAAGCGGTATATTTAATGATAAAAGTAAGAAAGACTAGGTAGGCCTATGTAATGAGTCTCACAAAGTCACTCTAATTATTTTCAGATAAGTTTATATTTATTTTCCTCATATGTGAAGTATGAAGTACTATGTTTCACTCGAGGGAATCTACACATTACAAACTTGTATGATTGGCGAAATGAAATTTTAAATGCACACTGGAACAATATAGATAATATTGGTGAATTGGTGAACAATCGACTAATATAATATTAGGTCTTTACCTATGAAATTGCCGTTTTGTATGAAAAAATTTAAACGAATTTTTTTCATGTATTTTTTATTTGTATTAATCGAAGTAATCACCCATGCAATCAATGCATCTTTGCCAACGCAGTGGCAGTTTATTAATGCCCTTCTTAAAGAAATCAGCTGGACGGGAGGCAACAAATTCTTCAAAGGCATTTTGTACTGCCTCTGTATTGATTTTTTTTCCCGCCAAGTAGTTATTCAAATTCTGGAAAAAGTAGTCTGTAGGCGCAAGGTCTGGTGAGTAGGGAGGATGACGGAGAACTTCCAACCCCAGTTCTTGCAACTTGGAGACCGTCTGCTGTGCAGTATGAGGTCGCGCGTTATCGTGCAGGAGCAGCGGCGACGAGCGATTGACCAATGCTGGTTGGAGATGTGCCAGCTTCTCCATCATTGTGTTCAGTTCTTCACAGTACACATCTGCAGTAATGCTTACCCCGTTTGGTAAGAAGCTGTGATTTGGTGATGAATCACACCGGCGCTAAACCACCAAACAGTGACCATTACTTTTCTAGGGGTAAGTTTTCGTTTAGGGCATTGTTTAGGTGCTGAACCAGGATCCAACCAACTTGCTGCTCGCTTGCGGTTATCAAACAGAATCCATTTTTCATCGCAGGTAACAATGCGGTTCAAAATTCCTTCATTTGTGTGTCTGTTGAGCAGTGCAAGGCACGTTTCGACGCGTACTTCGCGCTGGCGATCATTGAGTTCGTGGGGCACCCATTTGTCAAACTTTTTTACCTTGCCAATTTGACGCAAATGGACTAATATTGTTTTGACGCTACCGTCGAAAGCTGCTGCTAATTCAGCCGTCGATTGTGTATCATCAGCTTCCACAATCGCCTTTAATTCGTCATTGTCGACCAAAGTCTTCGGACGACCGCGAGGTTCATTTTTCAGGTCGAAATTCCCAGAACGGAAGCGAGCAAACCAATAACAGGTGGTGCGTTGGTTTGTAGTGTTAGCTCCGTAAACGTCGTTGATGTTGCGTGCCGCTTGTGCCGCGTTGCTGCCACGACGGCTCATATTCCATAATTACTCGAAATTTTAACGTATCCATGATGACGAAAAAGATTGAAATGCGATGAAAATGTAACACGAATCAATAAACAAATGACTACTTTTGGAAAAAGAATTCCATGTTTTTAAAATAAAATTAATTTGAAATTAGAATTCTTAGCCAAACAAAAATTATTTTGATTTGAAATGGCCAGTACTGCAGAACGGCAATTTCATAGGTAAAGACCAATTATTAAGATATAAACATTTAAAGTTTGAGGGTGGATATTGAGAAGGGATGCTTGCTTTATCCCTGTCCTGCAAAATCAGTGTTTATATTTTTGATCTGATTTTAACTTTGTTTGTGTTGATCGGCTCAATTTATGTTCAATTTTTAAACGAGGCTATAAAAATAATCAGTCAACTAGCTTATTGCGAAAGTTTTAAACAGTGATATCATGAATTTTATATTTTATGATTCATAACAAAAAATAAAAATCTATGGATACAAAAGTCAATAACAAGAATAAAATTAATTTAAAAGCAATTTACATTGATATTATTGCACAGGTGTAAATTAAGTATTGGAACAAATTAAAGCTAGTATTAGGTTTTAATAAACAATATTGTGTATGATTTTGATTATGATTAGTGAACCATTGGCATCCATTAAACTAGATGTTTAGGGATGCGTGAATCACTTAACATTCTACCCAAAAGACTTGCTCAGATCTGTTTTGTGACACATGAGAACAGAACATTATCATACATTGAGCTTTTAGTCTAATGTTTTACTAGTAGTAGCCATTTTAAGCTGACACTGTTGAATCCAATGCTTTAGACAAAATATAGCATAATCATCAGCAGACATAAAATGTTTTCCTGGATTACATAAACTATGACGAAAATAAGTTACTTTACCTTCTTTTTGAAAACTTTTTACACATCTCTAAATTTATATGTTTGTTGCTGATGACCCAATGTATTGTATTTAGTTGTTTTGCTTTGCAGCCAAAGCAGCTCTTTCATTGATGTCAATAGTTGAAAGGTTAATAGCTCCTACAAAACCTTGGAGGACTGATATACCCGCCTTTACTATAGCTACTGGTGCTGTTATGATGGCAATCAGCTTGTAAAGGCCAACACCCAGGACTGAAAGAGATTAAGTATTATATACTTACTGAAATCTCAAGTTATTTGTGCTGTAAGATTAAGGTGATTTGGTAGCCAAATTTAGAGATACATAGGTCTATAACCTAATTAGTAATTAGTGTACTCCCAAGCACCTTAATCTGTACTTTAACTATCAATTTCAAATAAAATTGTATACCTTACTAATCATTTATCTGTGAACCAACTTTTCTTCAGAAGCCTATTAATAAAATGAAAATATGCATAAATTTCTCTTAGAAAGTTCAAATGATTTTATTTCCAACTAGCTTCTGCCCGCGGCTTCGCCCCCGTGGAATTCGGTCTGTCATCACATCCCGTGGGAACGGGATAAAAAGTACCTATCCTATGTCCGTCTCCTGGTTCTAAGCTACCTCTCCACCAATTTTCAGCCAAATCGGTTCAGCCGTTGTTGAGTTATAAATGGTGTAACTAACACAACTTTCTTTTATATATATAGATAAGCTATAAATGTTTATGAATTGTTATGATTCTAGTTGCATGCTTTCAAAAGCTTGATCATATGGAGAAGAATTTGGCGAGAAACTCCATGAATTAAATAAAGCCATAGATTTAATATACATAATTAATAACATCATACCTGTTGGGCCACTATAGAAGTGCGCAACATAAAGTGCTGCATAGAAGGCTTCATTGCCTGCACACATAAAGAACAGCACCAACTTGTTTGTGTAATAGATGCGCATGATGGGGTTCTCTGACATGTCAATGAACTTGTGAGAAGCCTTGCCTTGCAAGGTAACTGTGTGTAGGTACAGCCAGTGGCAAGTGATATCTATTGCCATTGAAATTTGGAACCAGAATGTGTATAGTGGGTAGAATGTAGCAAGTGTCATCATCAGGCAAGCAGTCCCTGCTCGATCAGTGAGCTGGTCCAGTATTGCACCAAACTTTGTACCTGTAATTAAATTTATCAATTTTATAAGGTAAGTATTTATATTTAAGCACACAGTAGTGGTATCACAGGTATGTCCATCTACATTCTTAGTGACAGCCAAGCGGCACTCATGGCCCTGACGCTGCCCGGACTCTAAATGGGCTGGGAAAGCGAAACAAGGTCAGGCTTTTATGGGTCCCTAGTCACAGTGGGATTATGGGCAATGAGCACGCCGACGAGCTGGCTAGGGAAACTTCAGGAACCTCACTAATTGGATCGGAACCATTTTTAGGACTAGCCTCAGGCGCAGTCAAAACGGCATTTCGGGAGTGTGCAAGGGCGAGGCACAAGGATGAGTGGTTGAGCCTCACGTAACTTGCTCACTCCAAGAAATTCATAGGTTCCTCATCAAGATGGCAAAATGCCATTTGGAACTCAAGCAGGCGGCAGGCCCGTCACTTGATGAGGGCGCTGACCGGATATTTCGGGACTAACGCTTTCCTTCAAAAGATGGGTCTAACGGAGACATCAGCCAGTAGGGCCTGTAAAAGGGAAATTGAGAGCACGGAACACCTTCTGTGTACATACGATGCACTGGCTAGAAAGCGAATGTGCCTCTTGGGGCAGGGTTATCCAAGACCAGAGGACTACAGACTCATACCCCCAGGCCTCATTATAAAACTTATGGAAGAGCTGTTTGAAGAACTGGGGGAGGATCAGGATTAGGTATCTAGAGGAAGCACAAAAGATCCCATTGGGTCGAAGTGCTCTAAGGCCTTGGTGTCTCGGCCCCACACAAGATAAGATATATATGCACAAATTGAAAAACATTTTATTTAATTATTCATTCTTCACTTTCTTCGTTCTTTGTATCCCTGACATAAAAAGGAATTCAAATTTGGTACTTGACTGGTGTTTGATTTATCAAAAATAACAGGTTTAGTGAAAAATGTTATTAAAGACAATCCATATTCTGAAAAACAGATACCTACATTTATTTTTTTTGGCATTGGCTAATAGAGTTCCAAGATCAGCATTTAAAGTAGATTGTGGATATGGATAGAGTGAGGATGCTTTGTCCTTTCCTGCAGAGTTGTGACTTAAACACACAATGGGTAGCTTAGTGGTTTTGAGCGCGTTAGCAGTCTTGGGTTCGATTCCCAGGTCGTGCAGTGTTAATGGGGTTTTCCAAGAAATTCCCAGTAGCTGTTTGGAGTTTGGAATTTATGCTCGGCTGATGGCAATAGGCTCGCGCCCTATTACATGGGCCCTAAACATACCGGCGAACTGTGGGAGTACATTAGTATGCCTCTGCATAAACCTTCAGGAAATATAGGCGTGATGGTATGTTATGTTTCCTGTCTAGCATAAGATTAAAATTCTTATAACTTCTAATGTTTTAACAGATTTTGTGTTTGTTTATGGGCTCTATTTATGGTATAAACACTTTCATGACGCCATAAAAAAAAACAGTCAAATAGTCACTTTGTGACACATATTCAAGGTAGCTAAATGGATTCCTAGTTTTTCTACACCTAAAATCTGAAAGCTTAGCAGAAGCTTTAGTGATCCAAACAGCTTATGTTTGTACCTCAAAGGGAACTCCTTGGTTGGCTTGGTTTACGCGTGAACGCCAATTTAGAAACATTTAAATCTAACTTAATAAGGTCATAAATCATAATAATTTTCAAAATGGTTCAGTTCATTCCACAGATTAGTAGGTACAGTTGTTTAAGAGTAACAACCATAGCGCATTCGATCCCAACAAACCCTATTAAATATTAACCAAAGTTTCCTTTTTGATAACTAGATGGCGTTGGGATCGAATTAGATCGCGCTATGGTTTCGTTCACAAAATGTAACTAGGTCGCCGATTTTATATTCAATAAACAGTTAGTCAGAGTTGACGTTGCTAACTCATACTTGTATAGCTGAAGTATCAGCAGAGAACAGTACATGGTTGTTTTATTTAAAACCCTCGGTGTACCAGCAAGTGTATCAACTATCAAGACCAGCCAAGGTATTTGGCCGGGCTGAACATAGGCGCGAGCCGCTGCGCAGAATGCATTTTAAGCTATCATAGGAGAAGATGGAAGAGCGCGGAGGCACGAACACGCACCGCGGTCATCCGCGCGCTGCCTCCTACCCGCTCACGTCCCTGTATCTGTGTGTGTTATGTCCGTATGAGAACCACACGCTCATTGCGTTCTGAGAATACAGTCGAGTTCAGAATCGTTCATTTCGTTTTTCTTATTTTGTTAATGGTAGTAAGTGTTTTTGCTATTATTGTTCGTTAGTGTTTTGTTATTATTGTTTTCGGTAGGTATTGTGTTATCGGATTGGAAGGCAATCACTACATATTATAAAACAAAGTCGCTTCCCGCTGTCTGTCCCTATGTATGCTTAGATCTTTAAAACTACGCAACGGATTTTGATGCGGTTTTTTTTAATAGATAGATTGATTCAAGCGGAAGGTTTTAAGCTATTTAACATCACGCTACGACTCTTAGGGACGGGGCAGCGCGGGTGAAATCGCGGACGGGTCGCTAGTATGCTATAAAGTAGAAAAAAAGTATCGATCAAGAATATAAAGAAAGCGGCAGAATAATTGATAAATTTGACTGATGTATTGTGCATGGTTACCTATCTTAATCCCGGATTTTAATATTCCGAATATCGTAATCCCGAAAACGTGTGAACATTTTTCATAATCCCGTTTTAATTAAGAAGTTTTGTTTGCCATATAATCACAACTCCGAATTTCATTTGCCCATTTATTCATTTGTACGACGTTTTAGAATCCAGACGAATGAGTTACAGACACACGAAATCTAAATGCACAAAATCCAGATGACCGTAATCCATATGCACGATAGCCAGATTTTTAAAACACCAAATTTTTTAAATACAGTTAATTGATACCCAGACAAACAATATCCAGATTTTTTAAATTCAAGTAAACAATATCCAGAAAAACTAAATCCTTGTATTTTAAATCCAAAGAGTTGAAGTAAAGATGAATGAAATCCTATGGTACTCCTATCTGTAGTGGGCAAGTAAAACAATAGCGAGTCGGTTCTAACAAAAAATAATATTATGTAATGCAATAGTTTAGCTGGAACACGATTGTATGGGAACCAAATAAAAAGATTATGAAAATCTAGCTATAGTTTATCAGGAATATGATTGCATGGGAACCAAATAAAAATATTATGAAAGGTAATAGTTTATTTGGAAAATGGTACGATGGGAAACAAAAAAAAGTATTCTGAGAATCTGGTATAACTATATCTGGAATATGAGAATATGGGAAACAAAAAAATACTTATTGGAAATTTGGTTTTAGTACACCTGGAAATTGATTCATCTGGGAAATTAAAAAAGGAATTTTAAAAAGTTGTCTTTCATTACATCTGTCTTTTAAAAGTTTTCGGGGTTTTAAGATTCGGGTAACAGAAATTCGAGATTTCAATAGGTTACTATTGTGCATTTGTGGAAGAGAAAATAATTGGATGAATCGGAAAAAGATTTTGAAGACTGACGATTATTCTTCCGATGGAATGTACCCATTCATAACGACCTTTACTTTTATGGAAAGTGTAACCCTGCTTCAAATAAATATATTTGATATAATATATTATGTTATGTATGCATATAATACAAAACAAAAATGTATCTACTTACTGATCTAATACTAAATAGGATATTTACATTAGTAATTTTCAACTCGACTGTACCATGCGCGAGAAGGCGGGTGCAATAACTTCAGCCCGGCCAAAAAGACTGGAGACTTCTGTACCTAGATATAGATAATCCTGTTGAAAACGAGCATGCACCTTGATTAAAAACAGCCTGTCTATAGTCTGTTATTACCATTTACATGGGGTCAGCGTAGTATCTAAGGCTACTCTCTGTCGCAGTAATGTAATTAGATGATACCATATAAAAACACTTACTTTGATTATAATATCTTGCAGCATGACCATCAATAGCGTCCAGCAACGCAGAAGATACATAGCATACACAAGCTAGTACACAGTGCGTTGGCATAAAATAGAAAGATATAATCGCAAGGATTACTCTCCCGAAACCTGCACATAAATTAACCATATTTTATTGGAGTTGCGCAAATGTGTACATTTGAAAACAATGAAGTATAAAATTTTAGACACATACCGATGATGTTAGGTACAAATAGGAAAATGTTTTCATTACTTTCAGTCATATTTATAAATGTACACAAATTTGTGACGAATACCGATTTAATGCGCGATCCCGTCCGGTCAATCAATCAATAATAAAAAACAGCTGTCAGTCCTCTTAATCCACAGAACACATATATCCCACAGACTACTAAGAGATACTAGTATCTTGTTTGAGAGTTGGCGGTCTGCGTAGTGCTCGGGATTTTTAGTGTCATATGACTTTTTTTTAATGTGACTGCAAAATTTAAATCCTACAAACTGTGGCAAAGGAATTCAACGAGTACAGCCAATGCCACGTTTCTGAAGGGTTAATTTTTTTGCTTTATTTTTGGGGAAAATTGAACAAAATTTATTATCAAAAAACACATTACATAATGTATGATTTATTTTTCAATTATATATTTTTTGCATTGCAGTCAAGTCACAATTGTATAGCCTTATTAAGTATACCCTTAGCCCTTCAGAATTCTATTCTATCTTGCATCAATTCACTATAGAAAACCTTACAGAGGAAATGAAGTAATTGAGGACCATTGTCTTGTGCATTAAGACCGTTTTAAGATATAATAACCATTCCAAATATTTGTGGGGATGGATGGGGGGATGCTCTGTTCTATTCCCGCAAAGCGAACGTTGGTATCTTTTGTTAGGCGCATCTAAGTTTTGAGGCCATCTTTCTCTATTTTAGCGTAAAATTAAAATGCTAACTTTCTAATGCTAATTTTGGTAGGTGATCACGATGTAGTAGTGTAGTAGCACGGAAGTACTGAACCGTCTGTGGTGTGATGCGTTGGTGTGGCGTGTCGAGCGCACCGTACCGTCCGTTGGTTCGGTCGGACCTCAGGTTAACTTTATATAGGTAGTAATTCTCACGAAATTCCGAAATTATGGTTTGATAATTTGGTCAAAGTTATTGAAAAGAACTTTGAATTATTTTCTGTGGATTTTATTAGTATTATGTTACTCGTCATTGATAATATAGTGGTCCTCATTTTATAGGACTTTTATGATGGTAAAGAGGTCCCTCCCTACAAATTAGGATGAGGGAATGACTGCAAAAAGTCGTGATATAACTTTACTTTCATCCTAAATTTTTATACGGGCTTAGTGCTCCCAAAAACCTATGGCAAAGTATAAATAATAGTTCCCTAAACGTAATTACTTTATTTTTATAGGATGTGAGGTACTGATAAATAGTTTATTTTTATAGGATACAAAATTATATTAGACATTAGTAGTCACAGTAATGTACTTTACCTTGAAATAATAGCCACTGATCAAAGCCTATCACATTTTTATAAAACCCGAAGGTACACGTATTTCGAGATTTCGTGAGAATTATCCAGGTACTTTTTTTTTATTTTTTTTTATTATGGCGCCGCACTTTTTGTGTATTTGCCAGTGTCAAGTATTAGAGTAATCAAGTAATATTTTCAAAGAATATTTCCCATCACATCATGGGATTGTATTATGGCACCACACTTTTTGCGTTCGCCAGTGTCAAGTATAAGGTCAGTTCTGTTGCCCCAATAAAACGTTAGAAACTTTATTGAGGCTTCGATGGAGTTTAGGAGTGAACCCAAAAAGTCACGATTTTCAATTTTATATCATTTTTCTACACTCTCACACGTTCTCGAACACTTAATGGTAAATTATCTACCATAATTACACATTAAACAACGGAGAAATTCAAGTTTTGAAAAATATTATAAAATCGACAATGTGCACTTTACATTTTCCCGCCTAAACTCCATGTCACAAAATAAAATATTGTGCATATTAAAAATTACCCTATTTTACTTAAAAAGAGGGCGGTGATATAAGGTCGGACGTAACCTCATAGGACGTAACTACCTAGACTTGTCATTTTGACAAGAAAGAAAATCACAAAATTATTTATATCTTCCGCTTATACCCCTACCACAACACCTAAGTACCCACCATTGAAGTAAGACAAGCACGGAATCTAGATAAAAAAATGAACCTGAAACTGTCTTTAGTCTTGTTCTATCTTATGGCATGAAAAGGATGTAAGAATGATACAAACTATTCACTTTTTGTTTTACTTTTATTGGCATGTCATTAAATCAATTGTCAGTTGGTTATATTTAAATATAACCAACTGACAATTGAAAAAAATAATACGACTAAATTTGGTTGTATTACCCCAAAGTCTGCCCATTTCAGTGTTGCCAGGTACATTGTAATTACAGTAAATTTACTGTATTGCAGAATTTAGGTATTGTATACTGTAGGTTATACAAAAATACAGTAAAAAACTAATGATTACCTAGATATTGTCAAATAGCTGCATATTTTTCATTTTTTAGAAAAATAAAATGATACCACTGAACAAAATAATAAAATGTATCCGACAAATAATAAAATCATCGTAATTCAAATATTTTACTACGAAGTTCCCATATAGCAAACACTGGACGAATGGAAAAAGAATATTTTACTGCTAGCGCCATTTCTTTATTTCAGAACTTCTGAAGTACTAGTATCTATGTTTTGTTCGATAACCCACCATTATAATAAACTATAAATCTTGCAACCTGTTACATGAGCGAGCACGAGCCACCAAAATGAGTCAAATATAACGAAAGTTAAAAAACTAAAATAATTACTATTTCACTTGGAAAATAGGCAATTTAGAATATTCGTCAAACCAACACATATAGTAGGTACACATTGTATAAGCGTAACGTAACGGTTATTTATTTATTTAAAACTCTTAAACTATCATTACAGGTTATGACAATCACTACATTTATATTATGTAGTATATTTACACCTCATTGTTGACAATCTCATTAAAATTCCTTGTATTAAGGTTAAAATAATTATTTTTAGTTACTGTAATTTTGTACCATAGGTACTGTTATTTTTTATGCAAAACACTGTAACTTTTTAAATCTGACTTAACTGGCAACAATTATCCGTTCATTCATTTGAAAATATTTGACTTGGTCGCATATTCATTGTTTACGTTTTAGTTGTCATCTCGTATGTGTTTTATGATATTGTGGTAATAATACTATTATGGATTTATAAAAAGTATTTGTATTATTCAAAATAGTCACTGTTGAGATCCTGTGGCATAATGTGTTGTGCGGTTGAGAGCTGAAAATCCCATTAAACAAGCAAACAAAATACGCAGGAACTATTGACCTTCCACCGGTAATTTTTCCTATATTGTTTGCTGAATATAAGGTATGAACCGAATATTAATACGTAACAAATGTTGCTGAATCACTTTCTAGCGAAAATCAGACGTAGAAATACGTTTTAGGGAATATTCGGAAAATGCATTGAGGTTATTGTAGTGACGTGAATATTATTGTCGATAATTTTACTTTAAAGATTTCCTAAAGGCAACATGAAAAGAATTACCTTAATAGATAAATCGCATAGCTAGAAAAATCGGGAGTCCAATTACTCATAGTCACATTTGCAAAAACAAACTATATGGAGACAACTTAGGGAAGATAATATTCCTGCATTACCTATTTATTATAGATAGAACAGGTGAAATGGTATGATAATCATCATATCAGCTAAAAAAATCCACTGCTAAAAAGGCATAGACTTCCACAAAGACCAATTATATACCGCCTTCAACCAACGACTCCCAACGACCTTTACTAGCATTATTGATATAATGTTGTGTGCTTGTAGGCAGAACATAAATGGATACTGTACTTATAAACAAATTATTTATCTAACCTAAGCTAACAAAAAGAAACTCCAAGAAGAATGGCGTGCAACGGAGGAGGCCTACAAACATCATTGGGAGAATAAAGATTGTGAAAGAACATGCTTACAAAATAAATTAATTGGAATTTGAAACTGGTGGCTTTATTTGTAAATTATACATTTCTTTACCTATCTTTTTATACCTATTTGCCTCATTTGTCCTGTGGTCTGAAGTGCGACTGTTACACTAGACGTCCTGGGTTCGATACCCAGGTCGAAGTGTGTAGGTTTTTCTACAGAATTCTCAGTAGTATCTTGGAGTCTGAGTTTTGTGCCCGGTAAATGGTAACGGGCTCGCCTCGAAGTGAGACCTAAAACATTTACTGGCTAACTGTGGGTGCACATTAATCTCTGCCTAATCCTTCGGCAATACAGGCGTGATGGTATGTATAAATTTTCTCTTGTCCCAGTTTTTCAATCCTATTTTCATCCTTGTATTTTCGCATCTTGAATCATGTAAAAATATACCTAGTTTTATTTACATACCTTTCCATGGTACGGATAAATTCGAGGTTAGGTCTATACCCGTCCGTTTTTACCCTGCTTTTGTGTATCGATCCAAATTAAATTGTATAAGTACCTACATTATGAACTAACTATATACTTACACTATTTACATAAATTACATAAAATTAATATATATGTAAACTAAAACTAAAAAAACTGCGGCGCGGCTATGCGTCAAAGTATTCATCGGCATCACTGTCGTCGGGTAACGTGCCCAGAAGGCTGGCAGCATTACCACGTTGAATGGCAATGCTTATACGCTCCCCTAGAAACAAACCAGCCCTCTGGTCACGCGAATTGTCGACTAGTCTCCTTGAAAGTTCTTTATAAAGGAGACGAGCACTCGGACCCCACGACCCGAGCGTTTCGACCCCAAACGGCTCAAAAATATAGTTACCAGAAAGGTTACTATATTTGCGCCGCTTGAGAGTCTCTGCAGCAGCAGCAGTAGCGCCAGCGCAGCCAGGTGAGCTTGAAAGATGTGATGGCGCAAGGGTATCAACACAGGTTGCGTCCCATATCAAAGGCATAAGAACTAACTTAAAAATAAGGATACATATTTTATATTATCGATGTCTGTCATCGATAAATTTTATCGACATTGAAATAAATAGCTTAACATCACTGGTCCGAATTACAGTGTGCGCCAACCTACGTAACTTCGAAATGATTTTATTTATATGTCCTTTTCTTTCATAGTAAGTGGGTCCATAAGTCGAAGTGAAATAAATATATTGAGTTCAGTTGCAATTTTATGGCTTTCTCTATGTCATAATTATTACTCTATGGTACCCACCCAGGTACTTCTGAGGGTCAGATCTCAGATTAAGTATATAATAGATAGAGCGTAACGCAAATTCTGCATACCTTCCCATAAATATTATAGAATTAACTAGTGCAAAGGGCATGTAAAATAATTTATCGATATCGATACTGGTCTATGAATCTATGATATTTTTTCGTATTTTATGTTGATTGCACTGAGCGGATGCGGCCAGTCACAAGAATGTAGGATTTTTTACTCTATGCAGCATGCAGCACGGGGTTAAACGTATTTCATGTTCGCGTTTAACACCACACTGCGCGCTGCACAAAATTCAAGCCAAAAATTCTGCATTCTAGAGATTGGCTGCGTCCGCTCAGTATGGGATTCATGCTGCTAAGAATCCTCTGGGTGGAAGCAAATAGTCTCGCTAACCAGACTTTGTCATCGGTGACTAATATTAGTCGTAAGATGGAATGGACTTCTTTATTTCACAAAAAGGAAAAAGACCCAAGTACAACGAAACACTCATACTTGATCATAAAAGAATCTTCAATTTGATTGAATATGAATACGTAGACGTTTTATTGATACAATTATTTTCAGGACAAACATAACAAAAGCCTTATCAGGATAAAAAAAACCCGATTGCATAGAAATTAAAATAAATAAAAATGCATATTCATTAATTGCATTGATAAAACTAATGGTCCGTTATATTGGCGTACAAGGCGAGCTGAAGGAAACGGGGCACTACCAACCATTTCTTAAAACTTTTTACTGTATGTTAAACATTCAAGTTCTCAGAATAAAATGTAAGCCTGTCGAAAATATAATTATGAACACTAATTTATTGATTTTTCAAACTTATGACAATTCTACCTCAAGATTTCTTGAAATATCTGGCGGTCGAAATAGTTTGTGGCTTGCTTAAGGCAATGCACTTTCATATAAAGGAAGATGTAAAACATGTTCGTTGATGTTACCTTAAATTAAAATCCATATGAATGTATCGATAAAATGAAACATAATGATTTAGTGTTTATTTTTCTAGGTTTAGTAGTAAGCATCGGGTGTCTGGAAGCCTACTACTAAATCTATACGAATACTGGACCAATCTAGTTTAATGTTTTTCAATAACTTATTTTCTTTTGCTGTGGATTCGATAAAAAGAAGAAGTAGACTAAATGGGTACACGAGTTTCTTAGTTGTATCGTCGTCACCATACTTATGTTTAAACGTACTAATGCCTTCTGCCTTTAACTATTGCAGTAACAAGATTGCGAAAGGAATGTTCAGGTGGTTTGGTGTAGAGAGGATGGGTGAACGGAGATAGGCCAATCGAGTATACGTGGCGAGTACGGAAAGAAGGGACAGAATGGTCTGACCCTTTAATAGACTGAAAAAAAAAACAATTGTATTCATTTAAATTTTAATTATTCCAGACAATCACATTCAAGTTCAAGTTCAAATGATTTTATTTCAAATAAGCTTTTACAAGCATTTATGAAACGTTATGCTTCTAGTTGCACGGTTCCAAAAGGTTGATCCTATGGAACTATGTGGAAAACACACACATCGTCAAAGTCAAAGTCAAAATCATTTATTCAATATAGACTACTAGGTAGTACTTTTTGAACGTCATTTTACAATATAGACAGCCCCCAAAACGCCATACAAAACACTAGGTGTCCACTTAGACATGCTACAATGTACTCACATTTACAAGTCCTGTTTATAAATAGTTGGGAACAATAATAAATAACTAAATGATGACACATCGAAATTTTTGTAAAAAAGTATTCACGAATAACCTCAGGTTGCCAGGGAGGCCACATGTGTATTCGTATTAAACACCACACATTCTTATCATCAACGTAGTCCTTGATTTTATAATAGGATTTCTTAACAAGGACAGATTTGACGGTGAGTGACAGTGAGACAGTGACAGATTTTGGTAGTTTATTGTAAAAACGTACACAATTTCCCAGAAATGATTTATGTGTTTTAGATAGTCTAAATTTAGGTACCACTATTTTGTGTTTATTCCTGGTATTAATGTTGTGAAAGTCACTATTGATGCTGAATTTTTGCAGGTTTTTACGAACGTACATGATGTTTTCAAAAATGTAGAGTGACGGCGGTGTAAGTATATTGATGTTCTTGAAAACTTCTCTTAGGGAATCGCGAGGGCCCATATCATAGATTGCGCGGATGGCCCTTTTTTGTAAGATGAAGATTGAATCTACTTCTGCAGCTGATCCCCACAACAGAATACCGTATGACATAATGCTGTGAAAGTAAGCGAAGTACACTAGTCTGGCCGTAGCTATATCAGTAATCTGTCGAATTTTTCTCACTGCATATGCAGTGGAACTTAACCTGCTAGACAATGCTGAAATGTGTGCGCCCCACTGCAACTTACAATCAACAGTAATACCTAAGAAAACAGTTTCATTGATTATGTCAAGTTTGCTGCCTTCAAGAATTAAATTAGTTTCAGCTTGGGGTACATTTGGTAATGAGAATTTTAGACATTTTGTTTTGCTAGCATTAAGTAGTAAGTTATTAGCAGCAAACCATTTAGACAGTGATTTTAGGCTCTCATTTACATTAGCTAGATCGCTATCATTTCTATTGATTTTAAATATAAGTGAGGTATCGTCAGCAAATAATACTATATTCGATAACTCGAACATCATATAGGCAAGGTCGTTTATGTACGCTATGAAAAGAAAAGGGCCTAAAATAGAGCCCTGTGGAACACCCATTTTAACAACAGACCCGGGAGATGTAACTCTATTTAAGCCCACTTTTTGTCGCCTCTCGGAAAGATAGGAAGATATGAACTCCAAAGATAGCCCCATTATACCGTAATGGTTTAATTTACGGATAAGCGTGTTGTGATCAACGCAATCGAAAGCCTTCGAAAGATCACAGAAGATGCCTATGGCATCCTGTGACCCCTCCCAAGCTTCTAAAATATGCGACACTAGCTTCGTACCAGCATCAGACGTTGACCTACATTTCGTGTAGCTAACCTGTTGATCATGCAAGATCTTGTTTACATTAAATGTGTTATCATTTGATTAAGCATCAGATTTTCAAATATTTTGCTTAAAGCGGGAAGAATAGAAATGGGCCTATAATTAGAGGGATTCGCTTTACAGCCCGATTTGAAAATTGGTATGATTTTACTTTGTTTCATTAACTCTGGAAAGGTTCCTGTCTTAATGCAAAGATTAAATATATTAGCAAGGATCGGGGCGATATTGTTAATTATTGAATTCAGTACTTTAACAGATATGCCCCATAGATCTTCTGTGTTTTTCGTATTTAAACTTTTAAACGCTTTTATAACCAAAAGAGGAGATACTTTACTAAATTCAAAATTTGGAATGTCTCTGTTGAAGAAAGACTTTGTTAAAGACTCAGCTACTAACGAGGACGAATGAAAAGATTTCGTGACCTCGATCGAAATATTAGTGAAGTATTGTTCAGAAGCGTTAGCAACTTCTGCTTTGTCTGAAATTACTTTGCTGTTTATTTCCAAATTAAATTCTGTGTCCTGTTTTTGTTTTTTTCCGTTTCCGAATTAATTATCTTCCAAACCGTTTTAATGTTATTATCAGATTTGATTATTTGTCTTTAATTATTGATTTTAATTTTATTTTTTTATTATTTGATTTGATTATCTGTCATTAATTAGCTTACTCTTCTGTTTAGTTTATTTAGCGCAGTCTTACACGACCGTTCTGCCGTAATGACTTTATTTTCAACAGACATCGCAAATACGATGATATTTTTTCCATTCCCAATTAATGCGTGTAATTGCATGAAACTATTATGGGTGAATTTCAACAAGAGATTTTTATTTGTCATTTCGGTGGTTTTTTTTTATTTCAATGCTATCTACATATTTTTAGTGACAAATAAAACTTTAGCCTATTTTATAACATTGTCCGTGAGTGGACATCAAATATCATCAAAACTTACATAAATATTTAAGTATGAATTTTTAAGACTCCACTGAAATGAAAAGTGTCTACCGAAATGATAAAAATTACAACCGTAATGATAAACTGTGCACCGGAATGAAATAAATCCACCGAAATGATACAGCTAAGAACAACCGTGCCGGGCAGCCAGGGTTCCGTACTTTGATTTCCACAAATTTTAGATAAACACTGAGACAGGACAGTACACAGTTATTTTAATATCATCATTAATATACAGATATTACAGTTAGTATTACATGTATCATTTTAATTTATTACATACATATTAATTTTAATATATCATTTTACCAATTACATATTAATGTAATGTTTATTATGATATGAATGAATTGCTTCTTTACTTATATAACCCTTGGTAATTTTTCTGGTTGTTGTTGTGTGAAAATGTTGGAAAACTTTATCGTAAATACCATAACCATAAATAAATATTTTTGTTTGTTTATGAACTAATACTAATTTACTTGATATATTTTCAAAAGAGTGAACGAAGTGCGATTAGAAAGCTTAATGTTTCTGATTAATATCATGGCTGCATCTGAAAGTTATGCCATTAATATTAATACATAATGTCTACCTATTGCACTAAGAAAAATGCTAGTTATAATTTAGTTAAATTGGTAACGAGACGAGAATAGTGTTTCTACAGGTATATAAGTAAAACTTCTAAAATTAAATCAACTCTTATATTTTCAAAACACAATAAATAAATAAGAAACATTATAAAAATATCTTAGTAGTAATAGCTTAGTACTTTTAATCCTTTTACATAAACGTATGAAACATAACAGAAACCTGAAATCGAGATCACGTTATTCTTAAATTACTGCAACAAATACACCTGAATAATCTAATCTACACTAGGTAAAAGTAGATTACAAAACTATGACTTTGTAGGTATTTGACCCAAGGATCTCTAAAACTTTATGGTTTTATCATTTGATACATTTCATTCCGGTGGACTGTAATTGGTATAACAGTCCACCGAATCCACTGAAATGATAACACTGAGATGATAAAATAGAGGTTAGTTCTACATTTAACTCCGAAATAAAATAATTAAAAAAATATGAACACTTTTCAAACAAAACAGTACTTACGGCGAATTGAATACACAATTTTGAAACAAATTAAACAAATCTAGCACGAGTTATAACAGCCACCGAAATGAAACTATTTTTGTCCCCATATTACTGAAATGATAAACTTCCTTTTTTTGCGGGAAACCGCATGACGTGCGGACCGGTGCGTTCGCGCCGAGAGCTTGAGCCGGCCTGATCCGAAGTGAGGAAAGGTGAGAGGGGTGTAACAACGCAATGGTGACGTGGCTATTCTACTAAAACTTACTGTCCTCTGAAATGATAACTTTTTTCCAGACAAAAGTTGACTGCCTGTCAAATCCATGAGAAAGAAGATAAACAAACAAAAATAGTTTGATTTGATCGAATATATTATAATACGATAATAAAATCGATTTAAATCCATTTTACTAATGTATTTGCAAGGGAAGGTATTTTATGAGCGAAATTGGGTTCAGGACAGGCCACCGTGATGATAAAATAACACTGTAATTTTTGTTTTGTTATTTTAGTTTAATTTTTGGTATATTAGTGGGTAGAAATCGATAGAAATCGAAGATTTTTTGCCAAGGTAGAGAAGTACTTACGTTGTTGAGAAAAAATATATAAAATAAAAAATCAGCACATTGCACTACCGTTCTCAGGTTTGCCGAGTATTTTTTTTGCTTGCGCAATTCACCCTTATGTCTTCTTTCAACATCGCGGGGAAAACTGGAATAAAACAATAAATAGAAAATATAATATGTATAATAGTCTCTTTTCTTATTCCCTATGATAATTCATAATTATTTGAAAATGCTCAAATAGGTATCGATATAACTTAAGCTATAACTAGCTTCCAGCACTATTATTGTTCTACAACACAATTTTAAAAATAGCTAAATTCATTAAAATTACAATTTCAAAGTTCATAATACTTGTGTTTTCCAAGACAATTACCTAGAACTATCTAGATTCCTTTGAAAATCCTATATTTTATAAGTTTAAAACAATGCAAAGTAGCAAAAATATCCACAGTATGTCAACTTACCGATGGAAGCTGATGATTCCGGCATGAATTTCTTTATAATTTGCACGAGATTTACATCCGACAATAGCGCACCACATTGCTTATTTACTGGTCTTGCGGTTTAACACATTACACTATGAAATAATCACAGTTTTAATTATTTATTTGCGATGAGCAGCGGAACACTCGTACTGCTTGAACATCTGATGTATTAAGCGACCAAATTATGTGACTTATGTCATCGACAAAAAACCAAGACCATGTAACTTTTTAATTTGTCGTCATAAAAGAGGTAAAAGAGGTAAAAACAATGTACAAATTGTAAAATTGACAACTGTGTCGGCTTCTTTCTGTTACACTAATGGAGGTATTGAAAAGAATAGGACGGATATATTGCATTCAATTTAGGGCTATATCTATTATTATACTTAATCTTAGGGTCAGACCAAGTTTGATCCACAGACTACTAAGAGATACTAGTATGTTCTATCAAAGTATCGACACTTTTACTCTAAACTCTGAGCCTGTTATCCTCCATAGACATTATAGACGTCAGTGGTACATACAATTTACCGCTAGAGGGCATTATCGTAGTCGATAAAAATGTTGGTCAGGATCTGTCGAAAATGATGAATCCGTTTTTGCAAATGATTAAAACTTTCATTATGTTGTAGCTAAATCATTCATCATGATTCTGTTTAGTAGTTAGTAAGTGGAAGAGACATTTTTACGTGTAAAAGTGGGATTTAGGTGTGCGAAAGTCATACGACTTGTGTCATCTGACTGCTCTTCCTTCAAGATGGCTCCTCCGCCGGAGTATGATAAGGAACCCAAAGCCCCAGATAAAAGTGCCACAAGCATTTCCAGTGAAGATTCGCTACTATTACAAAATCTAGTAAACGAACACCATTCGAATTCAGATCACAAGCCAATAAATACAGTTGCTGCCGTTGAAGTAGAGGTAAGTCGATCTACTATTCTGCCATTTTTTGATAAGTGTAAAGTTACCTATTTGCTCATAAGGACAATTTATTTAAATTGTAGTGTAATATTATTTGAACACGTAACGTTATTTTTTTCATCAGTGCTATAATTGCTACTAAACTTATCCACTGTTGTGTTTTAAAGTAGGCAGTAGGTGAAAATGACGAGAGATACACTTATGTCAAAAATGTGATATGTATTATTGTTACTGGTGTTTTAGGACCCTACGCTAATCTAAGTAAATTGAAATGTGTGTATTTAAATACTGAGCTACATTATTTACATTGTGTGAAAGGATTATAATCATTTATTAAATACATAATTTGTGATTGCCCAAGGAAACATTTATTCTCATTCTCGTGATGATATAATAAAATCATGTCATCATGAATAAGAATTTATTGTATTGTGAAACTAAACCACCACTTGTAGGAACTTAAAGCCACACTGAGTAAGTCTCTAAAATATCAATATTGAATTGAAGAAACCTTTGATTTTATTCAAGTATTTGAATAAAAAATTAAAGGTTTCTTCAATATAATATATATAAGTATTCTGGGACATTTTTACACAGCACCATCTAGTCCCAAACTAAGCAGAGCTTGTACTATGGGTACTAGACTATGGATATAATACAAAAATAGATTTTTTTATCATTTTGGGTTTTTTTTGCATTTTTCATGCTAAGATTATAAAGTTATTTTAGTGAAGGAAAAATTCGACTCGCAGGCAGGATTCAAACTCGAGTCTTCTGGCTAGGTACGCCAGACGCTATGACCTCTAAGCCACCGCGAGTCCCACCTGTCATGTCGAAATTTGCCTTGGCAGGTGGGACTCGTGGTGGCTTAGAGGTCATAGCACGCACATCATAGATGCAGGTGTTTAAATTGTGTATTATTTTTGTACTGACAATTTTGCCTGTGACCCTTTAGTTATTTTTTGTTTTTCTATCCCGTATCGTCCCACTGCTGGGAAAAGGCCTCCCTTCCCTCCTTCCAAATCACTCTGTCTGTAGTTTTAGCCACCCAATCTCTATCTTAAGAGTCCAATTTCTGGCGCCACCTCCTTTAGTACTACTAATAAAAATTCTGATAATACCTACAGCATTTTGTTTAGGTCTGCAGATTAGAAGGTATATGATATCTATATATGGATATAATGTGTAACACTGAACACACACATTATAGCCATCCATCCTTGACTGTCTTAGAATTTTCAGTTTCTTAATAAATCGTGATCAGTGGCGGCTCGTCCTAAGGAGCACTGGAGTGTGAACTCCCAAAAATATTACTCAACCAAATGTATTTTTATGTAAATTTGTATTTATAAATATATATTTTACAGCAATAACGCATCATTTAACGCACATAACGCACAATTTACTTTTACCGCTCTAAACTGGATGCAGCAGAAAGTAGTATTTACAGTAATCCCCAATCTTTTTGGCCGGGCTGAAGTTGTTGCACCCGCCTTCTTGCGCATGGTACAGTCGAGTGGAACACAATCTACAGTTCGTGCAACCCACGAAGTCGCGCCCCACTATTCCTCCTAACCGTTTATAGTATATGTGTGCAAGCTTCCGTCAATGTGTGTTTTCGGTACACACTAATTACCTATGAGTGCACACGCACACTACAATGAATAGACTAATCAGGAGAGAGCGTCATGGTCAAAGTGAAAGATGCTCTACTTCAATTTTATATTTTTTACCCGACTGCAAGGAAAGGGTTATGTTTTTTTTATTTTTATAGACATAAATGAAATACGTGAAAATGTTTTATTTAACTTTATTGAGAAATTAAAATCGACTATCACTCATTTCAGAAATATCTGATTCAGAGTCTGATGTATCACCGACATTTATAATAAAACTAAAATCAAGACAACAGTGTGTTCCATGTGCTGACAAGTATTGAACCAGACATCTTTATTTACTTGATCAAATGGTTCGTTTAAAATAAGCATAATCGAAGTGTAATTTTGATTGATATTGCGGCTAGCAACGTCGTTTTTTACAATACCCAAAATGTTTTCGATTGGGTTTAAATCTGGATGATAAGGAGGCAGCTGAAGCACTATGAATACATGTTCTTTCAATAATTCGTCAACTTTGTACTGGCGGAGGTATTCTTTGTTTTTTAATATAAGGTCATAAAGTTCAGGTTTTTTGTAGCTTGGTTCAAATTAAATATTATTTGCATTCAGCCAAGTCTACATGTCTGATTTGTTGGAATTGGATGTTGGTATTTTTTCCGAACTAGTATTGTGATAGGCTGCATTATCCTAGACTACCACGGCATCATTTGGGAGATTTGGTATTAGTTTCTCCTTTAGCCACTTTATGTAATTTTCTGTGTTCATGTTATTGTGGTAGTCTCCGGATTTGATCTCTACTCTGTATGTCAACAACGCATTTGGTACGAAACCCTCTGCACCTCCGCCATGTATTATAATTATGCGCACTCCTTTTGTTAAATTTTGTTTTATTGCTGTCTTAGAACTTTTTTGGCCCAAGATTTTTTATGCACGTGGTTGGTATGAATATTATGATTCATCTGTGTAGACTAAAGGTCTACCTGCATTACGAAAAGACTACCTGTTTTAAGTATTTCAATCTTAACATTTGAATATCATGTTTTTCGGTTAGCACCTTCCTGTTATCCGTGTAACAATATTAAGTCGTGATAATGTTGAAAATTGACGATATTCTATATGATAGTTTTGGATAGTTCTTCGGACTACACCAATATCAAAATCTTCTAAATTTATTTTTCGTGGTCTTACCCTTCTCTTCTTCAGTGATGTAAAAATAGAAGCACTTCTGCCTACTAAATTCGAACGCGACGTATTCGCTTCATTTTCAGACTCAGTATCCGCTTGCGTAGTCGGCTCTGTTGTACGCTCCGCACTTAGGACTATAGGAACTATCGCATCCGTCTCATTGTTATATTCGATTCCATAGCAGGTACTGTAGTTTGCTTCATTGTATTAGGATATTCCTTTCTTTCGCGTAGAATTTTAGTCACTGTGCTTTCAGATACTCCAACTCCTGTGCGGTTCTCCATCGCGTATCAGTGAGTTTTTCTGCATAATTTTTACTTGCTTCTTTTTTCATAAAATCATAAACCTTAAAAATAATTTCTCTTGCCTAAAATAAAAAAAACATTAAATAGTTTAACTTATTTTTAAAGATGAAATGGAGTCTTCTTTTAGTAAAATTTGCTATTTTCAAAATTAAATTACTTTCCTTTGCTTATTTCATGTGTTTTAGTAAATACAAATTACTAAACAATCATTTACATACCTGGCTTTTAAGTACAACACGCTGAGATTTTGATGACATTTAAAAAAAATTGAAAGTAGAGCAACTTTCGTGACGGGTCTGGATTTTCGCAACATAGAATGTACTACTATAGGCCGACCGTTTAACTCGCGTATCGCCTGCGCGGTTAGAAAGGAGCGGGGGCGGGTAACGCTACACACGGAGTCAATAATCCAAAGATTTATCTCGAGATAGACATTGTTGGTATGGATAATTAAAAATGCTATGGATAATATTGTACATTAACAATATTATTTTTGTAACGATAGGGACTTTTTGCAAAATTGGAAAAAAAACTTGAAATTACAGTTCAGTTGCTCATTCACATAAATCAAAATCATTCATTATTTTGTCACATCCCCTAAAATTCGTAGATAATCTAGAGTTTTGAAATATCAAATTGTCATGATTATTTCATTCTGTGAAAATGTAATTACATAAAATTTCGTTTTTATTAAAAATAATAGACTTTTATAGTGATTTCGAAGCAGTTTTTGGTGTAATTTAAAGTGTATGTGTATAATGTAAGTGTTAATAAAATCGTTTCCTACATCAGGTGCGTGATTAAAGAAAAACTTGTGATTTTCGCATCGGGAAGGGTTTGTTTACCAAAAAAGACAAGTCCAAAAAAACGGACTGTACATGTGTTTCACATACGGACGTAACCAAAGAGTATATAATACTAGCTTCTGCCCGCGGCTTCGCCCCCGTGGAATAGAAAGTATCGGGAACGGGATAAAAAGTATCCTATGTCCGTTTCCTGGTTCTAAGCTACCTCTCCACCAATTTTCAGCCAAATCGGTTCAGCCGTTCTTGAGTTATAAATGGAGTAACTAACACGACTTTCTTTTATGTATATAGATTTAGTGTCCGACCAAAAGTTCGGTTTCGGTTTCGGTCAATCAAGTTTCGGCGGCAAATTCGGCTTCGGCCAAAATTGGCCGAAGCTTTTGCCGAAACCGAAACTGATTTCGGAAGTTGTAAAAAAATCAGGAGCTAAAAAAAAAGGTCATTCGACATCAAAGCTCTCAATAAGACACGTAGATAAAAATAATAATGAAAAATGTAACGTTTCGACCAAAAATGTGATTACAGCAAAATTAATATACTGATTCCATTTAATGTCCTAATTAATGCAGAATAATGGGTAAAATGCACCAAATTTCGATATTTTAAGGAATTTTATACTTGACCACGTGAGTTTCGGTTTCGGCCGAAACTGAAGCCATGGCCGAATATTCGGTTTCGGTTTCGGACGGAAAACAAGTTTCGGTCGGACTAATAATAATAATATTAAAGTTTTACGACGTAACATACACACTTGCAAGGACGCGAGCGGGCAGGAAGCAGCGCGCGGGTGACCGCAGTGGATGCCCCGTGCACCCGCGCACTTCCATTTTCCCCTATAAGTAGTTGGCGCCCCTATGAAAAAACCTTCAGTAGAAAGATTAAGTACGAAATTCAATGAGTGCGAAAGAGAGAGTTTGAGTACCGCGCGGCACGTGAAACGAAAGATTTGTATGAGAAATTAGGCAAATCTGGAGCGGCGCTCCTGCGCGACATTGCCAAATCTCTCCGCCCGCCATGCGCGCTGATCGCGCGGTGTTGCCGCTCTGGTGTAAACAAAGAAACGAGTTGGAATTTACTTTAATTTAGGCGCGAATATTACCTAGTATTACGCCTATGCAATTTTGTGTTGATTGAATATAAACTGCCTCAATAGCCAAGTGGTCCTGACCGCGACTGTTACGCTACAGGTCCTGGGTTCGATTCCCAGGTCGAGCAAAGTGTTATTGGGTTTTTCTATGAAATTCCCAGTAGCAGCTCGGAGTTCGGAATTTGTGCCTGGTTAATGGCAATAGGCTCGCACCCTATTACATGGGACCTAAACATACCGGCGAAATGTGGGTGTTCATTAGTACGCCTCTGCCTAACCCTTCGGGGAATACAGGCGTGATGGTATGTTATGTTATGAATATAAATATAATTATTTCAGTGAAGGAAATGCAAAAAGGTAGTGAAAATAAATATATTTTTTAAGAATAATTTAGTTAAAAATGTATGGTCCCGGGTTCGATTCCTAATTAAATAAGTAGGTAAATATAAAAATAAAAAAAAATATTAAAAAATAATTAACCCGGGACCTAATGTTCAGCTGTCTCATTCAACGAACACTAGACCAGCGAGGCAGTTATAGATAAATCTTAACTAGGTTCGTAATACAGCATTACCTCTGTTAACCAACATCAAATGAATCAATCATTCAAATCAACATCACATCAATTCTGAATTCGCGCGATTCACGTTCGGGAAGCAAAAGGAAAGGAAAGGATTCACATAATTAGAGAGCGGTCCCCCGACGCGACAAAATTTAATCAAAAAACTTCACACGTACTTACGAAGGGTTATAATTTCAAGATTATTTTTTTCTTTTTATAGGGATTCAGGTTTATTTTTGTGTCGGGGGTTTTTTTTAATTTTTAATTTAATTTGTTATTTCACACTTTTTGTAGGGACTCCTTAGTTATTTTGTTTAATTTCTTTTATTTTCTTGCGTTTTAAGATCCAGGTAATTTAGTGTTTAATTAGGTATTTTCTTCGTTTAGTTATTCAACTTTTGTACAATTATTTCATAGCTATTAGATATCTTATATCATAGTGTATAGTATTCTACTAGTCAAGCCCTTTGATTTGATACCTTTATTGAGGGAGTAGTGAAAAAAATTAATAAATTCACCATTTCGTGGAGGCGGCCATCTTGGATTTGAAATTTTTCATAGTGTATAGTATTCTACTAGTCAGGCACTTTCATTTGATACCAATATTGTGGGAGTTGTGAAAAAATATGTAAACCGCCATCTTGGACCGATTTTCATCAAACATAGCTAAGAACACTCCCACTTATTCACCTTTCAAACAAAAAAAAACAAAATCAAACTCGGTTCATCCATTCGGGAGCTACGATGCCACAGACAGACACACACACAGACACACACACACACACACACACACACACAGACACGTCAAACTTATGGAGGAATGTTCTCATGGTTGTGTTTTGTGTGAACACCCAGGAAAAATGTTCACGAGCCGCCTCTGATCGTGATTAATATATAATGATCATGATACTAACATACCATCACGCCTGTATTCCCCGAAGGGTTAGGCAGAGGCGTACTAATGTACACCCACAGTTCGCCGGTATGTTTAGGTCCCATGTAATAGGGGGCGAGCCTATTGCCATTAACCGTAAAATGTAAATGTTGCAGCTCGATGACATAATAAATACTGATTTATTATGTCATCGAGCTGCAACATTTTATCCTCTTCCTTGATTACATGATTTATGCAATTGGTCCATGACACCGTGCCTATTTTTGTTAAGCCTTCTATCAATTCCTTGACATGAGCCATTTTAAAAGATTTATTTTTGCCAACATGGCCTTTTAATTGTGCCTGTATTAATTCTATAGGATTTAATTCGCAATGATAAGGCGGAAGGCGTAATACAATAACATTTTTACTGGCTGCTATTTCATTTGAACTTGAAATTACAGTTCAGTTGTTCATTCACATATTTCAAAATCATTTATTATTTTGTCACATCCCTAAAATTGGTATACAATCTACAGTTTTGAAATGTCAAATTGTCATGATTATTTTAATCTGTGAAAATGAAATTACTAAAATGTCGTTTTCAACGCCTGACTTTGGCCTGTGGGCTACTGTGGGTCATGCTGGTTCAAACATTTAAACACACATTTGGAAGTCTTTGTAGGTATTTCATTTAATCAGACTTCTTAGTACTCTTGTACTTCAATATTACAATACAATATTACAACCCCCAAAACGCCCGCCCTTCGTGGCTTTGCTAGCGTCATTGGGAGAAGAAGCCACAAGAAACTCCCAATCAACGGTAATGGGCTGTTACGATTATTAAAATGACTTTCAAACAATAACGTTAGCAATAACTAGGTAGGTAGATTTATAAAGGTACTCATGAGAGTATTACGATTACTAAAGTGACACACTATATCGTTAGCAACAACTATGCAAGTAAATTTATAAATGAGCTCGCGATAGCAGTACGATGTGCGAACAAGTCGAACCCAGGATGTCAAGTGCGTCCCCGACCGGAGTCAGGCACCGAATGTGCGCTGCAGTGTTGCCAGGACCCCTGAGTCGAAAGTTACGTTTCGTTTCCTGAAAAGTAAAATTTTTGGTGCAAAAGTTACATTTTGGGATCTATGATGTCGAATGAGCTTTTTTTTTTTTGAGATCCTAACTTTTTCATTTGTTAAAAATGTGAGTTCAATTTGATTTGGATGCGTTCGTGTACTGTTTGCAATAAAATAGGATTACTTATTTCGTTGTTCTCAAAAGTTACGAAAAAAGCCTTAAATATAAAAATTACTTACGACGCGAGGGGGTCAAAAGTTACGAAAAATGTAAGAAATGTAACAATCTGGCAACACTGATTAGAGGGTATATATATTGATCTATGGACACTGGAGCACAGAATATCAATACATATTGATATTCTGTGCACTGGGGCACACTGGAGGGAGATCAGTGTTGCCAGGGAGGGCCCTTGAGTCATAAGTTACGTCTCGTTTCCTGAAATGTTATTGCTGCAAATGTTACATTTTTGTTTTTTTTTATTTTCGCGTTTTTAGGGTCGGCAAATTGATGAAATGTGGTTTGCCTGGTTGATTGAACGCGCTATTCTCAGAAACTACTGGTTCGAATTGAAAAAATATTTTTGATTTGCATATTCCATTTATCGAGGAAGGTTATAGGCTAATAATATCCCGCTATGATCACTGCCTCATTAGCCAAGCGGTCATGAGCGCGACTGCTATGCTCGAGGTCCTGGGTTCGATTCCCAGGTCGAGCAAAGTGTTATATTGGGTTTTTCTATGAAATTTATCCATTCTATCCAGAATAAGTTTCATTTTGTCAGGGCACGTTCCATTCAGAATCATGTTGGTCTGAGTGAGGAGTCGAATCTAAGAATAATGGAATTCAAAGTGAAGAAGTAAAATAAATGAAAATACTTTTTAGACGCGCCAGTTTTGGATACGTCTATTTTTGATGCGTTCGTAAACTGTTTCCAATAAAAATATACTAATCTAGTACCTATTAGAAATCTCGTTGTTCTCAAAAGTTACGAAAATGTAAGAAATGTAACCATCTGGCAACGCTGGTGCGCTGCTGCCGCTCGGCTTCACCGATACAGTCGTTTCCCCTTCCAACCGTCGGTCGAGACTGATACCATTTTGTGCCACCAGGTGGCGCTGACGTCACGATTAGTCAACAGACCATCCGTAATCATGTCTCGCTCCGACATGTATAATGTAAAATAAAATCTTTTCCTACATCAAGTGCGTGATTAAAGAAAAATTTTGTGATTTTCGCATCGGGCAGGGTTTGTTTACCAAAAAAGACAAGTCCAAAAAAATCGACTGTAGTAAAATAAGTCATAGTTATATGTAATGATACTCATACTTCAAGACGCGACCAATGAGAAAGTAGAATAATTTGAACGTTCATTTGGCTGAGAAATATGTGTTCGTTTTATGAGCATTGTGTAGCGTATAGCTGTAAGTATAAAGCGCAAAGCACAAGTTCTCAGTCTTTATAATTGCGTGCTCTAAAGCTAGGTCACAGTGTCTCAGCATCTCCAAATCAAGAAATAACACGCAATCATGCATTAAAAAATTTGTAAATTTTGCTGGGACAATAAAAAACTTATTGACAGCGCTTAAAAATATGTATTTTCATGAAACTCATTTTAAAGTATAGTATTATATGTGTATATTATATTTACCTATATTTAAGTATAGTAATGTCATATATCAGCTTTGGCTGTTTGGTCCTACAGCTCAACTATATAACCGTCGAGTCTGTACTCGAGCGCCCTAAAGAACACGCGCACATCCACAGAGATGGGCGCGTGTTTTGATTTTGACCGCCTTTGTACATATTTTATTTATTTCATATTTAAACTACTGTACCCTACGAATCGGGACATCAATTTTAAAGTACAAGTAGGTAGGTACATATTTACAGATAGTGAAATCCACGACGACGCGCCCCACTCTCTTCCTAATCGTTAGTGTTTATTGCTAGTTAACTCCGCACGTGCTTTAGTTTTGGCGATACGTACTAATTACCCACAATTAGTAATTACTGTGTATCGACAAAACTAAAATACTAGCGGAATGTTGTACACTTGTACTGTAAGTATTCAAAAAAGAAGAGAGGGCGCGTCTTCGTGGATTGCATTATCTGTATACTTAAACGAAACTGCATTTATCATAATTTAATGTATACGTAATTGTGAAATTTGCCTAAAACCTGAGCCTATTGACTAGTCAGCCAAATATAAACTTACACAGTGTGGTATGGATCGGTGATAATAGTTGTGATAGTAGACGGCGCCGGGAGTGTAAGTTTACGCGGTGCTGTCTGACTGTGTAATGGAAGCCCAGGCACCGCATTGTGCTTCCGTCACGGCGAGCCGCACGAGCCGCCACAGACGCCACCTAGCCGCTCTCACCACAACTGGTGTCTAATTTTCACTATTCAACTTTAAACAGTATTAACTTACCGTGCCACAGAAAATCTGCAAAATAAGTTAATTAAAACGGTTTTTCTATCCAGTATAAGCTCATTTCGAATAGGATAGGCTTTCCATATAATCAGAGATCAGCTTATACAGGGCGCAGGAGCTCCACTGACACAGACCGTCGCACGGTGGGCTGAAAATCTTTCATAGACATAGACACTTCAATTATTACGGGTAATTGCTTGAAATGGATTCTGCTGATCATCATTACCATATTATAAAATGTAGTCTCAACCCATTAGGTGTACAAACGAAAGAGATGTAAGAAAAAAATGTATGGAGCTGACATGAGAAATGAAGATATCTCTGGAATCGCATGGCCGCTTTATTTTCGCAAACCCTTAAAGTACTATTTATTTCGGATATTTTGACATACTTACTTCGTATTGAGGCCGCACTAGCGATTTTTTAAATTGTCAAAGTTTTTAGTATTGTTTGATTGATTGACTGATTGACTTGATTGACTTGGCCATCGCATGGAAACACAATATATCACACAAGTAATACATCTTATATAAAATTTGATTGTTAAGCGCGATTGCCAAGTCAATCTATTTATTTAAAACGTAAAAGATTTTTTTACACCGACTTGGTATTACATGGATCTCACAACTTTTTACGATAGAAGAACTGAGTTGCGAGACTTGGGTTAGGAGATATTGTTTACAAGATTATATCAAAGAAGTAAATTAAAATTATTTACTATAAAAGTTTCACAATCACAAACAAAATGGTTTGTAAACAACATAATAACAAAATATTAGATGCAATAATGTACCAAAACATGTAACAATACTTCAAACCTACTTCAAGTCCCTGAAAGCAAGCGCAAAATTGTAATAAAAAAAAATTAGAGTTGGTGTTTAACCAGATATAAAAGTTGGAAAGATTTTAACAGAAGTGGACTCCAAAATCTATAAATATTATATGCTTTGTCCTGAATGCCTGACTGACGGTTCAACGCACAGCCTAAACCGCTGATCGTAGAGAACTGAAACTTGGAGGGTGAATGCTTCTCTCAGTAATACAGTATTTAAATTATTACGTGGTCAGGGAGACTGTGTGTAGTACTGTGTATGGATAGTGACAAAGTAACAATAAAATGAAACGGAACGAAATAAAATAAAATGAAACGAAAAAAGGGGTCAAAAATGCTTGGGGAAAAAGTTCGGAAGAAAAAGTTAGTGAGACATCTTTTATTAATTTTATTATATTATTTAAAGTATTTGTCAAAAGAATTCACACGATAACGACGTCTAACATATTGCTAACACTGGACAACGACCAGATTCTGGCTCTTATAAAGTAGTTTCAAGGTTAGTCCAAAGATAAACTAGGGGTCTCAGTGGTTTAACTTTGGCACCAGAGATAATCCTTGCTTTGGAGATTATAATAGCGTTTTATTTAGTTCATAGTTTAATCATAGTACTAAACCCGGTACTATAGTTACCTAGTCCATGTTTTGGAATAAGGCCGAAGCTGTTTTTTAATTAAAGCTGTTTGAGTTTCAGCAATATTATTCGATAACGCATGTGTCAGAATAGGGGGTGGTGTAGTGTGTTTATAGAGTAGATATAATATTAAGGAATCAAACAAATGCATCATTTTAAATCGAATCTAATATATTTCTCAAACGCACGGTTCCAAATAGATTCTATGGAGAAGAACCGGCAAGAAACTCCATAGTCATATTCATTTTGATATTCAAAGTTCAACAAGCTATATAAACACCATCACATCATTTATATTAAATCATGAGAAGATGATAATTGAAAAATTGAAGATAGATACAATATATTATGTTACTCAATTACTTTACAATTAATTATTTCGTTACGGGTACTTTAGCTACTACAAGTTCGTTTAAATACAATAAACGATTTAGCAGCCAAGGCACAACAGTAATAGAAACAGTAGCATAATATCACAGCATACAAACAGTAGCATAATAACACAATTAGTAACAGTATCATTATTGTTATAATGATACTTTATACACACACACAGCATAGTAACAATATCAAGAACACAGCATAGTAACTATATATAAGAACAGCGTAGTAACAATCAGAGTACTCAACTTTCACACACAGCAGTAGATCCTTGACTAACTGATTTTGAGGAATACCTCCCTTTTTATACGTTTTCTAAACAATAGAACAATATTAGTAATACCGCGCCATTTTCGACCAATAAGAGATCGTTATGTTTTAATCCGAATAACAATAAACATTAGCAATAATATATAGATCAAATTCATTAAAACTCTTTTAAAACATGGTAGGATAATTAAGCAACTTCGAAAACCAACAAATAAGTGAACGTTAGCTAAATCATTGCATCAATTGACTGTCCTATATAAATTAAATTAACAAATAAAACCTGAGGATCATTCTATAAATCATTAATTGATTTATACTCACTATACACAAGTCTGAGAGTAATTATTTATATACTTCGTAGTTAGTAAATAAATTGTACCATAGATCATATCTTTCGTTCCGAAATCATGATCTATGATATAGAGCAACTAAGAATAAAACATTCTGAAATACATAAAACAATAATCAAGGGTTATATACAATACATATTCTCACACATGCATGTACACAATGTACGTACAGTGTACACTTTTGATACTTTTTATGGTTAAAATAAGCGTCAAGAAGAACCGAATACAGCTAGCTAGCTTATAAGTTTACGATATTTATAAGAGACTAGCTGACCTGACAGACGTTGTCCTCTCCAAGTTTCAACTAACTACCTCGAAAAATCCCATAGAAAAAAGGATTCTGGTTTTCCATATTTTTAATACACTTAGCGCCATAAAGACTAACGCACGTTGCAATTATTGTTATTATTAAATGACTCTTTTTTTATTATACATACATACGTGGTATATTATTTTATGATTTGATTAGATTGAAACTCTTTAGTTTCTCAAATAACTTGTGCTTGTATATAATAAATCTACACTATGGAGGTTTCACATTATAAAATCAGTTACTTTATAGCTGGATGCTCTTAAGAAGAAAAGAATAATTGTCAAAACTGTCAACTCAAAATGACACCTGTTATGGAATCAAATTTCATTGAGGTAATAACGATGTTAGTTTAGTTAGTCTTCTAGAGAATAAATTGTCATTCTTTGTTTACTTCTTTACCCTACTCAAATATTTAGTTTTTGCACCGGCTGATGCTCGCTGGATAAGTCCTATGTATGTCCCGTGATGCCCTGTATAAGTAGAGTTAGAATAACTGTACTAATAATAGTAATAATCAATTCCCGTTCACAATAATGGTTTCTGATTTCTGTTTTATTTTCTTGTTTTATCTTATTTAGCACTTGTGAGTGTATTGTTTTAATTTTATTTCTTGATTCTGTTATAATGTTTGACCCGTGCTAGTCTAGTACGGAAATACTTAAAAAGTAAATTTGCTTCAACGGTTATTGTTCAAATTCTACGTTTTCAATCGTTAAAATGTTAATAACCTTTGATGGAGTGAACCGATTTTAATGAAATATAGCCTAAATGTTAATCCATGAAACAGGCTATGAATTCCTGTCCACTTCCTCCAAATCTCTTCAGTAGTTATCATTTCATGCGTGGTCAAACATACAGACAAACCGACAGACAAACAGACAGACAAAAGTTCCAAAAATAATAGAAATGGATTGTGTTACTGATTCTGAGTCCCCCAAATTAGTTTTTTTGTAAATATAAGCAATGTACAGACACGGCTCACTTACATTCTTATTATTTGTAAGATTATATGTAAGATAAGAAGATATTTATTCTGGTTTTCAAAATTTGCTATTACTTGAAAATTATAAATATTTTCTTAAATCTAATTCTGTCACGTATACGCACAAATAAAGAGCTACTAGTGTATGTTTAAGTCTACAGACGCACATGCAATGGTTTTAGAGATACACAGTTTTGCAAAACGTTACTCCAGTAGGAAACGCAATATCTAGAAAACCTGAAGACGCACAAATAATATTTTTGGTTTTGGCGCATATTATGCACAAATATAAGCTCTTTGCTATACTAATAATATAAAGCTGAAGAGTTTGTTTGTTTGCTTGAACGCGCTAATCTCAGGAACTACTGGGCCGATTTGAAAAATTCGGCGTTCTTTCAGCGTTAGATAGCCCATTTATTGAGGAAGGCCATAGGCTATAATATATCATCACGCTACGCGGACGAAGTCGCGGGCAGAAGCTAGTATACAATATTTCTCATTCTTTTAGAATTTTCCTGCTGGAGGAACGTTACTGCAGAAGGAATCGGTTTTCTCGTTTTTTTCCAAAACTACAAAGCGCACAATTTTTTTTATGTGGCGCACATTTAAGCTGATTACGCACTAATTATACGTTCCACTCATATCACTATAGGTGCTACTTTCCTGCTAGGGTAACGTACACCGCTGTGCGGGGTCCCATAGAACTTTGTGTATATTCGTACGCTCGACCGACATCAGCGTAGGAGGAAATCAAGCCTAAGGGCTAACGCGCACTTGTGATTTTTAGTCGACCGATAGTTTAGTCGCTCTAGTAGTCCTGTATAATTTCATGCCGAATTCTAATCGTCAAATGCGCGCACTGCCATATAACTCCATAGTAAATCCCAGAACGATCAAACTATCGCCCGACTAAAAAATCACAAGTGCGCGAGCACTCTAAGGGTTAATCTAAAGTTGTCACCAATGAATGGTGCGAAAGGTAAGTATCACATGGTCTCGAAGAACTTCCTCCACGTATCTTTGAGCATTTACACTGTCTCTATCGAACACAACAAGATCAGTACGAGCTTCGTAAGAGATACCTCCCCAAACCATAATGGATCCTCCCTAGTAACCCTCTGTTTCGGTTATAGCGCATGGACCTTTCATGAAACTTTTCATTTTGGCGTCTGTAGACACGCCGACGTCGTGGACCTCTTGCTCTCATCTGAGAACAGTACGTCCTTCCATCCCTCCACAGGCCAGTCAGCATATTCTCGCGCAAAAGCAAGTCTAGCTCTACGGTGTTGTGGGAGTAGTTATGGGGCGCGAGCCGGACGAAAACCCCTCAGATTTATTTCTGCCAGTCTTCGTCTAATGATACGTTCACTCACACTGACATTTCTCACCTCACCAAAAGACGCGTACCAGCTGCAGCAGCGGTGCAAAAGCGATTTCTCAACACGTTGTTGACAACGAAACGTTCATCTCGAGTTGAAGTGCATCGATGTTGGTCTTGACCTGGCCTGCGCGTGTATGAACCTGTCTCCCGAAATCGTCTGATGGTATCCCTTACTGTACTGTTCGAGGTACACCGAGTGTACGAGCGATGCAACGTTGGCTGTACCCAGCATCAGCTAAAGCCACTGCCCTAGCTGCACCCATTGCATCCAGTGGCATTTTTTACAGTCACAAACAATGAGCAAACACTACAAACTCAAATTAACCAATATTCACACACTGTGGCAAAAAAGAACAGGAAATGTTTACACCGTAACGCAACTGCAACTATGTCAAACAAACGACTAAATTCCATATACTCGTCGGTGACACAAATTTAGAAAACCGAAGAGGGTTTAAGTGTTTCATTTATTGCTAAAATACCACCTCGACAAAAAATAAAACAGTTGATAAGCCATACTTAAAGTAAACAAAACAGGGTGACGAAAGATATAGGTGGGCGGTTAATTGTGCCTGTGAGTGTAGTTTCAAAATTCGGCGCTAGGGGCGTTGTGTGGCATAACAATGGCTCGTCAAGATAACCCAAATTTATTCTATACAATTATTCACAATGGCTACATTTCGGTTCTGGCAGTCGCCGGCCGCTGCCGCGGCGGGCCTGCTATCTTCCCGAATTTACCCCGTCAAAACTAAATAAATGGTTACAAAAATCCGTCAAAATATAACTAGAATGTCTTTTTATACAAACGTTATCGTAACTGCATATAAGTTATTATACAAAACAACTAATCGTGGATAGCTGTTTTGATACACGTATCGCAATGGCAATCCAGCTGGACGCCATTCTGCTATTTTACATAACAGATCTATTTTGTAAAGCAGCTAGCAGTTATGCGAATACTTATAGCGAATTATATACTTTTTTTTCCTATATGGCAATAGCTGTTGATTCAGGGAATCTGGACAGCGTAACCGGACTTGGATTATATACTTAATTCTACTACGACATATATTATAATTTGTTTCATGCAGTTAGATGTTAATTATACTAACTGCATGAAAAAGATACAAAAAAATGAAAAATGTGAGATCCATATAAATTACAAGTACATTCACTATTCCGTGTGTTACATCGACTTACGAAGAAAATATATGTAGCATAAAAAATCCCAATAACACTCGACCTGGGAATCGAACTCAAGACCTCTAGCGTAGCACTCGCACTCAGATCCTAAGTACATAAATATTATAACATTTTAATGAGGTATCTTTTTTTTATCTGTGCCTTATACCTAACGGCATCTTATTAGATAATTATATAATTTTACTAGCTGCTGCAAGCGACTTCATCTACGTGGACTTCAAAATTGGGTCAAACCTGGATAAAAAGTAAAAAATTTTGGAAATAAATTATTAAAAACACTAACCAAATTTCTTGGTAATGTTGACTTGAATGCGTTTGTATAGGTATTTGTAATTAGATTAATTGGATTATAAACCAATAATAGATTGAAGTCATAAAATTTGCGTCCTACAACCAGCGCTCTCTAGATAGGTCAGGGTCAGGTCGAGGAGATGGGATCGATGGAGCGCCCTTGTCGCGTATCTATTAACGGCGTTCCGCTTCCCGAACCCATCCTGGACTGCTGAATCGGCGACACAAATAAAATATTGTGGGTGCATTACAAATTACAATTAAGTAATATTGACATGTTAAATCTACTTATTTCCAAATCGGTCGATGTTGAACATCTGTGTCATACAAGGTGGAGACGATGACGATTTTTGCGACATTAAATTAAATCAATCGATAGCTAAATAGTTTAAAGAAGCACTAATACACAGTAGCCGGGGAAGTGACGTGCAAAGATAAAATTTAGATACCTTTTAACAACGGGCATCCGAATCATCTCTGTTTAGCGTCCTAGCGACGGTTAACGACCACCTTAGGTGAGTTGTCAACTTTGGTGATTCAAAATTTACACTATTTATACGCAAAATTATGGCGATTCCCTTCCAGTCCATTAAAGGAAGGGCTATTAGTAGTTACTGAAGTACTACCCGCAGTACATTTATTGGAATTTGAAACTGCTGGTTTTATTTGTAAATTATAAATTTATTCTATATCTCATTAGTCTAGTGGTCCCAGGTGTACCTGTTAAGCTAAATTCTCAGTAGCAGCTCGGAGTCTGCATTTTGTGCCTGGTAAATGGCAATCGCCCCCTATTACATGGGACCTTAAACATATCTACCGGCGATCTGTAGGTGGACACTAAGCTCTGACTAACCCTACGGGAAATACAGGTGGTATGGTACGATTAAGTTTTCCCTTGGTGCTGTATTCCAACTTTCGCATCTTCAATCATGTAAAAGGTAAGAAATTGTAAAAAAAAATTACTCTTTTCCGTGGTACTGTGTTTTTACCCTGCCTTTGTGTAGCGATCCAAACTAAATTATACAAGTTGCCGCAAAAGTCATCACCATATCGGAAACAGATATAATTTTTGGAAATAGCGGTAAATGTCAGTTCTGCAATGTCAAACATTACAAAATACACGTCATTAAGACTTGAATCGTTAAACTCCTCAAGAACGCGGAATAATTGTTTCGATTGACATCTCTCGTTTTGGTTATTTGCACTGGCCGGCAAGATCCCCCGATTTAACCGTTCTAGACTTCTTTATGTGGGGACTCTTAAAGCCCTCAAAGAGAATATCCGTCAGGAATGCAGGAACCTATCGCTGGAAGTCCTGGCAAGAGTGATGTAAAATGCCCGTATGGTCATCAATTTTGGCGGGGGCGACTTGGCCGGTATTTTATTTTTATTTTATTTATTAGGCTCATCAACTGTTGTTTACACTCCTAGAAAATAATAATTATAAATAGCACAATTAAATAAGTTTAGTGTAACAATCAATTAAAGATAAGCACTGCATGCATAACATTAAATCAATATCAGACAGATTAGAATTAACAGTTATTTACAAATTATTATTTATTTACTAAGATATTACTGAGACAGGATTATAGTAAGTTATTAACTATACATAATACAAAATAGCAACAAATAAACAGAATAGCAATCAAAAATGATAGAGGGTACAAACTTTACAGTATCTTATATACAGTGGCGTGCACTGGGTCTGATCTTAGGTAAGGCAGTTTTTTTTATTGATTTTTCGAATATCCACACCGCTTGACGTCATAGCGAAAGATCGAAATTCCGGTCAGAATGCTAGTCAACTGAATGAAACTATGCTCCGCGGGGGGAATGCTAGCGATACCTTATAAAAAGAAACAAATTATATGAGAACTCACCAGCCAACTGTAGGTTTTCATTTTCAAAATTTTCATGGTTAAGAATACATACTAAGATTACGTTTTATATTAATATTTATTATGTTTTATACTAGTATATTAATTTTTAATAAACACACATTGTCAACACAAACATCACAATCAAATAACATTTTTAAAACCAACGAATAAACTCGTAAATGCAAGAACTACAGTTATTATAGAAACAAACAAATAAACAACGATATTTACACTACAATTACGTTTCAAAATGAAAAATCTTGCAAGAAAACCATAACAATTACTCGCGTACACACAATAGTAACCACTGCTCGTCACATGAAAAAAACAATAGGGAGTCATAAGAAGAAAAAATAATTTCTAATATTTGAACAAATAAAACCTTTTTAAACAAAAATGCATCATTTACTCTACGTGATTAGGTAGGAAATCCATCAATAATACTTGCCCGCTTTAAGAGGCCGTCCTAAAAATTCACTCGATCGAGTTTAGGTAAATTCTATGTTTGTGTGCGCTTTTCACGCACACATGGCTGCAGATCGAGCGTACGAGCCTATAAACAATGTTGATCCTTTCATTATTAAATTAATTTTCTAGTTTTATTCTCGTTAGTTTTTTTTTGTATTTTCAATTTAGTATATTTTTATACATACAATATTCAATAAACATCAAAACATAAAACTTTGAAGGCGGAAATTGGGGTTAAAAATTTTAATTTTTGTAGATACTCATTACTAATAAATACCTAGTGACGAGTTTAATGATTTATGGATTTTTACATTTTAAGGGTAGGAAACGGGGGTTGAAGCCTGAAGGTTAATGTACTTATTAGTATGGGTGAATAGTTTTTAAAGGTAGGTATTTGAAAAAGAGATATGTAGCTACTCATCATAAAAGATGTGTTTCAGGGATTTTGAATTTTCAAACTTTTACTTTGGAGGGTTGATAGTTTTATCTTTTTCTAGGCACTTCAAAATTGTAATATTTTGTTAAATGTTTATCAAAACACATTTTGGTCACGACTGAAACCGCTCGGTTGTATGTACATCTGTGCTAATTGTGGTATGTAGTTTAACTTTGCTCCACTTCATCGTGAAAAGTGTGAGATGAGTCTGAAGAAACAACGACGTATACGTCGAACAAGCGCACGCCTGTGAAATAAAGCGATACGTCCTCTCGCTGGGAAGGCCCAATCGTGACTGGTGCGAGCGGCTTTGCGCGCTCGATATTATAGCACAATTATAGGTCTTTTCATCTTTGATTTACTAAATCAAAATATATTTTTTTTGAAAAAGTAATTTTTGATCCTATTAGAGGGATAACTGAAGATTATTAAGTAATTTAAAAAATAATCAAAATGTCTTTCTAAAAAATAGAAAAAAATACATATTTGTCTGCAATTTTCACGAAAAATTACGTTACGTAAATTCTTTTTTTCCTGCTATATTTTGTATGAAAATTGAAAAAAGTGCTTCCGCTAGTGCCAAGTAGAGCATATGCTGGGTTTTATAGTATTTTTTAATATTCAGTAATACTAATATTTTCTTGTAAACCGATCATCAAACTTCACTCGAAACGCGTTTTTTGGGAAAAGGAGTTGTCAATAAAAGGGATTTACGATTATTATAGAAATAAATTGAAAAATCCATTTCCACTAGTGCCAGGTTTAAGAACAGTTATTTTCAAATAATTAATAACTTTATATAAATTCTTTGTAGATTCCTCACAATCGGTCAACAAAATTCACTAAAATGCGTCAATTTTTAGGACGGCCCCTTAAAGAAGACGAAGACTTCCGATTATTTACGAGTGTCTCCCGACTACTCCCGAGCCTAGTCGGAACAAATACCGCGGGCCATGCGGCTGGATTTGGTTACGTTCCGCCCGTGCAATTCATGTATGTGTGCAGTTCACAGACACAAAAATCTAATCGAACTATCACTACATGCGAACGTTTTTTATTCGCCGTTTCCTGCCGTTGGCAGCCGCAGTAGTTGACATTAGGTACATTAATTTGTGTAAAGCGCCTATCAGTAAAGCGCGTTGTGACTTGTGAGATTATTAGGTGTACCTGCGATTCGTTGCTATTTTGGAGCGTTTAGGAGTTTTCTAGTAATTCCACGATTTACGGATTTATTAATTATACTTTAGGTACTTATTTTATACTCTTTGATCAGCGAAATTATCCGTGACTGCTAGGGTATGCAGTGCTTTTTGCATCATATGCAGCGCACGCGCCTGCTTATATAGCATTGTGCGGAACTTGTTAAGCGAGACAGCATAGACGTTAACACAGTCACTGTAGCTAATAAGCAGCTTACATATTCGGGGCACAGCGGAGCTGGCACCAAGAACAGTTCTGCGTAGGGGTGGGTACAAGGGAGTGATAGGTGCACGTGGATATCTTGCGGGAACCAGAAAAGAAATTTTAGTAAGCAGTTCAGGGCAATCAATATTGCATCGAAGAATTTTAAATAGGAAGACTAAATCAATGATTTTGCTACGTTTTTCAAGAGAGACCATTTTAAAGTGAGATAGTCTAGAGCAGTACAAAATTTTTTTTTTGCAATGCCAACATAGTAGGCTAAATGCCAAAGAAATCTTTTTTGTATACGTTCAAGCCTTAGTTGTTGAACAGCATAGTGAGGCCTCCAAACCGTACTGCAGTATTCTATAAAACTACGGACAAGGCTGTTATACAATAAAATTTTGTTTGACTACGTTTAAAATATTTAACGTTCCTTATTACGAAACCAAGCATTCTGGAAGCTCTATTGATAACATATTCAATTTGAGGAACGAAGGTGAGTTTGCAGTCAAACAAAACTCCAAGGTCCCTAATTTGCATTACTTCATCGATGGCACATGAGTCGACGCTGTAAACTGTTGGTAACAAGTGAATTTTCCTTGAAAATTTATCATGGAAACATTTTTTTATGTTTAGATTCATTTTATTCTCGCTGCACCACTTGACCAAACTATTTAAATCATCTTGAAGTAATCGGGAATCATCGAGTGAGTCAACTATTCTACAAAACTTGAGGTCGTCAGCATACATATAGCATTCAGAGTGAAGGAAATAGGAATCACAATAAGGATATCATTGACAAATATATTGAATAAAATAGGGCCAACGTGTGATCCCTGTGGCACTCCAGAAGTGGCTATATAGGTATCCGACTGAAAGCCATTCACGGCAACAAAAAAAAAGCTCTTATATAAATATGACTCAAATAATGTGCCCGTGATCCCGTAAGTTGATAATTTATATAAAAGGATGTTATGAGGAACGCGGTCAAAGGCACTACTAAAATCGGTATAAATTACGTCAACTTGCTTACCTGAGTCAACAGCGCTCACCAGAGTTTCAGTAAAAGTCACGAGGTTGGTACAAGTGGATCGGGAACCGACAAAGCCGTGTTGGGAATCACTTATGTAAAGTTTCCTAAGCGACTGTATCATAGGGCAAATCAAAGTTTTTAAATCTTAGCAAACGTTGATAAAATAGATATGGGTCTGTAATTAGATACATTTTCTCTGTCTTCACTTTTGTATACTGGCACGACCTTTGATTTTTTCCAAATATCTGGAAATACCCCAGTAGTGAGAGATTTGTTATATAAAATGTGAAGTGGAAACATTTCACATATTTTTCTACTTTCAGAAGTTGATGAAGTACCATCTGTCATTGTAATTGGAAACGTGCTGGAACCACCACGTTTATCCTTCACGTACGACGGTTTTTTTGAGATATCACGCTCAATACTAGCTAGGTACTTATTATAGCAACTGGCTGCGAGACTGGAACATCGTTTGCTCAATAACTTAAGTTCTAATTCGTCTAGGGGATTTTTATAAGTTTTAAAGCGCCTCCGTATCTTTTCCTTTTCTTTTAGAGTTCTTATGAGATTTCTATCAAACCACACCGGATATTTTTTAAATCGGTTTGTGGTCTTTGGAGCATTATTTTCGATGATGTTGTAAATATTATCATAAAAAGTAGTGGACATTTTATTCATGTCAGTTATGTCCTGGAACAGTGTTTTCCAGTCTATAGCATTCAGTTGCTCACGAATTTTTTCGTAATTTAATTTGTGAAAGTTTGTTCTTTGTTTGAAATTAGGATTATAAGGTAATTTAAGGGCCGAGTCTGACTTTAAAATTATTTCAAGCGGGGGATGTAAGGGATCGACTTTGCTAAGCGGAGTTGGAATAGGATTTACGCAACTAGAATGTAAGGTAGTAAGTGCGAGGTCCAAGATGCAACCAGAATTGTTTACAGTTTTGTTAATTTGAACAAGTTTATTGAAATATGTAAAATCAATCAGTAATTGACCAACGCCGGGAGCAGTATAAACGACATCTGAGTCACTTACCGAGTTCCACTTAATGTTGCCTAAATTAAAATCACCAACTATACATATCTGCATGTTAGAGTTTTCGAGTACGGTATTACAGCTTTCCAAAAAATGTTCCAAGTCTACACGTAACACAGGAGGTGGTAAATAAATAGCGCACAGAGCCAATTGACGAGATGATCTGCAAAAAGGTGTATCAACTGAGACCCAAAGGTCTTCACATCGACTTTCCCACTGATACACACGTCTAGAACTAAGCTTCTTAAGAACGGCAATCAAAACCCCGCCACCGTCTTTCTTTTTGCTAACCCTATCTCTTCTATATACCTCGTATCTGCTATCAAAAAGCTCTGAACTCATAATGGAACTATTTAGCCAAGTTTCGGTTAGAATTATAATATCAAATGTTTCACAGGACAGTTGTTGACAGAAGGTATGAGTTTTTGTGCGTAAACCCCTAGTGTTTTGATAATAAATTCTTAAGCCAGTGAATTTTAGTTAATTTTATGGCCAAAACATGTTTTTTCGACGTAAGCTTAATCTAGACTAATTTGCTTAAAGAGTCCATATTTTTCACTACAATGTGTTCCGATTCTACTGTTTTGCGGGCAAATATCCGTCCGCCACGAACCCAAACAAACATGTATCCCAATTCCTTCGCTTTGACTCTAGTGGCGGCATAAAGAGCCTTGTTCGCCGTAGATAGATGTTCCGTAACATAGATTGGATCATTCTTATGTCCAGAGTATCCGAGATGAGAGCAGTTCAATTTATTGTCCCTATTAGTTTTGTTATATTTGATGCAGGCAGCCAGCAATCTATCGCGTAGTCTTGGAGAGGTCAACTGTACAATTATCGAGCGCCTAGGGTTTAGTTTAGCTACTCGGGTACAGTGCGTAATATCATTTTCGCCTATTGCACAGCCCACTACTTTAGATAGCTGAGTGACACTTCAACTAGGTTTTCATTCTTTTTATCCGGCAAGCATTGAATTTCTATATTACTTGCCCGAGTATATTGCTCAAGATAATTAATTCGCGTGGTTAAATCGGTGATGGTATTTTTCATGCCCAAATTTTCCCTCTGAACCTCCCTCAAGGATTTCATGGTGGCAGCATGCTCTTTAATAAGATCCTCGTATTGGCTGTTCATAAATGACATTGACACTTTCATCTCCTCCATATTATCCTTGATAGGTTGCAACTCCTTGTTCAGAATGACGTTAATATTTTCATTGAATTTGGACAGCATCTCCTTCAGCTTACTTTTTATAACCTCCTGTACTATGAAACGGATGTCATCCTGACACGATTTCGAATCAGTTGTTATGTCCGGCGGTGATCCACGGGCTTGCCTTTTATTACCCCTTGTGGTTGAGACGTTACGGAGAGGTGTGTTATCTGATCTGCTAAGTTTAGGACCAGAATTAGTACATTCTGGGCATCGCCATGTGTCAGGAAGATCATCATTTTCAGCAACTGATAGTAAGTGGTATGCTTTGCCGCATTTTTTACACTTTATATGTTTTCTAAGTGGTATGCTTTGCCGCATTTTTTACACTTTATATGTTTTCCTTCGTCTGCTCGCAGACTACAGCATCCCCAAAGTAATTTAGTTTCCATCGTAGGTATCATTTTATCTATGAAATAAAAATTTAGACATAAAATATCCATCAGCAAAATGTATGTTTTTCATTTGTTAAAAAAAATACAGTTAACACCGGATGACTACTTTTGAGCCATCTTGTACAAGCACCTCTAATTTTGAACGAACTTAAAAATAAGGATAAATATTTTTTAATATCGATATCCATCAACGATAAAAAGTTTATCGCTGTTGAAATGAGTACCTAGTGCAACATCATTAGTCAGAATAAAATTAGGCACCACCTACGAAATTTCGAAATTACTTTTGAAACATGTCCTTTTTTATCATAGTAAAGTCTAAATTGGGTCTATAAGTCGAAGTGAAGTTGAGTTCAGTTGGTATTTCAGCCTGGACTCTATGTTTTTCATACCTCTGAGTCATTCACTGTTGACTATTTTGGCAATTATTTTCTTCTATTATTCTTTCTAAAGTAGAATACTTAATGAAATCTATGATGGGAAACCTGGGTGTAAATACAGAGGGCATGGCATATTTTAGAAATGAAGTAATTTCTAAAAGTCATATCTACTAGGTTACTGGTAATTCGTATATTTAACTCTCATAACAGGTAACATGTTTTAACAAACCTTTTGTTTAGGGAACCCATAAAAAAGGGACCCATTTTTCCGGTAGCTCTCACCGTTTCAGAGGTATAGGCAAAAAAAGAAAATGTGTGACCTTTGACTTCTGATAAAACCCACTGCACAAATGGACTTTTAAGACCTGTAGGCTGAGATAGGGACCTTTTTTTGCCTCGCGCAAGGTCGCTTTTTTATATTTTTAATTAATGTATGTGGGAGTAATAAATAAAAAGTTTTCTTTCTTTACAAAATATCCAGCTTGTTGGGAATTAATGCAAACTGGAATGACTATTTTGTATGGACTACACGCTTTTCATGCGTGGTACTACTATTGTTCTTTAGCAACTTTAGTTATTTTTGTTACCAGAACAACAAACATGTTGAGACTTTGGACGACGGGCAGTTACGAGCACTATTGGATGAGGCTATCACATATAAATGTCCAAAAGACCGAGAGGGTAAAAGCAGTCTATTTAAGGTGAGTTCTATTATTATTATAAGGATATTTTTTTAGTTTTGTTGTTTCCGATAGATTTCGTAGCTTTTCTATGTCGTGGTGAATCTGCGACCTCACTAAGGTCACAAACCAAGCAAGGCGGTTTTAGCCGGGATGAGAAAAAATCTAGCCTGGTGATTGATCTGACGATCCGTGAGAATGTTCGGTAATATAGCAAAAAGGGTTTCTTCAGATAGAAATAAAATAACGTATTCCTGTTTGTAATGTAAGTATGAGCAGAAACCGAGAAACATAATAAAAAAACGTCACGTCAGGATTATTGGATACTGATTCTGCTCGCGACTTCACCTTTATATATCATCCAGAGTCGTTCTGGTATAAAAGAGTAGCAAACATCCATACAGCCTCACAAACTTTCACGTTTATAATATTACTATCAGGCACAGCAGACTTTGTCCTGCCCTGAAAATAAATGAAGTCCTAGAACCCGACTGCAGCGACAGTCGACACCTACCAATTGTATTTTCAAACAATCCAGGGACCAACTCAAATATATACACAAAAGTTCATCCAAATCGGTCCAGCCGTTTAGGAGGAGTTAGGTGACTAACACACGTACAGAATAATTATATATTTATGAAGATATGTAGTAGGATTCATACCATCACGCTTGCACTCCCCGAAGGGTTAGGCAGAGGCGTACTAGTGTACACCCACAGTTCGCCGGTATGTTTAGGTCCCATATAATAGGGGGCGAGCTTATTGCCATCAACCGGGCACAAATTCCAAACTCCGAGCTGCTAATGGGAATTTCATAGAACAACCCAATAACACTGCTCGACCTGGGAATCGAACCGAGGACCTCTAGCGTAGCAGTCGCGCTCTGGACCACTAAACTAATGAGGCAGTTAGTAGTAGTAGTTAGTAGGATTCACGTTTATAATAGTAGTAGGACTACATTTATAAAGCTTTATATAACTTTATTATATCAGTTCAGCCTAATAATTACTCCAATGAGTCCAAACAAATTTATTCTATTCCGTAACTTACTCATTACTACTTATCAAGGTCTAAGTTATACGCATTTACCGCGTCGAACAGTTATTTTAGCGCGGTTAGTAATTAGCTTATCACATGATGATTTGATAAAATTATCTTAGTGTTGTGATTATTACTAGAAAAGGGTATAATAGTATCTACTAGTGTATACCTACCCTTTTTTCGATATTAAGTAGAAGAAAGGGTATTATGAAGGTAACCAATAAGTTTTTTGTACAAGTAGGTACCAATTTAGAAAATTAACAGTTGTTGTGCACATCTTGCAATGTAAACTTTAAAATGTCATCGCGAAGTTGTTTAAATCCAGGTTCTTTTTTGTTATTTGCGAAATAATTGCTTCCTTTGCAAGTGGGATAACCGGGATAGAGGCCAGCATAGGAACAAAAAGAAATGGCCACCTATAAGTGAACTAACCCCTGGAATCAAGAATTTAGTTCCCAGAGAAAAAGTTTTGCTGCCTCTTTTACATTTCAAATTGGGTGTAATTAGACGATTGTTGGTTACTGAAGCGCAATCGATCCAAAATCGGAAATTTAAGAGAAAATCCCAAAACAGAAACTTTGCGGGAAAAATACCATATTCCACAATGATTTAACCTACACTTTTTATTCTGTGTAATAAGCATGTTTCACACCAAAATCAGTTGTTATATTCTAGAGAGGATGTCATTGCAGAGGATTGCAGGCCTGTGTTATTAATCTTTATATATATAAAATAAAGTCGTGTTAGTTACTCCATTTATAACTCAAGAACGGCTGAACCGATTTGGCTGAAAATTGGTAGAGAGGTAGCTTAGAACCAGGAAACGGACATAGGATTTTTAGGAGAATTTTTATCCCGTTCCCGTGGGATGTGATGACAGACCGAATTCCACGGGGGCGAAGCCGCGGGCAGAAGCTAGTAGTTATTATAAATCAAAAACTTACGTTACGACACAGTACTAGGGTTCACGGACGTCTTTATTAACATTTCTGCGAAATGTACAATATTTAATTTCTAATCTGAGGTAGCTCGATAATGTATCAATCTTTAGCATAAGTATAACTAAATCAAGGTGACGTGGATCTCAGGAGTTGCTGGAGGAGGTAGAGCAAGACGAGCAAGCGTGCGAGGCGGCGGCGCGCACTCTGAGTGGGTGCCGTGGCGCGCGGCGCGGCGGCCGCGGACGGCGTGCGCTGCCGCACTCAAACTCGCTGCAGGACCTGGTGGCCGCTCTGGCTGCAGAGCCAGCGCCACGCAGGCACCACGTGCGCCACCACCCACCTGCACCTGCGCACAGCAATGTCTCCGCCAGAGCTATCCACGGCGGCAGTCTACCGTCGGGGGTTGATACCTGTGAGTAATAATTACAGTATTCAATTAGAACCTGTTTAGGGGAAGATACTGCTGGTTTTGGGGAGATCGTCCCGTCTACGACGTCGACATTTGATAGGATTTATTTTTCTATACCACTATGGTGGCAAACAAGCATACGGCCCGCCTGATGGGAAGCGGCTACATTAGCCTACGGACCCTTGCACCCTTGATTATTTAAGTGTAGAAGTACTGTTTAAAAATATTTTAACAAGTCGTTGCATGCTGAAATAACTAAGTGAGAGAAATACTTATGCGAAATTGCGCTTTTACAAGCGCGTGACCCATATTGCCGTCAGCAGGGTTGGTTAGATAATAAGTCTTCATTTATATTTTTATGATCCTTTTTTTCTGTATTTGTGTGTACTCTAAAATTCTAAAACTTTAATTTTTATGGAACTAGCGACCCGCCCCAGCTTCGCACGGGTGCAATGCTGATACTAAATTATACTACACAATGTCTTTATAAACAACGTTCACAGCTTTTATTTCTCGTAAAAAGTAAAGGAAATAAATCGTTATTGTGGGAGATATACATATTATACCATCGCGGACTTTTTTGTAGACCTTATTAAGGTGTACCTTACTACCTGTTTCGTTACCACTAAACGTAAATGAAATGCGATCGGTGTTCCGTCGTTGTATATGCGGCAACAAAACGTAGCAACTGACAGCCCAGTTGTCATACGCGCCGTACTCATCAAAGTTGGCGCCACTGTGTTATCTGTAGTCCGTTTCGAACGACACGTTGCTTCACCGAACAACGGATTCTCGTTATATTTGAAGATTCGGGCTGGTCATCAACGCGCGCGACTCTCTAGCTAGTCTTACCGTGAATCCAGCTCCTCGTCAACCCTAAGTCAACATCAACAGTCAACATCGGCTCGTGAAATCATCGAAAGGCGGCTCAGCGATAGCAGCGGCATACCAAGGTACGTGCGCGTATTATAGTTTGTTGCTGCTGTATTGCGGAGGGACAACGATCGTATTTTATCGTCAGACCCCAGTCTGTCCCAGAGTAGTATTATTCACCAGATCCCAGCTATTCCGGCGATCTATAATACTACATCTTTTTGGTGCCGAAACCCGGGAGCTCCGCCATTACATGTGTTTTATACCTATCATCGTAAAAGTGTATCGTAATTTCTGGATTCAATCGTATAAAACATTACATTTCACGAGATCACAAAAAAAAAACATTTTATAACACGTTTTTGAATCGCAAGTTAGGTAGTTTTCAGGGTTAGGTAAAAATTATTGTAGGAACACAATATTAGGCAATCACTCAATAATCGGTGCCTAATATTACTATCGGCCTATATTAATTTCCCAATCATAACTTGCTACATCAACTTTACTATTCAGTTCATAAAACAAATACATTTATTTTATTCATATTTCGAAACGGAGGTAGGTTATAGTCGTTCGCATTCGCTCGCTCGCAGTACATACTTACATCGAATTATACCAACCTACCTACAATTTCATCTTTTCCGTAAGCTAGCTACGGCCTGTTATTAGTTCAAAGAAGCATTATTAGTTTATTACATAGCAAAACGGAACATTAATTTTGTTGCCTAATTACCTTTTAAAATTAATTGTTACAGATATTAAGTCCATATTGTAAAAGTAATAATTAGACTCGTTAACATTTAACATTATTAATTATCACATTGTTTTATCAGTGGGTGTCTACCCATTGCGAACCTAGGGAGTACCTATACACTTATTTTGTTTGTAGGTGTTTGTATTGTTTAGTAGGTGCTTGTATCCTCCGCTTAGTAATAACTGTTAGCGGTTTCGTTTTGTTTTCGTTTCGTAATATTGGTTGATCATAATAATGTCGTTATTAAGTAAACATTCTTCACGTAAACTCAGTTCTTTGAAGAGGACTAAATCGAAATCTGTTGATATTGAGTATTCGATTCATGATTTATCAACCTTGCGTAGAAAACGTACTATAGCTTATAAGCGGTTGTGTAAGGCTTTGGAGATCGGTTTAGTGACCACTAGCGATGACACCCAACGTGACCTGTTTCTGTCATACTGCCAGGAACTGAAACAAATCTCAACCAATTTTCAAGATGCCCATCTCATTATATTGGAACTTTTAGATGATCCGGATCACGAAGACAATGACCTCCAAAATAGTTTTGATGATATGTATTTTAAGGTTTTATCAATTCATCGCAATTTAACTAAATGTGAAAATTCGGTTCGTACCGATAATAGTGGTAGCTCTTCATCAAACATTCGATTGCCGAAAATCGTTCTTCCTAGTTTTAGTGGGGATATCAAACAATGGCCCATGTATTTTGATACCTTTAATTCGCTTATTCATAATTCTACTTCGCTAACAAAAACCGAAAAATTCCATTATCTTCGGTCGTCTTTAAACGGTGATGCATTATCAGTGATTAATACGTTTCCATTGACTCAAGAAAATTATCTTGATGCCTATCAAGCGCTCATGACCCGTTATCAAAATAAACGAGACTTAGCATTTTCATGTTGGAAGGACCTCTTAGCTATAAACTTTCAAACTAATAATGGTAGTGATTTTAGAAAATCTTTAGATTCATTTGACGAAAACTTAACTATTTTAAGAACCATTAACTTACCGACGCATCAATGGGATTTCATATTGGTATATCATATTCTGTCGAAATTGGATACAAAGTTACGTTGTAGTTTTGAGGAGAAGCATTCAGACATTGAATTACCTACATACGCACAATTAAAGACATTCTTACAGTCAAAGTGTGAGGCACTAACACGTGATTTACATTTTTTAGAGTCTAATAAAATTACTAAATCTGCCCAACATATCAAACGTTCTAATATTTCTCATACGCTTGTTGGTAGCATAGGTAAATCCGAAAACTCGTTAAATGTTGTCAACCCACAAGGCATTAAGTGTTCTTTTTGTAGTGAAGCTCATGTTATTTCCTCTTGTCAACAATTTCTTGATAAATCTCTTGAAGATCGTATGTCCATAGCGACCAAAAATAATTGGTGCTACAACTGTCTAAAGCCTTCACATCAGTTAAAAAATTGTAATTCCATTTTTTCGTGTCGTAAATGTAAACGTAAACATCACACCTTACTACACAAGGAGAACCAAGTTGAGTCAAATTCGACCACTCTCTTAACTTCCCAAAAACACACTACGGTTCTACTAGCGACTGCTATTGTCCAAGTAAAGGATGCTTCAGGCAATTTCCTATCGTTCCGCGCACTATTCGATTCTGGTAGTCAAAGTAATTTAATTACAGAATGTGCCATCAATGCATTGCAATTAAAACCCACTCGAGCTTCTATGAACATAAACGGTATCGGCGAGGTGTCTGCCTCATTACTCGGAGATATAACGTGTTCGGTAGGTACTAACAATAAAACTCTCTTTAATTTAAACATGCACGTAATTTCAAGGATTTGTGGAGATCAACCAATTGCTAAATTAAACACATCGGGTTGGTCTCACATTAATTCGCTACCATTAGCCGACCCGGGCTTTGACATACCTGGTCGGATCGACCTCTTGTTCGGTGCTGATGTATTTGCCGATTCCCTTCGTGACCGTCATATTAAAGGAAATTCACATCAACCTATCGCATTCGATTCAGTTTTCGGGTGGCTTCTTTTTGGAAAGACTCCTCTAGCATCCCATTCACTGCTACACACGTCGTCAACTGACAATCAATTAAATTCATTAATTCAAAAATTTTGGGAATTGGATTCATTGCCGAGGGCTCCATCATTAACTTCAGACGAGATATTGTGCGAACAACATTTCAAATCTACACATTCGCGCGATCCTTCGGGAAGGTATACCGTGCAATTGCCCTTTAAAGACGATTCTGAACCAATTTTCAGTGGTACCCGCGATTTGGCGTTGCGCAGATTCCACTCAATTGAACGTAGACTGTCACGTGATCCCGATCTATATCGTCAATATTGTGAATTCATGTCTGATTACATTAGTGCTGGTCATATGTCATTAGTCTCACCAGATGATGTAGGTAAAGGGAAATATTATATTCCTCATCATTGTGTTTTGCGCCCTGATAGCACTTCAACTCGCCTCCGTGTCGTGTTTGACGCTTCTGCCAAGGATTTAAATTCTCGCTCGTTGAACGAAAGTCAATTCATCGGCCTAAAACTACAGGCTAACATTTGTGAAATCCTCTTGCATTTTCGCGAACACGATATCGTTTTCATGGCAGACGTTCGCCAAATGTACCGACAAATTGCACTATTTCGCGGCCATCGTGATTATCAACGAATACTCTGGAGAGCTTCGTCTAGCGAACCTCTTCAAGAGTTTCGCTTGAACACGGTGACGTATGGCATTTCATCGTCCCCGTATCTCGCTTGCCGTACCCTGCGACAGCTTGCTGACGATGAAGGGGATTTATATCCGTTAGCCAAACGTGCAATTTTGTCGGACATATACGTCGACGATGTGGTCACTGGGTGTACCGATCTGGCTACGGCACATGAGGTGAAGTCTCAACTTATCGCACTGTTCAAGACGGGAGGATTTCAACTTAGGAAGTGGGTGTCTAACGATGATCGTCTTTTAGCAGACATCCCTCCCGAAGACTGTCTAAAGGGTTCTATTTCCTTAGATAACTCGGAACCAACTTGTCTTAAGGTATTGGGTCTCAAATGGGATCCGTTATCCGACTCATTTCTTTTTGAAGTGGAATCTTCGCAAGGACCATGTACCAAACGCTCGATTCTTAGCGAGCTCGCTAGAATCTTCGACCCATTAGGTTTTCTATCCCCTATTACAATTCAAGCTAAAAGCTTAATCCAGAAACTTTGGATTATCGGTACTACGTGGGACCAAACTCCACCCGACGACATTATCAGTACATGGCACAAATATCAGAACCAACTACCTCAATTAAAACAATTAATAATTCCTCGTAAATTAACTAGCAATAGTGTACACTTGTATGAATTGCATGGATTTTGTGATAGTTCCGAAACTGCATACGGTGCTGTAATTTACCTACGGCTAATAGACGTCAATAAACAGTACCGCACATTTCTAGTTTGTTCAAAGGCTCGCGTTGCTCCGCTAAAGCGAATTTCTCTTCCACGCCTTGAACTTTGCGCCGCGGTGTTGCTCTCGGATCTGTACAAATTCGTGAAGGAAACTTATCTGTCTCGTATTCCAATAGATTCTGTTTTCTTGTGGTCGGATTCAACGGTCACCCTCTCATGGTTGCGTTCTCCTTCTTATCGCTGGACTACTTTTGTTGCAAATCGTGTGAGTCACATCCAAGAAATAACACCTATTGAATATTGGCATCATGTGCCTTCTGCTGACAACCCTGCAGATATTTGTTCGCGTGGTCAATTTCCAAGCGAACTCCTAAACAATTCGCTATGGTGGGCGGGACCATGTTGGTTGTCAGCACATCACGAATCATGGCCGTCTTGCGTTGATAACGTCTCCCATGAAGAGCAGATGATTGTTGAGGCGGAAACTCGTAAATCACCCGTGTTAGTGTCTTCATGTACGACGGAAAACGATCAATCAATAATTGATTTCATCGTGCAGCGGTTTTCATCTTTGGAAAAGGTAATAAGAGTCGTAACATATATTTACCGTTTTATTAACAACACTCGCAATCCAGCCAATGCTAATCGTCATAATTTTCTTAATTATTTAGAGCGTCATACTGCATTATTGAATATTGTTAAGCATGTGCAGAGTAGTGTTTTCGCTGAAGAAATTAATAAATTAAATTCACATCAAGTTCTAATGAAGTCATTTCGTAAGCTCAATCCGTTCTTAGACAAACGTGGTATCCTCAGGGTGGGCGGTCGTATTGCTAGATCCGAATTACAATATGAGCACAAACATCCTGCTCTTTTGCCATCTAATCATCCCCTTACAACTTTAATAATAGATTCTGTTCATCGGAATCATTGTCATACAGGAATTAATACGACTTTATATTTGGTTTTGCAACAATTTTGGATAATTTCTGCAAAGCGTAGTATTCGTCGATGTCTCGCAAAGTGCGTTTACTGCTACCGCACTCATCCTGTGCCATTGCAACCAGTAATGAGCGATCTACCTTCATACCGCGTTAATCAGGTAAAACCGTTCTCCGTGGTTGGCGTGGACTTCGCTGGACCATTCCGTATCAAGTTAAGTAAGCATCGCGGGGCTAAAATAGATAAAGCATATTTGTGCCTGTTTGTCTGTTTAGCCACGAAAGCCGTTCATCTTGAGGTCGTGTCTACGTTGTCGACGGACGGTTTCATTGCTGCCTTACGCCGTTTCATTGGCCGTCGTGGGCGATGTAATACCATACATGCTGACTGCGGAACCAATTTTATAGGTGCTAGAAACCAATTATCGAAATATATGCAGGAAGCGTCTAGCACAGAGAGAATTGAGTTTAAATTCAACCCCCCATCTGCTCCCCACTTTGGAGGTGTTTGGGAGATACAAATTAAGGCAGCGAAATCACATTTATATCGTATTATCGGTGATCAACTTTTAACTTTCGAGGAGCTGACTACATTGTTCGTTCAAATTGAAGCCGTTCTAAATTCACGGCCATTGTGTCCCATTAGTTCAGATCCTAATGACCTATCAGCCCTAACACCGGGCCATTTCCTTACGCTTGAGCCCTTGACCGCTGTTCCCGATGAGAATCTTTCTAACATAAATATTACTCGGCTTCATCGGTGGCAGTTGTTACAGGCTTTCCAACAGAATTTTTGGTCCAGATGGAAAACCGATTACTTAAATGGTCTCACTCAGCGCGCAAAATGGACCAAAGATTCTAAGCCTTTGAAGGTGGGTTCCCTAGTGATCATCAAGGATGACAATCATCCTCCCCTTTCATGGCCCCTTGGTCGCGTTGTTGAACTCATCCCAGGTGTTGATGGGGTCGTAAGAGTCGCTATCCTTAAGACTGCTACCAGTCAATCAGTTAAAAGACCTTTAGTCAAGCTATGTCCTCTACCAATAGAGGACTAATTACTTTCTCCCTTACACTACATTATCGATTAAGTTAGATTAGTAAGCTTTTCGGTTTAGTTAATTTTTAATTTTTTTGTTCCGTCTCAGTATAATTACATTTTTTTTTTGAATCCAGAAAATACCATTGCTATTTTGGTGGGCGGTATGTTTCGTTACCACTAAACGTAAATGAAATGCGATCGGTGTTCCGTCGTTGTATATGCGGCAACAAAACGTAGCAACTGACAGCCCAGTTGTCATACGCGCCGTACTCATCAAAGTTGGCGCCACTGTGTTATCTGTAGTCCGTTTCGAACGACACGTTGCTTCACCGAACAACGGATTCTCGTTATATTTGAAGATTCGGGCTGGTCATCAACGCGCGCGACTCTCTAGCTAGTCTTACCGTGAATCCAGCTCCTCGTCAACCCTAAGTCAACATCAACAGTCAACATCGGCTCGTGAAATCATCGAAAGGCGGCTCAGCGATAGCAGCGGCATACCAAGGTACGTGCGCGTATTATAGTTTGTTGCTGCTGTATTGCGGAGGGACAACGATCGTATTTTATCGTCAGACCCCAGTCTGTCCCAGAGTAGTATTATTCACCAGATCCCAGCTATTCCGGCGATCTATAATACTACACTACCTGTGTATTACATTATTTTGATCTATCTCGTAGGGCTCACCAGCGTTTGCAATGTAAGCGCAAAAAAATGTGTTTATTTACGACATCACATTAGAAACCTCTAAAATTTTTGACAATTCAAAAGTACCTGTCATATTGATATAATTGAAATAATAGAATAATTGAAGTAATTGACTTTTGACTTAAGAATGATTTACTTCTACTCAACCATGTTCACGTACGCGCCAAAACTGAAATCGCTAAGTCGTCGCTGGTAAGGCTATAGGCCTATATTTACTTTCCCGGTGCACCGGGAATGTAGACATAGGTACTTTATGTTAGATGATGACTACGGAAGTCACACCTCTCCTCGTACCCTGTGCACAGAAAACATAATGGTTCGTGATTGTTTCACAGCATCTCTGCTAAGCGAGGAGCCGGCACGCGGCGCCGGTTATCTGGCAACGGTGCGCTGTGTCAATCCACCGCCGCTGGCCGAACGTCGCGTTTCAGCCAGTGACGCCAACACGCCCGCTGAAATGGAGCTACTCAACAGGTACGGCAAAGAGTAACTAATCGTAGGTACCTACGTGTTGGGATAAGGTATGCATTGAGGATATTATATGGATATTGGGTCGTGGGTTCGATTCCCACAGAACACAAACATTTATGTGATGAATATAAGTGTTGTTTTCTTCTTCTTCTTCTTTAAAAAATAAAAAAAACGTTACCCCACACTAGGATTTTCTCCTGTATCGTGCGTGCGTTTACAAATACAAATTCTCTCATACACAAACGCCCAGACCCGGAACAACTACCTGTAGATCATACAAATATTTGCTCCGTGTGGGGATCGAACCCACAACACGTGTCGTAGTAGCCGATCGCTCGACCGCTACGCCAAACGTGTCGTCAAAACGTGTCGTGTTTGTGTTCGTCTGGGTGTTTCTTATATACACTTAAGAGCAATAAAATCGCAAACCCCTTGTAATTTGGTTTATTACTGATTTTTTTCTTAAATCTAAAAATATAGAGTACAAATCATTTAGCAAAATTAAAGAATTGACCACAGCTCACCGACAAGCCCGACTACAATTTGCCAGGGTACATTTAAATTGGACGTATGAACAATGGCGGTCTGTTATGTTTTCTGATGAGTGCAGAATGACATTACATGGTCACGATGGACGCTCTAGGGTCTACAGAAGGTCATCAGAGCGATTTTCACAATGCTGCATAAGCGCCAATGGCTTTTGGCGGTGGATCGTGTATGTTTTGGGGTGGTATAATGTTGGACACTAAAACTGACATTGTATTCATCACTGGGGCGAATACCTGCCCGAGATCGAGAGGTTTGACGGCTGCACGATACGTCGAAGAAGTACTCGAAGGACATGTGAGGCCGCTTGCGTGGCTTATGGGTGAAGATTTTATCCTAATGCACGACAACGCCAGACCGCATGTCGCCAGAACAGTTTGCGACTACATGGAAGACGTTGGAATCACCGCGATGGAGTGGCCAGCTCGTAGTCCTGATCTCCATCCGATTAAGCATGTCTGGGATGAGCTGAAAAGAAGAGTTCTAGCAAGAAGCCCTGCTCCTACGTGCCTCCGAGAGCTTCAACTGCCATTGAAGAGGAGTGGAACGCTATACCACAAGATTTCATGGTAAAATTAATACGGTCCATGAAAAACCGATTAAGAGCTGTAATTAAGGCTAGGGGAGGGAATACACCTTATTAATAAACAATTTGTTCAAGAATTTTGAGTTTAATTTTCATTATTTCTTAAGCGAAATTGGGTAATTTTACCCGTTTGTTGGGTTTTGTGCCGTAAAACCTCTAATGGGTATTTTTTTACACTGTATTTGATATCATTAGAAAGGTAATGAGGTAGACTTTCAATTAGTGTGTGTGTTTTTTTAAATATTTCTTCAGATTCATGAAAAAAACTGCCTTGACATAAAAATGACAAGGTGTGCGATTTTATTGCTCTCAAGTGTATTATAATAAGTATTATATCCATTATCTAGTACCCATATTACAAGCTCTGCTTAGTTTGGGACTAGATGGTGCTGTGTAAAAATGTCCTAGAATATTTATTTATTTTATTAATTATTTATATTTATATTTTACAGCTAAATTATCTTTTCGCTACTGTTAAAAAAATGTTACCATACCTACTACAAAACAATGTTACCATACCTACTACAACTAATAGTGTTGGGGTAGTAAATGATATTGCGTAAAGAACGTATCATAACAATGGTTTCTTTTTTCAAGATTAATAATTTTTTAAGCTTTCTAATTAGTAAAAAAAAAATTAATTAGAAAATTTCGGAAATATAATAATGAAATGAACAGAAGCGATGTATACGTGGGACACTCAGAAAGTTTTGAGAAACTAAAAACTAACTTCTATGAAAAAAATATTTTTATTAAATCTTTTCAAAGAACTCTTCACCAGCCTCTATACAAAGTTTCATGCGTCTGAACCAATTTTCTAAAAAAAAAATCCAGTCCTCTGCAGACACCTCTTCCACGGCCTTCTCAAACGCTTCTAGCGCGTAATCCGGCGATGAAAACTGTATCCCTTTGAGCTGATTTTTAATTTTAGGGAATAAAAAGAAGTCACATGGTGCCAAATCAGGACTGTAAGGAGGGTGTCCCAAGACTGACCGGTGTGGAATCCAGGAAGTCGCTCGTTTTGATCGCAGAGTGCGCGGGCGCGTTGTCGTGGCGAAGAAGGACCCCGCGGAGCCCGGTGTTCGGTCGCTTGTTGCTCATTGCAGAAAAAACTTCTGGCAGGCATTTTGTGCTATACCATTCGGCGTTGATGCTGCTTTGGTCTAGAAGTGGAATTGAAATTAGGTCCCCATCAAAGTGAAGAAACTAGCGAGCAAAATTTTTCCTGCGCTCCTCGATCGCTTCACTTTCGTAGGCGTTGGTTCATTTTGAAACAGCCAAACTGTCGACTGACGCTAAGTTTCTGGATCGTATTGATATCTCGATAGATAAAAAAAAAAACAGGATTCGTCACCTGTCATAATGTCGTATACGCGCCGTGACGAGCCTGCATCACATTTTTGTATCATATCACGGCACCAATCCACACGGGCCTGCTTCTGAGCTTCGGTGAGGTTGTGCGGTACCCAGCGGGAAACTATCCTCCTTACGCGAAGGTGCTCGTGCAAAATCTTGTGAACACTTCCTGAGCCTGAATGAATGCTGATCTTGAGTATAATGGATCACTTCGTACTTAATTTGTCTGTTTTCTTGACTTGACTTTCTTCGGTGACAGCCGTCGTAGGACGACCACTCCTTTGTTCATCCGCCAAAGTAAGACGACCGCGTTTGAAATCGCTATACCAGCGGTAGATGGTTGCTTTTGAAGGTCCTTCATCCATAAAAGCAATTCGAAGTCGATCAAATGACTCATCAGGTTTTAAGCCACATTTGAAATCATAAAAAACATTGCACGAAAATGTTCTCGATGCAGATCCATTTTTTATGAGACAAGAAAATTTGAAAATCATGCTCAAAAAATGCGGAGGGAAATTTGAAAATCGAACAGATTTCTTTTTAAATAATCGAAGTTTTCAAAAGTGGCTATATACATAAAAACTTTTTGTCGCAAAACTTTCTGAGTGGCCTGGTATTCGCTTGCGCCAAACCTGTGTCACAGAGCAGATCACCCTTCTTCTTTGGCACTAAGATTACTACTTATTTTTCATCCCCGATTTTTTTTAAACCAATAGATTAATTGACTGGAGTTTGAATTTATTCAAATTAACAAAATTAATAGAATTTATATTTTGTATAGGTACTGAAAAATATTTTAAGTACTAGTAATAAAGTTTTCAAATATTAGCGCTATACCTTTTGGTGGGGATTGATCATGATTGGGAACAGGGATGACCTGTCCCTTTCCCACAAAACGAGTGTAACGGTCAAATACTCAAACAATGCAATATACAAATACAAAAAAATACAAAAATAGTTTATTTCTTTAAGAGATAATTTTTTACAAACTTTAGTGATTGGAGTCTCCCTAATGCCTGTGTTAGGAGGCTCCGCTCTTCCATCGCAAAGTAAGAAATACTTAACAGCGAAAACAACGAATGATATAAAAAAAAACAGAAATAACAATAAGAAAATATATATATATATAAAGTTGTGTGAGTGTGTGCTGTATGGTTATAGTGTATAGTGTATGTTTGGAATGTATGTATAGTGATTGAGATGTACACATAGTGCAGACTATAATCTACACTACGTGTACACATGCATGTGTGTGTGTGTGTGTGTGTGACATGGGTATGTGCATGCATTATTTTATGAAATATGTATTAAGAGTGCTTCTGTTTCCTCGTAAGTTAATTGTTTTAACCATTTAATTAAAGATTTTTTGCAGTCACGATAGTTGTTTTTGTATATACTTAACTCCCTATTTATTTTATTATATAATTGAGCAGAACGTTTAGTAAATTGTATACAGGCAAAACGAGTTCTTGTTTGAGGAATTTTAGCAATATTTTCGTTTCTTCTTTTTGCTATTTTTGAGTTATCATAAGGTAAAGTTTTATGCGTTTTCAAAATACTTCTGATATAAATCTTCAGTATGGAATCTTTTTTTTTATAGTACACTAGCTTCTGCCCGCGACTTCGTCCGCGTAGCGTAATGATATATAGCCTATAGCCTTCCTCACTAAATGGGCTATCTAACACTGAAATAATTTTTCAAATCCGACCAGTAGTTCCTGAGATTAGCGCGTTCAAGTAAACAAACAAACAAACTCTTCAGCATTATATATTAAGTATAGATTATACGATAAGATATCGCCTACCCACGGTAAAAGAATTAGCTTAAAATAGGTAAGTACTAAAAAATCAGAAACAATACCCTAAAGAAAATTAACTCGCTGAGCTAACTGGGCTCACCGCCCTTCCCCCTCATGACTGCCTTTTTTTTTTGTTGACGGGGTTGGAAATGCTTTATGCACTATCTACCACTCCGGGGAGAGCGGTGGGGTGCGTCGGACTCCGCTCTGAAAAGAGCGATCTACCGACTAAAACCAACCTCGGCGTTTCGCGACACCACTTTGGTGCCGGGCCTACGGGAGCGCTGTAGCATTCGTCCGCGGACCCGGCATCCCTCATGACTGCCTTGCAAATCATAAATGCGCGCGCGGTACTTGATCATTATTTTGCTGCGATGTTATTTTAAAACTGCGATATCTCCTAAGATATTCATTGAAATCCAATGATGTAAAGGGCACTTTTGTTTTAAATTAAAAACTTCTGATGAATAACGTATTTATTTGGATAAGGATTAATATCATGTTTATAAAAACACCTTCGCAAATAATGCATTTGGAATTTTAGAACAAAGTTAGCATAAAAAAGGTTATAGTGAGCCAACCTTAAAAGATAGACATATGCTGTCGCGGACTTTTTTTTAGAACTTTTAAAGAGAAACAATTCTGTCATATATGATTTTTGCGAAACTTTAACCGTTTACGCAGCGCACGCATCGGAAGCTCTCAAAAGGAAAAAAAAAACCCCGATTTTGAAACATTTTTCATTGGTGCTCCGCTCCTATTGGTCTTAGCGTGATGATATATAGCCTATAGCCTTCCTCGATAAATGAGATATCTATCACTGAAAGAATTTTTCAAATCGAACCAGTAGTTCCTGAGATTAGCGCGTTCAAGCAAACAAACAATCAAACAAACAAACAAACAAACAAACTCTTCAGCTTTATATATTAGTATATAGATAATTTTTATTACAGCACGTTGCGCACGCTCCAGCGCTATGAATTTAGATTTACCTGCCCCTCCCCATACAGGAATGCAGTACGTTAATACTGATTGAACCAGAGCAATATATATCTCATTCAAAACATTTCTGGATGGATTCCGACGACTAGTTAAAGTAATAGGCAGGACATGACGTAAAGTAGAAAAAAGCCAGCCCAGCTTTCTGAGTCTGCTTGCAACTTGTTCTAGATGTGGGTATATAATATGCTATAGGTAGTAGAATTATTTTGTCCGTGCAGTTTGGGTCATAAATCATCGAAGTATTTCGCTCTCTCTCCCACTCACGGGCCTTATGGGCGGGCATAGTGATGGGCATTATTGTTGTCGATAAGCGTTATTGATAGTGTATTTTTAGTTTTGTCATTATGTGGGTTAGTGATAAGAATGAAAGAAAATAATTCTACTATAGTTACTAAATTCGAAAAAAAAACTAAAAAACTGTCTTTAAAAAATTCTAACATTTATGTTATATTTTTGACGTTTTAAAAAACCGATTTAAATTTTCTTCGAAAACACAACTGTCACGGCGTCTTGAATGCCGTCACGCCGTTGTAAATAACACATAACCATCGTGATACGTATGAGTTAGTTTATGGAAATGTCAACAATAACAAAAGTGTTTGACGCGGCGTGATGTCACAGTTTCTGATAGTGTTTACTGTCACGTGACTAAATGCCTAAGATTACCGATTATATTTTTAAAAAATATTGTAAATTTTTTTCTTATAATTGATGATTTATTTTTTTGTTATCTCTATATCATAATTAATCATTAGAAACTAATCCATTCGGTTTATTTTATTATTTCAAAAACACTTGGGAGTTCAAAAAGATCAAACAAAATAAAGAATATAATGCATTTTTAAAATATGCAACAGCTACAACCGTTTAAATGAAGTCGAACTGTGAACATTAGTTAACGTAAAGTAAATTGACTGTTCTTTCGGCTACGCTACGACGTTTTGCGATACGAATGTGATCTCCCACATGCCACTTGTTCACAGAAGAAGTAAGCCGATGTTCCCGATGACGTACACGGCGCGCGCGACTCTCGAGATCGGTAGCGGCAGCGTGTGCTCGGGCCGCGCGGTCACCACCACCACCGCGTCCAATCAGGTGCGTACCTCACCCGCGCCCCGCCCCGCCACACCCACGACCACGCCCACGCCCACGCCCGCGCCCCCCACCCTACACTACAACCAAATCAAGCTCATGAATGCTTTGTCTCCTAAGAATAATACTTGTCATGGTGGTGGTATACATGACGAACTCCAAGTTAAACGTGCAGGTATCGATGAGACCAAACGTGGCAAGATTAAACCGCGCGGCCCGAACAAACATAACTTGCACAAGAAACTAGAAAATAAACAATGCTTACAATCCGATGTCAAAAATGAGAACAGACCAATTGAAACAATGAAACGAGAAAACACAGAAGACATAAATAGTACCCAAATGTGGGCTGACCAAGTTGATAATTGGTACAAAAGCCTTTCAACTTATAATGACCCACTGTGTCATGCTATATTAAATAAGATTCAAGAAAATAAGATCGATTCTCGCGTAAAGGATACGGCAACAGCCCATAATAGTACTCAAGACTCAAAATTGGAAAACAAATGGAATATTAAAATAACAAATAGGCAAAATTATTCTCCTGATTTAAGTCTTAAAGCCGATGGAAACTATTTTATGTCTTATTTACAAGAGCAAAATAGAGAAAAAAAACTGCTCGCAAAAGAATCTCATAATATTAGTGATACGTGTAACTATAATGATAATAGAAACAAAGTTGTTGAAAATGTTGAACATGACTATCAGGAATGTGATATTAATCTAAGAAAAAAATATAAGAAACAAGTAGGGGATAATTTATTGGTACCAACTTTAGGAGAAATTAATCCAAGAAACTTTAGACGTATGACTATAGGCCAAGCTCCATCAAACATTCCAGATAAACATTTGTTATATGCACATAACTTAGTTGAGAACTCCCCTAAAACGGTCAATAAAGATAATGCTAACGTAAGTTCAAACCCCATAGACGATGACGTTAGATTAAGTTGTTTAAGTAATGTCAAGAGTGATTTGGATATCTCTGATTATGAAAAAGATCCGGAAAAGTCAAAACAAATATGTGATACAAACTTGAATAATGACTTGGAAGATATGTCTTGCATCGTTAATCCATTTTTTGTTTTTGAAAATGTTCCAACTAAATGTCAAGAAATTGAGTTAAATGATGTGAGTTATAGTCATTTACAAAAAGACACAGATGACTCGTTTTCTCAATATGTTTCAAAGCAACAAAGACTTTTACAATCTATAGGGAAGAGTGGAACTAGCACAGAGACGACAGCTGAATATAAAAAAGAAGATAAATCACAAAATATAACTGTAATTTCAAAATGTGAACCTGAATTTTCTAAAGTACTAGATTGTTCAAAAACAGGATATAATAAGGAAAATGAATTCCTCACTGTCTCAAACAAACCAGACAATAAAGATGCCACCCAAAGTGAACGTATTGTTTTGACCCAGCTTCCTAACAATGCCTGTATTTTTTTAACACTACCTGAGCCTTTGCTTTCGCCACCTAATAGTAATGTTGATATGTCTTCTGTTCAGTTACTTGAAAATAATAACAATAGTAAACCTCTTGTCCCTGCAACTAAACCGAACCTAATAAAGAAGAAAAAAGAAAAGATGCCCCCAGAACACCCCAACAGTAGCGACAAGAAGAAAACTACGCTAGATAAAAAAGTGTTTAAAGTACTGCTTTTTGAAAATCTTTTTAAAAACAATGTTAATGAAAACTTCCTGGGCAATCTCGGGGCATCAGCAATCAGCGATAAAGAGGTAGGACTCCCATTTATGTTAACACCATAATTTTGTACAATATTTATTATAGTTAGAAGGTATATACTGATACGTATTTGTTTCCGCAGGTCGATTCCGCTATTTCATTTAGTTGCATCACAACACCAGAGGTTGTGTCCAGTTGCAACACGACATCTTCCACAGTGCAATCAGCTATCGCAGTCGATCCCAAGGTGAATTATTATCGATCATTTGTAGTTTCGATGACGACTTTTATTTATACATAAAAGCTATCATTATTTATTACAATACTAGCTGTTCCATACAGTTTCCTTTGAATCCCAAAGGACTTTTCTCCAAGGTCCAATCTATGTCTGCTAGAATTCAATTTGTTCGGCTGTTTAGACTTGAAAACGTAACAAAGTAACAGAGTGACAGTTTCATTGAAAAATCAAATAACACTGCCCGAATCAATTGGGGGAATCGAATAATAGGACAGGAGGTCCTATTATTCGATTCCCCGGTAGCTGGTAGCGGTTACTAGGCTAATGAGCAGCTCTATAAAGAATACGGGAATATTTATTTATTTTATTTATAATTTATGCCACGTTGGTACAAAGGCAGTCTTAATTCCATTAGGCATTTTCTGCCAGACGAACTTAGAATGATGCAGAAATAAATAATAAAAATAGTTAAATAAACCACAAATTACTGCAATTTAATATACATATTTTGTATTTCCATTGTTGAGTGCAGCATTAAATGTATTTAGATTTGACGTTTTTTATAAACTAGAGAAAGTCTGAAAGTCTCGCCAGTGACAGAAAAGTTAAAAAGGAATTGGTTGTCTTTGTATGGGCATGTGTTGAGATGGGATTAAATCGCATGTCACTAGAAGAGTGGTGAATATGAATGACCGATATGATGGTAAAGGGAATGATGAGGGGACGGCTAAAAAGGACGAATGGTAGATAAAGACATGCCGCGCGCCGACCCCAAATAGATTGGAACATGGGCAGAAATGTGTTTTTTTTTATAAACTGTAAAATTGGGTAAAGTTCCGTCTTATAACTCCTATTGCGAATCATCTATTCCTATTAGTTTTTTGAACCTGTGTAGATTTTTGAGGTAAATTGAAATATTGATTACTGTTTCAATATATTCCCTTGTTGTGTTGTATCCTACATACAGACTTCAAATAAGCCAGTAACTTCCGTTACGGTTTTTTTTAATTTAATATCTTGTTCATATTCAACAATATTTGGATCCATTTTTCTTTTCTTCGAATACGTTTACACGTTACCTATATATCATTAGCCTCGAATGACTTACAATTTTATGTTCGAAAATAGACCGACTCAGCCTGCCTAATCTAATCTCGTATGTCATGTATGTTCGGTACAACGACCGTAAATGTTAAATAGTGTGGTCACTGGCTGCACTATAGTATAATATTTAATTAATAATGCAGTGTTCATCAAGTAATTATAATTAAATAGTATTTGTGTGATGGCAGCCCCGCAGCGTCATCTCCAGCAGTTTCAACGGGTTGCCGCTGTCGCGACCTAATTACGGCTCTACAGGCACCTCTGCTTCAGACGATTACAAGGTTTTATTTACTTTTTATTAATTGCTAGCTTATACCCACGGTATAACCTGCGGTGATCTCAAATGTTTGTAATTATAGTTTTTGCCTCGATACCATTTTGTTATACACTAGCTGTTGCCCGCGACTTCGTCCGCGTAGTCGTTTAAACTATAAGTGATCCTTTAATAATCGTACTTTGACAGTGAATTCCATCACCCTCTTTAGGGTTGATTTCCGTGTTGAAAGTACCGTCATATAAATCGGGTCAGCAGCTTAAGCGTGAAGAAGTGCATTTCAGTGGCTTGCATTCAATAGAACTGATGAGAAAACTTATATTCATGTAACTCTTGCACTTTTTGCACCCACGCCAAGATAGCTCGCAAGATAGATGACAGTTTTTTTTTTCTTAACTCATTTCGTTATATTTTGGCCAATTTACATCTTTATGAATGCCCATATGTTCCAATTATAAAGTTTTACTAAAATCGGTAGTAAAATCAGTAGTTTTTGCGTGAAAGAGAAACATCCATACACCTTCACAAACTTTCACGTTAATATCATATATTTATATTATATTATATTTGGGTACGATTCCCAGGTCGAGCAGTGTTATTGGGTTTTTCTATGAAATTCCCAGTAGCAGCTCGGAGTTAGGAATTTGTGCCCGGTTAATGGCAATAGGCTCGCCCCCTATTACATGGGACCTAAACATACCGACGAACTGTGGGTGTACATTAGTACGCCTCTGCCTAACCCTTCGGGGAAAACAGGCGTGATGGTATGTTATGTTATGTTAAATAAATAAATAAATTAATCGAATCCTGAGATATAGCTTGATCTCTCTGATGTATAGACCCATACAAGGACAAGATCATCATTGTTGGTTTTTGATTAAATTATTTTTGGGATCCATTTCTAATCCTAGTCATACAGCTTCAAGTGACCGAAGCCGCGGGCAAAAGCTAATATCATATATTTTTAATTAGTTAACACTGCTTTTCTAAAATATACTGTGCCCACTGTTTAAACCATTTTAGTATTCTACTTTATAAGGAGGAAAACTATTGTCAAGATTTACTATCAATAGTGCAAGACAGATGTACCTACTCAGAAATTAAATTTTCATTGAGGTAATAACGACGTCGTATTAGTAGTGTCTAGAGAAAAAGTTGTCATTCTTTGTATAATCTTTCACCCTACTCTATTTACTATTTAACACCAGCAAGGAGCCCGTCTACTAAGTCCTGTGTGTATCCTGTGACACCGTTTTCATGTACAGTTCGAATAACTGTACTGATACGAAGAAAGTTATCATTTTCTTTTCGCAATACTATTTGTCATAATGAAATAAAGGAGCTTACCCTTAAGAAAATCTACAATTCATAGTAGCTGAAGAAATCAGCGTTGAAGTCTAAAGTGGCGATCACAATAGACACTGCGGTCGATGTCATACTATAGCCGCAAACAAATAATAAAATTGTATACTTTTTTATTTTGGTACGTTATAGGTAGAGTTATATTTTTTTACATGACTGTGCTAGCTCTGTCCCCCAAAATAGGTTTTTTTTGCAAATTAAGCATACAGATACAAACAGGTCACTTACATTCTTACTGGTATTCGATACCTTATACCCTTAGATTAGATAATTACCTTTTTACCCACTAGATTGAATTCACAATCATGTTTAATCGCGGTAAGAGGCATATGTCAGAAAAAATTGCAGGTTTTAGATTTTTATTCATGTTGCAGAAATCTCTCGACGAAAACGGCAACTCAGTACAAGGATTCAGTTCACCTCTTTCGGGGTCTAGTCAACACAAAAAACCTCGGAGGAAAAAGTCTTCTAAGAACGAGACCGTTATCGACTGCCAACAGATTGACGGCTACCAAGGCGATAAGGATGTCAATGAGCTTTTACGGTTCATCGAATCGAACGCGGACAACGGACGCGGCGCGAAATTAGGTCGCGTCAAGCACAAGGATGACTCTGACGACAAGACGGGTAAGAAGCGATCCACTGAGCGGCGCAAGGACAAGGACAGCAAGATGAAGCGCGCCACCTCCATGGAGGAGCTGTCCCGCACCAAGATCGAGGACCTCACCGACGTCGGCCAGGCGCCGCTGCGCAGCGACCACAAGGAGCGCCGCGGCGACGTCGCGCCCGCCAAGGCCGAGCGCCGCTCCTGGGGCGAGGACGCGCGCGACCTGCTCTACGACGTCACGCCCGACGCCGCCGCCCCCGCCGAGCTCACCGACTTCCAGACCGTCACCAAGAAGCGCAAGCCGCGGCGCCGCGCCGACGAGCGCGAGCCGCCGCGGCGCGCGCGCCCGCCCTCGCCGCGCGCGCGCCGCGAGTCCGCGCCGCCCTCCGACCGCAGCAACGACTCCAACGACGACATGGACTCCGTGCACTCGCTGCCGGCCGCGCCGCCGCCCGCGCCGCCCGCCGCCGCCGCGCCCGCGCCGCACGCCTCCTACGCCGAGATCGCGCGCACCCGCCACAACATCCCCGACCTCATCGAGTCGTGCAACTTCTACGCGGAGGGCGAGGCCGGCGAGCTGCGGCGCGAGCCCGCCGCCGCCGACGCCGCCGACGCCGACGGGTACCCCGCGCTCGAGGCGCGAGCCGCCGCGCGCCGCCGCGACGCCAAGCCGCCGGCAACGCTGCGCCGCGAGCGCAAGGAGCGCGCGCCGCCCGCCGCCGACGCGCCGCCCGCGCCCGCGCCCGCGCCCGCACCCGCGCCCCACTGCGTCGCGCCCGACGTGGTGGCCGACCGCCGCCCGCCCGTCATCCTGCTGGACTCGGCCGTGCGCCCGCGCGACATGGACGGCGTCACCTTTGGATTCGACATCAACGAGCAGCTGTTGAGCGGCGGCGGGAGACGCGCGCGCTGCGACCTGGTGCGCGACGCGGCCGAGGCGGCGGCGGCGGGCGAGGCGCGCGAGGCGGGCCGCGGGGCGCTCGAGGCGGGCTGCGAGGCGCTCGAGGCGCTCGAGGGGGGCTGCGAAGCGGGCGGGGCGGTGCGCGCGGGCTGCGCGGCGCTGCGCTACGTGGCGCCGGCCGCGCCGCCCGCCGCGGCGCAGCTGCTGCAGCTCGTGCAGTTCGTGGGCACTGGTGAGTGTGGGCGCGGGGCGGGGGCGCGGGCGGGGCGCAGGCTGGCCCGTGTTGTCTGACTCGTGTTGTTTGTTGCAGCGTGGGAGGACGTGGTGCGGTGCGGCGGCGGCAAGGTGCGCTACTTCAGCGAGTAGCGGCGCCCGCGCCCTCCGCTGCGCTCCACTGACAGACTCGGCCTCGCGACACGGACGATCCCGCGGGTGTGATGAGCTATTATATTTTTATTATTGCTTTAGGAAAAGAAAAAAATCTAAAATAAAATAAATATACACGATTATGAATTTTCCGCGGTGCCCTCGAGACAAAATATCGAATGATATATGAGGGAGTGACGATGATAGTGCGTTGAATGCATAGGTATTCAATTCCCAAGTATGTTAAATGTGGCGTTACGGAACTACTTAGTGATGCAAAGGTATCGCCAGACGTCAAAGTGTTGGTGTTGCCGGGATGAGAATCGCTCTCGCCTAGAGGTTGGCGTGTGACATAGTCATATTATGATGCTCCGGTGGAACCCTGCTGTGTATCTCTTTCACATTATCAAATATGTCCAGTGATTATCCTATCTAACCAGTGTTTTCGCTACGTATAAAAAATATCGCTTAAAAGTATACAATGTGGCAATAAGCATTTAAACTATTCAATTTGCACTTGAAAATCTTTGTGTTAAAATTAATTTAGAGATGTACTTTTCGTTTGTGGTCTGGCGCGTGGACGGTTTTCAGTAATTGTAGTTATGGAGAGAAAAATAAGATACTTGTTTGGAACGTATGAAAGTCAGTATAATTTTGATAGACATAATTATGTCACTAAACTAGGTGTGATTATATAATATGCATTTGCTATAATGTTACAGTCTCCTACCGTAACCTTTTACAAATTATTTTTTTATAGCAGCTAAAAATAAGACTATCCAAGGCTTGACTTATCGCCACGTACAAAAAAATCTGACATAGCGGTAAATGTTTATAACATGATGATAAGTAGGCAAATGGTAATGTGTTACTGCGCTACACTACATGTTGTTACGTAACGCAGCGCGCCAGACGAGCACTACTCAAGTTTTGGTTCCAGTTGAAGAGGCATGTATTATTTTGTTTCTGTTGATTTTTATTACGCTTTTGTTATGCTGTAATCACAAATATTTGGTAGATTTTTCTAACTAGCCACTCAAGTCTATTTTGTTATATATTTTTAAGTTTACCATTAGATACTACTGTAAATAAAATGAAGATCTTATAAGGAGTAACTTAGCCATACTACTATGGCGCGGGGCCACCCGTACGACACTTGGCCACGATCTTAATGAAATGTGATTTTACATTGAACTCTTTGTTTCTCAAGTTTATTTACAGATCATAATTACACTTAGCGTCACTTGCACCAACTTCTTAAATGTGTTTAAATTGTATTTAAACACAAAACTTCTATGAAATATCGTGTTTAAATTCAATTTAAACATATTTAAAAAGTTGGTGCAAGTGGGCCTTAGGGCCACTTGCAACAACTTCTTAAATACGTTTAAATTGTATTTAAACACGATTTTTGATTTAAGTCAAACATTCGTCTTGCACCAAAATAATTTCCGTGTTAAATACGTTGAAAGACCTGTCAAAGTTAAATATGCTGAAGACCCTATTTAAATCATACTTAAATACGAATGGCCGTTTATTGAACTGTAATCTGACGAATGGAGGTTATTTTAAGATAAAATACTACTAGAAGCCTTGTAATAATTTCTATGAGAGATTATTCACCTATTAAAGATTATTTTTTCATTTTATCAAATAATAACACAACAAATAAATACGACTTTGTTTGGATTGGTTGTCATGGCAGCGAAAAGTCAAAATAATGGCGTAAGTTTCGTTACATGCAGACTATTTTCAATAAAAATCATCGATTTATCATTAATTAAAATTAATTAATTATAATAATTATTAAATTTGATTTAATTTTATATCTATTATTCATAACATAATTTTTTTATAGATTTTTCACATTACTATGATGTAATGTAGATGTAATGTAAAAACGGAACGTAGAGAACTGTTTTATCGACATGTTAAATTCATTTAGCTAAATTGACATAAGACAGACTTGGTGCAAGACAAACATAAATGTGTCTCAGCTAAATCTGTTTAAGGAGTTAAACATATTTAACTAAATGCATTTCAGAATGATTTAAATAGAATTTGGTGCAAGTGGGCCTTAATGTAAAATGTGTGGGCCTAATATCTCTCCAGCATTTTCCCAAGAGATGTCATGTTATGTAATGTATGTATCCCTGTGTTTCTTACCGATTTTACTTTCTAAAAAGTCGAAATACACTATATTTTGTATATTTATTAAAAAATATATCACTACTAAGATCATGGCCAAGTGAGATAGTGTGTCGAGTAAATATGTGAAATTAACATCTTATTAATTAAAACTTTAAAAAAATGTGTAATTTACATGCAATAACGAAACGCTTCCGCGCGGCATGCTCGTCGCATAGCGTTTTCTTTGTTAATATGCACCATGCTGCCTGCATAGTGCATATTATTCTGTATTATCATATAAAGATTGACCAAACATTTATACAGTCATAATTAAGTTGTCATTAAGAATGTATTGTAGCCTCATGATGATTTTAGTTAATGGCCAACACACGTCACGTTTTCAATCTCAGTGAAAAATTTTTAACTTGTATTGCAATTACTGAATATAAATAAATCAAAGAATATATTCTACTTCTATGACTGTAAGAATCGTGTGATGAGTGATGGCATCCAGTGAAAATCATGTTTAATTTTGAAACACTCTAATAATATAGTGAGAATAATTATAATTTATGATATAAATAAATAGACAATTTAATGAAAATTCACATTTACGTAAAGATTTTTTGTGTAAATGTGTATATTATTTATTTTTAAACGATGTCCAAAAATTACGTATCGTCTTGGTTTTCGGTAGTCATGACGGGCATTGCTGAATAGGGAACTTGCAATTTTAAGTCTATTTTAAAGATTCAATGATTACATAACATTACATTATTTACTGTAAATAAAAAATTTACACTCACGTGTAAACGCTCATTGGCTTGACGTGGCGTCACTATAACGTAACGTAAACTTTCCATGATGCTTGAATATTATTTAACACAAATAATAATATGTTTTCAGTTTTATTTGATAATTAATCACACTTTTTTTACGACAACCTTTCTCATCTAATAAGATAAAGATAAATCTCACAAAAAATGTGGTGCTTATTTTTATACCTATGAGTTTATCCAATTTATCAAGTTTCCTGACAAACTATTTTTAACCGTGCCACGAGAGTCTAAACTTAAGACTTTAATAATGTGTTTTACCATTTTATTTTCCAATGTTTACTTACTTGGACAACTGAACTGACTTATGTAGTGACGTCACTGTGCGCTGATTGGTGTTCCAAATTACGTTTCAATTTACGTAACTTAACTTATGATTAAAATATTTCGCAAAAAACAAAAACAATAATATTTCAGTAATGTACTTTTAAAGACTACCATTATTGATTTTTAGTAATATATTTTAGCGCAAGTTCCCCATGAATGTAAGCATTGCCATTAAAATGCTATCCTCGATCTTAAATAACAATTATTTTCACATGGTAAATGTTGCAATAAGCATTTCTAATTTTACTTGGATTTAAAATTAGTCTTGTATTGAATTTTTACTTCAACCTTTTTGTTGGGGTCCTTGGCATACTTACATTCATACAACTTAAATATTTTCTTCAGAGTGATTAAATGCACATTAAAAAAACTGTTAACTGATTGGTCAACCAAAATTTGACTACTACATTCATTAAATGAATAAATGTTTTCTATAAAATTATTTTCTATTCTAATTCTATATGTATCGATTTTTTGTCGTTGTTGTAACATTTCAGTACTGCACTAAATGGTGGTGTGTGCAACAGACCGTAGCAATGAATACAAAACTGGTCACATGTCTTCCACAATTATTGACTTGCTCTACTATAAACTATACTATACTAGATCCCGAATTATTATTATTCATGCAAACTACACTATTGAATGTTATTTATAATATTCAAGTGTTGATTTATGTCAGTGTCATATTGTTGGGGCAATGCTAATGCATTGTGCTTAATCTTAAGAAAAAGTTTTAAAATTCTACTGTTATGAAAAAGAAAAAGAAGTTATAATAAATCCCGACACGTCCTAAACTACAGCGAGAATGAAAAATCGGCTTTATATAAGGGTTGCTCACATGCGCATAGAATAAAAGAATATAATATTTTTTAATTTATTTGTTACACATTTCTTTTATTGATTCGTTTTCAGTATCAGCATCGTTCTAAATGACACTGATACAAATCAACAACTTGTATATGTATGTCACCGTAAAATTGTAAATACCGTTAGATTACAATCGCGAGATTCTAAAATGTAGAAAGGCTGATCCAGATCGATAAAAATAAATCCAGATCGCTTACCAGTGTTGGCAAAAAGTTAATCAGATAAACGATTTAAAATTACTTATTAATTAATTATTTTTCGGTAGAATTATAATCTATAGAAGTTAAATATATTGGTTTGGTTAGTTCGGAATTGCGACCATACGATGCAAGAACCGAAGTAATGCGTTAAATTGCAAGCAGTAGGTATGTTACACTTACGGTTCACAATCTTTCGTCAATTTACAGAAATAGTTTATAATGTAACGATATTTTCATTTTTACGGTGAAATGTACAGAGTGTAAAGGACATGATGACGAAAACTTAAGAGTTTGCACTTAACAAATACAACGAAATTATGAACAACCAGTGTTATAATATTTGTGCACGCCATGAGTCGCGAACAGTACCGCCAGAACGCTCTGCGATCAACATACGCCGCTGATACCAGAATTCTCTAACATAATTAATCCATGGAGAAATAACTGGTAGGCTGCAAGAGGCGAATCAAAAGAGACGTAAATGCTTCTCTCGTCGTCTCTTGCAAAAATAACTAGAAGTCAACGCTTTCGCCATATAATCCATGGTATTATATGGCATTATATGGCGGAAAGCGTGCGGTGTCCGGGCACAAAGTTAATGTTGTGAGTGTCTTGCAAAATCAACAGCAACAAGCAGTCCTTGCATGCCATATAAATATCGTCAATTATTTCATTTTCTTTTAAAACGACTTTTAGATAGGCTAGGTACTGTATTACAGTAAATGTTTTATGTAGGTAATTCAATAGAGAAATGCCAATAAATATCTTAAAATGTATAAATAGACGATTTAAATTTATTTGTCTGGTTTCAACTTTCGTTTGCATGTCCTTGACATTCGTCATGTTTGTGACCTAGGGCCAATTCAAATACGTCAGATTGGAAAATGAATCCGTTCTTTTCCAATGACCCTTTCACTAAGTAATCTCATTTAAAAAAAAACCTGTAATTACATGACAGTGTTAATTCGCGATTTGTTTCTAAAATTTCAGAACTAAACGAAACATTGTAAATAAAGTGTAAATTAATTTCATTTTATTTTCAGAGAAAAGTTTTTAATATTGTTGAGATTGATATCAATGTACTGATAGAGGAAGCTCATATCAAAAGTATAGAAAATATTTATTATTTCTCTTCCTTGTAAAATATGTATATAGATATGCAAAAAAATATCGGATTTTATTGTTTTAGTGCATCCTAGGCATTGTAGATAAAGATCTCTAATTTCGGTGTTGTGACAACCCAAGTAACATATTTGAAACAGTGCGCCTCGCGGCCGCGCCGCCGATTTGCCCGTCCAACGAGGCCGTTGAAACCATCGTCGCCGTTGCTTTACGGATTCGGACACATTAATATCTGTTGTATTCTGTCCAGTTGCGTTATAGTCAATCTTTTGCAGCGGCTAAGTGCGCGTCTCGTCAGCAAAAGTTTGTATTCATACCATAAGTATATAGAATCTTTTTTACTATGGTATGTTTCAGCGTGAATCGGCGCATAGGGGTTGGCGCGGGTGCTAATCGTGTGAGGCTTAAACGTCTGTCCAAGTGATAAAATATTTGTAATTATTACAATTAATATGCAGAGACCATAACCTGCAACCATTGCAATTTACTGGTTTTATTGTATTTGAAAAGCTACTTGAATATTTTTTTACGCAAAGTATCTCGAGATCTAAAAATATACATAAGCAAAATATTATAATTAATGTATGGATGAGCTAAAATTATCTTGAGCTGAAATAAATGTAATTATTTGTTTAGGTAATGGAGTGATAATGCTTAGGAAAAGCTATTTGGCGAAGTGTAAATGTATAAATTAATGAATGCCGAAATTTAGTTTTATACGATTGTCGTATGTTCTGAATAAATAATCCTATGCTACATTTTAATTAACAAAAGTTTTCGTCATTATTTTCCGAAAAGATTAAGTAAAATATTTTTATTTTAATATTAGAATTACGTATTTATTCAGAAAACGACAAACGTTCTGTATATCATAATATGAACCAATACGAAAAAATATATTTATCTGCTTTGCATCTGTTTAATAATTAATTATTCTAAGTTTTTACTCTGTTCTTTCACTATATACAGTATTACTCATAATTTAATTATATAACAGACTACAAGGGTTTTTTTAAATCTAAATGTAATAAAGAAGGGCTTAACTAAGCAAATAAAAACGCTCAGCTGACTTTCGATCACATAATTATTATAATATTTTCAAGCCCAAGCTTCCAAACGGTTCGAGCATAGATGAACATAATATTAAGGTTCAAGAGCTATAAATTAATAAAGTAATTTTTCATCCCATCTATTCGAAAAGGACGACTTGGTTCACCTTTCAGTGCACCCAAAGGTGGTGTTTTCTATAAGAAATTTTTAGCGGGCAGTAATGAGATTTTAATCCTCTGTAAGTGCGCCGCAATTAACTTCCGTGCAATTTTTAAATTTGGAACATCTTAGTGTTCAGCGCCAAAGAGATCGAACGCAAATATTGTTTGAATAAAGACTGGCTGGTACGACGGCCTAAGGTCGCGGCCGGTTGATGAGACGCCTTTTATTTTCTCATAGTAGGTGATGAAAAGTAGAGTATCATTCGAGCGCAAAATATATTTTTGGCTCGGGCGACGTACTGTGAATCGCTCGCTACGTTCAGGATTCTACCAGAGAATCCCTCGCTTCGCTCTGGATTCAAAAAAGCGCCCTCGCCGTAAAAATATTTCTTTGCTCCCTTATAATACAATCTACTATTTCTTTGTACCTATTAATCAATCCTGCACTACAATATCACACAGTGACACAGTACAATTGTACAATTATTTACCGGGATTTTTAATTCATTGTTAGCCTTTCAGGAAAACAAAATGTCATTATTGAATGATTAAAAAATAACAGTGTATTAGTACTTACTTGGCGGATCGTTCACCTGAGCCCACCAAATTCAAATTTCAATTGGTTTTTCGCAATTTGTAGGTCTATAACACAGTCTAGATTCCTAGCTGTAGTAATTGCGGCATTAGCTATACAATATACACAACTGAGCATTAAAAACTTTGCTTGTAAATCGATATTGTAGCTAAAATTAGGTACAATCGTCATTTTTGGCCAAAATTGACGATTGTACCTAATTTTAGCTTCTTTAACGTTTATTAAGCAAAGTTTTTAATGCTCAGTTGTGAATATTGTATAGCTAATGCCGCAATTACTACAGTTATTTTTAAGTGTTTTCAACTTCAGGTTAAACGTCTTTTCCGTTTATTTCCCGATGTAAGGTAATGCGTTTCTCTCCCGCCTGTTTTCATGGTCCCCATAAATCTTTACCTATATATAAAACTAGCTTTTGCCCGCGGCTTCGTTCACCTAGAGGTATATTGGGATTAGAAATGGATCCCAAAAATAATTTAATCATAAACCAATAGTTTTTTTTTAAATAAATAAATAACAGTAATAACAAAATTAAAATCTATGCAGTAGTTTTTATGCCAACCCGTATTAAACTGCTTTTTTAAGATTTTATAATAGTAGATTTCGATTTCTCCTAAATGGCTCGACCGATTTTGAGAACTGTCCAACTCTATTATTATGCTCTTGGTATTTTGAGGTCTTGTTTGCGTTTATGGGATCACAGCCAGACCCGGAAGCTGGTTCTTTTGACTTCATTTAGGATGCGAGTGAATACGCGGGTAACAGCTAGTATTAATTTAGGAAAGAATATTCCTTCAATAATATTAACATGTACTTATCTATACTCGAACCGTCCGGTAGCTTTACTTCTTATTTTATTAGTCCTAGACAAGGCAAAGACAACAATATTATACGACAATAAATGAAACGAATGCCTGCACTAAATAGTCTAAAGAAAAGAAACATTCACAATTGAAATAGAAAACATTAAAAAATAAATCTATAGGTACAAGGTACAAGTTTCAGCTTATTAACATAGTTTTATATTTTTATAAACATTATACCACCACGCCTGTATTTCCCAAAGGGTTAATCAGCGGTGTACTAAATGCACACCATCAATCCGAAATCTGAGCTGCTACTAATAATTTCATAGAAAAACCTACTACACTACTCGACCCAAGAATCGAACCCTCTTTAAATTGGACCTCTAGCGCAGAAGTTTGGGACCAGAAGACCAACAGTCACAAAGTTTACGATTATAAATTAATTTTTCATCTTCTAATGTGATTCTTTATACTAGGACTATGGTTTCATTTATTCTAGTTTTTGAATTTATGACCCTGAGCCTAGCGGTACACTACCCTACTCACCGCGCAATGATCTACTGAGCTGTAGAGGTTATTTTTGAAAATTATAAAATACTAGCGCATCCGACAGACGTTGTCCTGCATGATATACCAAGCGATTAGGATATTAAACAAAGTAAGAAATGAAAGACAAATAATATAATAATTATACCGACTGCAGCGCCATCTGCCGGGCTTATTTGTGAATCTAAACTATCCTCGAATCCACTACACAAAAATCATTCAAATCAGTCCAGCCGTTTAGGAGTTCATTATCGACACACGTACAGAAGAATTAAATATATAAAGATAAATATTTCAGTCGCCGCCGTCAGGGTACAGAGTACCTACTATTTCAATGCCTTATTTCAGAACTGTAAACCTGTCTGCTAGCGAGAATTAAAAACCATTACCTATCATAGATTCTTTAAGCACAAGTACCTAATATAATTTTATTTATTATTATATAATAATTTTGATGTAGGTAAGTAAAATAGACGACTACGACGCGCCGTCGTCCTTTCGACATTTTATGAAATGCTGTCAAAAAATTATTTGTTATGGTGCTATACCTATTATTGATGGCCGTTTCTTACATACTAGTATCTCTTAGTAGTCTGTGTTTCTAACCTGCGAGGCGAGGATGGCGCTGATGGCGCGAGACTGTGCGATGCGAAAATTGAATTAATGTTCGTACAAAATTGTACTTTACAGTTCCAAGAATTCGAATTTGATTTATTACTTTTAAACAACGGATACTGAAAGAAGAATGTATCTAAATCAGATTGTGACAGTCTTTTTGTATCTACCAGTAGTCTGTCCAGTAAATAGTGAGGTACGAGTACGACATACTGCGAGGGGTGAAACCTCCATAATTTTCGCAATAAAAAATCATTTTCTAGTATTTTTTATAAATTAAATTATTCGTAAATTGTTACTCTGTTCCTTGAAATGCCATAAATATTTGGCAAAAAGGACGAGTCCAAGTAATAATCTTTTTTATCTTTCACTTGATAACTTACTGAAAATTATGATCCAAGGTGGAGATCATTTGTTATTGGAAAAATTTAGTACCTACAATTTGAAATCCGCAAAATATGGGGGAACATTGTGTTGTTTTATTGTGAGAATATTTTAGTTTTGTGAACGATTCATTTTTACCTGCACCAGAAGGAAGGTTATGTTTTTCGGACGTATGTTTGTATGTATATTATTTCTATGGCACATTCAGGAGCATAGCTTGATGGGATTTAGCTTGAGCTCGTTACATTCGTCTCAATTTTGAAGTGACACTCGGTGTATCAGAAACTTAAGTCTAAAACAAAAAAGTTAAAAAAATAAAATCTCATTTACCAAAAAAGATGGAAAGGAGATGACCAATCTCATTCAGTTAGGTCTTTGGATTTAGATTAGTTATTCATATTTTTCGCAGGCATTAGATTATAGCAGGATTAGACAGCATTATCTATGTTTTTGGATTGATCGGTGGCATGAAATAATTGATGTATTTTTATATCTCAGCTAAAAGGACGTAGGTACAGCGATTTTGTATTATACATACAATATTGTATAATTTCCAAAGTTCTACCAGTTCAGAATAAAGTGCATGTTTCGAATATATAGTGCGTATACTTTGAATACGATCTTCTAGTTTGAATAAAAAGAGATCGCCTAAAAAGGCCAAGTATAAATGGGTACTTTATTTCATTCGAAAAGTTTAATAGAACTTGCCTTTTGTTGAATAGAGTAAAAACTTAGTATTTAATATAAAAATATTGTAACCAACTGCAACTTACAGTTATGTACTTTTTCACTGTTTCCGTTTTCATAATAAAATGTTGAAAATATTTAATCGTGTAAGTGTTTTTTTGGGCTATAGTAAATTTTGACTATAACCAAACCGATACATATTCTAAAGCCTATTTCGTAGACAAATTGTTGAGATTGAGACTGGAAGGATTGGAGTTAAAACAACTGCGAATCACACGGCGACTCAATACCGCGATGCGACCGTGTGAATAACAATTCCTTCGCCGATCGTAGACTACTGTAAAGTGTGTCACTGCTACTATTGAAAGGTACAGAAAAACAAACATGTGAATTCTTGTGGTGCGTCATGATGCGTGCTCATAAATTTAGTTTTGTTGAACCATGGTGTCTATTTTACACTGAGTTACATTCGATCGGAATGTAACTCAGTGTAAAATCGGGCTGATGATTGTTGTTCAGTCTTTCGTTATACACAGTGGGTGAGATCGAATAGATAAACTCACCTTAGTCTTTCCATTTTTTGCAATAGGTTTATTTACACACTATTGTTCGATCTTCATTTTGTGCTTTGGATAAAGTATTTAGACCGCGGAAATAAGAAAAGAAACACGTTAGGGAAATAGTGTTACGTTGACGTTTTGGTCGTGGACCGTCAGTCAGCAACCCTACATGCTCTCGGTAATCTTCGTGGTATAGCGTTGCCGGTCAGTGATCACAGAGTCTGTACAAGACTGTCGGTCCGGCGCATCTGCGACCGATGTCGGCACTGATAAGCTTTTAATGAAAATACTTTTATAATACTTGTTATAAAAAAAAATTGAATGGTTAAAGTATATAATATTATTTATTTCAATAACACTATGTCCAGCCTTAGAAAATAATAATAGGAAATTCTGTGACATAATATTTTATTTTCATAATCAACATGATACAGATGGTTATGGCTTCGTATTTAAATATCATTCTATTATAATAAAAATATTAACAAATTATCTTACATCCACTTGAAAATGTACATTTGTAATAGACCTTATAAAATATTCTAGAGCACTACAAATTGATATCAAGATCCAATACCCATCGTGGTGTATAATTACATCCAGAAATTCGATGACGCCGTCCTGATATAAACTTGTTTTATTTTTTTAACACTTACATAGATAATGCTCTATTACTCCTACATTAAGGCATTAAAAGATAGTATTACGACGCGACATTTTCTACAAGGACGTAAAGAGCTTCGTTTAATGCCCGCTAGACATTTGTCACTTCCTATATTAGTAGTAGTAATGATCATTATTATTGATTAATTAAAATGGGAATCTGTTCATAAGAAGCACCTGATTTAAACATATTAATTTATATTCACGTCTACCAATATTAATTGGTAGACTTGATTCTCTTGTTGCTTCTACCAAAGACGAAAGTACAACTAAATTAAGTTTTTGTTAAAATAACCATGCCTCAATCCTGTGACTTGGTCAAATATAATATTTATGATCATGAGGCAGTTTATAACTGCAGTAAGTGTATCATCTCGGTACTATAGTATGTTACTGTTACTTTTACTCCATGCCTTGATTTATGAGTCGTGTTAGTTTAAATACCGTGATAAGCCCGTTAGTTTCGTTTAGGTAAGTTAAATACTTTCGTTGTTATTCTTAATAAGCGGTGCTCACAAACGTCTAAGCGCTCACACCTAAACATATTAGGCCACTAGTTGCGTGGAAATCGAAACAGCGTCATAAATTAATAATTATGTACACGTTAACCATACGATAACTAATTTTGAAAAATAACAATAAATAATAAAAACAACCACAGTTAATATGGAATGAGTAAAACTTCCAACGCGGTAACGTAAACGAAAACAACTTTAGCCTATAGCGACACTGACAAGTGAGACTCGATCCGGTCAGTCGGCTCCCACCGAGGGCAGGAGCGGCTAGTAGATGTCGGGGCAGCCCGCCCAGTCCTGGCGGCGCTTGCAGTCCCAGTAGCGGTGCGTGTACACGTGGCGCAGGAGCGGCTGCGGCGCGGCGGCGTGCGCCGACAGCGCCTGGCGCGTGAACCACAGCGCGCGCGGGCCCGCCGGCGCCGCGCCGCCGCCCGCCGCCGCCGCCTCGGCCGCCGCCTCCAGCTCGCGCCGCTTGGCGCGCTGCTTCTCCTCCAGGCGCAGCTTCTCGGCGTTGGCCTCGTCCCACAGCCCCTCCTCCATGAGGCGCTGGTCGGGGCGGCGGCGCGAGTCGGTGGGCGCCACGCCTTCCTCGGGCTCGTTGAGCTGCGCGGCCAGCAGCGTGAAGTTGTACCACTTGTCGGAGTCGGGCGGCGCGGGCACGCGCTCCCACGCGACCGTGAACTTGCCCGTCTTGCACACGGTGTTGTCGGCCGACGCGCTGGTCACGGGCGCCACCTCCACGCGACTGTCCCAGTGCCCCTGCAGCACGTAACGCGGCTGCAAAACAAACAAGGCATTCGATCAATGCACCCCCGCCCGTACTAGCAAATAAATACTACTACTATGCTATGAGTGCGTCGAGTATATGTATCCTTGGTCGAACATTATATACTGACCACTCCCTGTGGGTCCTTGATGACGCCAGTAACCTTCCTCTGCGTGTCCTTGCTGAAGTAGCCGTAGGGTAAGTACTTGAGATGCGCCACGTAGCCGGTGGCTGGCCCCGCCTCTCCCACGATGTCCATATCACCGTGGTTGTCTACCCACAACTTCCCAACAATAATGTTGTGGACTGTTGTCGTCACCTGCCAAGTTTACTTGCATACAAATATAGGCATTTGGTAAGCAATTACAACACTAAGGCCCACTTGCACCAACTTCTTAAATGTGTTTAAATTGTATTTAAACACGTAATTTCTATGAAAAATTGTGTTTAAATATGCCTTAAATACATTCAAGAATTTGGTGCAAGTGGGCCTTAATGATATACGGCCATTTTTGCGCAAGAGGAACAATCACGCAGCGTATGCCATCCTGTCAATACGTGTAGATCGGGGCATATATTACAGGGGAATTACACCTTCGCGCTATATACTTCGGCCCTGCTCTTCATCCAGGTATACTTAGTCCAAGCAAAGAAGCGCGAGCAATGGCCAAGGTAATGGACACAGCACTGGGCTGTGGGGACGAGAAGGCACGGGCTTGTTTTACTGGTACATACGTGGCTATTTTTAGATGAGGCCGAGCAGATCTCAGCCCATTAGGCGAAACATCACCTACACACAGACCGAAGGAGCTTATCAGGCTGTAACAATCGGTCTTTAACCCCTTCCCGGCCGTCACCGTAATATTCCATGTGCGTGTGAACGGAGGGACCAAACTGATTTTCAAAAAATAAAAATAGAAGGATTTAGTAGTAGCCTTAAAACAATTGTAGAACAAATCTGGGTAAACTACAGCCCTTAAGGTGCGGTCCCTCAGTCCTCACACACCATCAGCAAGATCTCGGAAAGTACGGTTCCTCAGTCCTCGCACACCTTCAGCCAGATCTCGGAAAGTACTTGAAAAATTAAGATAATGTGACTACAAATATTTAGTTAAGAATTTGTAAAGATATTAACTAAATAAGTGGTCTATAATTTAGTTAATATCTTAACAAATTCTTCAAAGCATCAAAGATAAAGAATTTGTAACGACTTAACTGTGGTCCCTCAAGCCTTGAAAGATAAAAATATTACCGAAACAAATAAATTTTAGTCTAATCTAATCTTAAAGTCTTTTGTAATAATGTAATAAATAAAAAATATCGACGCAATTTGAAGATAGCGATAGTTAAAAAGTGGTCCCTCAATCGTCACATCCACTAATATTTGTGCGTGCTCTAGCTGCTACAAACACTAATGTACTTCACTTTTAGTAAAAAGTTTCTACTAAATAATAGGCATCTAAAATTGTGTATTTCTTTCCTCTTAGCTAAAATGATATACATTTTTTAATCCTATGAAAATGGAGTAGATAGATAGAATATTCTTTATTGTACACCATAATTATTATAACATCTATATATATAAAAGAAGGTCGTTACACAATTTATAACTTGAGAACGGCTGAACCGATTTGGCTGAAAATTGGTGGAGAGGTAGCTTAGAACCAGGAGACGGACATAGGATACTTTTTATCCCGTTCCCGTGGGATGTGATTACAGACCGAATTCCACGGGGGCGAAGCCGCGGGCAGAAGCTGGTTTTAATAAAGGAGTAGTGTGACCACACAATGAAACAGACTATTATTATACTTAATTTATTGTAGCATTAGACAAAACGAAAACAAGGCTGTACGGTTAGATTAATGTCATCATTATAGCAAAAGAAACGCTCGTGCATAAAAAAGTGATATCCTATTGATATTATTAATGCGAAAGTTTGTGAGGATGGATCTGGATAAAATTTGACACAGAGATAAGATAATTTATTTATTTCTCACTTGAACTCTTAATTTCTAACATTGTAAAGCGATATATTGTGGGAGACACAAAAACACATTTTGTTGGAATTATTAATTTACGTAAAAAATTACGCATCGATTTACTATTTACGCTCTGAACCCGACGCAGCAGAAAGCAGTATAGGTACAAAATTTGGCGTCAAGATGTACTGAGTGGAAAGCGCGGTGCGCCGGTAGTCGGCGCTCATATGAAAGCAAAGTTCAGTGCAACGGTTTGTACGAAATTCAATGAGTGCGAAAGAGAAAGTCCGCTTGGCGCGTGAAACGGAAGATTTGTATGAGAAATTAGGCAAATCTGGAGCGGCGCTCTTGCGCGACGTTGCCAAACCTCGACAGAGCGCGGCCCGCCGCGCCGGCGCCACGCGACCACATCGTGCGTTGTTGTCGGTTTGATGTCAACAAATAAAAACAAAAAAAAACGTCCTGGTACGACTACGAATTCACTTTATGAATGAATAACATCGTTGTGCAATTTTTGTGTAAAAATAAAAAGTATTTAGAATAAAATGGATCAATGCAGTGTACTACCTACATATCTTTTTAAAAAACTGTGAAATGACTACCTACTACGTCTCGAACTGAAAGCAAGTGGGCCGAACATTGTTTTAATACAAAAATGTGTTACAAAAACTAAAACCACATTCGTGTTTTTAAACTTGAACAATATCAAAACCCCGTGGTTGTGCGGTTGTGAAAAAACCAACAAATTGTTTTGTGTCCCGTGTCTTGTGTGTTTGGTTCCGGCGGCGCTCGGCGGTGGAGGTGAGTCTGCATGGATTAAAACGGGTGTTGATGATTTAGCGCACCTTTCAACGAAAGTGAAGAAACATTTCAGTCAGAAAACAGAAACAAACAGTCTCGATTTCATATGTTATGTGAAGTGCATTGGCAATTCTGCATCTATCGGGCGACAAGATATTCGTAGTTCGTAGGTACTAGATTCCGGGTAGGTATCGAAAATCTATTATAAAATTTAATGAACGAACCAAATATACCTACCAATATAGCGGACAGATTAGCAGTAGTAGGTAACTATATTTTTTTAAGGGCCATATTTTTTTGTGAACACCCAAGAAAAATTTTCACGAGCCGCCAATGCTCTTAACCTGACCTTTTTAAGAACGGCTGCAACTTGGTTGTGGTACGTTCGTTCCCTTCCAACTCTTCCATCCGTACTCATCATGTATACTCGTTTCGTCCGTATCAGCTCATAATGACAACTTCTCAAAATGACAACCGATCGCAAAATGTCCACTTCTTAAAATGTCAAATTCGCATAATGTCTATTTCTCAAAATGTCCATTTCTCAAAATGACAAATTCTGATAACGTCAACTTCTCACAATGTCAACTTCTTAAAATGACAAATTCGCATAAAGACAACTCCACATACAGTCCGTTTTTTTGGACTTGTCTTTTTTGGTAAACAAACCCTTCCCGATGCGAAAATCACAATTTTTCTTTAATCACGCACTTGATGTAGGAAACGATTTTATTAACACTTACATTATACACATACACTTTAAATTACACCAAAAACTGCTTCGAAATCACTATAAAAGTCTATTATTTTTAATAAAAACGAAATTTTATGTAATTACATTTTCACAGAATAAAATAATCATGACAATTTGACATTTCAAAACTCTAGATTATCTACGAGTTTTAGGGGATGTGACAAAATAATGAATGATTTTGATTTATTTGAATGAGCAAAAAATCCAAAAAGTCCTTATCTTCACAAAAATAATATTGTGTACAATATTATCCATAGCATTTTTTTGCTATTTCGCATACTACCTTTTTAATCATGAACCTTGTGCTGACATTAAAATATAAAATATTACAGATGGAATTAACAAGAATTAGAATTAAGAACAATAATAGTTGTAGCTAGGAATTTTGTCTAGAAGGGGCAGACATTCCGATGCGGACCACAGTGACGACGTTGTTCCCGAGGTGAACGGCGTAGAAATGAGTGGTGGTTGAAGTCTCAAGGCCAGAAGTACTGCTCCAGGACCCGACGGCTTGCATGGCAAAGAGTGGGTCCCGGCCTTGGCAGCTCTCGGGCCTCGATTGAGGTAGTTCCTTAGCGCACGAGGGGCCAATTCCACTCCGATGGAAAACGGGGAAGCAGATCCTCTTTGCAAAGCCGGGACGCCCTGCAGATTCTCCGTAGGCATTCCGATCCTAGTGCTGCTCGTCAATGTGGGCAAGCTAATTGAAAGTCATTGTGGACTGCCTTGTCGGGCACCTGGTGGGGGTGGGTTTACTCTATCGGGTTCAATGATACTGCATCAGATGCACCGAACCAGAGGTTCATAATACATGTGTGTCGGAATCTGATGACTCTTCAGAGCCATCAGATTCTGACAAGTCGTGTATTTTAGAGGAACTACTAATAAATTAATGTTTTGCAGTTGTCGTTTTATTTCTTCATACTCACTTCACACATTCACTTCATATTTAAAATTAAAAAACAAATCAGTACTCGTTAAGGTGAGAATCATTCAGTCTTGGCTAAGAGTATTTAGTTCAGTCATTCATTCATGATTTCCCAACATTATCTAAACCACTATCAATTATCTCTGGTTACTAGGACGCCATATTTGTTTAACAAAAAAGACAAGTTAACTGGGATAGACTGTAGTTTCTACTTTAACAAGATAATTTGAATGTGGTAATAGGTATAGCTAGTTATACATATACTAACTATACATAATATACTGTAATAGGTGTGTCATATTAAATAAAAACAAAAAAAACACCACAATCATCAAAATTTCGCAAAACATAAGAATATGCCTCGTTTGTCTTGTGGTTTCAAGTGCGACCACTACGCTAGAGAAACTCATCTAAATGATTTTTTTATTCCTATGGCGAATCAATGTGTTTTTTTTTAGTTTATATTCTTATGAACATAACATACCATCACGCCTGTATTCCCCGAAGGGTTAGGCAGAGGTGTACTAAGGTACACCCACAGTTCGCCGGTATGTTTAGGTCCCGTGTAATAGGGGGCGAGCCTATTGCCGCTGAGAATTTCATAGAAAAACCTTTCTCTAGCGTAGCGGTCGGACTTGAAACCACAAGACAAACGAGGCATATTCTTATGTTTTTCGAAATTTTGATGATTGTGGTGTTTTTTTTTGTTTTTGTTTAATATGACACACCTATTACAGTATATTATGTATAGTTAGTATATGTATAACTAGCTATACCTATTACCACATTCAAATTACCTTGTTAAAGTAGAAACTACGTGGAGTTGTCATTATGCGAATTTGTCATTTTAAGAAGTTGACATTGTGAGAAGTTGACGTTATGAGAATTTGTCATTTTGAGAAATGGACATTTTGAGAAATAGACATTATGCGAATTTGACATTTTGAGAAGTGGACATTTTGCGATCGGTTGTCATTTTGAGAAGTTGTCATTATGAGCTGATACGGTTTCGTCATCCATCCTCTCTATATGCCCAAACCACTTTAACATACCTTTCTCAATCTTTGTTACTACACCTTCTTTCACACCACACCGCTCCCTTATCACACTGTTTCTCACACTATCTTTCAAAGTTACCCCACACATACTTCTCAACACTCTCATCTCTACAGCATGTCTCTTCTGCCAACCCAACTTTCACTACCACACATTAGTGTCGGCGCCAACACACCCCCAATTACCCGTGCCTTTTCGGACACTCTTCGGCTATTCATGAAAGTGTGTAGCGCCCCATTCACTTGATTACCGGCACTCACTCTCCTTTCAATTTCACTCTCATGTTTACCATCCCTAGTGAACATAAAAACCAGATATACAAACTCTTTTACTTGTTCCACTCTTACGCCACCTATCAAAATATTGCACACTGTCATAATTTCTTCCCTTTCAAAAACCATAACTTTCGTATTACTTACATTCACTTTCATTTCCTTATTCCTAAAATCGCCATCTAAAATTGTACTATCTCCTGTAACTCCTGCTCCGACGATGTAAGGATAACTTGATCATCGGCATAAAGGAGACATTTGACAAGTAACTCATTCATTCTTAAACCACATTCACTGACTTTCAAATCTTTCAGAAAACTGTCCATGAATAAGTTGAACAGCCACGGTGACGCTACACACCCTTATTGATGCTGAACCATTCAGTGTCTTCATAGAGATTTCAGTGCACGAATCAGGCCCACCATACAGTCAATCCACCCCATACATACAGTACTGACCACAATTCATTCCTTATTACTCTATCATAGGCCTTTTCTAAATCCACGAATGCGCAGTAGACTTTTTGGTCTTTGGCCAAACATTTTTCAGCTACGCATCGCAAAGAAAAGACCTGGTCCATACACCCCATACTCTTCCTAAATACCGCTTGCACATCTAGTAAGAGTATGGGGTGTATGCATCAGGTCTTAAATGAATAAACTAGTAATTTTAAAAAATATTGGTAATTCCATCATCCATCATTCCAAATAAAACGAACAAGATTATGATATTTAATAAGGTACTTCAAGTTTGCTTTCGGAAACAGCTGTTGTCAAAAAAAATCTTCTTTTATCTACGGATATCTATGCACCAGCGTTTCTTTTGCTATGATGATAACATTTATCTAACCGTACAGCCTTGTTTGGTTTTGTCTAATGCTATAGTCATTCTATCTCTCGAAGTCCTGTATGATGACCTTTATATAATTGAAATAAAGTTCAAATTTCAATAATTTAACGGCCTTCGTGAAAAAGAATATCTATACAATAAATGAAGTATAATAGTAATCTGTTTCATTGTGTGGTCACACTACTCCAACTATTTTCATAGGATTAAAAAATGTATATTATTGCAGCTAAGAGGTATGAAATACACGATTTTAGATGCCTATTATTTAGTAGAAACTTTTTACTAAAGTTAAGTACACTAGATTGTCTGATTTCCCTCCCACCTAGCAGCTAGAGCACGCACAAATATTAGTGGATGTGACGATTGAGGGACCACTTTTTAACTATCGCTATCTTCAAATTGCGTCGATATTTGTTATTTCTTTATTACAAAATGCTTTGAAACTCTTACTAAAACTTTATGTAGAAAAAGAAACAGTTAATTTATTTGTATCGGTAATATTTTTATCTTTCAATTGTGGCTTGAGGGACCACAGAATATGTAACGACTTCACTCGTTATATATTCTTTATCTTTGATGTTTTGTGGTCTATTATTTAGTAAATATCTTTACTAAATATCTGTAGTCACAATACCTTAATTTTTCACGTACTTTCCGAGATCTGGCTGATGGTGTGTGAGTACTGAGGGACCGCACTTTAAGGGCTATAGTTTTAATATATTTGTTTACAAATTCCCAGATTTGTTCTACAATAGGGTATTACACCATTTTTTGAAAACTGTTTTAAATTAATCCTTAGATCGTAATGAACCAGTAGAATTTTTATTTCAGTTTTATAAAACCGAAAAATGCCTTAAAAACTAATTTTAATTTATGATTTTGTATTTTCGAGCGGAAACGCTAGCCGCCATGCTACTTCGGCTCGTAACATCACTTCGTTAGTAAACAATACAACTGCAAAAGACCAAGTAACGTCAAGTAACTATCGGAGTGACATCACGTCGGAATACAATATGGTGGATGGCGTTTTAGACATTTAAAAAACAGATTAAAAAGACGATTTTTGAAATTGAATTATAAAATTTACATTGCATTTTTATAAATAAATACTAACGTTTCCCGTTTTTTTTTTAAATCTAACATAAACATGAATTTTTATATCTTTTCTTACATGGTGTAAAATACCCTATTGTTTTAAGGCACTACTAAATCCTATTATTTTTATTTTTTGTCCATTGTGGTCCCTCAGTGCACACGCACATAATATTCCGTGTTTTGATGTAGATGCCCGTGGCGCTAATCCCGTAACTACGTAATGTCCAATTCTTGACTACATAAATAAAATATGAATAAATGTTATATTATTTATAATGCTTCAGGATATGTACTTTACAACACTACAACTTTAAAACTCATCGTTGATTTTTATTTTATGTATCATGAGTGTTTTATTTTTCATCAATCCATTATACCTATTGCCCACTGGCACGGCTCTCCCCTAAGATTTAAAAAAGATTCGTACGATGTCGCAGGCAAGCGCAGTAGAAAAATCTTGCAGGGAAAGGGTTAAAAACTTGCAAAGCATAAAATTTGCTGGTGGGTGCTAATTATTAGGCGTCACCATATATTTTGCAAAAAGTGTTTACCCAACAGCCGACTCAGACTCGGAGTAGAAAACCGCAACCACAAATCTTCAATAGTATTGACATGCTACCTTTCTCCAATAGGTGATTACAATTTTGGAAGACATGCGGGTCGGCTTCAGGCCGACTAGGTGCTGCCGCTGCTAGGCAGCCGCGGCCGCCGCGCCTGCGCAGGCCGGAACACCTACGCGCATGCCCCCAACGTCCACAGTCCGTTACCTCTACTACTACACTACGTCTCGAAGTTACATAATGGCAACGCAACGCAATCATTTTTTATACGGAACCAAATTATAAAATGAAAACGCAAAACATTTAATTATCACATATTGCGTTACGCAGCTGAACCTATACAATTTTAAGGGGCCGCCCTCCCCCTGCCTCTTGCCGCTCTAACAATAATCACAACCAGTCACAGATCCTGTACCTTTCTCCATGTGTATTTGTTTCCGGAGCTTGGGAACATTGCGGAAGCGCCCCCCAGCGGTATGATCTGTAGATATTTCCCCCTAAACTTGGTAGTCATGGTGAACTCCTGCCAGCACTGCCAGCCCGCCTGCCCCTCGCAGAACTGCGCTACCATCGGCGGATGATGGGACACCTGACCACAAACAATTTTGAATTTAAGTAGCCAAAATTTAGTTTAATGACATATAGTGCTAAAGGCTAGTGCTGGAAGGAAATGGGACAAAAAGGCAGGGAGAAGTAGGATAATTTTTAAGGACAAGCTTTTCCCTTGTGCATTATCAGAGAATTTAAGAAAATTCCAATATTGCTTAGTTGTAAACTAACTAGTAAATTCGATTTTATTTACCGCATCTACGAGTCATTCAGTAGATGAAAATAAATTAATCAACAATAACTTTTTAAGTGGTAACTCTGCTGCCAGGGTTTATCTGGAGATTGCACTCCAGATAAACCCTGGCAGCAGAGTTACCACAATGGTCAATGTAGCACTGAAACTACTGCGCGTAACTATGTGAGACGAGTAGTGAGTAGACGCTAACAACTAGTGATGTCACTGGTGTTGCTAGCGTCTACACTGCAGGCTAGATGTCGCCTGCCGACGACCCCTATGCTTGTTTGTTATCTTACGACAATAAAAATAACACTTCATACACTTACAGTTCTGACGAAACAACCGTGCCTCAATCTAAACTAATATAAAGAGGATTTGAATTTTTGGATGTTTGTTTGTAATGGATAAAATAAAAAACTACTTGTTTTCAAATTCTTTAACCATTAGAAAGCTACATTATCAGCTAGTGTCATAGGTTATATTTCAGTACGAATAGGATTTCAGTCTAAAATAATGGTATTCGTAAAGCAAGCAGTAATAAAGGCACTACCGAGCTGCTTTATCCGCATGCGCTAACTCATGCATAAATACTATGTACTACAAAGATATTGGTCTTTAAAAGATCTAAGACAAAGATCGCGGAGTCATAAACATGATTTTTTATAAATCATCCACTCTAACGTTTGTTTTTAAAGATATCATCTTGAAAATAGTAATCGGTTTCAGAATTTTTGGATTTAACAATATAAGGATTCATTTTTTAGTTTTTTTAATAGGAACATCACAAGTGATATTGTTATATTATTTCATTAAATAGGTAATAAATTTATAATTTAACATAACGGCACTTCAGGGCACGAGTGAAACCGGGGGTAACAGTTAGTATAAGGTAAGAAAACTAATAGTGAAAGGTTTACATAGTGCCATCTTAAAGTGAAATATCTTTTTAGGTGTATTTTATTAATTGCTTCCCTGAATGCAGTTTAGCTACTGGTAACCATGGCGTGTGGTACGGAGCCTAAAGGTCTTAAGAGAAAGTAAGGGAAAGGGTTAAGGGATGTGCCTTGTCTACTAAATATTCAAAAGAGAATCCACTTGCCTGTTCGGATATCGACCGCCAGCCGAGATCCGCCATACGATCGCATTCGAACGTCTCACCGAGCAACGGGTTAAACGGCTTGTTAGTTCTGAAATAACACACACAACAACAGATGAGTACAAATCACATTTTGTAAATGATATAATAATTAAATAAATTAGGGTGTACATTAGTATGCCTCTGCCTAACCCTTCGGGGAATACAGGTGTGATGGTATGTTATGAAATAAATTAATAATAATTGCAACTTGTGTATGATATATTATATTAGTAGCTTAATTTTAGTAGTTATAATAATTATTCAAGTTAGCGTGTCCTGTAGACACATGGCCCTCCTCTAACTTTATCCATATTTTGTTTTTCTTTGGCAACACTTAACAATAGTGGGCCTGTCACTTTTTTTAAATCGTCTGCTCATCTTTTATAGTCCTTTCCTTTTTTCCGCTTGTTTTCAGTGCCAGGAACCATTGCATTATGATTTTTGCCCACTTTTCGTTTGGTTCCGCTACCTCCATTTAGCTTGTTATACGAGCTTTTTTCCTGAGATCTGTAGCTCGTTTCTTGTCTATCTTTTTACATCCCACAATACTTCTCTCCGTGCTTCTTTGACAGATTATTAGGTCTTGATGTATTTTTTGTGTTGCCCATGTTTTGCAGCCATATGTTAGAGAGTATTTTATTTAGTTTTCTTTCTACTCAGGAGCATTGGTTACCCTTCATGATGTCGGATTATATATATGACATATTATATATGATTATATTATATGACATTATATCGGAATCATGGGTATGTGAATCTAACGACCTCCAAATGACGTTCACTGTAGTGGACATCAATTATTTTTAAAATAATCTACAACATTCATAATTTTGTGACCTCATCTGTTATATAAATATACACATACTTTTAGAAAAAAAAATTAGTTGTCAATTATCATACAAAAATTAATTATTACATATTGAGTTTAGAGTTTAGTTTAAAAATCCTAAATTTGGAAAAATAAAGTTGTGTGGCAGTTATGTTAAACCATGCATAATCATGAATATAGACTTTCTAAATACATAATAGTAATAATTGAGAATAGCGTCGTTGTTACCTGCAAGCAGTGGTTGCGTAGGAGGAAACGGTGAATGCGGCGACATAAGCGAGTTGCTGCGCGGGGTCAGAGAACTTGGCCGCCTCGTCCAGCACGCTCGAGTACTCGTAGTCCTCCGTCAGGCGCTGCAGCATCGACAGCGGCTCACTGAAGTTCACCGGAATAGGGATCTTCGACAACTCTTTACCTGTTAAAACATGGCAATCATATTCATTTATCTACTAACGAAAGCCTCACTATCAGTAAAGTTATATGTTTTACATTGAAAACATATATTTTTTTACTTTTATTTAGTGCGTATTACTGGGGCTGTACTGGTAACTAATTATGGTAACACAAAAGTTTCAGGTGTAACTATTTACGAGATAATGTTTGGGGTATATAAGCACCTATACAATTCTTCATAATGGACCAAAGACTGAGCGGATAGTTGGGCTTGTCCGGGACGCGCGTCCGCCGCGGGTGTCCGTCTATCAGTATCGCCTGCGTGTTCGACACATGTGGCTGAAAACACGAAGAAAAACACGTTTAGTATTGACTTCTTGAAATAAATATGTAGACACATAAAAACGTACTAAGTCGAACTAATACCGTATAATATCGAACGAAACACTTTAAATCCACTTTTATCATGCGTAGGTACTGCTGAAATGTGGAATGCGCTTCCCGAGTGGGTCTTCCCCGATAGATATCATATGGGTCTCTGTCTTTAAACGAATAGGTTTCTTATCGGCAGCGCGCTCCATCGTAGGCATCAGTATTGCTTAAGGCCGATCATTCACCTGAACTCTAAGGGACATTAGACCTGAGTATTTGATATGAATTTCAGCTTGATAATTCGACGCGTTCCTGAGAAATGGGTCGTGACCGACAGACAGACAGCTAAGTGATACTTTATGGGTTCCGCTTTTTCCTTTTGAGGTACGGAACCCTAAAAAACAAGTAATTTGGATTAATTATCAGCAGTTCAATTATGATTCTTATATTTATTTATTTAACTCTTTATTGTACACCAAAAATACAAATTAAAACACATCTATTTTACAAATAATGTACAATGGGCGGCCTTATCGCTTAAAGCGATTTCTTCCAGGCAACCAAAGTGATTTGAGCACTGGACAAGAAAAAGGGCTATATATTATATTACTTTTCTTAGGTTTTTACTTGTGGCGTTACAGTAAATCGGATTAAATAAACTATGGTGGTTAATACTTTAACATGTTCACAAGCGCACTCACCCATACTATGATGTCTTGTGTTTTAGGCACGACGGCGCCGCCCTCGGCGGTAGTTTCTGGTTCTGAACCACCCATTACACTCTCGGCTCGGTCCTTATCTTCCACGAAAATTACCTATCGATATACATTTACAGATAAGTCAATAGTTATGACATGAGGCTTGTCCTATGCACACAACATAATAACATCCTCTTGTTGTTACCCTCATAAACATAAAAATATAAAACTTCTTATAGCTATAATATGTTTTGTCTTGTTTTAACATGTGATATTCTGTGATAGAGAAAAGACAAAACATATTATAGCTTTATGAAGTTTATGACGTCTTATATCTTCATGAATAGGAAATGAAGTCTTAAACCAAAACTAGTAATTACTGCGCTGATTAATCGATCCGCAAAGTTAAGCTGCGCTTGACATGGTCAGTCTATGATTGCATAACCATTAATTCATAACACATTAAAGCCCCTTCGTGCCTCAAACACAAAGCTGTCGGTGCCGGTTGTCATACGAAGTCCTACAACCATCGTAAGTAGTAGTTAAAAACCCAGAAAGCCTGCTCTCAAATTGAGTTGTCCAGGGGTCGCCACCTACAAGGCTAAGTGCTTTGGTAGCCCGAGTAAACCGGCTGTGCCATTTTCACTATGTTATAACGTTGGAAGACTGCCCTTTCTCGAGGAGCTGGGGTGATCAGAATTAACATTCATTCCCATTTGAACGTAAAATACGCGCTACGTTCAGCTAGAAGTTGACCCCAACAATATCATCATCTCTGCCAAAAGAAGTCCACTGCTGAACAAAGGCCTCCCCTAAAGACTTCCACAAGGACCGGTTGTATGTCGCCTGCATCCAAAGACTCCCAGCGACCTTCACCAGGTCGTCCGTCCATCTCGTTGGAGGTCGTCCCACACTGCGTTTTCCGGTGCGCGGTCTCCACTCGAGAACCTTTCTGCCCCAGCGGCCGTCAGTTCTACGAGCTATGTGCCCCGCCCACTGCCACTTAAGCCTGGTAATCCTTTGAGCTATGTCGGCAACTTTAGTTCTTCTACGGATCTCCTCATTTCTGATTCGATCGCGTAAAGAAATGCCGAGCATAGCTCGCTCCATAGCTCGCTGAGTGACCTTGAGCTTTCTTATCAGACCCACTATGGGTCTGATAAGATGGGTCCCAACAATATAATACACATATTTTACAAACAAAAAACTTAATTTGTAACATTTAAAACAAAATTATCCATGTGTAAAAGATAAACTTATATACAAAAATTAAATTAAGACTGACCTGTTGAGTCTCAGTGACGGTTTCACCCTCAGACTCATCTGAACTTTCACCACTTTTTACTTTATTTTTCCTATTTACCTGTAAATTCACACACAAGACAATGAACATCAAGCATGATTCACTCTGTAACAACTCTTATTATAATACATATAATGAGTGATAATTAAAATTGACACAAAATATATAAATAAAAAAGTTATAATAGTATTTGTTTTGGTATCAGATAACATACTTGTAAAAATGGATATAACATTACATAACACACAATGTCCCAAATCCCATGGGATTTGGGACATTGTGTGTCTGCTATTACATGTAATAGCAGACGAGCCTATTGCCATTAACCGGGCACAAATTACTGACTCCCAGCTGCTACTGGGAATTTCCCTAAAAACCAATAAAACTTTGATCAACCTGGAAATCGAACCCAGGACTCTAGCGTAGCAGTCGCACTCAGGACCACTGGCTAATGAGGCAGTTATTGTCTAAATCACACATTTCTATATTATTCTTGTGGTTGACAAAAAGAGACATTTATTAAGTACACAATTTTGTACTTAAAAAAACTCACCCATTGCACTACCGACGTGAACCCACTCGTAACACAAGCATTTAGCTTAGCACGAAGGGTTAACAAGAATACTAGTAATGTGCGACCCACATTGCTAGTAATCTTTTAAAAAATAAAATATTTGTAGTATTATAATATGTGGACAAATATGGTGGAAGTCCTGGATTCAATTCCAAGGTTGAGAAAAATATTGATCCAAGTCTCATCAACCACTCGAAAGTTTGTTTGTGGCGATTAAGGCTGATCGTTTCGCTGAGCCCGCCAAATTCAAATTACAATTGGTTTTTGAAATTTGTAGGGTTCTAACACATTCTAGACTCCTAGCTGTAGTAATTGCAACATTAGCTATACAATATTCACAACTGAGCATTAAAAAATTTGCTTAATAAACGTTAAAGAAGCTAAAAGTAGTGTCAATCGTCAATTTTGGCCAAAATTGACGATACAATATCGGTTTACAAGCAAAGGTTTTAATTCTCAGTTACGAATATTGTATAGCTAATGTCGCAATTACTACAGCTAGGAATTGTAATTTGAATTTGGCGGGCTCAGCGAAACGATCAGCATTAACAGCAATAAGCGCCTGCTATCACATGCGACCTTATTATACCAGTGAACTGTGAATGTGGATTTGTACACCTCTTCCTAATCCTTCTGGCAACACAGATGTGAAGATATTTATGTTATATTATAATTTTAAAATTTGCAATATTATCTGATCAACATTATATAGCGACCAGATTTAACCACCTGCACCCAGGAATGGGGTAATTCTACTTGTCGTATTTATTAACTTTCCTTATGAACGTGAAGAACACGACGATTTTCCATACAGTATGCTTTAATGTGATGTCTTCTTTTGTATAGGAAGATATATATACATACATATATGTCTTAAGAATAGGGTATAAATTCCTTGAGAAATCTCAAACAATACAATACGTAAAGAGAAGGCGTAGTTTGCTCTACAAGGGCCGTGTATTAATAAGAGCTTGTTACACCTGTAATTATTTTTGTTTTTTGGGGCTGTGTCCACCTTTGTATCTAAAGTTGTTGCCTGGGGCCCCATATCATTGATACTGCTGATATAGCGGTAGCTGCGCTCCTGGGATAGAATCATCCCTTTAACGAGTACAGGTGACTAAGTCAGCACTGTATAATTATGCATTGTTACATAAACTATCTGTTTGCCAAATTCCATCCAAAGCCAACATTTAAAATGACATGCATGACTACCAAACCTACCTACCCTTTTATAATCCTACTGCAAATTATGACATTTCCATTCTGTTGTTGTGGTTATTATATATATTATCTTATTCCTTCTTCTTTGCTTAATATAACTAAAAATTACGTTATTATGAACTCTGAATTATTAGTGAGTTTTTTTTACAGACAAAATTGGGAACTCACTGGTACTTTTATTACAAATGAAGTCTTTTCATCCATACTTGAGGTGACTCCCTCTTCCACTGCATCAAAGAACTCATGATCCTCATCCTCAGTGTCGTTGCCCTGTCCTGCGCCGTTGCCACCTGTGCAAAAAGCATATAATGGAACACAATACCCTAGAAATATAAAGTTGATACATGTTATTATATTATATCAGTGAACACAAACATACAATCACACCTGTAATCCCAGAAGGATAGGCAGAGGTAATAATGTCTCTACTGCCTCAATGGTTTAGTGGACTTATGTAAGTGCTAAAGCTGTGCAATAGAACCTGGAAACGTTGGGAATCAAATCCAACACCACTAGGTACTGTGTTCATGGTTGAGCAGTGTAGAAGTATTTTTTTCAATGAATTTCTCAGTAGAATAAAGAATGAATTTTAAGATTGGAACAATAGTTGAATTTAAAACATTATTCACCACAGATTATAGGTACCATGTGCACAGCTGTATTATTTCATTTTTGATTATGATGATCCAAATTCTTTTGTAAAATTTTTGGAGATTTGTTTAAGAAGTGTTGTTTCGCTGCCACAAATAACTAAAATATTGATAATACACATTAAAACAACTGTATTTCAAAATATTTACTAATTGTTTAAGCAAAAATTTGGCCTTTTTTCCCTCTATTTGTTCAAATCAAATCAAATCATATATTTGCCTGAAATATTTTCCATTTCCACCAATTGTTCCACTCTAATGATATATCTCTATCTCAATCTATCTCCATGGGGATTCTAAATGTTCATTTTACTAATAATCCTATGCTAATCTAATAATTACCTAGTCCTATTGTTTGGTTGTGGTGATTCAACAAAATATTTTTGAAATTAAGTTACAGTAAGAAAAATCATGTTAATAATAAATTTGAAATGACTAATCACACTTAATGATATACTGGCTTAACTAAAAACTGTCCATTTTTAGAAGACCATGAAAAAGTTGTGTGTATAATAAGGCCCTTGGTCTAGTTATTGGCTCAGTTCCAAAACAAAAACATAACTAGTTATATGCAAAAAAAGGTTATACTATTTTGAGTGTAAATATTTTTTATGTCCCAATAAAATTTATATATTATTAAGTGTACAAATAATGTAACTAAATGTTATTCTATTAATTAATTATTACTGGGAGTTATTTAGCTCAGAAGTAATATAGTACATAGTTTACAGTACACAAAAAAACAATAATACAGGGATAAGTACTAAATACTGACAATGCTGTTTGAATACATAATACTCAACATTAATTAAAGCAATAGATAAATAGGTACATCACTTTGTTCATTCCTTTGTGAATAAAATGTATTGACTAAATAATTATAGCACCATTGAAATACATTAGTCATTTCTTTCTTGCATGAACTGTTAAATTTTTACCTACAATGAGAGAAAATGCTATTATCCAGTTAGCATGCAGTCATAAAAACAATGCACTGATAACTTAACCATTTCTTATTTTGCTCAGCTACTATGCATGACAGTTTCATTAAGTATAACCATGTATGTTGTGGTATAATGATGACTTTTTTATAAAGAAGAAAAGTCCGCTGAAATAAACTTGAAGGCTGTCAATATATAGATATAGCATTCAGTGAGGTTTTTGCATTATTTAAAATAATTGCACTTACCACCCATGATGTTGTATCGCTATGGAGAATTCAATTTATCATAGTTGTAATATTGAATAAATAACAAAAAGCTAGCTACACAAGGCCAAGATCACAATACACACGTTTAAATATGTGATTTTGTTAAAAAGAAGACTAACTGAATAGTGCACTGCCAAATGACAACACTCATTTGCGAGACGATAATTAAATAAACGAATTGAGAACAACCAATTACAAACTGTACATAATGCGTTGAACTGAAAAACAACAACCTTGGAATCACCAAAAAATTCGTCTACAATAGAACGACATACATAAAAACTATTCGTTTCGCTTTGAACCAATTTTACGTACCGAAACAAAGTAATGCTTAGTTTTTATCATACATTTTTGTGTTTTTACCACACACCATATAATTGTTATTTAATTTCTAATAAAATTTGTAAATAAGAGAATTTCAACCCAAAACATAGATTTCTTTTCGATTTTGCATCGGGCGGTCCGACCATCCGTCACCGCAAATCACTCGTCCTCGTCACGTCACTTTTTTTTTTAATATTTTTTTATTCATGACCATAAATACAAGTCTTTCAGTCGGAAACTCGAAACGGAAACTCGAAAACACTGTCTGTGACCTGCACAAACAATTAGTGTTGCCACTTCGAAGAAAAAAATATACCTGGTTTTGATCTGAAATTTTCTCAGAATTGGGATATTTTTAACTAAAAAAATCCCTAGAATTCACTAAATATATTAAAATAAATACATGAATGATGTAATTAAAAACATATATTAAACGTCAGATTAACACGTGGAAAGGCTAAAAATTAATATTCAATACTTCGATAGGTATTTCTTCATCATTTTGTTTTGGGTTTACCGACGTAGAAGGCTGAGATGGATCATTTTGGTCCTTTGACTATCTATCCCTGGACAAGTAACGCGCTTAATTCTATGAACAAAAAAGTCTGTCTGGTGCGGGGGAAGGAAACACTACATAGACATTGCTGCACACATACTCAAAATCACTTTGTATCGCTACGAACTCACACATATCAAAATCTTACCATACAGGTCATATACATCAACATACAAGAATCACAGAACAAAGAATACACGAAATGTTGTGTTTCATAAAGATCTTATAATGACTTTCGGAGACAGTCAATAACTAATAGCTAATTAGAGAGTCAAGGCGGGAAAATTAAAAGTGCACATTGTCGATTTTATATTATTTTTCAAAACTTGAATTTCTCCGAAGTTTAATGTGTAATTAGGGTGGATAATAAACCATTAAGTGTTCGTGAACGTGTGAGAGTGTAGGCAAACGATATAAAATTGAAAATCGTGACTTTTTGGGTTCACCTAAACTCCATCGAAGCCTCAATAAAGTTTCTACCGTTTTAGTGGGGCAACTGAACATTATACTTGACACTGGCGAACACAAAAAGTTTGGTGCCATAATAAAAAAAAAGAATACACCGAAATAGTAAGTGGGCGTAACCCCGTTTCCACTTATATGCGCTAACCTCTCAGGTGCTCACGGGCTACAATCTTAGAGCAAAATCTACTGGCATTAGTGTCTATGGGCTCAAGAATAGATTTTGACAACTACCTCACCCCCCTCCCTTACGAATTCCCCTCGGTCGCCTAGATATTTTATTATTTTGCAAATCTTATTTGCCGCCATTTTTTTGTAGATAACCAACCAATTAGATTTTATCAAATTATGTTTTTCGTTGATTTGATCGTATGCACTTGTATCATTGTATGTATTGTAATACTTTTTGCGCTATGTTCAACAAGTGCTGTGCTGTAACAGTAGATGAAAATCTGTCGAATTGTTGTGATTTCCTTTCCAACTGTGTAGTGTTTGCCGTGTGACGAACAACAAAAAGTTCTAGTGGACGAGTTCCGCAAACTGTATGTTTCAGAGAATAAATTTGAAAAGCGATTTTTGACCGAAATATCTCTTCTTCGGGTCGTAAGGTTGGATAAGCCAACTATATTATTATACTCTTTGGATAAGCCCAACATCAATAACAACTATTGAGGAGATTGTTACTTTATAACTACACTAATTATTTACCTAAGTACTTACTGCGCCTAACATCGAAACTAGTAGGTAAGTTGAAATAACAATAATATTCTTATTTCTGAGTCTAGGGATATCATCAATATCATATTCTACGACAACCTAATAATCAACACATTATACCTATGCTGTTAAAAAACCTGCATGCTTAGAGCTTGTCATGCAGTCTTCTTCCACTTTACGTACCACAACTTCATTGATAGTCTTATTCGTATCTTGATATCTTCTGAATATTTTATTTTATTTGAAGTATGTTCTGTACAAGGTAAGCATAGCTGTACTTTTCTAGTACACTAAGCTGACCTCTCATTATATAAAAAACTTATATTTTTAATTTGTTATGTACAACTTTATTTAAAATGTTTGTTTATTTCAGATTATTATCAACCCTCTACTTTCAATACCTATTGAAGATAAACAATATCAACTAATATTTTGACATGGAGAAGAATGTTAATATTTTCTGGATTTGGAATATTGAAGGGTAAATTGCCTCATTTATGCAATAAAAGGTATAAAGGTAAAATGGGTAAAATGTACCTGACTACCGGACTATGATAAAATGGAAAATAAAAAAATATAAAGTATTCTTTCTTTTATTTATATCCTATTTCAATAGTTATAGGTTAGTTCAAATGTTAATCTGAAGTCTTAATTTGAAGCATTAATATGGAAAAGAATATTAAAAGCCTTTTATCCAGTTTCATCTAAATAAAGCCAATAGCCTTATATTCGATACCTACTAAAAAGTGCTTTAAAAAATTAAAAAGGAATTGTGTAAGAAATGTCTTTATAATCTGTGCTTGTCAAATTCTATTCTTGAGGTTTCGTAAGGCCGATTTTTTTTCTTCGGAGATTGTCGTCTGATGCGTATGCATCTCTTAGTAGTTTGTGCAGGTGCTGTATAAAGTGCTCTCAGTCGCGGTCACAGAAATTCAGCGCGCACACTAGCGTCGAAAACATTAAAAATTTAAAAAAATATATAAGTGTGCTCTCTTGTTCCATTTTAAATTGCAAAAATCATAGCCGCACTAAAAATTTATCTCATGGAGGGATTTTGATTCATTGGGAAGTATTATTTTAAGTTTTATTACAATAAAATGATGAAATAAGTTTGAATTTTCTTCCGCCAAACATAGCACATCAATTACAATCTAAAGTACTTAATCCCTATTTTTATGGAGATAGCATTCATTCTTTTACTGGGAATCAATTGTTCTAGAATGTTTGCTTACATAACCAAATTGATTCCGCTATTCAATTAGTGCATGCAATATTGATAAAATTTTATCAGCATCTAAGGTTGTTGGTAGCCAGTAGAACCATAATAATACTGATGCCAAAATATCCCGCCGCGTTCGTCTTTAAATCACTCAGGATCTTTGCAATTTGTGATTGGGTTGTAGGTGTTAAGTGAAAGGTTGAACTATTATATCGTCGGAACTCGATCGAGGACGTTACCGATTCAATAATCGAGTATAAAATTATCGTTTAGTTCAAGCATGCACTCCGCACGAGACTACCCGCACTCCCCACGAGACTAGCAATTTTTTTTTTATTATCAATATCAGCCTTCTTCTAATAAACGTAAGATTTAAATTTGAAATATCCATCAAAATGTCATTTTTTGATTTTCAATTATACATCATCCAATAGGATGTCACCATTTATGATTTTCAATTATAGGTCTTAATGCAGAATTACCTTTTTCATCTTTTTTTGGCAATTATAGGCCTTATAATATATTATCACTTAATGCTTAAAACTCGGATTTTGAAAAGTGTAGCAAGTTTAAGTCCCTCGTTTGTTTTGTCATTTTAATAGTGTGTTTACGATTTCGAATCGATATCGATATTATTTTCGTGTTCAATGTAAGACCAAATTATAATAATAGGGTATTACACCTTTCTTTGAAAACTGTTTTAAATTAATCCTTAGATCGTAATGAACCAGTAAAATTTTTATTTCAGTTTTATAAAACCGAAAAATGCCTTAAAAACTATTTTTAATTTATGATTTTGAATTTTCGCGCGGAAACGCAAGCCGCCATGCTACTTCGGGTCGTGACGTCACTTCGTTAGTAAACAATACAACTGAAAAAGACCAAGTAACTTTAAGTAACTATCGGAGTGACATCACGTCGGAATCCAATATGGCGGATGGCGTTTTAAAACAGATTAAAAAAGACTATTTTTGAAATTGAATTATAAAATTTACATTGCCTTTTTATAAATAAATACTAACGTTTCTCGTTTACTTTTAAAAAAATCTATTATAAACATGCATTTTTATATTTTTTCTTGCATAATGTAAAATACCCTATTGCTAAAGATCACTAAAGATGAATATCATGAATTTATTATATCACTATATTTTTATAAAATTTAATAAAATAAGATTTTTGGAAATGACGTAACTAAGATTATTGATTATTTTTGATATCCAGTGCTATTAGATATTTTATTTGTTACTTTTTCAGATCTACAAAAGACCTTCATTTAGTAGGTGTGATTGATAAATATTAGCTTAAGCCGCTGGGGATAAATGTGTTGACAAAAGAATTTAGAAATTAACATATGTAAATCGTATTTTAAAAATAATTGAAAATGATTTCTAAGATACGGTACGGTTTGAAGGTCTGGGGTTTCTTTTACCGCTTAGGTGGCAAACCAGCACATGGCCCGCCTGATGGTAAGTGGTTACCGTAGCCTATTATATGAACGCTTGCAACACCTGGGGTATCACTCGCCCGTTGCCGACCCTGTAACAATCTTTTCACACCCGGTAGACAACCCACAACACCGGTACCCCCATTGCCAACATAACGCTTCCTCGCGGAGCTCTGGCGATCTAGCTCACCGTTCGGAACACAATATGTTATGTTCCTAACGGTGAGCAAGATCGCCAGAGCTCCAGTGTACCAGGTACAGGTACACTGCTATGTTATTTGGCTACTAATTTCTGCAAAGTGTAGGTATTTCCCCAGTTGGGCAGCTCCAATTGTAAGTGGAGTTATTCAATTCCACTATGCCCTGCCTCTCGGGGTGTTTCTTCAAACACATTATTTTCTTTTTTCGATATCCGGCTCAAAGAAATAACGAGAGTACGGAACACGACATACCATCACGTCTTTATTCCCCGAAGGGTTAGACAGATGCGTACTTAGGGGGCGAGCCTATTGCCATTAATCGGGCATCAAACCTTAATTTTATAGAAAAACTCCAATAACACTTTGCTCGACCGGGGAATCGAACCCAGGACTTCAGGCAAAGAAAAGAATCAAACTAATTGGTATGAAAGTATTTGTAACAAAACGTCCCCAATATCCGCTCTATCTATACTAATATTATAAAGAGGAAAGATTTGTATGTATCAATGTATGTAACAAATAAACTCAAAAACTACTAGGCCGATTTCGGAAATTCTTTTACCATTTGAATGCTACATTATTCAAGATAGTATGTAGTTATCTATACCTAAATAGTTTCTTTGTTTTGTATTTAATTAGCATGCAATGAGAGCATTGCATTGAAAATAATTATGACGCAAGATGTTAAAAAGGTGTGTATGGATGATTTTAATTCTGCAAATAAATATATTTTTTATTTCTCTTTTAAAAAAGCTTACTAGCAATGCGGGTCGCACATTACTAGTATTCTTGTTAACCCCTCGTGCTAAGCTAAATGCTTGTGTTACGAATGGGTTCACGTCAGTAGTGCAATGTGTGGGGTTCGAACCGGCAACCACATGATCGCAAGTCCGACGCCCTAGCCATTAGGCTACCGCCGCTTTCAATATAAAAATAATTAAATTACATATAAAAATAATTTGTAATCGTGGTTACGTTTTTATCCATTCTTCCTAAAATAATCTATCGATATAAAATATCGACATAGTATAATAATATCTTCCTATAGATAGATAGTCAAAGCCTTTAACACCCGGAGTGGATTTAACGTTTTACGTTCATCACCATAGCGGATTGATGTTTAGCTGTCTTGTAAAACTGTGTATTTCAGCGTGAAATGGAATGCTGCAGTGTAAATTTTGGCTACAAAATTCGGCGCTAGGGACGTTAAGTGGCATATCAATAGTAAGCTCGTCAAGTTAAGGCGGATCGTTCACCTGAGCCTGCCAATTTCAAATTTCAATTTGTTTTTCGCTATTTGTAGATCTGTTACACATTTTAGATTCATGATAGTAGTAGATAGATAGATAGAGTATTCTTTATTGTACACCATAGGATTGAGCGGAGATACAAAACAAATGTTATAAGAGTAAGTACAATTGGCGGTCTTATCGCTAAATGCAATTTCTTACAGACAACCATTGGATGGACATGAGTTGAGTAGATAAGTCAATGGGCGGTTGCAGGTGTACATACTTACTTGCAGGTGTGCATTGTTTGCTCCTTGTAGGTAGATTTCTTTTTATTTTTGCAAGTACCCACTACCCTATAAAATGTATTTCGTTTTTAAAGTAACTATTGAACTAGGGTGATTGCTACAGTTATTGACCACCCTACAGTTATTGACCACTTGAGACTAAATTGATCGAAATAAGATAATGGAACAACCCACTTGTATGAAAAAGACAAAAAATGCACCTTCAATTATCATTCTTTCGTATTCGTTTGTAATATTTGAGCTAGATGGCGTATTTTTTTCTTCGTCAGTTCAGTTAAAAAAAGTCGTGACAAGTGGTGGAGTTCGTTACGAAAAAATTAAGGTAAGTGTTTTAAAAATCCGTGATTTTATCAGTAACTTGTTGGTTTGGGCTTGTAAACTCTTTATTTATCTGTCGGTAATTGAATAGTGGTTATATTAGAGTGATTCAAAAGTTTGTGAACTAATTATAACATCCAAAAATTTTGCCGGCTACTTACTAAATTTAGTTTGTTCTAAATTCAGTTATTAGCCACCCCCGGTCAATAACTGAATTTCCTAAATAACTGTTTTTAATGCATTTTCGGCTTTATTAAGGTATAATTAAGGTCTTCCCAAAGTCTCAGCGTTGTAAGTGCAACGGATCAGTTATTGTCCGGGGATGGCTAATTACTGAATCAAAGTGGTCAATTACTAGATTCCTATTTGTATTTCGTATCAGACCGATTCAACATGCCCAAAGTACCGCAATATACCAAAGAACAATTGGAAAAGACTAGACTAAGGTATCCCTGTTCGCTCTAGGTCTACCATACTTTTTAGCTGCTGCCCGCAGCTAAAAAGTATGGTAGAACTAGAGCGACAATACGTTTTTAGCTAAAACACCCGAACATAAAAGCAATTTTGGACAATGGTCCAAGAGTTTCTCTTCTTCTGTAGTAAGAAAGAGAAATGACCCTTTCTAACTACAGAAAGAAGAGAAATTCTTAGAAGAATAGTTCCTCAAGGAATGGATTTCCTAGAAATGCAAACACTACGTCAGAAGAAAAAAAAGATTTTTTAAATAAAAAAGGCAGAAGAAACTGGAGAGAGACCGAAAAAGGAAGATAAAAAGAGTAAATGAAGATTAAGAAGTTAAAAATAAAAATAAAACCTGAAACTCCTGGTTCTACCTGTGGTGCGTGCAAAAGAAGAGTAAAGTTTATAATATTACCATGTTGCGAATGTGAAACAGCTTTTTCCCAGGTCATGCATTCCAAAATCACATCTTATACATATACCATAAGAAGAAGGTGATCATTTTCTATGCCACCAATGTTTTCGTATGGAAAATGATGACAATATTTCTAACAATGCAGACGGTGACCAAGGAAATGAAGATTTTATAGATATAATAAAAGCAGGAGAGAAAGAATTAGGTGTGAACTATGTTAAATTTTAAATAAGGTTCAAAGATTATATAATTTTGTTGTTATGTTTACGCTCAAATGTCCGGAAAGGGTGATAAAAGTTTAAGATTTTTATCTTTTCTATGTGTCGTCGTATCTCCAAAACAAATGAACCTATTTAATTAAAGAACTGTATAACTGTTACCTGAATGTTATTAAGTGTTTTAATCTATGTTTTATGAAAATCTGTTCAGCCGTTTTGGAGTTATGCTCATTTTTTCATGCTCATTTGTGCATGGTCAATAACTATATCTCAGTATGACAATTATTGTGTTTATATGGTCAATAACTGAATTTCTTGCCTAATTTGATTTAATCAATCTTTCTTAATTATAAATATTTGATTTTAATATCATTTGTTTAATTTTCTATTACCCAGATATATTACCCGTTTATTGGTATATCATAGGAACCTGTATTTCTATTGAATATTTTTTTATAGTCTAGATTTTTTTTTTCTCTTAAGTGGTCAATAACTGTAGCAGTCACCCTACTTATTTCTAAAAAACCACTCTAACAATATATTACCTACTTGTGATTGAGTGAAATTATTAATACATTAGCGTAAGTACGTATAGGATAAGATTATTATGATTTATTTGTATGTGTTTAAACATTCTCATGAAGTGAATTATTGTAAATTCTTATGAGAAATAAAAATACCTCTCAAACCTTACTTACTTATAAAAAATATAAAAATATAAATACTTAGGTTGAATCGTAAACATAAATCTTTGATGCATAAATATATACGTACTATACATACCTACATACAATACAAAATATAGATATTATACGATACTTATATTAGGTGCTATTATAATAAATACTATACTACTTACATACTACTAAAATACAATACAATAAGATAGTAACAATTTAGGTACCAATAGAGGCCAAGTAATGCTGTTTCACCATTATTTTAAAAGATGCCAAAGTTTGTGCACGTCTCACGGAAACCGGCAGAGCATTCCACAGACGAGTCGCCTGAACTGTAAAGGACTGGTCAAAAAACTTTGTAGCGTGCATTGGCATCTTCAGCTTTAAGTTTCCTGATGAACTTAAGGATTGCAAATGTGTATCACAGACGAACTCAAAGCGAGTTTTAAGGTAGGAGGGCGTTTTAGGATTGAAAAGAATACCGTAAAGTAAGGAAAGGTTGTGTGTATTCTGACGAAGGCGTATTGGGAGCCACTTGAGCTTAGAACGAAATTGTGACACATGGTCATATTTGCGTAAACCAAATATGAATCTTTTACAAAAATTTTGGAGACGCTCAAGTTTATTAAGTTGGTTCTCAGTGAGATCAAGATAGCTGGCATCGGCATAGTCAAGGACAGGCAAGAGAAGAGATTGTGCAAGCGCAATCTTAGTGGCGGTTGGAAGAAAGTTGCGTAACCGTCTCAAGGACCCAGCTGACGCAAACATCCGACGGCTAATTTCCTGCAGCTGCGGACCCCATGATAAGGTTTTGTCCATGATTAATCCCAGATTTTTAACCTTATCACTCAAAGGAATTTGGGTGCCTTCAAAGATAAACTGGGGGAGGTGGAACCAGTCAATCTTGGAAACCATTCGCGAGCTACCTATAACGATTACCTGTGTCTTACATGGGTTTACGCTAAGTCCATAGTATTTGCTCCACTCAGATATTTTAGAAATATCTTTGTTAACCATGTGGATGGCTTCCGATAATTGTTCTAGAGGAGCTTGCGAGTATATTTTAAGATCATGTGCATACAGGTGGTAAGATGAAAGAAGTTAATCAGAAATTGAATTAATAAATATTGCGAAGAGTAATGGGGATAAAACGCCGCCCTGAGGCACGCCAGCTACAATATCACACCATGAAGAGAAATTATCGTCAATGCGGATACGCTGCCGACGGCCAGTCAGGTAACTACGAAACCAATCAATTACCGTTGGAGATATATTAAGACAGCTGAGTATGGCAAGCAAAATGTCAAAGTCAACGGTATTGAAAGCATTACTAAAATCAAGTAGTGCAAGTACCGTCAACTTTCCATTTTCCATGCCTAGCCGAATGTCATCCGTAATATTCACCAGGGCTGTAGCGGTACTATGACCAGGACGGAAACCAGATTGGAAGGGATTAAGAAGTTTATTATTGCAAAGAAATGAGCTTAGTTGTTTATGAATAAGACGTTCCAAAACCTTAGATAAAAATGGTAAAATGGAGATAGGACGATATTCAGAAAAGGATGAGGGATTGGGTTTTTTCGGGAAACGGGTAATCTGGGCGTCTTTCCAAGCACTTGGAAAAACACCGCTGGATATCGAATGATTCAGGATGTGACTAATGACAGGAATAATTGCGACATTTAATTAATAGGGTATTTTACACCATGTAAGAAAAAATATAAAAATGCATCTTTATGATAATGATAGAATTTTAAAAAGTAAACGAGAAACGTTAGTATTTATTTATAAAAATGCAATGTAAATCTTATAATTCAATTTCAAAAATAATCTTTTTTAATCTGTTTTAAAACTCCATCCGCCATATTGGATTCCGACGTGATGTCACTCCGATAGTAACTTGACGTTACTTGGTCTTTTGCAGTTGTATTGTTTACTAACAAAGTGACGTCACGACCCGAAACAGCAAGGCGGATGATAGAATTTTAAAAAGTAAACGAGACACGTTAGTATTTATTTATAAAAATGCAATGTAAATCTTATAATTCAAATTCAAAAATAATCTTTTTTAATCTGTTTTAAAACTCCACCCGCCATATTGGATTCCGACGTGATGTCACTCCGATAGTAACTTGACGTTACTTGGTCTTTTGCAGTTGTATTGTTTACTAACGAAGTGACGTCACGACCCGAAACAGCAAGGCGGCTAGCGTTTTCGCGCGAAAATTCAAAATAATAAATTAAAAATTTGACGACCTCTGTGGTTTAGTGGTTCGAGTATCAGCTGCAGAAGTAGATTCAATCTTCATCTTACAGAAAAGGGCCATCCGTGCAATCTATGATATGGGCCCTCGCGATTCCCTAAGAGAAGTTTTCAAGAACATCAATATACTTACACTGCCGTCACTACATTTTTGAAAACATCATGTACGTTCGTAAAAACCTGCAAAAATTCAGCATCAATAGTGACTTTCACAACATTAATACCAGGAATAAACACAAAATAGTGGTACCTAAATTTAGACTATCTAAAACACATAAATCATTTCTGAGAAATTGTGTACGTTTTTACAATAAACTACCAAAATCTGTCACCGATCTCACTGGTAAGAAATTTTAAAATTACGTCAAATCTGTCCTTGTTAAGAAAGCCTATTATAAAATCAAGGACTACGTTGATGATAAGAATGTGTGGTGTTTTAATACGAATCCACATAGTTTATTTTTTATTTCGACCTCTTCCACTTAGATATAAACCTTCAATGTTCACACAAGCTGCTATCGCAATATTGTACCTGCGTGAAGATTGTAACTTTATTTATTATTATAAAAGAGTGTCCATGGAGTTTCTTGCCGGATTCTTCTCCATAGGATCAACCTTTTGGAACCGTGCAACTAGAAGCATAACGTTTCATAAATGCTTGTAAAAGCTTATTTGAAATAAAAACATTTGAACTTTGAACTTGAAAGTACCGGACTGCTGACCATGAGGTCGTGGGTTCGATTCCCACAGGACACAAAAATTTATGTGATGAATATAAGTGTTTGTGTTTGTCTGGGTGTTCCTTATGTATTATAAGTATGTATTTACAAAAAAAAAGTATCTAAGTATTATATCTATTGTCTAGTACCCATAGTACAAGCTCTGCTTAGTTTGGGACTAGATGGTGCTGTGTAAAAATGTCCCAGAATATTTATTTTTTTATTTTTTAAATAGTTTTTAAGGCTTTTTTCGGTTATATAAAACTGAAATAAAAATTCTACTGGTTCATTACGATCTAAGGATTAATTTGAAACAGTTTTCAAAAAAAGATGTAATACCCTATTGCGACATTAACTATACAATATTTACAACTGAGAATTATCAACTTTGCTTATACTTATAGTAAATATCATTCTCGAAGGTGAGTTTATATAGTGGTATGAATCTTATTGCCTGTGTAGCTAATTATTGAGTAGGTGCAGCGATTTTTGTAGACCTTAAAAACTTCCTTCTCTGAAGGGGAGAAAATTTGTCAGGTTCTAGATTATTTTAAGAGCCTGTATTATGCTGCCACCAATGATATCCTCTTTTAACTATATAATGTCGATGTCATTGGCTGCCACTGTTTGAGTATATACTATCGGTAAGGAACTCTATTCATGTTTATCGATAACCGGTATTTTATATAAAAATTAATGCAAATGCAATGTTAAAATATAGATTCCTATGTAAATTATCGTTGGCACGTCTAATAAATAAATAAATCTTTATTATCATTACGGATGTGTCGATGCTCGGGATAAAGGGCTCGTGGCTAAGTAATAACTAAGATCAAACTGATGAACTGATTTGCAAGGTCAAGCTGCGCTCGCCACGATAAGTGTGTGAATGGGTGACCGACCATTCTTAAGGGGTCGTCCTAAAAATTGACGCATTTTAGTGAATTTTGTTGACCGATTGTGAGAAACCTACAAAGAATTTAAATAAATTTATTAATTATAGCTTCTGCCCGCGACTTTGTCTGCGTAGCGTGATTATATATAGCGTTTAGCCTTCCTCAACAAATGGGCTATCTAACACTGAAAGAATTTTAAAATCGGACCAGTAGTTCCTGAGATTAGCGCGTTCAAGCAACCAAACAAACAAACTCTTCAATATTAGTATAGATTTGAAAAGAACTGTTCTTAAACCTGGCACTGGCGGAAATGGATTTTTCAAATAACTTCTATAATAATCGTAAATCCCTTTTATTGACAACTCCTTTTCCCAAAAAACGCGCATCGAGTGACGTTTGATGATCGGTTTACAAGAAAATATTAGTATTACTGAATATAAAAAAATGCTATAAATCCCAGCATATGCTCTATTGGCACTGGCGGAAGCACTTTTTTCAAGATTCATACAAAATATAGCTAAAGCAAAATATTTTATAACTTCTGATTTCTAGAAAAGCCCTTATATAATATGGTCTGGTACTTTTTGTAGGAAGTAGGTATGGGTAGTACAAGTTTCTCATTGTGATGATTACGAAAATGACATTAATTTTGAAATTCAAGATGGCGGACATTACTTTTCTAAATAAAGTGATATGGGTGTCAATTTCAAAGATTTTCAGGGACTGATTACGAAAATGACATTAATTTTGAAATCCAAGATGGCGGACATTGTTTTTCTTAATAAATTGATACGGTTGTCAATGACAAGGATTTTGAGGGGCTGATTACGAAAATGACAGTAATTTTAAAATCCAAGATGGCGGACATTGCTTTTCTAAATAAATTGATATGGCTAACAATTTCAAGGATTTTCAAGACTGGTTACGAAAATGATATTAACATTGAAATCCAACATGGCGGACATTGCTTTTCTAAATAAATTGATATGGGTATCAATTTCAAAGAATTTCGAGGGCTGATTACGAAAATGACATTAATTTTTAAATCCAAGATGGCGGACATTGTTTTTCTAAATAAATTGATTACGGGTGTCAATTTCAAGGATTCTCAGGGGCTGATTACGAAAATCATATTAATTTTGAAGCCAAGAAAAAAAATTTTAAATCATGTAAATTTTTTTAAGATAAATATGAACTGTTATCTATCTTTTTGTGATTATTTTGCACATTCCTAGATGTTTTTATGAAGTTATTTTAGTGATGAAAAAATTCGACTGCGATCAAAATTTGAACCTGCGTCTTCTGGTTAGATAAATCAGATGCTATGATCACTAAGCCGCCGCGAGTCGGTGTCGTCAGTAATATCTATTGAAAGGCAAGTTACTTTGCCTATCAACCGACATGACTTACCTTTAAGACGTAAGTTCAGAATGTGAAGGCAAATTTCGACATGGCAGGTGGGACTCGCGGTGGCTTAGAATTCCATGAAAGAATTCCATGTTTTTAAAATAAAATTAATTTGAAATTAGAATTCTTAGCCAAACAAAAATTATTTTGATTTGAAATGGCCAGTACTGCAGAACGGCAATTTCATAGGTAAAGACCTATTATAACATGGTGTAAAAATTATTGGAATCAATTCAGTTACTTATTCTGAACAAACTATATTCAGGTTTCGCATATACCAAAAATAAGGTTTTTAGTTTTTCTTATTTTTTCGGAAATTCCGCCGTATTGGGATAAAGTATTTAAACGGAAATTATTCTCTATACTTCCCCTCTAGGTACTACAAATAAATTTCATTTCCTAATGAATGGAATCTAGAAACTACAACCTTTTCAAGTTTTATCCGCATTTTCCGTCATCAGGGTTGTCATTACACCAATAAATTATTGGGATATGTACCTATAAATCCCTTTTGGATCGGACAGGGTGTTTGAACATAGTGTGTAATGTAATACAATCCTCGATACTTTAAAAAACTAACCAGATTGTGAAGTATTACGTGCGGTGACGGTTTTTTCAAGGCTGTCATGTTGTCTGGCGAGCTGCTCGACCACCTCCTGCAGCCGCATCTTCTGTTCACGTTCATGTTGCAGCGCGCGATTCATGCGTGCACTTGATGCCGCCGCCGCACTCATGAACTCTGAACATGCCTGTGGAATGGAAGAATTTGAGGTGCACTAGTTTTCCATAACTGTAAGAAACAGGATGAAGTTGCGACATAGGCGACATCCACCGTCGACATTAAGGGGGACGACACCCAAAAATTGGGTCTGAGTTTGCGGACAAACGAGAGAGACGTGTAAAGAAGTGCATGACCAACGACGCTGTGGTTAAGGCTAGGTTTCAGAGCCTGCAGCTTAGACACGAAGTTGTGTTATCATATAGAATGTGCATGCTCTCTGAAAGAGCATTAAATGGCCACTGGAAATGTTCGTGTGGCCATCTGGGCAAGAATACAAAGTGGGAATACAATTTCTGTACCCTAAGAACATGAAATTCTTCAGGAGTACAGAAATCGATAATTTTAATTTAAAAAATAATAAAACTTACATTCATCATAGCATTGCATGATATCCTAAAAAGTGTAGCTCGCTCTGAAACTTGTTTTGTGGTATCGGTTGGTGGAATTTCCAGATCCACGAGGGATCTCTGTAAAGCTGCACCATGCCTTGCTACAAGTTCAGAACAGGTTCGTAAGTCATGGAACCTAGCTGCTAATTCTCTCGCTATCCCTCCTGCATCTTCTCCCTCTCCTTCGCCACTCCCAGCAATTACAACTCCTGTTGATATCTGGTCTTCATCATCATCAGATTCTTGTGCTCGTCTATGCAGAAAAAGGACAGCTTAGTAAACAATCAAAAATATATCCTTCATTCAACTGCCTCACAACTCTAAGCCTAGATAGCGACTGCTGGCACAGTATTAGTAAGAAATACTTACATTGCTTTTGCCTTGGCTAACTCTAGAGCAGTGACCCAACTTTGTCGCTCTACTTCGTCATGAGCTCTTATATGAAAAGTTTGAGTACCACCATTGCTGATGACGAATGTACATGAGTCAGCTGTATGGATAAGAGCACCCAGTAAAGATATAGTGCCCCGACAAGTATGTGCCATCTCTGCTTGATTTCTGAAATATTTAATATCTTGTTAGTATTCCTAATTTTCACCAGAGTTTATTTTGACCTAACAGCTACAAGTTCCTTGCAAGCTATGTAATAAACGACTTCTAAAGTAATTTCTTACATACCTAGGTATCTTTAAAGGCAAATATTGCTTTTTATAGTTTATTGGACAATCAGAAATAGTGCCTGAAATGCTGTTCCATCAGTATTGTTTTGTAGACATAAGCCCTAGTTTCTAATTTGTCGACCTATTTTTTTTCTCGGGACTCGAGAATTCTCGACCACTATTTCCCGGGATCCGAGAAAAACTACATAGACTATTCAAGCATATTTACAATTGAAATAAAACGATTTTTTTTCAGAGTTTAGCGTGTTATAATATTATTTAATTCCCCACGTTTATAAGGATCGGTTATAGGCTATAGCATCTATGGTCACAAGTAGATTCAGGTGTTGGATTACTAACAGCTAGGTTACACTTTTGTTAAATTTTTGCGACCCGATTCATGCAGCTCATCCTATCCTCTGGTATTGGATTTAGATTTAATGGAATTTATGATGGGCTCCAAGCAGGTGGTAAAACCCAACAATTTTATCGATTGAAATTTGATTATTTTTTATTTAAATAGCCTCGCAAATCAACTTGGGCAGAAATCGGCTTTTTTGCAAGGACTTGCAGTTTATCAAATCTGAAGTAATGCTGGGCCTTGTCAGGGGTATGTTTACAAATTTTCTTACTGGAAGGTAGATTGATATCGGCAATGTGTTCTTTTTTATACGAGACTTGACAAGCGGTAAGAACTGACTGATTTTATTCATAGGCTTGAAGTAAGCTTTGATTAAAGCAAGCTTCAAGATATAGTCAATCTTATATCTATCTACATCCGTCTAATATTCGCGCAAGTGTCCGAAACTAGTTTGAATTTATATTTTGAGATTATTTAGATTTCATGTACCTAGATTTTATTCTGTAGAGCAAAGTGACGACTCGGCAACGTAGTGTTTCCCCCGCTTAGTAAATTCATATTCATATTAGTGATTTTTTGTCACATGTGGCAGTTTATAGTTTTTTTCGAAATATGTGTGCTGGTACCTGCACTTATGTATGGAAGTGAATATTGGGTGTAGCAAAAGAGACATGAAAGTAGAATAAATGCGGTGAAAATGCGTTCCTTGCGAAGTATTTGTGATGTAACTCGGAATGATAGATTGAGGAATAGTGTGATAAGACAATTTTGCGTACTGAAAGATGATGTAGAGACACATATTGAAAGGAATATGCTGACATGGTTTGTACATGTTGAAAGAATCAATGAAAGAAGATTAACGCAAGGAATTTATAAGGCGAATGTCAGCGGCAGCGTCAGAAGAGATTGTCCTAGAAGGACAAATGTAGATCTCATTGGCGAGTTCCTTCAAAAAGGTCAGGTGCGTAGTACTTGCAACCGGCGCGTATGTATGAGAAGATGTACGAATGTGGCAGAAGCAAAAGAAGTATGCAAAAATTGTGGTGGTCTATAGTTTCTACCTACCCCTGTAGGAGAAAGGCGTGAGTGTATGTATGTTTTCGAAATATAAACATATATTCTATGTTCCCTAAAACATCAGTAGGTCATACACATATTTGCATCATGTGGGGATTGAACCCATAACAAATGGCACAGAAATCTCAGCAGCTACACCAAACATGTGAATGTTTACAAAATATTCTACATCAACACAGTAAATTTAATAAAGAATTGAGATCTAATGAGAGAATGGGTACTGATTTTTTGACACTTATGTTAATATTTAATATACATTGTAATAAAACTACTTTTTTACAGATTTTATCGCATTGTATTGATATTAATTCCCAACATTTTGGATGTCTCAAAAAATCCATGGTAATGGGTAGACTAAGGTGTTGGATGTCTTAATAATGTTAATAAATGAATTCCCTTGACAAAGCTATCGTAGGAAGTTTTTGCAAGCCATCTTTTCCACCTCTTCACATGGGAAATGATTCGTTGGCCCATGACGCAAAGGAGAAAGCCGATCTTCCGGGCAAACTCATTGCGTCCAACTCAACTTTGGATGACGGGGGACAACAGCCACCTACCATACCGCGGCTCGATGGCTGTATGTCGGATATCCAGTTCCACCAACGCGCAGTGCGTTTAGCACTTATATCCCTCAATATCCATAAGTCAAGTGGGCCTGATGGAATCCCTCTTATTGTGTTAAAGATGTGCGCTCCACATCGTATCGCAGCGTTGCGGCTCTCTTATTCTTCTGGCGTTGTCCCAACATCATGGAAGACAGTATTGGTCCACCCGATCCCTAAAAAAGGCGACCGCTCAAATCCATCCAACTATAGACCGATAGCCGTAACCCCCCTTTTCTCGAAGACAATGGAGTCCATTATCAACTGCCAGCTCCTTCGGTACTTAGAGGATCACCAGCTGCTTTGTGACCAGCAGTACGGCTTTCGTAAGGGTCGGTCAGCTGGTGATCTTCTGATATACCTGACACACCGTTGGGCACAGGCGATTGAGACTAAGGGGGAAGCCTTGGCAGTCAGTTTGGAGCGCTTCTCTCAAAGCTCCCTTCCTACGGGCTTCCCGAGAAACTGTGCGGATGGGTCACCAGCTTTCTTGCAGACAGAAGCATTAAGGTCGTAGTTGACGGTGAATGCCCTGACTCCTTGTTCATTAATGATGGTGTCCCTCAAGGCTGTGTGCTATCGCCTACTCTGTTCCTCCTCCATATCAATGACATGCTGCAAATCAGTGGCATTCATTGTTATGCGGATGACAGCACAGGGGATGCTTTATATACCGGCCGTACTAACATTTCTTGGGAAACCATCATCGAGAGCCGAAACAAACTGAAATTGAGACCACCTTGGAGAAAGTCTCAGATTGGGGCAGACTTAATTTGATCCAATTTAACCCTATTAAGACACAAGTTTGCGTGTTCACCGCAAAAAAAACTAACGTTGGTCGTATCTCCTCGTTTTGAGAGTACCCCCTTAATTGCCTCAGCCAATATTGGAATACTTGGCATCGACATATCGAATGAACTCCAGTTCTGCGGTCATTTAGAGATTAAGGCTAAGTTAAAGCAAAGAAGCTTGGCATGCTTAACAGATCAAGACAGTATTTCACTCCGGCCCACTGCCTATTACTTAATAAGGCGCAGGTCCGGCCTCATATGGAATACTGTTCTCATCTCTGGGCAGGAGCACCCCAGTACCAGCTTCTCCCTCTGGACCGCATCCAACGAAGAGCAATTCGAATCGTCGTCTGCCAAGTTATTTCAAACCGGCTTGACCCCTTGGCGCTGCGTAGAGATGTGGCCTCGCTTTGCATCCTCTACCGCCTATACTATGGGGAGTGCTCCGAGGAATTGTTCGGATTGATCCCTGCAGCCTCTTTTCACGCGACATCATTCTACGCGACAACAGTTCCATCCCCATCATCCTGATGGCTGGCAGTCCACAACTGTGCGTTTCTCTAAAAAATTTTTGCCTCGCACAACAAAACTGTGGAATGAGCTGTCACCTGCAGTATTTCTGGACCAATACGACCTTAAAGAAAAGAGCGTAATCCCTTTTAAAAGGCCGGCAGCGCACTTGAGACTCCTCTGGTGCGGCGGGTGTCCATGGGCGGCGGTGATCGCTTACCATACGGCGATCCGTCTGCTTGTTTGCCTACTATCAGCTACCATATATTTTTGTTAATTATTAGCGATCCAATTTGATCTAAATGGAAGCCAAGTTCTGTACACAATCATGCTCTAAATTTGAATTTGAATAATACCTAACTTGTTTAAAACATAAAAGTAGATACCATCATCATCATCATTCAGCTACTGTCATTTCACTGCATGGTAAAGACCAAATAAGGTATCACAAAATAAAAAGCAAATGCATAATAAAATAATAGCTTCCATCAGAGGCAATAAACCTATACTTAAGGGGCCATCCTAAAAATTGACGCATTTTAGTGAATTTTGTTGACCGATTGTGAGAAACCTACAAAGAATTTATATAAAGTTATAAATCATTTGAAAAGAACTGTTCTTAAACCTGGCACTAGCGGAAATGGATTTTTCAAATAACTTCTATAATAATCGTAAATCCCTTTTATTGACAACTCCTTTTCCCAAAAAACGCGTTTCGAGTGACGTTTGATGATTATTACTGAATATTAAAAAACGCTATAAAACCCAGCGAATGCTCTATTTGGCACTGGCGGAAGCACTTTTTTCAGGTTTCATACAAAATACAGCAGGAAAAGAATCTTTACATAACGTAATTTTTCGTGAAAATATGTATTTTTTTCTATTTTTAGACATTTTGTTTTTTTTTAAAATACTTAATAATCTTCAGTTATCCCTCTAATAGGATAAAAAATTATTTTTTCAAAAAAAAATATTTTGTTGTGTTCGACGTAAATATTTTCCCAAATTATACTGCGATTAACACAACTTGAAACGTTGATTATTTTATAACTTCTGATTTCTAGAAAAACCCTATTATATAATAATTATGGTCTGGTATTTTTTGTAGGAAGTATGGGTAGTACAAGTTTCTCATTGTGCTGATTACGAAAATGACAGTAATTTTGAAATCCAAGATGGCGGACATTATTTTCTTTATAAATTGATACGGGTGTCAATGTAAAGGATTTTCAGGGGCTGATTACGAAAATGACAGTAATTTTGAAATCCAAGATGGCGGACATTGCTTTTCTAAATAAATTGATATGGGTATCAATTTGAAGGATTTTCAGGGGCTGATTACGAAAAGGATATTAACATTGCAGTCCAACATGGCGGACATTGCTTTTCTAAATAAATTGATATGGGTGTCAATTTCAAAGAATTTCGGGGCTGATTACGAAAATGACATTAATTTTTAAATCCAAGATGGCGGACATTTTTTTACTAACTAAATTGATACGGGTGTCAATGTCAACGATTTTCAGGGGCTGATTACGAAAATCATGTTAATTTTGAAACCAACCGACTATCGTTTTGTGATTTTTTTGCACATTCCTAGATATGAATATAAAGTTATTTTAGTGATGGAAAAAGTCGACTGCGATCAGAATTTGAATCTGCGTCTTCTGGTTAGATAAAACAGATGCTCTGATCACTAAGCCACCGCGAGTCCCACCTGCCAGGTCTAAATTTGCATTCACATTCTGAATTTACGTCTTAAAGGTGACGTAAGTAATTATCTTTTGAAAAATCACTTCTTTTTTGAAGAACATCCCACAGCCTGATTGTACTTGGGATGAAGTTCCTTTGGGTACAGTACAGTACGTGATTATATTAGTCCGAAGGTGAGTGTGGTTACCTTCGAACGAGTCGAGTCGTGCGAAGGTAAAATGTGGCCGTGGGTACTATATTAATTCGACTCGAAGCGTCGGTAGCCGCGTCGGACTTGCGATCATGTGGTTGCCGGTTCGAACCCCACCCATTGCACTACCGACGTGAACCCACTCGTAACACAAGCAATCTAGCTTAGCACGAGGGGTTAACAAGAATACTAGTAATGTACGACACGCATTGCTAGTAAGCTTCTTTAAAAAAAAAATCCTCAGAACACAGTCCAAAATGATAAATGACATTTACAGATATTTCTGTAAATACATATTTTAAAAACACTTTTACAATGTCAATGTTTTACATATTTTTATAACTAGATGGCGCCGGCATTTCTTAACTGACGACCTCTGAGAAGAACCATCGAAACAAACTCAGAGAATCATGGTCTCTTTTAAAGTCCAGGCAGTAATAGTAAATATTTCAATAATAATATTATTAGATGCTAGCTTCTGCCCGCGACTTCGTCTGCGTGGACTTTAGATAAAAAGTAGCCCATGTGTTATTCCAGACTATAATCTATATCTGTGCCAAATTTTATCCAGATAGTTCAGCCGTTCTGGCGTGAAAGAGTAACAAACATCCATCCTCACAAACTTTCGCATCTATACTAATATATAAAACTGAAGAGTTTGTTTGTTTGTTTGTTTGCTTGAACGCGCTAATCTCAGGAACTACTGCTTCAATTTGAAAAATTCTTTCAGTGTTAGATAGCTCATTTATTGAGGAAGGCTATAGGCTATATATTATATTTCTTTCTTTCTTTCTTTCTATATATCATCACGCTACGCGCACGAAGTCACGGGCAGAAGCTAGTTTATGATATTAGTAGGATTATGCGAGTGTTACATAGGTGCAATATAGGCTGTAGAACACACATAATGTTAAGTGTGTCTCTCCTTTCACAAAACAAAAACTATGCGATCATAGCACCTATTACAAACCTATGTTCATTAGTCAAAAGCAACCTCATCTTACAATAAATTATTTATAAGCAAAGGTTTTAATACATTCAAAGGTATGAATATTGTAGTTATCGCCGTGATTACTACTGTAATATTAATGTCTTATGTTGGTCCTTCATTAGGCACATTCTACATGCATGGTAAATTATGAAAAACAAATACCAGTTCTTCAATCATCTCACATTTTTCACGATGAAGTGGAGCAAAATTAAACTACATACCAAAATTACCACATATTATGTATATACAACCGAGCGGTTTCAGTCGTGACAAAAATGTGTTTTGATAAACATTTAATAAAATATCACGATTTTGAAGTGCCTAGAAAAAGATAAAACTATCAACTCTCTAAAGTAAAAGATTGAAAATTCAAAACCCTGAAACACATTTTTTATGATGAGTAGCTACATATCTCATTTTCCAATACCTACCTTTAAAAATTATTCACCCATACTAATAACTATATTAAACTTCAGGCTTCAACTCCCCTTAAAAAGTTAAAATCCATAAATCATTAAACTCGTCACTAGGTATTTATTTGTAATGACTAGCTACAATTTCAATTTTCAGCCCAATTTCCGCCCTTTAAAGTTTTATGTTTTGATGTTGACTGAACATTGTATGTATAAAAATATACTAAGTAAATTGAAAACAAAATTTAGAATACAAAAAAGCTAACGAGAAAAAAACTAGAAAATTAGTTAATGAAAGGATCAACATTGTTTATAGGCTCATATGCTCGATCTGCAGCCATGTGTGCGTGAAAAGCGCACACAAACATAGAATTTACCTAAACTCGATCGAGTGAATTTTGAGGACGGCCTCTCAGTGAAAAACATTTCAACAAAAAAGTTATTGAAAGTGGCCTTTCAGAAAGGATACGTACATGATTAAACTGGATTTTTGCATGATAATTAGTGCAAGCAAAGACACAATTGACTTAAATAATTACCTGTAATACGACAACAGTCCATTCGATAACACGAACCATCTTCGCTGATAACCCTTCAAATAATTAGTCCACTTGAATAGCCAGCCCTTTTTCTCAGGGTCTCCAGGTATTGGTTGGCCCTTGGTTATGATGGTATCAGTCATTTTTCCGTAACAACACAAACTAGATTAGAAAAACATAATATGATTTCATTAACAGCCACGTCCGTGATCCTACCTAGTGATTACCTAGTCGAAACAGTTTAAAATTTCTTATTATAGTCTGTCAGAAGTCAGAACTAGTCAGATACACAGACAGAACAGAACTTCTGAGAACTTCACAGAAGTGTCAGTCAGTTCAATCAACAAAAGATTCAATGTTTTACTTTACTAGGTTTTAAAACCAGGGCTTTGCATCAAAGTAGGGCGCCCCTGGTATGGCTGAGAAAAACTTGCAAGTATAAAGTATTTACTAGTTCTTTAACATATTCTCATAAATTATAAAAAAATATTTATTTATTATTTATTTAAGGCGCATAATCGTATTGACAAAAAAATACTTTGAACAACGAGTATTTTCAACACTCAAGGACTGGGCACGTTGCCGGCGGGCGCCGCGCCCTTTCCTTTCTTTCAAGTAAAATAGCTGAATGGGGTTCATCTGGATTGCCATTGCAATACATTTATCAAAACCGCTGATCACATTTATTTGTTTTGTAGATTTACTTATTTGCAGTTACGTTATGCGTTCTGTGTCAGAAATCTATGATTAGTTTCATTTATACGGATTTTTGCATCCAAATTTAGTTTTGATAAGGTAAATTCAGAATGAAATAAGTTCATGTTGGTTATGTTAGGGTAGAACTGCGAAGCGAGCGGGGCCGTGACAGCGGCCGGCGAGTGCCAGAACCGAGATGTAGCCATTGTGCATAATTATACCTATAGAAGAAATTTTGGTTGACTTGATGAGCTTATGATCCAAGCTTATGCCATTGTTACGCCACACAACGCCCCTTGCGCCGAATTTTGGAACTAAAATCTACAATCCGACACTCAGACTCAACATTAAATTCCACTCTGAAATGCACTGTTTTACACTTTGACTATAGGGATAGATAGTCAAAGGTTTTACAGGACAAATCAACAAGCAAAACGTCAATCCGCTTTAATGATGAATACAAAACGTTCATTCCATTCTGCGTGTTGAAGGTAACCAATTATGTAAAAAAGCAGAACGTTATTAATCTTCCCGCAGTGCCGAGCGCGAAGCAAACACTGACGTATAACGGTACCATCAGGACCCTGAAAATGCGGCGAAATGGTTCCAGTAAAGGAACCATTTCGCCGCATTTTCAGGGTCCTATTGGAGAACCTCTGGATAAGACCAGAACGCAGAAATTTTCGTCATCCAGTAAGCTATAATCACATACTTAAAATCCAAAATTTCAAGTTTGTAGGTCAATTAGTTCCGAAGTTAAGCGAAAGCAAAGTTTCGCATTTATGACACTCACTCACTCATGATCATCAAAATAGAACAAGTACTTCCCATAAACTCAGAGAGCTGAAATTTGGTACAGAGTTAGGGTTTAATGGCCACCTAGAGGGAAAACTATAAAAACTAGGATACCCTTGTTGTAAATTCAAATATAAAGGTTATGTATGGTATGTTCGACACATTTGTACACAGAGGATTACGTAGTATGAATGTTCGTTGAGAATATAATTTTAACATTCCATAAAAGTTAGTGGGTACAAGTCAACGGCCAAGTCACACAACATTAACTATACCTAAATAATAAAAAAATCGCGTTAAGGACCCATAGACTTGGCACGACTTTGTCTCGATTTAATTACTTATTAGAGATAAACAAGCAGCTCCATCGAGACTTGGCTAGTTTTTTACATAATGTATTTGATGGGATCTACTTTACATAACAGAGCTACTGCAAAGCGGCTAGCGATTATGTAAAATAGCGAATTATACAATTCTATTACATGTCGTAAAGCACATACCGTAACTGCAAATAAGTCATTCTACAAAAAACTAAACGTCGCATCGCAATGGAAGTCCAGCTCTTGTCCAGCTGATCGACATTCAGCTTGTACGGGCTAATGACCGTACATTTGCTGTGTCAGTACCTACTCAGTACCTAATTTATTGCGTCGCGCCATTCGGCCATGTCACCGGCCGAATGGCGCGTCAGCAAGCGTATGGTGTACTCACTTATTATCATTTAGCATTTATCCTTAATAATCATTAATCAGTGTATTAACTTAATTTTATTATTATTCTAGAATTATCAATAGCAATAAACTCTTTAATCCAGCTATCCTCTTCGTATCATTTATCATTCAATGTACCTAACCCGTACACAGCTATTTTACCCAAATAAATAAATTTTACTTAAAAGAGCAATTTTGAAAGCAGCTAGTTGTTATGCAAAATAGCAAAATATACAATTCTGCTACAGTTCTACAATCGGGTATGACGACTTGTTTTAGGGATTTTTCATTTATTTTGATTTTATATTTATAAAACAACTTTTATCATTCATTCTTTACGCAAAATCATATTCTTACATAATCACTACCAGCACTATTATTTGTAGTGTGTTATCTGATAGGTACTCAGATTATTGTACAAAATTAATCTGAGGATAGGTATCACCTATTAACTATTTTTCTTTAAACTGTCAAGTTAATATGATAGAATACCAAGGACGAGCCAAGGACTGAATACTGAAATACTGAATCACCGTGAGCGTGACACCGTCGGATAGATTTTTGACATGGCAACACTGATAGGTTGTCATAAAATAAAAAAATGATAATGGTATTGAACCTGAACCGCGCCCGCGCGAGTTGCGTTTTGGTCAACAAGGTTGTTTGTCATTTTATCCGAGGTAAAACAAATCCTTTCACTTAAGCACGGTTTTTTAATTTTTATTGATTATGGCTTGGTTTTGTGTCATGGTAGATAGGATAGCTGTAATTCTTAAGAATTGAAATGAAGTGATATCTAAGTTTGTACTGTTTATCTGTATTGTTTAAATTGGAAGTAATTATTTTTATATTTCGTAGGCTCTTTCTTGTGCCGCAAAATGGGAAGCTCATATTCCAGATCTTATTCTCCTCACAGTGGACAAAGTGCTACTAATTCGGGAAATTGTAAGTATTGGTAACCTTAAAATTGTCATTGTTATTAGAGAGCTGATTTTTTTACAGAGTAGGTAGTCCGATTTTGATAATTCTTTTTTTATTGGAAAGGGTATAAGTACCCCGAAGTTGGTCCCATGTGAATTAGGAAAAAAAACCAACACTAATCGCCACTTGCACCAACTTAATAAATGTGATTAAATTGTATTTAAACACGAAATTTCTATGAATAAATGTGTTTTTATATGACTTAAACACATTTAAGAATTTGGTGCAAGTGGGCCTAAGGGCCACTTGCACCAACTTCTTAAATGTATTTAAATTATATTTAAATACAATATTTCATAGTAAACTTGTGTTTAAAAATTAAAAATAATAAAAAATATATTTAAATATGATTTAAACACATTTAAGAAGTTGGTGCAAGTGGGCCTTAGGGTATGAAAACAAGGGATGATTGATTGTTCACTCAACACATAATATTTATAATAGTTTTATTTGACTTTAATAACTAAGTTCTTAAACTAATGTAGGTATAAGAATATTAATTGTAAGCACTGTAATATAATTCTGGATATTTTTGCGCCGTCTCTCTTAACTCTCCCATTTACTTCCAATCGAGATCAGAAGCATGAGATGACATTCTCTATCACTTCTAGCGGGGGTATAGTCGGGTGACAGAGACGAAGATAGATATACATCTCGCTTTGTAGATAGGTACGTGCTCCGCCGGTCTCTTTGAACTATGAGCTACTTATGGTCTTATTTTTTCAGGTGGTACAATATCACACATGGAGTCCAGCAATAACTATGTTGAATCGATTGTCTGTAATGAAAATGATCTAAAAGATAATGAGATGAAGGTTTTTGATATTGGAGAAGAAGGAAAAGTATTACTTGTCAAGCAGAAAGGTGAATTTAATGCTGTTGGCACCACTTGTACACACTATGGTGCACCGCTTGTGTCTGGTGCTTTAGGAGAGGGAAGGGTCCGCTGTCCTTGGCATGGAGCCTGCTTTAATATTAAAACAGGAGACATTGAAGACTTTCCTGGTTTTGACTCTCTACCATGCTTTCAAGTTACGGTCACAGAAAAAGGAGAAGTTAAGGTAACAAATTAACACATAATCTCTATAGAGTTGCAACAAAAATCCCTCATTACTACATTCCCTAATAATAATAATGTTAAGCAGATAGGTAGACATGATGTAATAAGCCAACAGGCTTATCAATCCTGAAAGACTCTTTCGTAATGTTGGATAAATTACAAGAAGGTCTCTGGCTTGGCGCCCCATACACTGCCTATGAGGATGCTGGAGCTACACAATAAACTCTTTGCCCCTATCTGTCTTTATGAATGAGGTCATGGAGGTTATTCATTTTTTGTCCAATATGTTGACAAATTCAAAGAATCACAAATCAATTTTTTTTCTTTTTTATGGGATAGGGGGGCAAACTAGCAGACGGATCAACTGATGGTAAGCGATAACCGCCGCCCATGGACACCCGCAACACAAGAGGAGTTGCAAGTGTGTTGCCCGCCTTTTAAAAGGGTTTAGGCCTCGGGCTGGACTAATTCTTAATACTTTATTCTATAATAGTTTTTTAAGAGCCATTTCACAAAATGTTAGCGCTCGAGTTTAGGTAAAAGACGGCAGCATTGTGTATGTGTGCGTAGCTACCAACACATACCCAATGCAAGCAGCATAGCGCGAGTGTCGAGACGGACTGTACAATCTTGAGCCATCGCGTTATAATTCTAATCCTTGGTTTATGAAAGAGATTTATCAAATGAATTATTTCATTTGTTCAGTCTATTAAGGTTATGTAGACGAATGAAAAGAACACAAAGTTGTATTATGTAAATTAAATATTAAAATATACGTACATTAATATATACTTTACATAATACAACTTTGTGTTTTTTTTTCATTCGTCTACGTCTACAAAACCTTGTAAATTGCTATTATTTACAATTAATTAAAAGAGACAACAGAGAGACAATATTATATTGATAATACTATTCAGTACCGTCAATAGATGTCTGTTGTCTCTTTTAACTAAGTACCGGGTTACGGTAACATAAACATAATACCTAAATTAATAAAAGTAAATATAATTTTCTTTTATTTTATTAAACAAAAATATACAGGTTACTGTCCTAAAAAATAAAAGATATAATTAATATAGTATTTACCTACTACTTATAAACTTCTTGTTACAAAACATATTTTAAGAATGATGTAATAATAAGTAAGTACTAAAAGTATTTACGATCGAGTCCGATAGTTCCATTGATTCGTGAAGGTCAGCGTCTAATGCAAAGGGATCATTTTCCTATAAAAAAAAAAAAAAAAAATATTATAATAGCTGTTTTAAGTTCTACTATCTTTTTGTTTTATAATAAAACTTACCATTTGGCTGAAAAACGCAAAAAACCCATATTAGCAAACTTTGACCATGAAAAGTATTTTTTTGCAATTGTCAGATCGATGGGGACTTTTCACATTTCATTTATAATGGTGTTCCGAACATACGGACAAAATTCAGCTCTATGCGAATTTTAGTAACCTTACCCCTATTTTCTGGGCTAACTTGACCGGACTATTAGGTACATATAAATAATATGTAACTACTATGTCACTGATTACTGTGTTTATGAATCAAACAAAAATAAATATTTAGTACCTCGCTTCTGTTGCTTTCTATAAGGCTGCAGAATGTTTATTTTTCCTTTTTTTTTATACAATGGTAAACGGAACCCTTACGCCCCAGTGCTAAAACGAATAAAACATAAATATATAAAATAACATAACATACCATCACGCCTGTATTCCCCGAAGGCAGAGGCGTACTCATGTACACCCACAGTTCGCCGGTATGTTTAGGTCCCATGTAATAGGGGGCGAGCCTATTGCCATTAACCGGGCACAAATTCCAAACTCCGAGCTGCTACTGGGAATTTCATAGAAAAACCCAATAACACTGCTCGACCTGGGAATCGAACCCAGGACCTCTAGCGTAGAAATTGCGCACAGGACCACTTGGCTAACGAGGCAGTTACATAATATAAAATAGGTATTATAGTTATTGTATAAACTACTAAAATAATACTTTACTACTTGTTGATAAAAAAACTTACCTAATAATAAAAAAATACGAAGTGTATCAAAACTTTGCAGTCCTAGTATAATCATGCGTTCACGATACGTAAGCTCATAAATCGGGACGCGGAAAAAAATTACACAGGTCCTTCCTCGACGGGCTCTCGAGCCGTACTAATCGGCAATACTGCATCGTAATTTATCTAATATTAGAGTGATTTTAATAACGTTATAACTTCTAATTAAATAAAGGGATTTTAATGAAACTTTGGAATTAGATTTGTTAAAAGACATAGTTCATTTTGTCATAATTTTATAAATGTAATAACGCTTTATTCTATCCAAAAAATCGGGATAAAATAACAATATATAACGTAAAAATTGGCTTAACACTTTATTTTTTTTTCTTATTAATGTTCTAAATTTTCGAAATTCTATGACTATATGTGACGACAAGATTATATCGGCTAATGCTTTGTGTATTTTTTCTGTCTTATTTATTAGTATTAAATGATAGATATTGGAGTCCGAAATATACTCTGCGATGATTTTTCAGTAAACTAGTTGTGGGAGATTAATTACCACAAAATAAACAAACTAGTTTTTCTAAATCTGTTTCTATATGTTTCAATACGAAAGGTTGGTTTAGTTGAATACATTTCAACAATCAAGCAAAGTATTTCCTAACATGGTAAATTAAGCGACTGAAATGTTAGATATTCACGCGAAAATGTAAAATGGCTCTTAAGTGAAAAATACGTAAATCTTTGGCCACAAATTTTAGTGTTTTGGCCAGGCATAAGATAAAATAGAAAGTTGAGAAATTAGTAATTAAAATGGTTTATCTTGCCATATTTCCATTCCATCAGAATAAAATTGGTATCAATCAGGGAATACAGGCGTGATGGTATGTTATGTTCGAGGTACTTACGACTGCGACTGCGTGTGATTGCGACATTAAGTATAATACCTATAGCTCTCAAGAGTCTGCCACCGAATTTCTAATACAAACGTAATACCAAGTTATATCGTAAGTAAAACACAATTTATTAGATTACGATTTATTATGGTATTATGTTTTTGCCAGCAATTCAAGCATTAAAATTTAGACAGCGCAATGCTTGGTAATTTACTAGCTATTATAACGCTTTATATTTTACTAGCTTCGGCCCACGACTTCGTCCGCGTAGAGGAAATATAGGAGATATATGAGGATATATAGCCTATAGCCTTTCTCAATAAAGGGGCTATCGAACAATGAAAGAATTTTTCAAATCGAACCAGTAGTTCCTGAGATTAGCGCGATCAAGTAAACAAACAAACAAACACTTCAGCTTATATATTAGTATATAGATTTAAAATATGCCATGATATACATTACAAACAAAATTATACAATCATTACAAAGCTCTATGTTCATTAGTCAAAAGCAACCTCATCTTACAATAAATTATTTATAAGCAAAGGTTTTAATACATTCAAAGGTATGAATATTGTAGTTATCGCCGTGATTACTACTGTAGTACAAAATTAATGTCTTATGTTGGTCCTTCATTAGGCACATTCTACGTGCATGGTAAATTATGAAAAACAAATACTAGTTCTTCAGACATCTCATCTCACACTTTTCACGATGAAGTGGAGCAAAGTTAAACTACATACCATAATTAGCACAGATGTACATACAACCGAGCGGTTTCAGTCGTGACCAAAATGTGTTTTGATAAACATTTAACAAAATATTACGATTTTCTTATTTTCTTATTTAAGGCTTTATTCAGACAATGGTGTCCATTTTGTTAGTAACAATGTTCTTATAGACTAGTGTTAGTATACTTAAAACTTTCCACAAAAAGAACAATCTCACCCATTACTGCGCCATTCCATGAGATATGGCGCAGCAATGATTGATATAGCTACAGTCCAGCCGACTAGCGATCATGCTAAGTATGCTGTTGGCGCTGCCACGTACTCTGCGCACCAGGGATGCGCATCTTTTGCGCATCGTAGCGTACCAGCAGTCTACGCGATGTTCAGCAAACATCCCTGATGCACTACAGAATCGCTGCAGCCCCATCAGCACTCTAAACGCATTATTAAATTGAACTCGGAGGGCACTGTAGGACTTTTGATTATAGTCAGCCCACAGGCTGCACGTGTAGAATGACGTACAATAAGATCTAAAAAGCGTAATTTTGACTTCTGTCGAACAACGTGCAAACCTGCGAGCTATCATGTTCGCCCGCACTGCCAGAGCCCTCCGTTCCCTCTCGATGTCATCATTGTCCTTGAGGTCAGAGGTCAGCATATGTCCTAAGTACTTAAATTTAGTCACCCTACGCAAAGCTGTACCATAAAGCAAAATTTTGGGAAACACGTTACCTGTACTGTTTCCTCTGGCCTCAAAGACCATGAGTTCACTTTTGAGCGGATTATATTTAAGTCCGTGTCGCTCAGCATATGCTTCACAGATGGCAAGCAGTTTCTTGATGCCACATATCGATGCACTCAGCAGCACCATGTCATCAGCATAGCTTATGTTGTTTACATTAATACCGTCTATGTGACAACCTAACCGGGTGCTGCTGAGAGCCTGAATCAGATCGTTCATATACAGATTGAATAGGGTTGGCGAGGACAATCCCCCCTGCCTCACCCCACACTCTAATCTATATGATTGCGACATTGTTCCCAACCATCGTACGCCATTGACCTGATTTCCATACCAGTACTTGCAGATGTTGATGAGTTCTGTTGGTAGATTTGTGTTTTCTAACTTTTTCCATAGAATATCATACGAAACCAAGTCAAAGGCCCTCGAAAGATCAAGAAAGCATGCATGAACTGCAGTTTGTCGTCTTGTGTAGTATTTGACAGCATGTTTTACACACAAAACTGCACTTTCAGTAGATAGTCCGCCCCGGAAGCCGAACTGATTATCATGAAGTTCAATGTTGTTGGTCAGCTGTGAGTTCAACATGCTGTCAAACACCTTCGATATAACTGTGGCAAGAGAGATAGGTCTGTAGTTATTCCTATCTGATAGATCAGCTGCCTTATTTTTAGGAATAGGTATCACAATTGTTTTAATCATCTCTTCAGGCAGATATGAGTGACTAATACAAACGTTAAACAGCATCGCCAACAATCTCGGTAAGTGGGGTCCAGCACGCTGCAGATGTTCAATGCTCAACCCGTCATGGCCGGGAGATTTACCTCTAGTCATTGATTTGATTATCAACTTCACTTCTCTAGTTGTACATCTAAAACCTAACTTTTCACAGTTCTTAACATTAATCACAGACTGCGAGGACCCTAATGGGGATTTGACAGTAAAATGTTGGCGAAACAGGTCTGCTATTTCACCGGCATCGCTTACGCCGTCGACACACACAGGAATAACCGGTTTGCTATTAAGTTTATTTGTAGCTTTCCAAAAAGATCGAAAATCGTTTTTTGAGTGATGAGAGGCCAGAATATCCATTTTTACCTGTTCTTCATGGTTCTGACACCATCTCAGTCGGTTTTTAAAGATTTTCCTGGCCTCACACATCTCGTTATAGATTGCACCAGAATTTGGTTTACCATACCAACACCACAAATAAAATGTTTGCTTAGCTTTCCTGTGTGCGTCGCCAACATGTAAGTTCCACCCTGCAACAGGTTTCTTTTTCTTACATATGTGTTTACTATGTTTGCCACACAATGCTGACGCTCTTAATATTTGTACAATATTGTCATACAAACTGTCAATGACTTGTCTATGCTGCAAAATATTACAAGTGTAGTCCGCACATTTTATAAATTCCTCTGGAAAGTCAAGAAGTCTTAAGAGTCTATGACATTCAGTCCTGTATTGACTAACTTGATCTACACTTCTATCCCCCCATATTACATCGCTTACAGTCGGTTTATATTCTAGTATCTTAGGAGAGACGATACCCAGATTACACTCCATAATTACCGGAAAGTGATCCGACCACAATACGTCATACTCAACAAATACTCTGCGCACTGACGGTACAGCTGCCTTAGATACTATACAGTGATCAAGCCATCTCTGCGATCCGTGAGCCTCGCTTACAAAGGTGAAACAATCAAACGAATTAGAAACGCCCTTCAACATTTCTACATCAATGCAAGTCCACTCCTGGTCCTGACAAAATAACGATAGTTCATTATAAAATTGTTCCGTAGGGTGCGCATTAAAGTCACCTAGTATGTACACGTAATCAATATTACAACTGTCTATGATAGCGCTTACCGAACCGAGGATATCCGTAAACTCGACTAGATTCGCCGCTGCGTCCACCGGCATGTAAACATTCACCACTAGTATAGACCGCTCAGGTAACACTACGCGTATCGCACATATTCGCGGATTATTGCACTGCACCACTATCACATTAGGATATACTTTTTGCCGCCAGAGTATTCCGAGACCGCCGTGAGGACGTCCTCGTAACATGCCCGATGACATGTCCACCCCCGAGGTCCCCGTGCAACTAAACTCGTCATCAATACTGTTCAAGTATGATAGATCACTGGGCAACAACCATGTCTCCTGTAGAGCTATTATGTCACATGTTTTACACAGCTCACGTATTCCGTCTACAGAGCGCTTGACGCTCTTACAATTAAAAGTAGCAAATTTGTAAACGTCACTGATCATTTAATTTGTTATAATGACCGTAATCAGAAACTGCTACTGTCTCTGTCGGAGATCTCTTCTTAAAATGTACAAAACGTCTGAAAATTATACCTCTTGGCCACAGCTTCTCATCCAAGAACAACTGTACATTTGATGAAGATACAAAGAACTTATAGGCGTCATGGTCACTTTGCTTCTTCATTACAAGTTTCTCTAAAGTAACATTTTCGCCAGTTTTACAATAAATATATTTACATATATCAGACTCTGACGTTTCTTTATGCACGTTCGTAATGAATATGGGTATTTTTCGCTCGGCCGCTCTAAAATTAAATTCGGTTTCTACCGTACTACTGTTACCCATCTTCCCCTTTAAACGGTTACTCCTTAATGGTCTACGTTTTTGTACTAACGTCCATCCTTGTTCGTTGTCATCTTTATTATCCTTTGTACGTAACAGTGCATTCGCAAACGTGCATTTGTTTGAGTCACTCAGCTGTTTGCATTCATCGTTATCAGCGGCTGGCGATGACTCACAGACCTGCTCGACCGCTCGCGCCGATCTATGCGCCCCCGCGCGCCCCGCTCCTTCGACGTCCAATCGCTCGTAATCTACCGACAATGCTATATTAGTCGGAATATCTTTACTACCCTCTATGCAATCGTTTGTAATTATTATACTTCGATAATTCAAATCCTCATCTGGAGATTGAGATTTTGATATGTCAGTTGATTCGCGTATAGACGAGTCATTTAGATGTGACAATCCCATAGGTCCGCTATCTCGCCCTTGATAGGCACACGTACCACCTCTTTTAACATTCACATTTTCGATAGAAAAAGCGGGGACAGAGTGCGTTATATTTTTTTTTTTTTTTTTTTTTAATCTTTATTTATTTACAGGGTTTTTTTCTATATAGAAAATGCCACCCCGATTATTGAATACATTGTTATATAATATAATTATAATAAACTAATCTACCCGCAACCTTGTACCCAGAATAATAATATGATAAAGAGTTCTAGCCTCAACCGACAATGGTGCGGCCAGAACGCTATTGTATAAACCTACATTATAACTATTGACAAAAGCTTGACGTCTTTGATCTCTGGTACGACTACATTCCGTCAGGATATGATGTACATCTTCTATGATTCCACAGACTGTACAATTAGGTGAATCAACCTTCTGCATCATAAATCCGAAACTATTGAGCGGCATGTGTCCAGATCGGAGTCTCAGAGCCGTCACAACTTCTTGCCTGTTCATCCTACCCTCGCTGAACCAAAGCATACGTGGAAGAGAAGGCTGGATCGTCCTGTACCAAATTCCCTTCGTTAGTGACCGTTTGTCAAAATATTCTGACCAAGACTGAAAACATCTGTCTCTAACAACAGGTAACAGTTCAGTATGCCAAGGAATGCAAGGATATGGCTCCCCGTCCGATCCAGCTTCTTTTGCCAAACGATCAACTACTTCATTACCCTCCAGTCCAACGTGAGACGGAATCCATTGTAATACAACTTTTTTGTGATTTGCAACAAATTTGGTAATAGTTCTTAAAATGGTAAAAGCCAGTGGAAGCCCCCTAAATGATGAAGTACCTGTACATCTCACCAAATGGAGAAGAGCACTTTTCGAGTCAGTGAAGATGACAAACCGATCACCATCTAAAGATTCGATATAAGCCAGAGCCTCAGCGATAGCGATTAGTTCTAAATGCATAATTGATATTTTTGAATTAATTTGAAATTTGAAAAAAGCCCCTGTCTGGGAGTCAAAAAAGGCTGCACCACAGAAGTCCTCATGTCTAGAACCATCCGTATACACGGAGTAAAAGCCAGAATATTGTGAGTTTAGAGATTTAGAACAGATGGATCTTAAATTATATATATTGTAACAATGTTTAGGTTTATTAACAGAGTCCAAACTAGGCTTTACATTACTCGATATGTCCATATTGCTGACCCAAGTATCCATGGAGAACATGCAAATTTTACGACTGCAATACATAGTTTCTCGCTTTAAGACACCGTGAGATGTAACTAACAGTGGTTTTTTCTTATTTCTCCAATAAAGATTATTGCAAAGGCCGTCTAGCTTGTCAAGTATGCCTATTATCGGAAAATCATTACATTTAGATTTTAGATAAAATTTACCAGCTAAGTAGCGACGGCGGATAAAAAGAGGAGGCAGTATCAGTTCAGATTCCATTACATGGATCGGACTGCTTTTGATAAATCCACCTATTAATCGTAGGCAAATGTTTTGCAATCTATCCAGTTTAGTTAGATGTATGTCGGCGCTATTGTCGAGTAAGAAGCTACCATAGTCTATTCGACTTCGAATAAGGGCAATATACAAGCGTCTTAAGTGGTTGGGATGAACACCCCACCCAGATCCCACTAAAACCTTAAAAATGTTACTTAACTTAACTACTTTTTCAGTAATCTCATTAATATGTTTTTTCCATCGAAGACCCCTATCTAGCCATAATCCTAAGTACTTTACATTGTCTACTAACTCTAATGAAGCACCATTTAAATGTATATCTACAGAGGGCCGACGAAAACCCCTACAAAATAAACAAATTTTACTTTTAGTGGGTGAAATATCTAAACCAACGTCTGATAACATATCGCTGATTTGGTCAAGGGCAGACTGGATCTTATATTGCCCCTCGCTAACAGATGAACATTGAATGTATAAAGCAAAATAATCTGCATACTGAGATATACAAATATTGTTCTGTAAACGTTTACAAACATCTGCTGTTACTATATTAAATAATAATGGAGATAATGGATCACCTTGAGCCAGGCCACTCCCCGAATATCTACTGATAAAACTATTACCGGATCTTATTTTGAGTACTCTCCTATGAAGAAAATTCCATAAATATTTACAAATGAGTGGTCCTACTTGAAATCTGTCCAAAACATCAATTAAAACAGTAATGTTTACATTATTATACGCATTATCTATATCTAAGAAGCAACCCAGAGTGGAACAACCCTCGGAAAAACCAGTTTGAATTGTGGAGACTAAGCAGCTTAAAGCATCTAAACACGACCTACCTTTGCGGAAACCTACTGTGTTCGCACAAAATGTGTCATTTTTCTCAAAAAACCATTCCAGTCTTCGAGATAATATATAATGAAAAATTTTGCATATGCATGATATCAAGGATATAGGTCGGAGAGAAGAGGAATTACAAGGGTCACGACCAGGTTTTGGAATAGGTACTATACAAATTTCACGCCACTGAGATGGAACAAAACTATGATAAAAAAAAATATTAAATAGTTTTAGTAAAACTGATTTACCTTCATCAGGTAAATTCTTAAGCATAGAATAAGATATATCATCGCACCCAGGAGATGTATCCTTAGACTTAATACATTTATCGAGCTCCTGAATAGAGATCTCACATTCTAATATAGGGTTATTATAGTGAATTATAGGGGTCATTGGGGGAACATAATCTGGTGTTAAAGAATTTAAAAGATTATTGGCACTTTGGGCGTCCACAAAACGTCTAGGCGAACGGTAACCTTTTAACCATCTCATTTTGTGCCACATTTCACTAGAGGATGTAGTATGATTTACTGAGGAACAAAAATTTTGCCAGTTCATTCCCTTGGCCTGCTGGATTAACCTCTGCGATATCTTTATCCTATCATTAAGGATGTCAAGGTTTTGGGGACAAGGATTACGCCTAAACTGAGATAAAGCTAGCCTACGATGTGCCACAGCTTGTGACAGTTCTAAAGTCCAGTAAGGCTTCGGAGTAAAAGCCGCGGTTGGATTCTGGTTAAATTTAAACATGGGGATGAATTTGGTAGCAGCGTCATCAAGAATATCCAAAAATAAATCATAACCTTTCTGTGGATCACCTGGTATACTTAAGTTGCAAAATCGCTTTACTAGATATTTTTTATAAGTGGTCCAGTCTGCTTTGCCAAAATTCCTTTTAATAACTGGGGGAATATATGATGTACACAGTGTTGAAATTTTTATTATTAGATGATCACTGCCAATATTTTCATTTAAAACGGCCCAATTAAAGTAATGTGCAATATCTATAGAAACCAAAGACATATCTGGGGAAGACTGTTGTAAGATGTTATCAACTAAACGAACTCGCGTATGTGCACCATCGTTCAAAGTGAAAAAATTACTGTCTATAAGCGAACTATGTATCAGACTGCCTCTGTGGTCAGTTTTATACGACCAACTAACGTGATGCGCGTTAAAATCACCTAGAATTATTGTTTTAGACGGCATTAAAGATAACAGGCTATCCCAGTCCTGCTGAGTGGTATTGATTCTAGAGGGACAATAGATTGAGACAATATTTTCGAGAGGCTCACAATTGAATAACTTTACGCAAACTACCTCGATTCCGTTATTATTCATACGAATGCGCCTCTGTTGCGATTTAATAGATTTGTGTATTATGATAGCTACACCACCGTATGAGTCATCCCGGTCCGTACGATAAACATCATATCCGCTAACTTTAAAATTACATTCTGGTTCAAGCCATGTCTCGCTAAGGGCAGCAATATGTACTTTTTCTTGATGTAAGATTTCATTAAATGATACTGACTTAGGCCTGATGCTTTGGGCGTTCCACTGTAAGATATTTATTTTAACTGTTTTGTTAGCCATCAGAAGGGATAAAAAAGTTGAACAGTGCTTTTACCAATGGCCACTCTGAGATAAAACTTGCTGAAATTAAGGTTAACCATTCTAGGCACAATTGGGTGACAGATCTTATCTTAAATATTAAGCTAGTCTTTTTTAGGTAGATAACTTCCTTTATTCTAGACCACAACTCATTGAAAGGGGGACATTCATCATTTACCTCTCCATTATCAGATGATTGATGAAAGTCTTTATTGTTTTCATCTATATTCCAAAACATCCAGTCGTCTTTGGGTGCATTCTGTTTCTTTTTCGAAGAGTGAACTTTAGTTTTTGTAGGGTCATTACCAAAGTTAGGAGTTTGCACTTTGTGGATGTTGGCATGTTGTGATGATGTTGATGTTATTTCGGCAAAGGTGGGACGAGAAGATAAGTTGGGATTCGGCTTTATGGGGTCTAAAGGGTCGTCAGAACGAGTCGGGGAAAAGGCAGAATTATGGGCTATTGGAGCTTTAGGAAGAACGAAAATCTCAGGGGGAGCTGAATTTTCAGGAGGGACATAACATTCAAGGGCTTTTCTGTAAGTGCATCCGAACTCCGACATAATCTCTCTTAGCCTTCTCTCTTTCTTATAAACTGGACAAGACCTATTTAATGAAATGTGGTTACCCTTGCAGTTGACACAGGAAAACAATAAGGTGTCACAATTTTCATGATGCCCACCACACTTCGGGCAAACCACATTTTTAGAGGGGCACATTTTTCTCATATGACCCAACCTCCAACATTGAGAACACTGGGATACTTGGTGTATGTAAGGAAAAACCTTTATGTTTATATCGCATACACGAACTGATGTTGGTAGATGATCACCGTCAAAACAAAGTCGAAGCGTTTCGCTGGGGCACCAACCACCTTCATCCCTGTTGCGACGGTCTAGTCTCTTGAGTGATAAGAGCTTTGCAGGGGCCGGACATGAAATATTTTTGAGGATCTCATCTTCAGTTAGATCCAGGTCCACGTCCTTTATTAGGCCATAGCAGACAGACAGCTGCATAGCTTTCTGGAACCTCCATCCTTTCTCTAAAAACTTCTCGCACACTAAAAGATTCTGAGCTGCCGATTCACATTCAAATTGTATACGCATTTTAAAAGGGCTTAAAAATTTAACCTGGCTAATCTTCGTTATATTATTTTCTTTTAGAATGCGTGCCATTGCAAACTGTTTTGGAAGACGTTCCTTTGAAGAGATATAGATTTCATACTTTTCTTCTTTTACGGAATTTTTACTACCATGACATATCTTTTTTTTTGTCGTCTTAACTTCTGTCCAACCCTCTTCCTCTTCAGTACTATCCTCTCTTAGCCTCTTTTCAGGTCTTAATAGCTCATGATTCTTACTGTCATCATCCATAGCGTCCATATCCGAAGAATCATTCAACAAACTCTGAATATCATTCCCGATTAAGGGCGTATCACAGAGCTGTGAAACGCTTACATTGTCATTCATGTTGAAGTCCCGTTAGGCACGCGGTGAGTGTATGCCGCGCAGCCGGGAGACCCGGCGCACACCTGTGTCGCGTAACAATGCGTAAACAACAAGTCACGCGGTGGGGATAGCGATCAGAACCGCGAAAAGAACACGACCAGGCCGTACGAGTGCCCGTACGGTTCTGGCGTTATATTTTGCAACTGGCTTTTTACTTCTTCCTCTAATTGAGTTATTGTGACATAAGAAGATTTGATATTCTTGATCTCAGATTGCACTAGGATGAGGTCCTTTAACAGTTTAGACACGTCTAGGTGATCGAAAGTTATTGGAGGCAGTTTCTCCAAATCGCGGGCTACAAACACTGGCATCACATCACTGTCTACAACCTTGAATAAACTGATGATGTCCAATATGTCCCGATTTTCTTTGCCCTGCCCTTTTCGTACTTTTTTCCGGTATTCAGCAGGTAAAGATTCGAATAGTAACGTCTTTGCGTCATCAATCTGGTCACCACCAAAAGACGACAAACAAATCTTCATTAAACTGTCTTCGGTTATAATCGAAATTTTATTCTGCACATATGCCAAAAGCTCATTTATAACAATATTACAACTAGCGCACTTCACTGTTTTCGACATTTTTAAAACATAAACAAACGCAGTTATAGCGTAACCGGAACCACGCTCGCTAGCTATCGCTGCGCGCGCGCGACTGATTTTGAAGTGCCTAGCAAAAGATAAAACTATCAACCCTCCAAAGTAAAAGTTTGAAAATTCAAAATCCCTGAAACACATTTTTTATGATGAGTAGCTACATATCTCATTTTCAAATACCTACCTTTAAAAACTATTCACCCATACTAATAAGTACATTAACCTTCAGGCTTCAACCCCCGTTTCCTACCCTTAAAATGTAAAAATCCATAAATCATTAAACTCGTCACTAGGTATTTATTAGTAATCAGTATCTACAAAAATTACAATTTTTAACCCCTATTTCCGCCTTCAAAGTTTTATGTTTTGATGTTTATTGAATATTGTATGTATAAAAATATACTAAATTAAAAACAAAATTGAAAATACAAAAAAAAAACTAACGAGAATAAAACTAGAAAATTAATTTAATAATGAAAGGATCAACATTGTTTATAGGCTCGTACGCTCGATCTGCAGCCATGTGTGCGTGAAAAGCGCACACAAACATAGAATTTACCTAAACTCGATCGAGTGAATTTTTAGGACGGCCTCTTAAGGCGCGGTGAATAGACGATGTTTAGGTATTGGAGGGGGTGAAGCAGGTACGTGGGGCACAACTCAGCACAAGTAGGCCCGCCCACTGCGGGGCGCCTCGGACGAATTTCGGCGATGCGCGACGTCCTTTTAATATAGAAACGTAATTTCGAAACGTTTGTTAGATGTACGATTGGCTTAGCGCGCCGCTGTCCGGCTTGACGCCGCATATCACAGACACTAGATACTAAGTTCGAATCTCATGATACATAATATTCCTTTTTATCTTTTTTTTAAATTTAAAAATGTACTATCTAACTACTCTTTTCGTATTTTGTAAATAGTAAATCAATTATTATTATTTTCTAGAAATTTGAATAGAATATTGAGAAAGTTTTAACAGATTCATCAGATGAGTAATAAATAATTAATCATTCAGAAATAAAATGGCTTGGGCGTAGAATTGCCAATTCTAGAAATGGCAAAGTGTCAAAATTGTGAAAAATTTATATAAACAAGCATTTTTATTCCCCAGACTAGCCCCTTCCCGTGGCTTCACTCACTTGAAACTCAAAACCAACAGTGATGATCTCTTCTTTGTATGGGTCTCTATACATTAGAGGGGTCAAGCTGTATCTCAGGTTCCTTTTAATTATTTGAGATAAGAAGTATACCAGTTTTTAATTTTGAGCACATACTTTCTAACAGTGATAACAAAATTAAAATCTAATCAGTAGTTTTTGCGCCAACCCGTAACAAACAGACAAGAATTTAAAAAATCACATTTTTGGGTTCGGAGACGTTTATATACCCCAACCCATTTGTTTTTTTTTTTAATATCTTTAATGTACAGACACAGCTTTTTACAATTTCATAATAGTAGAGATATGCATTTTTTTCAGAATCTAATATAAAAACGGTCACCAAGCCCGATGGTAATAAATAGCGCAAGCCATAGCACCAACCAACAGCATAGCCACACAAACAGCTGTTTAGTAGGTACATATTATTTACGACAAATGTCGTAATTAGGGTTTCCGGGCGAGAATTCCCGAAGCGAGAATTCCCGGGAAATTTTTCTTTATTCGATTCGAGACGACAAAAAATGGGTCGATAGCTTGAGAAATCTGAAGACCATAGAAAACTTACAAAATTAACTAATATCGTACCTAAATATGAAGATATGTATGTACACACATCAAAAAAAGTTTGCGATCACTTTGAAAAATCTAAATCTCTTTTTTTATGGTAGATTATATTATGATTTCTTTTTTAGTAATTTATTTTTTAATTTCAAACAGGGTATTTCTATTTAAAGAAAACACACAAAAACATTTTTTCTTGATAAAGTTGAATTTAAAAGTTATATCAGCTTAAGCTAGTCGCAATATTTTTTTGATGTGTGTATAAATATTAGTGCACGAAAAATCGACTCAAAATGTTTAGCATGTTTTAGAACAAAAAATAACCACTGATTTCTAAAGTTTACGCAAATATTACACATATTGAAATTGAAAAACTATACGGATTCTATCACCAAACAAAAATAAGCATAGGGACCCGTGTAAAGGAACACATTGCTCATGTTAAGAACCGTCGTCCCAAGAAGTAAGTAGTTTGTGAATACATAGTTGACAAGGCCTAGCACTATATCATATTTGATACCACTTTGGAGGAAGTCTGAGATTGGGGCAGACCTAATATGGTCCAATTTAACCCGAAAAAGACAAATATGCGAGTTCACTGCAAAAAAAACTGCCGTTGTTCGTATTTTCTCGTTTTGAGAGCACCGCTTAATTGCCTCAGCCAATATTGGAATACTTGGTGTAGACATATGAAATCAAGTCATTTCCGCGGTAATTTAGAGGTTAAGGCTAAGTTAGCCTCGAAGAAGCTTGGCGTGCTTAATAGATAGAGACGGTATTTTACTCGGGCCCACCGCCTATTACTTTATAAGGCGCAGGTCTGGTCTCATATGGAATACTGTTCTCATCTCTAGACAGGAGCACCCCAGTACCAACTGCTCCCTCTGGAGCGCATCCAACGAAGAGCGATTCAAATCGTAGACTACCAATATAATTCAAACCGGCTAGACTCTTTGGCGCTGTGTAGAGATGTGGCCTCGCTATGCATCTTCTATCGCCTATACTATACGGCTTGCTGCGAGGAATTGTTCGAATTGATCCCTGCAACTACTTTTCGCCGTCGTTCTACGCGACAACAGTTCCATCCCCATTATCTTGATGGCTGACAATCCATAACTGTCCGTTTCTCTAGAAACTTTCTGCCTCACATAACAAAACTGTGGAACAACAGTGTTGTATAGCAGTCTATGGCAGTGTATCGACGGCGCCGGACCTATGCACGGATTCGTGACGGTTTACATACGCTGATTCCAGATAAAACGCTACTGAGCCGTACTTGGCCGATGTCTCGCCCGGTGGTTTTGCCGTGTCATGTACAAGCTCTCACGTTTTTTCAAATGTACGGCAAGACGCGGACCTCCGGCCAGTTTAACACACTGGTTTAATAATTCCAAGCTCGCTTAACAGTTACATGTACCAGTATCATGTAGCGTAGAGCGTAAAGCTGTCAGCGTCGCTTGAAATGCTTCCATTAGTCTATGCTACTAAAGGAGTTATTTCCAAAATATTTAATAGACATCTGCTATGCACTTATGTGTGCCGATTTGCTGCGATATGTACCGTGTGCGATACGTTTCTTTTGTCATTCAAGGTCCAATAAATGTTAGTAAGTTATTTATTTTTATTAAGTTTACAAATAAGTTGTCGCATTTATCATTATTATCACTCGTTGTGAACTTGAGATTTTCAGTAATTACTTAAAAAAATGTCGAAACATTGATCTTGTCGAGATTATCCCTCGACTTATCACACGAGATCTCTAGTTACTAATCTAAAAACCAGAAAAATCTAAAAAACCAGTAAAGTAGATCAGTCAGTCCTTACCACCTGTCAAGTCTCATATACCTCTACAATATGCGAAAAAGAACACATCAATGCCGATGTTAACCACCGTCGTTCCAGGAAGACACTCGTACCCCTGACAAAGCCCAGTACTATATCAGATTTAATATACTGCAAGTCCTTGCAAAAGAAAGCAGATTTCTGCCCAAGCTGATTCACGAGACTATTTAAAATGCAAAATTTCATTACCTGCTTGGAACCCCATTATAGATTCCATTAAATCTAAATCCAAAGACAAAGGATAGGATTAGCTCATTATGTGCGAATCGGGTCGCAAATACTTAACAAAAGTGAAAGCTAGCTGTTAGTAATTCGACATCTGAATGTACTGGTCCCCATGGATACTGTAGCCTATAATGGATCCGAAACGTGGGTAAATAAATAAAATAAATAAATATTCTGGGACATTTTTACACAGCACTATCTAGTCCCAAACTAAGCAGAGCTTGTACTATGGGTACTAGACAATGGATATAATACTTATATACCTTTTTTTTTGTAAATACATACTTATAATACATAAGAAACACCCAGACGAACACAAACACTTATATTCATCACATAAATTTTTGTGTTCTGTGGGAATCGAACCCACGACCTCATGGTCGGCAGTCCGGTACTCGAACCACTAAACCACAGAGGTCGTCAAAATAAAGTAAATATCAATATAACACTTGTCTTCATAGATTTTCTTGAAGTCCCGGGAATTTTCGGGAAATAGTGATCGAGAATTCTCGATTCCCGAGAAAACAGATGTCGAGAAATCAGAAACCGAAGTCGCAATTGAAAGTGCTGTCCCAGGGTTCTCGTGCTCAGAATCCTTTTGTAATCGAAAATTGTCTTTTTGTGATTTTTTTGCATTTTTCATGCTAATTTTATAAAGTCAAATTTCTAATTTCGACATGGCAGGTGGGACTCGCGGTGGCTTAGTGGTCATAGCGTCTGGCGTACCTAGCCAGAAGACGCAGGTTCGAATCCTGCCTGCGAATCGAATTTTTCCTTCACTAAATAACTTTATCGAAAATTGAGATTAGATAATGATTTTAAATTTTGAAATACTACTACTAATTTTATATCATGTGATTTTTTTGATAAATTTTATCAACATAATTATATTGTGGCCATCTGCTATCGTCTAAACTATAGTTTATTATTACTGAACTTATTACTATTTCGCCTTCAAAGTTGTTCATATAATGTCATTATAAAAAAAATACTATGGCTCCCTAAAATCATGAAAAATAATCTGCCGCTCCTCAATGACCTCCTATCGAATTACTAGTTGTTACTACCTATAACATGCTGTAACACAATGTAGGTACATAATTATTATATGCTTATGTACTCATAAGAAGTTATCTCCGATGGTTCATGGATAGCCCGGTAAACTTTTATTTTTACTATAAAAAAAAGTTAAAAAATGTATTAAAAAACAAAGAACAAAAAAAACAAATTAAATAATAATCACTGAAAAATTATTTCTAAAAAGAAAATGAACAAAAAGTTAACATATCGAAGCGGGGTTTGAACTCACGCTTAGTCGCACATAACGCATATCTTCCTACTGCAGAAGACCGCTAGACCAACCGAGCTATAGAATTACGCATCGAAATAAAGTATTTATAGATAATCAGGCAGGTATGTGCTTACTTTACAACTTCCACCATTTATTTTTGTTTCATAGAATAAAATACAAATAAACAATACATAGAATACGAATACGATACAATCAGATACAAAATATTTTTGAGCGGCGGGCGGAACAAAATGACACAGGTCCATCAGGCAGCGCGCCTCAGCGATCACTGTCGCTCCGCCTAGAAATGAAAGAGAAGCGAACAGACGCCTCGATGGCGCGGTGTTTCGTTCGACTCGTGAGAGTTATTTATCATGAAATTTATTAATTATTAAAAATATCTTATTTCAATCGATAAATAAAACCGCTAGCGTACTTTATTATTATATATTACGTCAGTGTTATTAATTTTATCAAGATTTGTTTGTAAATAATACAGTTACAATTGCAATAATTTTGAATTCAATGGTTACTTTATGATTTTTTTCTATCGAGAAAATTTTCCGCAAACGTGTTTTAGACCGGTTAGTGTACTCATAAATATGATCAAGATTAACATATATTTTTTTCACTGCTTGAAACTGTATACTTTTTGCTAAATAACTGCTCTAAGAAGCCTATTTTGACTATTCACAGCGCCTTAATTCTATGAACAAAAAAGTCTGTCACTTTTGGTGCGAGGGGAGGAAGCACTACATAGACATTGCTGCACACATACTCAAAATCATTTTGAATCGCTACGAACTCACACATATCAAAATCTTCACCACTAACACAATTTACGCACACATAGAGGTCAAATACGTCAACATACAAGAATTGACGACAATACGAACGTAAAAGACATTAAAAATTATTAGGAAGCTACTATGTCTATATTTTACATCGATAGATTATTTTAGGAAGAATGAATAAAAACGTAACAACGATTACAAATTATTTTTATATGTAATTATTTATTTGCAAAATTAAAATCATCCATACACACCTTTTTAATATCTTGCGTCATAATTATTTTCAATGCAATGCTCTCATTGTATGCTAATTAAATACAAAACAAAAGAAACTATTTAGGAATAGAAATACATACTATGTAATTGGAAAATAAACGCACGGGTCAGAGAAATCGCTAACTTTTTCGAAATATATATTCTATAGCCTATGTTAATCTTGAATAATGTAGCATTCAAATGGTGAAAGAATTTTCGAAATCGGCCTAGTAGTTTTTGAGTTTATTTGTTACATACATACAAATCTTTCCTCTTTATATTAGTATAGATAGAGCGGATATTGGGGACGTTTTGCTACAAATACTTTGATACCGATTAGTTTGATTATTTTATTTGCCAGGCTGCTAAATTAGGAATGACACTAGACAGAGTATTTTGTTTCCCACGAGATATAAGTAGGAGTAAATATGATTATGTTCCTAATGTCGCGCGTTAATATTAACTGCCTTCTGGTCAGAAGCGCGACTGCTACGCTAGAGGTCCTGGGTTCTATTCCCAGGTCGAGCAATGTGTTATTAGAGTTTTTCTATAAAATATAGGGTTGATGCCCGATTAATGGCAATAGGCTCGCCCCTTATTATATGGAATGTAAACATACAGGTGAACTATACATTAGTACGCATCTGTCTAACCCTTCGGGGAATAAAGACGTGATGGTATGTCGTGTTCCGTACTCTCGTTATTTCTTTGAGCCGGATATCGAAAACAGAAAATAAGGGTTTTCAAGAAACACCGCGAGAGGCAGGGCATAGTGGAATTGAATAATGCCACTCACAATTGGAGCTGCCCGACTGAAGTACCTACACTTTGCAGAAAATTTGCCAAATAACATAGCTCTGTATACTATGTTGTGTTCCTAACGGTGAGCATGATCGCCAGAGCTCCGCGAGTGTGTGTTGGCGTTGAGTGTTGAGCGTTGTGTTGGCAGTGGGGGTACCGGTGTTGTGTGTGTTGTCTACCGGGTGCGAAAAGATTTTTACAAGGTCGGCAAAGGGCGAGTGATACCCGGTGATACCCGATGATAGGTGTTGTGAGCGACCATAGGCTACGGTAACCACTTACCATCAGGCGGGCCATGTGCTGGTTTTCCACTTAAGTGGTAAAAGAAACCCCAGACCTTCAAACCGTACCGTATTTTAGAAATCATCAAACATCAACAGACAAAGAATCTTTCACTGACAACTAGCCACTTTGTAAGGATGGGTTTTTCAAACGGTGTTTCACTATCGACAATGATTAGAAAAGCTATTTATTCTTGATTAAGGTGAATAAAACGCAGTTTATAGTTTACAATATTTATATAATATTATTTATTCACGTAATTTTCTTGCAATCATAGTATTTATGATCGTTTCGACGAGATGAAATATAGCGAGGTCTTCATCGTGTCCCATCACTGGCTTACTTTATATCAAGTACTTGGCGTTGGGGGCATTAAAATATTTTCTGGCGTTTTTGTTTTTTTTTTAATATAAAACAAACAAGAACTTATTATGTGTGAAAAAGTTAAAAATATGACTTAATACAGGGCAATTTTCCATAAAAACAAAATAAAGGGTCTTGTAAAAGTCGTAAATTTATTTTATACTATTATTACTTCTAATCAAGTAGTGGCGCTGAGGGCACGAAAATCTCGAACTTGTATACAAGTGATTGGCGTTCAAAAGGTTAAAAGATTTTAAAGTCATCAAAGTTGGTTTAGCCGTTTCGGTTTTTTATATATACTTTCACATTTTTATCAGTACTATGGATGTTATGTAAAATTTAAAAGCAATTATAACGTTAAATTACCTAATTCAAAACATCCACTATTGAGTACAGGTGCGATAAGCTTTTCGAGCTCGTTAGGAGTATCAAACCGTTTGTTAAACGATAAGGTTAAACGATCAAGAAAGATAAGGGTTCTGTTTTTATTATTACTCTGTAATTGCAAGGCAACGAAGTGATTTTGCTCCATTCATATGTGTAAATTGCCCGGAACATGTTGCTACGGCGATACAGCACTCACTTCTTAAATGGTCAGTCATTTATCTAAGGTTCGATGAAGGTTGTTATGCCCGAGCAAGTGTAGCGAAATAGAGGCCGAATCGGTTTAAATGGGTTTTACAAACGTAGGTACTAACTACGTGCTACCCGCATTGATAGACTATCTACCAGACGAAGCGTGTTTGACCTAGAGAGATAACTGACTTACTAACGAAAACCAAATTACTTAACAACGGCGTCGTGAGCGGTTACCTACACAAACTGTTTTTGAAGTAAGTCAGGTTGGTATCATGCAATATAAGCGTGATCTAATAAGTAGCTGACCTTGGTTTACCTTGATGAACTCATATTAGAATAGTTTACAATCGTTCATACGAGTAGCTAGTCACTGATTCGTTACATTACGTTGTACCTATTATACTTACCGGATGGTGACTCAAGAGTCAATATTGAAATATGTAATTTATTTGTGTAGTCTGACGACCATAACACCTAGTGATCTCTGTGACCATAATATAGGACTCCTATGACAGTACCTAAGCTACACGACTAAAATCAATACTTTCTTTAGGTATGCTAGGCAAAGTGCATGAATCGCCTCTCCTTTTAATTCAACTAACTACACTAACCTACCGTTTTTTATGTACACCTAAGTAGGTGATGTCAGCTACAGCTATTGATGACTTAATAATGAGGTACTTTGTCCTTCAACCGACATGAATGTATTTGAGATAAACATGTCAACATTTTCAAAGATAAATATTTTAGTAAGTACCACCATGGTTTATATGAGCCCTTTGAAATGAGTCCAAACTCGATGTATCTACGAAGTGCCGTTACTGAGATCCTATACCCACCTTCGGGCTCCATCATCAGGAAGCTGAAACCATCACAGTCACCTAGGTCTCCATGAGCACTTTCAAATGAGCCCAAACATGATGATTCTACATAGTGCCATCACTAAGATCCTATACCCACTTTCAAAGTCCACCATCAGGAAGGTGAAATCAACACAGTATGTACTGTCACCCGTTTCCATCCTCCGTCAAAAGAAAGCATTCTCAAGATACCTAGCTAAAAGCGATAAAACAATAAACGACATAGAAGAGTAGCATGGGTAGGTAGGTACATACATACCCCTTTCAGACCTGATGCTAAACGGAAAGGTATTTAAAAATGAAATTGACTCTTTCTAACTAATTTAGGGTCGCTGAAGAAGAATATGCTACTGAAAAAAATCTAGGAAAACTGAAAATAGGTTTTTCAGGATACTCACGATTGTGAGGGATCGGGCCAAACCTAGGTACACTCACGATTGATAAAAAAGACCATTAAATACAATAAAATAAACTTTTATTATCATGAAAACAGTGAAACATTATCATAAAATTAACTGCATTAATTATTTAACATTTATAGCAGTTTTTTCCCTGGGCATATTCAACAAAATTAACATTTGATACGTATTTAGGATTTTTTTTAAGTCTTAGTCATAATTTATCAATATTTTGTACAGTGCGAATTGTTCGAACACTTCTGTGAAATACCTACTTCTCAAAATGTTCAGTAGGCGACAGTAGGTACCTAAAAAAATTAAAACATGAGTTTAAAAATGAAAGAAGTAAGATGGTACATTACATTTTGAGTTACGATTACTAAAAAAATGCATATCTCTTCCACGGTTATACCAACTGAAGGCCTAGGTTTGCCACGAAACGTCCGTCGGGTTCAGGTATTTCTAGCACCTGGTGCTGCTACAACAGGAACCCTAAAATATTCCTCCTGGTCATCAACAGATGGGCTTTTGGGCTTTTCCCCTGGGCATCTTCCATCCAATTTTTGTCTTCATCAGGGTCGTCACCGAAGACCGAGTCATTTATAGCGTCCAAAACAGCATCATCTTCAAGTAATATTTTTGTTCTACTCATAGTAATTGTTTAACATTGGAACAATTCCTAAAACCAAGCACAAAGCAGTTTTTTTATTTGTATCAATATACTTAAAAAAAATAAAATTCAAACCGAGCCCTCACATTTGTGAGGGTTATTTTTGCGGCACCAAAATCCTTTGAATTTAATCACTAATCCACAATTTTTTATTTCAAAGGCTATTTTCCACTCATTCTTAACACAATAAAACAAAAACAAACACATGAATTGCTTACCAGAACGAAAAATTAAATCTTCAGGACGACAGGTCGCGATACATTCACCCCGCGCGGCATCGGACGCTCACATACCCACAGATATGCTAGCTGTCTCCGCGAAAAAATACAAAGGCATAAAGAACTACCCGCACATTTATGCGAGCTCGCCCCCGTTCACTTACCGTTCCCTAGTAAGCGTATAAAAAATCGTAAAGTCATACTCACAAAAGTGAGTACAGGGTCTGAAAGGGATACTACATAATATGTATGTAAATGTTAGACCGGTACATTTATGTAGTTACCACGGAGGAGAGAATTCGACATATAATTTTGGAGAACTCGGCCACTCTTCACGTTACTTTTATTTTATTTTTATAGTTAGGCATAGTCTTACTCTATGATATATTCAAACCAAAAAACAGAGTTACAAACTACTTTAAATATATTTACAAACTTAATTTCTACGTAATATTTATATTTGTTCTATTTACAATATACTTTAATTCAAAAATATTCAAAGTTGATAACTTTTGGAATTTATTAGGAAAAAATAACGCATGTACAGCCCACTCGTCACAACAGTCGTCAAGACACTGATTCACCGCGTCTTGGGTATGCATCACAGGCATTGCGGGGGTGCTTCACGCGGAGTGAAATTTCGGTTTTTCTTTATTATTAAAAAATATGAAAAGAAATAAGAAAATGTAATCAATACAAATTGTTAAATACGTCAATACAATTTTTTTGGTATAAAATTCATGCCTAAATATTAAGCCGTTAAAGAGACAAAATGCAATTTAGGTTCAAAAACGCCTATTTTTTTTAATTAATTTTAAAAATTTGGGCAAATTAATACAAAAAAGAATCAATACAATTTGTTTGTGGTGACCTTAAGTATAATATATATTTTTTATATAGCAAATGCACATAAGGATTAATCTAGAAACTTCTTTAAACCTAGCGTGTTTTTGGGATTTGAGCGATGTAATCCCCTTAACCTACTCAAATGTTTAGTTTTTACACCGGCTTGTGCTCGCTGGATAAATCCTATGTATGTCCCGTGATTCCCTGTATAAGTAGAGTTAGAATAACTGTACTAATAATCAATTCCTGGTTACAATAATTGTTTCTGATTGATCTGCTTTATTTTCTTGTTTTATCTTATTGACTCCCTGTAAGTGTATTTTTTTAATTTTATTACTTGATTCTGTTATAATTTTTGATCCATGCTAGTCTAGTACAGAAATACTTGAAAAATTAATTTACTACAATGGTTATTTTTCAAATTCAACGTTTTCAATGGTTCAAAATGTTAATAACTTTTGATAGAGAGAACCGATTTGAATTAAATATTCTAGGACATTTTTACACAGCACCATCTAGTTCCAAACTAAGCAGAGCTTGTACTATGAGTACTAGACAATGGATATAAGTAATACTTATATACTTTTTTTGTTGTAAATACGTACTTATATTCATATTCATATTTTTATTTGCAATCCATAATGTAATACAGGTGTTAAGTATAGTAGTAAGAAACAATTACGGACCCTGTCGGGCACAGCAACATTAATAACTAAGTAGGAGAGAGGAGGAGCTCTTAAATTCTTATTTCCTTAAGTTTTCATTTATTAATCTATAGTAATTAGTGTATATAAATGTAAAATATTTAAAATATTTATTATGTTATTACTTTCCCTTATCCTTCTATAATAATATTTATTATATTCTTTTACTTTATATTTATTTATTCACTAGATTTTTTTGTGTTGTAAGTAATTATTATTATTTATTTCTATTTAATAATTTTATTATTTAAATTATGTACTTATTAGTTTTATTTTATTATTAATTTTATTTAGATTTATTATTATTATTTTTTGCTTAAATATTTTATATTGCAATTATTGTGTTTATACTAATAATGATTACTACTGTGTATTTAAAGTATTGCATAGTCTTTCTTTTTTTTTTATTAATGATAGAATTTATCAGTTAGATATTCGTCTAACGTATAATAGCTTTTATTTATTAAGAAACGTTTTAGTTTATTTATAAATATATTGTTTTTGAATTCCTTTTTAAAATATTCCGGTAATTTATTATATATTTTTATTGACATTGCATACGGACTAGAAGAGTGAAGTTTAAGGCGGGAGGTAGGCAAATTTAGTCTATTTTTATGGCGCAATGAATATTGTGTTTGTAAGTCCTCTCGTTTGTTATAAAAATTTGTGTGATTACGGACAAATTTGCATATTTCTAAAATATAGATATTAGTTAAGGTGAGAATTTTGTGCTTTTGGAAGTAGGGCTTGCAGCTGTCTGTTTGTTCTGTGTTGGATATGATTCTGATCAACTTTTTTTGCAGGGTAAATAGGGAGGGGGCGTCTGTGCTATTTCCCCACAGGATGATGCCATAGCTTAACCAAGCATGGGCATACGCATAATATGTAACTAGGGCGGTTTGTAGGTTGGTAGTCTTTTTAATTTCGCGGAGGCCGTAAGAAAACTGAGAAATTGTTTATTTAATTTTCTGTATATGTGGTTTCCAATTTATGTGCGTGTCTATTGTTAAACCGAGGAGAGTAAAATCGCTAACTACTTCCAATTTATGTTGGTTAAATGTGAAATTTATATTTATAGGGTGTTTTTGCCGGGGATGGAAAGTTATAAGTTTAGTTTTTTTAAAGTTAATTTCGAGATTATGTATGCGCATCCAGTTTGTTGTTTTATTTAGAATAGTGGTTAGTTTTTCATTTAGATTAGAGTTTGATTGGCATGAGACAAGGAGAGAGATATCATCCGCAAACAGTACACATGGTTCGTCTATGCTTTTGGGGAGGTCATTTATATATATGAGGAATAACAGGCAACCTATTACACTTCCCTGGGGAATTGAGGCATGTATTTGTTTGACGTCAGATCTTATGAGTTGCGTTTCTTTTGTTTTTCCGTTGTAATATTCTATCTCTACTAATTGCTCTCTACCTTTTAAATATGATGTAAACCAATCATGCAGTGGCGTGCACTGGGTCTGATCTTAGGTAAGGCAGTTTTTTTTTATTGATTTTTCGAATATCCACACCACGTGACGTCATAGCGAAAGATCGAAATTCCGGTCAGAATGCTAGTCAACTGAATCAAACTACGCTCCCCGGGGGGAATGCTAACGATACCTTATAAAAAGAAACAAATTATATGAGAACAACATCGATCAGCCTTTGAAAAATGTTTCTATTGCGATCTACTTTAGCATTATGCCTTTCAATATCTAATCGAAACTGGCTGTTAATACTTGTCTCAATACGAGATCTACCAAAAGTATTTAATTTTAAGCAAGCCTTCAGATGTTTTTCTGAGTTGTCATGCTTCTTTGCCGCGGAATAGAAATGATTTAAATCTGAATATCCCGAATCCGTCCACACTGTATGGTAATTACTAAACAAAATGCAAGGGAAACCCAATAATTTACGTGTGTGTACACAACCACACAGCCAGGCATAGGTTTCATAACGTTTAATATGAAACTTACGAGTTAGGTAGGTACCTACATTTCCTTTTTGTTGGTTTAATGTTGTAACTCGGGTACACACCTACCTTTAGACACAATTTGGGTCCTTTCACTAAATTTTAGTTGAGAAAACTTACTATTTTTAATTTTTAATAAACACACATTGTCAACACAAACATCACAATCAAATAACATTTTAAAAACCAACGAATAGACTCGTAAATGCAAGAACTACAGTTATTATAGAAACAAACAAATAAAGAACGATATTTACACTACAATTACGTTTCAAAATGAAAAAAACTTGCAAGAAAACCATAACAATTACTCGCATACACAAAATAGTAAACACCGCTCGTCACATGAAAAAAACAATATGGAGTCATAAGAAGAAAAAATAATTTCTAATATTTGAACAAATAAAACCTTTTTAAACAAAAATGCATCATTTTCTCTACGTGATTAGGTAGGAAATCCATCAATAATACTTGGCCGCATTAAGAAGACGAAGACTTCCGATTTATTTACGAGTGTCTCCCGACGACTCCCGAGCCTAGTCGGAACAAATACCGCGGGCCATGCGGCTGGAGTTGGGTACGTACCGCCCGTGCAATTCATGTATGTGTGCAGTTCACAGACACAAAAATCTAATCGAACTATCACTACATGCGAACGTTTTTTATTCGCCGTTTCCTGCCGCTGCCAGCCGCAGTAGTTGACATTAGGTACATTAATTTGTGTAAAGCGCCTATCAGTAAAGCGCGTTGTGACTTGTGAGATTATTAGGTGTACTTGCGATTCGTTGCTATTTTGGAGCGTTTAGGAGTTTTCTAGTAATTCCACGATTTACGGATTTATTAATTATACTTTAGGTACTTATTGTATACTCTTTGATCAGCGAAATTATCCGTGACTGCTAGGGTATGCAGTGCTTTTTGCATCATATGCAGCGCACGCGCCTGCAATCATGAGCTTTTCCACGTATCCCTATTCCGTACAGCTTATTTAATAGAATATTAAATTGCACTTTGTCGTAGGCCTTAGTCATATCTAATAGTATTCCTATTGCGTAATGTTTGTTGTTTAGGATATTTAAAGCTTCTTGCATGTACTTATAGACCGCTAGCGTTGTTGATCTGTTTTTGCGAAATCCATTTTGGCAGTCGTCGAGTATCATATATTTTTCACAAAAGGAATAAGCGCGATTACACATTGCTTTTTCAAAGACTTTAGATGCTGTGGGTAGAAGGGCAATCGGTCTATAATTATTTGGGTCTGTTTTTTCATTCTTTTTGTGGATGGGTAATATTAATGCTTTTTTTAGTCGGTTGGGGAAAACGCCTTCTTCAAATGATTGGTTTATTAGAATATAAAATGGTATGGTGAGTTCATCAGCACATTGTCTAAAAAGAGTCGGTGGAAATTCGTCTATGCCGTGACTATTTTTATTTTTAAGGTTTTTTAGGATCCTGTTTACTTCGTATCCGTCGACTGGGCTAAGAAACATGGTTCTTTCAGTGGGGTTAATCACTGATGTTTCTCTCGGTACGAAGCCGGGTGTTTGGGTGGTAATTTCGCCTATAGATGCAAAGAAATTGTTAAATATGTAAGAAATATATATATATAATACATAAGAAACACCCAGACGAACACAACACTTATATTCATTATATAAATTTTGTGTCCTGTGGGAATCCACCTCATGATCAGCAGTCCGGTACTCGAACCACTAAACCACAGAGGTCGTCATTAAAAATAGCCTAAATGTTAATCCAAGAAACAGGCTATGAATTCCTGCCCACTTCCTCCAAATCTCTTCAGTAGTTATCATTTGATGCGTGGTCAAACACACAGACAAACCGACAGACAGACAGACAAAAGTTCCAAAAATAATAGAAATGGATTGTGTTACTGATTCTGAGTCCCCCAAATTAGTTTTTTTGTAAATATAAGCAACTAGCTTCTGCCCGCGGCTTCGCCCCCGTGGAATTCGGTCTGTCATCACATCCCACGGGAATGGGATAAAAAGTATCCTATGTCCGTCTCCTGGTTTTAAGCTACCTCTCCACCAATTTTCAGCCAAATCGGTTCAGCCGTTCTTAAGTTATAAATAGTGTAACTAACACAACTTTCTTTTATATATATAGATGTACAGACAGGACTCACTTACATTCTTATTATATGTAAGATGTAAGAAGATTTTATTATGATCTATGATACTATGTACTAAAGTAGTTGTTACTCATATCTACTCAGATCACAGTGAGCCAGCAGCAACATGTATATATGAGAAAATTATAAAATGAAGTCTATTAAATAGACCTAAGCATTATTTTAATTTCAGGTCCGAGCAAAACTCAGTGATTTGAAATCAAAGAAACGTATCAAGGAAATTGGCCTGGTGTCACCGTGTGACAGCTCCGTGGCGATTATCGTCGGTGGAGGACCGTCCGGCGCTACCTGCGCGGAAACACTGCGCAGCGAGGGATTCAAGGGACGCATCACTGTGATCGCGAAGGAAAATTACTTACCGTACGATCGAGTTAAGGTCTCAAAAATTGGTACTGTTACTGATATTGAAAAACTACAAGTTAGGTCGCAACAGTATTACGACGAGTCTAATATTGAAATATTAAAGGGTGTTGAAGCTATAAAAATAACCACTGAAGACAAAATTGTTCATTTAAGTAATGGAAACGAACTGCGTTACAATGCATTGTATATTGCTACCGGTTCTACCCCACGTGTACCAGAAATTCCAGGAATTAATTTACAAAACATCTTTACAGTCAGAAACTTTGATGATTCTGTTAATATCCTAAATACTTTGGGTTCTAACAAGGATAAGGATGTTGTCGTATTAGGATTAAGTTTTATTGGATTAGAAAGTGCATCGTCTTGTAATGATAAAGCCAAGTCAATGACGGTTGTTGGCAAGGACAGTACACCACTTGGCCAAATATTTGGCAACGAAATTGGTCGCAGTTTACAAAACCTTTTCGAAGGGAAGGGTGTAAAATTTCAATTTGGTACTTCCATTGTGAAATGTTATGGCGAAAACGGGATGATAAAATCAGTCGAACTAACCAACGGAACAATACTTCCTGCAGACGTGCTGATATTAGGCGTGGGAACTACATTCAACACAGGTTTCTTAACGGGCAGTGGAATTTTAATGGAGGGAAATGGTGCGGTCAATGTTAATGATAAGCTTGAAACCAATATAAAAAATGTTTATGCGGGTGGCGATATCGCCTATGCTCCTGTTTTCGCTCATAGTAATAAACAAATGAGTATAGGGCATATCGGCTTATCTCAATACCATGGTCGAGTTGCAGCATTAAATATATTAAAAAAAGAAACACACCTGAATACAGTACCTTTCTTCTGGACTATGCTTTTCGGCAAGTCTATCCGTTACGCTGGCTGCGGGAAACCTGCTAGTACGCTAGTGGAAGGAGATGTGGATGGCCTGAAGTTTGTCATATTCTTCTTCGATGAGTCAGAAAAAGTAATAGCGATAGCTTCATGTATGAGAGATCCCATTGTTGCTCAATACGCCGAATTCGTACATCAAGGCAAATCGCTGTATAAGAAGGACCTCAAAGATGATTTATTTGCGTGGGCTAAAAGTACTTAAATAATTAGTATTTTTTGTATCTGTAAAATCGGCTAAAATCTTGTACTTAATCTATGAACTTATCGTTATACTAGCTTATCGCCTGCGGCTTCACCCGCAATGCCCCGTTCCGAAGGGTCTTAGCGTGATGTTTATTTAATAGTAGGGATGGAAATGTTTTGGTACTACTTTTAATTCATCTTCATTTGATGAAATTATGATGATTTTTCACACGCGGAATTTTGCAGCCTGCTATTTTTCGTCCGTACCCAATGCATTTTCATTCAAAATTATTTTATTTATTTAGTTTTATTTATTTATTTCTCCACCTTACAGCTATCATTACATGTTTTTTTTATGCCCCAATGCGATAGTGCAGTTTAACAATTTTACATCCCTATAAGTGCTTTATTTATAACAAATGATGCTCATTGCTACCTTTGTGAATTCATTCAGAGTACAATGGAATATATCTATGTCGCTAGCTAAGAGGTTAAGAGTGCGGAATGCACGCGTCAGAGGCGCCTCTCGCAGAAGGTTAGTCCGAGCGCGCGGTTCGACCAGCAATCGAGGCCTCCGTCGTCGCCACACGTACCCATCCGGCACACACAATCCACTTGCTATTTTGCTACTTCTAATGAAATATGAAATATCAATATTATTGTAAAAATAACGATACGTCATCGTATCGAGACGAACTAGAAAAATATGTTTTATTCTTTCTAAATCGGCATTTACTTCAATCAGTTGTTCCTGCTCGATCTCTTAGCTACTTTTGACGCCGGGCGCGTGCACAATGTAATCGTGAACAAAATTACGAAAGGGCTAAGTTTAAGGAAAGAGTCGAAAGTAGGTGGTAACAAAAAGTTGGTTGACCCAATTACTGCTACCTTGAATCTATAATGTTTGAAAGTCGTTATAGACCTCCACATTTCGAAAAACCAAATTAATTTTGGATTTGGGTCCGGCGGAGGCTGAATTGCCCGTACCATAGTAATATCAAAATAATTCATAATTCAATCAAATTGTATTATTATTTAGATTCGCTAACCGATACCGTTAACCTAGGTTCCTACCGAATGCTACAGCGCTCCCGTAGGCCCGGCACCAAAGTGGTGACGCGAAACGCCGAGGTTGGTTTTAGTCGGTAGATCGCTCTTTTCAGAGCGGAGTCCGACACACCCCACCGCTCTCCCCGGAGTGGTGGATAGTGCATAAAGGATTTCCAACGCCGTCAACAAAAAAAAAAGGTTCCTACTCTATAATTTCGTCTAACTTCACTGAAAATGAACGATAATAACGGATAACCAACTAATCGAAACCTCGCAAAATTATCATGAATTATTTTGCACGAATTGGCAGGGCAGGAACCGAACCTATCAATGTTATCCGAATTCGAATAATAACACAATTATCAAAGTTTGAATTACGATTTATTTTGGTATTACGTTTTTACGGGCAGATAAGTCCGCCGCACGGTGGGCTGAAAATTGACTGAGGGTATTCAATATTAATTCATTTTTTTCCCAGACATTGCTTCCAATAGCTATTAGTAAACACAAAAATGACATCCGAGATCTCTGAAAATTAAAATTTGTATGGAATTATAGTTTATTATAGGAATTATTAGTTATCTCTAAAACTGAATCGAACCCGTAATATCCTGAGGCCCACTTGCACCAACTTCTTGAATGTGTTTAAATTGCATTTAAACACGAAATTTCTATGAAAAATTGTGTGTAAAAATTAAATACAATTTAAACACATTTAAGAAGTTGGTGCAAGTGGGCCTTACAAATGGTAATAGGACTACCTACTTAATGCCTCCACTACACAATCGGCCATGATCGGCACTCGTTGATCGTCTATGATCGGCAAAGTAATCGTCACGATCATTGTGCAAGCATCCACACGATCGTCCGTGATCATTATTATTGAGCGGCAAGCCTTCAAGATGGACGTGGACGTTATAGCTGCAGCTACCATGAATTTAATTTCCGTATGTACAATCATTTTATAATGTAGTTGAACGAAAAGTTGTGAAAAAAATATGGAAGAAGAGAAGAAATTATTTAAAAACAATTACTTATATTTTTTATTTTCCTATTTATAAACAAAAAAACAACGCGACGTCCGCACGGCTCGCTGTCCCCCGGTGAATGAATGATTGGCGATCGTGTGGGCACGCGCATCCAACTACAAGCGATTCCCTTTGATGCGTGCCCGAAAAACCGAAAAGTCACCGATCGCCGCAATCATGACGACGATGATAGGCGACTACGGGCAAGTAGCCCTTCTACTCGATCGTGCACGCGTGTAATCGCCCATCATGGCCGATTGTGTAGAGGAGTCATAAGGTCCTGACATTTAACAGATTTTTGGGGAGCTAAGAGAGAGAAGGGGCAAATGTCAGTTCGTAGCGCCTGTATAGATTGAGGAAACATTATTGATAATTGAATGCGGATTCGACTTAAATTTATATATATAATTTATTGGTGTTTACTATTTATTATGATAGTATTAACCAGTGTCCCGAATTAAGATTGACAGCATTTATATTTCATTAGAAAATATTTTGCAACATTGTAACTCGTAAGTAGTATAAATATTTAAAAGTAAAATTTATTTATAAAAATGTATATTAGAAGTTTAGTTACGTTACGTTAGTTACTTTTAACATTTCACATTGTTATTTCAATGTTGAACAGCTCTACAGATGTTAAAGGAACCTTTAAGGGGATCAAAACTGCCTTAAATAAATATCTAAGTAAACTTGGTACCAATTTGAATACTTTTATGAATTGGTTCGAGTGCCTGCCGCCAGAGCCAATTAACTATTACAAGCAACCGTGTTCCAAATTACCCGTTTAGAGCATTCTTTCCTGAGAAATTATTTAAATGGATAATATAATTATTGATCTTATTACATCCAATACAACCACAGGCTATTACAGATAAACAGCTCCCTTAGAAAGTCTTGTGGGTCTGTTGTGGAGAAATTATTGATAATACAATAATCAAGAATAATTCACACCCACAGTTCATGGGAATCTTGAATATAAACACTTACGTAGTTTTAGTGAAATTTTATATTTTATACAAAAGGATTTTTTACTATGCATTAAATTATATCGTTTACCAAGTACTTAGTTCCTAAAATTGACTAGACCGCGACTTATCACATATAAACTTTCCAATTCGGGACTCGTATATTGCTGTCATGAAGAAATAGGAACTGAACCATATGCACGAGGGGACTGTTGAAAATAACATGAACTTTCAGAGCTCATGCAATATTCGTTCGCGACCCTTGGTTTGGGAAATGCTGATTTACTCTTCTCCTTTCATTGTTGGTAGTGAACTACTCGTACATATGGCCGCGCACTGTTTCTCTCTAGTAGGTACCTACTCTGACACAACGACAGGACGACACGACACATTACTATTATATAAATATATTTATGTTGTAGTAGAATTGTATAATTCGCTATTTACATAACTGCTAGCTGCTTTACAAAATAGTTCTGTTATGTAAAATAGCTGAACTAAAATCTACCATACAACATTTCGTTTCACGATGAAATGCACTGTTTTACAAGAAAGCTTAACATCAATCCGCTATATTGATGAACGCAAAACGTTCATTCGATTCCGCGTGTTGAAGGTCACCAATTATGCAAAAGTGCTGAACGTATTTCAGCTATTTTACATAACAGAGCTATTTTCTAAAGCGGCTAGCGATTATGTAATATAGCTAATTATACAATTCTACTGTGACATATAGGTATATAATTTTGCCCGCGGCTTCGCTCACCTGAAGCTATAAGTATAAGGATTAGGAATGGATCCCAAAAATAATTTAATCGACACCATCAATGATGATCTCTTCTGTATATGGGTCTGTATACACAAGAGAGATCTAGCTGTAGGTATCTCAGGATTATCCCAAATATTTTTTTATAAAACGAGGATCCTTGCCGGTCGGCAGACGAGGGGATAAAAGGCAATATTGACAATGGCAGTGACATCGTCACTGGATGCCAAACATACTAAGGGCAATGATTGTTTTATCAGTGATAACGCGATTTCTCCAAACATATATATCACATTTAAAAAAAGAGTTAGATTTGGGGGAAATTGCGTTTAGTCACGAAAATCGTGAATTTTAAACTTCATTATTATGTTTACATACTAGTATCAATACTATCATGAATATAATGTTTTATGGCTGATGTGTTTGGGATACCTATTTGCTTGGGATATATGCATGCCGCTTCCGGTTCATGCAGGTATTTGATATTGACACAGTGTATACGCATACAACTTCATGATTATGCAGTTTTAACACGGTTGCCTGTTGAAGGTCTTAGGTATTTGTTTATAGGAGTTAGTACTAAAAGTGTTACATTATTTTAATAGGTACTTTCAAATGTTACATGCAAAGCAAAAGGACATTTGCAGAATCAAATAATGTGCAATTGTAGAAATAAGGTGTAATAACATCACGTTAATTGATTACACTTATCATTAATATCGATTGATGTAATCTTAAGGTAATGGATACTGAAGATTACACTGATAGCTAATATTATATTTTGCTATGTGCTCTATCTTTGATTATTGCTAATTTATATGGGTCTATAACTTGTGGGCAAGCCTGCCATGCAATTTTATCGTTACAGTTAAATTTTATTTCGTTGTTTTGCTCTGCTAGATGTTTTACAAAACAGCTCTGTTATGTAAAACAGCTTAACAAGGTTCATCAGATTTGCATAATTGGTGACATTCAACACGCGGAATTGCATTCAATGAACGTTTTGCTTCTTTTGATACAGCGCGTTAGCGGTATTGTAAATTACCGTGAAATAGAGTGCGGAGAGTAGGTAATGTAAGAACCCCCCATTATCACAGACCTGGGCCTCGACAGTACTAACTACGTTATTCGGTTTGCTCGATTCCCCGTTTCTCCTTAATTTATTTATTTATTTATACTTTTGCACACTTATATACCTACATGGCGGACTTAACGCCGTAGGCGTTTTCTACCAGTCTACCTTCGGGTGGTGCAGGGATAATAAAGGCAGGTGTTAAGCATTATTAACTATGTAATTAACGAGAATAAAAAAATATTCAAGGGGGATAAAATTAAAAGATGTATATATACATAAATAATATTAATCTACATACTTAGACATATAATTAATATTTAAAACAAATAATATATAATTATATATACAAATCATTGTTGTGATAATTCTGCCATTTATCTAACTTCACATTTTAATTAGGTACCTACATAATATGCTTTAACCACGATAGAAAAATTCGATCTTCATTTAATCGTCTGTCACAAAGTCCCCCCTCATTATTCTGACTTTCTACAAAATTGTCTTGGTAGATTCAAAGCTGTAAAAAATATACCTACAGCTTTGAATCTACCAAGGGCTCAAACTGGAGGCTGTAAACGAAGTTCTTTTTTTGCTTAGGAACCCAAGTAAATACAATCACGTAAGTCATTTAATCATACTTGTAACTTGTAAGTCCCATGACCCAAAATGTCTCTTGACAGTCACACTCTTCGACACTGTCGTTAAAAATTGTTATTTCAGGCTCTCAATCTAATCTCCGTAGGTACTTGCTACACTGCAGGGTCAGGGTCATAGGTTATTAACAATGACAGTAGGTACCTAACTTTTTCAATATTAGCTTGTTCTTTGATATAAATTGTAGGTAGGTATCTACTTTTAATTATTTCGGTCTATGTGATATAATTATGTACTTACATAAAACAAATTGATGTGATATTTTGCCTAATTGTTACCGTACTTACCTATTCACATTAGCAAGTATGTACATAAAACTATAAAATAAGTATTTAAAAAATGTAGGTAAGTACATACTTACTTCGTATTTATTGATTAAATAAATTTAGTATTTTTTATAAAAGAAGGAACCTGTTTTTATTTAAAAATGACCTTAAAATAAGAATATCAATTTTAAATTAAGTAACCCATCCATTTAATACATTCTACAATTTATGTGTATGTGTAATTTTTTATGTGTTTATTGACGTTTCTTTTATAATGTATAAATTTACAGCAAAAAAAAACAACTTGATCTCTCTAATTATGTGAATCCTTTCCTTTCCTTTTGCTTCCCGAACGTGAATCGCGCGAATTCAGAATTGATGTGGATGGCGCGTACATCGCCGCGACGCGCGGGAGGGCGTAAAGTGGGCGGAGCGTAACATATTCAAGTTTGGCGACCCGAGCGGGCAGACACGCGAGAGCTAGAGAGCAGTCCCCCGACGCGACAAAATTTTACTTACGAAGGGTTATAATTTCAAGATTATTTTTTTCTTTTTATAGGGATTCAGGGTTATTTTTGTGTCGGGGGTTTTTTTTAATTTTTAATTTTATTTGTTTTTCACACTTTTTGTAGGGACTCCTTAGTTATTTTGTTTAATTTCTTTTATTTTCTTGCGTTTTAAGATCCAGGTAATTTAGTGTTTAATAGGTATTTTCTTCGTTTAGTTATTCAACTTTTGAACAATTATTTCATAGGTAAAAAATCTTAGGTAAAAACATTTAACGCGCCATTTTGTGATGGCGGCCATTTTGGATTTGAAATTTATCATACTATAAGTATAGTATCCTACTAGTCAAGTCCTTTTATTTGATCCCCATATTGAGGGGGTTTTAAAAAACATTTAATTCGCCATTTTGTGATGGCGGCCATTTTGGATTTGAAATTTATCATAGTGTATAGTATTCTACTAGTCAAGCCCTTTCATTTGATACCTTTATTGAGGCAGTAGTGAAAAAAATTAATAAATTCACCATTTCGTGGAGGCGGCCATCTTGGATTTGAAATTTTTCATAGTGTATAGTATTCTACTAGTCAGGCCCTTTCATTTGATACCAATATTGTGGGAGTTGTGAAAAAATATGTAAACCGCCATCTTGTGGCGGCGGCCATCTTGGACCGATTTTCATCAAACATAGCTAAGAACACTCCCGACATAATCACCTTTCAAACAAAAAAAACTAAATAAAAATCGGTTCATACATTCGGGAGCTATGATGCCACAGACAGACACACACACACACGTCAAACTTATAACACCCCGTCGTTTTTGCGTCGGGGGTTAAAAATTACAGTGTTGTGAATGAAATCATGATAATTATGAAATTACAGTAGTATGCTACCAAAATACAGTACATACTAATGCCAAATACCTACAGCAGAATTACAGTAAATATAAATACACAATATATCAATGAAATTTGAAGAAATAAGGGGTACGTAAATATTCCTACTAACAAAAAACCGTTACGCGATGCCCGCGACGTCGTCCGCATAGCGTGATGATATTTTGCAAAAAGAAATTAAACTATTTTCAGCGGGAGTTCCCTATTGCTTAATGCATAGAATAGTGTTGGGATAGTGAATGATTTTGCGTAAAGAATCTATACTACTAAATAAAGCTGAAGAGTTTGTTTGTTTGTTTACTTGAACGCGCTAAAATCATGAACTATTGGTCCGATTTGAAAAATGCTTTCAGTGTTAGATAGCCCATTTATTGAGGAAGGCTATATATCATCACGCTACGCGGACGAAGTCGCGGGCAGAAGCTAGTGAATGAAAAAATTGATCCAATATAAAGTCATCATAAATAAGATGTGAAATAATTATAAGTAATAATATAAAAGTTATTTAAGTACTTTTTTATTTTCTTCTTATAGAAACAAACCAAATATAAAAACTAATAATTTTTCTTTTGTTATTTTAGACATTACATTAATTACCTTACTACTGAGAAACAAATTCTACAATTTTTCATAGTTTATAATGTGTTTTTTAAAACAAGATTTTATATATCTTATATATATAAAAGAAAGTCGTGTTAGTTACTCCATTTATAACTCAAGAACGGCTGAACCGATTTGGCTGAAAATTGGTGGAGAGGTAGCTTAGAACCAGGAAACGGACATAGGATAGTTTTTATCCCGTTCCCGTGGGATGTGATGACAGACCAAATTGCACGGGGGCGAAGCCGCGGGCAGAAGCTAATTTAACATAAAAAGTTTGTTCACATTATTTATGTTCATTCAATTTCGTTCATTATTACACCCCCTCACTGAGCCCTCACTAATTTTTTTGTCATGGTAACGCTTTCGCTTCAACCCGTGCTTCAGGATTCAACTCAAGTTACTGAATACAATAGGGATGTTCGATCCAGGTGGTTTGTATCGATATTCTGGATCGCAATGGATCGTAATACACTGTATCGATCCATGGGATCATTTGATCATTTTGGATCGATCCAGTATCGTGTAAAATATTAAAAAACATTAAAGATGTTGTATTTGATAGCTTCAAAGTTTAAAGGAACAAAACCAAAATTTACCTTTTCTCTTTGTGTATCTTTAAAATTTAATGTTCGTGATGATCCAGAATGATCCAGGCGAATTCGGCTTTCAGTTAATTATGTTTAGTTAACGAGAAAAGATGTTCGGAGGGCACAGACGTTCCTACCACTGACCAATAACGTCTGGCTATTTATTTATTTATTTATTTATTTATTTATTTATTGCGGTAAAAGAAACATACAGTACTATAATTATTATAGAAAAGGAAATAACAAACTTAGCAATGTCACCAATTAAGTTTCTAAAAATTAAATTGCACTCGACGGTAAGTTACAGTTAAACCACTGAATAAAGTTTAAAATGAAAGTAAATGAAATCACGTAACAAAGATAAAAGTTTTAACACTTCTAACAGTAAGCTAGTAAATATAAACTAGTTTGGTACATAAAAGTTAACCAAATATTTTAAAAACTTAAAAATATTAATAAGTACGTATAAAACATAATACTAAAATTAATCTTAAACAAAAGGGTTAAAATCGTCATTCCGTATTTTTGCAGATTAGAGATCTGAATCTACATAGTTTCTCATGAAAGATGTCAACACTGATGAATTTTGTATTGTAGCAGTTACAAGCTCGTATTATAAATCTATTTTTCCCATATGAGGTTCTTGCAAAAGGAACATCTAAGACGGTCATAGAACGTGACGAAGGCCGCCTACAGTACAAGCCTATGTTGTTTAGGAGATACGAAGAATCGGCAAGATTATTTAAAATTTTATGTAAGAATATTATGTCATGGTGCATACGACGATTTTCTAGAGAAGTAATATTAGAGGGATGAAAATTAAAGTTGGGATCTAAGTTATTTTTATGCTCTAGATGTTTAATAAATTTGTTCTGAATCCGTTCGATTCCGTGAGTATGTATATTAAAAAGAGGGTTCCAAACACTTGAGACATATTCAAGAAGTGACCTAACATATGCATTATAAAGCATCATATAAGTATGTTTTTGCTTAAATTCCCTACCCTGTCTCAGTACAAATCCCAGCATTCTATATGATTTTGCTATGATGTGATCGTAGTGTGCTCTAAAAGTTAATTCACTGTCCAGGATAACACCCAAGTCTCTCACCTCACTAACCCTCCTCAGATTTACACCAAACAGTTTATAATCAAACAACACCTGTTTTGTTTTCCTTGTAAAACTAATAACACAACATTTATCAACATTTATACTGAGACCATTGTCCTTACAATAGTTATCTAAGTTATTTAAATCATTTTGAAGAAGGGTGCAGTCATCTAGATTTTTAACTATCCGAAATATTTTGGTGTCATCTGCATACAATAAACAAGATGAATTTAAAAATTCTTTAGCTACGTCGTTAATAAAAATATTAAAGAGAAGAGGGCCGAGGTGGGATCCCTGAGGCACCCCAGATGTAACAGGAACGAAGCTGGATGTGTACCCTTTCACTGTAACAGCCTGGGTCCTATCCCTGACGTATGACTCAAGCCATCTCAGGAGGTCGCCGTGGATACCGATATTCTTTAATTTATTAATTAAAATAAAATGTGAGATTTTGTCAAAGGCTTTCGAATAATCGGTATACACGACATCGACCTGGTAACCCTCATCCATCGTTTTCATTACCACATCCACCAATTCGCAGAGGTTGGTTTCGGTAGATCGCTTATCAACAAAACCATGTTGATTAGGGATTATAAACTGTCTAACACTCGGGTAAATAGTATCATATATAAGTTTTTCTAATAGCTTTGGAATTAATGAAAGTTTGGAGATGCCCCGATAATTTTTAATATCACATCTATCACCACCCTTTAGTATCGGAACCACATAAGATTTTTTCCAACGTTCAGGCATGGTACCTTCACATAAAGACTTGTTGAAAATTATAGAAAGCGGGAGAGCTAATGTTCTGTGACAATTTCGTAAGAATATAGGAGGTATGCCGTCTGGACCCGGTCCCTTGGAAGTGTTCAAATTTTTTAGATATCTACCCGTTATAAGAGGAGTTATCGCAACAGAGCTTAAGTCAGTGAATTGTAAAGTATTAGGGCAAGAATCTGAAGGTAACGGGTTAGTGGGAGGCTCGAAAACAGAAACAAAATATGTATTCATTAAATCAGCAATGTCAGCTCCTTCGCTAACACTAAAATTTGAAAGGTACAATGTATTAGGAAACTCAGTTGAATTTAATTTTGATTTAATAAAGGACCAAAAATACTTAGAATCTTTATTTATGTTGGTTTCTGATCTCTCAATAAATAAATTATAGCAAGAATTTTGTGTTTCCTTTTGTAAAGTACGAAGGTCAGAGAAGAGGTCATAATCAGACTGATGCCCATAAACTTTCCACTTTTTGTGTGCTTTTAATTTCTGTCTAATAATTCTAATTAAATCCTTCGAATACCAACACGGATATCTATTTGTGGAGGAAAAAGTTCTAGTAGGAACATACTTATCTATTATTGAATTAATTATATTATAAAATATATCAACCGAATGCTCCACGTTACAAGTATCTAATTCTACGCACCAATCGATCTCAGACAAAGCGGCATTAATAATTTCGTAATTTGCGCTATGATATCGACGAATGCGTCTAGAGGCGAGAGGTAAGCATCGGGTTTCATGATCCACCACACAGAACACTTTTAGAGCAGGATGGTGCTGTAGATCTTCACCTATCAAGGGGTTCAAACAACGCGATACATTACAAGGAAGGCTAGATATAACTAAGTCTAAAAGTCTATTATTATTATTAAATATACCATTAAATTGATTTAGTCCATTAAAACATAAAAAAGACAATAAGTTATGTTCCAAGTTACCTATAGAAGGATTTAATAATAATAAACTGTTTGTACCATCCGAGGAGCTGCTCCATTGTGCATTACTCACATTAAAATCGCCCAGAATCAAATAACTATCAGAAGGATTGTTCATAATAATATCAGACAGATGTTCAAAAAATACAAGTTGACTGTTTTGCTGATCAGGACTATGTGGAAAATAAGCGCAGTAAATTTTAAAGTACTTTAATATTGGAGCATTAGAAAGAACTATGTTAACGTAGGTAATCTCTGCACCCGGCAGCAGCGGCGGCGCCGCGGCGATATTACGCTCGTCTACGTATAGTGCGCGGCGCACGGCAATAAGCACACCGCCGCCACGTGAGTCACCCACTCGGTCAAAACGGTACACCTCATACCTTGAATCAAATAATTCGCTATTAAAAATACCAGGCAATAACCATGTCTCAGTTAGACAAATTATGTCATAGTCATTCAAAAGCACGTTTTTTATAAATTCATGTGTCTTTGTTCGTAATCCACGAACATTTTGATAATAGATACTAATATCCATTTTTATAAATATGAGTGGATAAATATACTATATAGTTCATGTAATAATAATTCCTTAAAATGACCCATATATCCAAGCAAAACGCATAATAATATATCTAAATCACTTCGGAAATCACCGAAACTATGAACAGAATAAATCATCGTTATTATGTTATATCTATGACATTTGAATAACAATGTACTTATGGAAACGCACCAACTTATTACATTTTGGATTGACACAAACAAGCAACAGCCACATAGAACAAAAATAATTATTTTGTTCATTAGTGAGTAAGTAAAATAATAATAATACGGAATGACTGATTTATTCCAAAGAGATGGTGATTTTGCATTATAATATGTGAAAACTAAAAAATTAAAATAAGACAAAAAAATCATTTTGTGTTGCTTTACACAACTAACAAGTAACAACATTAAATAATTAATAATAGCGATATGTTGACATGGTATCACGTAATTATCGCCTATTTGATCTTCTTTAAACTTTCTTCATCATTTATGTAAATAATAGGGGAATCTGGCTTACGTCGTACCATAATACTACAGTTTCGAACCCAACACATAGCATAGCTTTTCTCTCGGGCAAGAGCCTTAGCACGACGGAGTAGGTATTTATTGTGACTGGTCAGATGGTCGTTTACATAAATCCTGCCACTAGAAGAATAACCTAAATCCAGTGTGTTCAGGTCTCTTTTCTTTCTCAGGGCAGACAGTAGATCATCTTTTCTATATCTTGCTTGAAATTTAATAATGATAGGTTTAGGTTTCTTATGGTCGTTTGAAGACTTAACAGCAACGCGCGTCACGAAGTCAATGTCCGTAGCAGGATTTAACTTAAATCCACAGAATTGCGAGAGACTGTTGACAATTTCAAGAAGATTCTCATCCTTCTTCTCGGGAATACCCACAATCTCAATGTTTGATCGACGAACCCACTGATCCTTCCTGTTGTTGTCATCACTTATGCTTCGTAACCGTTGACCAAGTTCTGTACTTTCTAGTTTCAACCTGTGACATTCAACTTCAAGAGACTCAATCTTTTTGTTTTGAGATGATATAGTTTCCTTAGTATCCTCGAAGGCCTTATTGAACCAAGTCATTGATTCTTGAAGCGTTGCAACTTGTTGACGGAAGAGTTTTAATTCTTGAGTAACCAAATCACTAATTGTAGTTTTAATTGTTGACGTAATAGCCTCTGTAATTCGCTCCTGCATTCCATCAAATTGATCCACAGTAAGATATTTACAATCGGGCGAGTTTTTACGGAAAGTAATATTACTCTCATCCTTCTCACCTTTGGTCCCAGTAGTATTAGAAGAACCGGAAGGATTATTACGTGTAGAAGGCTTAGAATTATTATTGGATGCCATCATAAATAATTAATTCCCAATTGAAGGTAAATAAACAATATATTGCTCAGTTTTTCCCAAACGGTCTACCTCTGAATTCATACAAAATTTTAAACTAAATATCTTTCGATCCGATCCTCCGTGTACGTGTATCGATCAAGTAACGGATCGAAAGCCATTGTATCGATACAAAAATCGGGTGGATCGTATTCCATTATATCGATCCACGAAAGTATGGAACGGATTGGAAATCCCTAGAATACAATTAAAAGTCGAAGTTTAGATTAGGGAGTTTAGGCGGGAAAATGTAAAGTGCACATTGTCGATTTTATATTATTTTTCAAAACTTGAATTTCTCCGAAGTTTAATGTGTAATTATGGTGGATAATTAACCATTAAGTGTTCGTGAACGTGTGAGAGTGTAGGCAAATGATATAAAATTGAAAATCGTGACTTTGGGTTCACTCCTAAACTCCATCGAAGCCTCAATAAAGTTTCTACTGTTTTTTTTTTATTATGGCGCCACACTTTTTGTGTATTTGCCAGTGTCAAGTATTAGAGTAATCAAGTAATATTTCCCATCGTGGGATTGTAATATGGCACCACACTTTTGGTGTTCGCCAGTGTCAAGTATAAGTTGTTGAGTTGCCCCAATAAAATCGTAGAAACTTTATTGAGGCTTCGATGGAGTTTAGGAGTGAACCCAAAAAGTCACGATTTTCAATTTTATATCATTTGCTTACACTCTCACACGTACACGAACACTTAATGGTTAATTATCCACCATAATTACACATTAAACTTATTTTTTATTACATAATATAAAATCAACAATGTGCACTTTTCATTTTCCCGCCTAAACTCTACCGTTTTATTGGGGCAACTGAACAACTTATACTTGACGCTGGCGAACACAAAAAGTGTGGTGCCATAATACAGTCCCATGATGGTCTGGAGTCGGCCTCCTGGCCGAGGAATGATACTCGTCGTTCTTGGTTGTTGTATACGTTTTATTTACTTTAACTTTACATAAAACATGGGTACTAAACACAACGGCACAATTTTGTTTATACTAGGATAGGTTATTCTAATGGCCACCATGAACGCACTCGGGAGACGCGGCATGCGTGCGAGTCGTTCGGAGGTCGGCAACGGAGAGAGAGAGCGCCGAGTTAACGGTCGGAATAAATACCTTACCCGGAAGGAAGGAAGTTGTCGATCACAGACAACTGCACGCCTGCCGCGATGGGTGCGTTTATAGTAGTGTAGTGTCGTACCTAATTAAGTGCGTATCGAGTTATCGATACGCCACAATGGGAAATATTCTTTAATATTACTTGATTACTATAATGTACTTGACACTGGCAAATACTCAAAAAGAGTAGCGCCATGATAAAAAAAAAAGTTTAGATTATGACATAATATAAATATATCCTGTGTAAATTTATTTTCTGAAATACATACCTATTACCTATTCTTGTTTAGTACCTACTCGGTGCACGGGTAATTCTGGTGACAAGCTTTAATATAATTTAAATTGTGTAACGTAATAAATGGATTCCATAATTTAAAGATCCTTCTTAACGAATGTTTTGCGTATCCGGCCAAAATAAACGGTATCCGGCTTGTCCGGCTTTTTACATTGCGCAAACGAGCGAGCGCCGAGCGTGGCCAAGCGCAGGCGGTCGCTCCAGCAGGCCGCCCGCCAAGTTCTCAATATAATGTAAGGTGTTCGACCTTTCTACCCAAATGTCCGGCCAAACTGGCTGATCTGTCCGGCTATTAGGATTGGCGACCTGGCAACCCTAGTAGTGCTGCCAGGCGACCAGATAAAGCCGGTCTCATAGGTAGGCTTTTTGATTGCGTGTCCGGCCAAAATAAACGGTGTCCGGCTTGTCCGGCTTTTTACATTTCGCAAACGAGCGAGTGCCGAGCGTAGCCGACCGCAGGCGAGTCTACTGTCAGTCGCTCCCGCAGGCCGCCCGCCGCCCGCCTCCTAGCGCTGACACAAAACCTCAATAATGTAGGGTGTCCGGCCTTTCTACCCAAATGTCCAGCCAAACTGGTTGGTCTGTCCGGCTATTAGGTTTGGCGACCCTATACACAGGTAACTGCGATTTATTAAATTAAAAGGTGAGTTCGTTTATTGCGAAAGCAAAAAGTGGTGAGGCGAAACACCCGTGTGGTTTTAGTCGGTAGGTCACCCACTCTGAGTGGAGTCCGACACACCCCGCCGCCTACCCCGGGCGGCGGATGTCCATGAGGATTTCCACACGCACAAAAAAAAAAGAGGTCCTGGGTTCGATTCCCAGGTCGAGCAAAGTGCTATTGGGTTGAAATTCCCAGTAGCAGCTCAGAGTTAGGAATTTGTGCCCGGTTAATGGCAATAGGCTCACCCCCTATTACATGGGACCTAAATATACCGGCGAACTGTGGGTATACATTAGTACACCTCTGCCTAACCTTTCAGGGAATAGGTACAGGCGTGATGGTATGTTCGATTATTTTTCGAATTCTTTTGTAGGTACCCACAAATAACACGATTTTTGTACCTATCTACCTTTCCTATAGGTACGAAGTTCAATTACCCTTTAGGGAGAAGCGCGCCTACGAAGTGAATGTTTAATTTCCTTGTATCTCTATTTCTAGAGTAAGTATGCTAATATAATGCATGTTATTTAGGAGGTATTCACGTTATACTATAGCGTACAATAAAAAACGTGGGTAGCGGTTTTGATAAACGTATAGCAATGGCAATTCAGCTGGAAGCCATTTAGCTATTTTACAGAACATATCTATTTTATAAAGCAGCTAGCAGTTATGTAAAATAGCAAATTATACAAGTCTACTACGACCAGAGGCGGCTCGCTCTAAGGAGCGCTGGAGCGGTGAACTCCCAAAAAAATTACTTACTCAACAAAATGTATTTTTTTATTAAGTTTATACTTAAGTGTATTTTACGTAAGAAATTACGCATCGATTTACTAATACTAACATTACTAATTATTATAATATTTAGGACGCATCACGCAGCAAGCGTCAAGTTTACCGACTGTTACCGAGCGGAGCGCGTGGAGCGCCAGTAGCTGGCGCGCATATAAAACAAAGTTCAGTACAACGACTACGTACGAAATTCAATGAGTGCGAAAGAGAGAGCGAGCGCGGCGCGTGAAAAGGAAGATTTGTATGAGAAATTAGGCTAATCTGGAGCGGCGCTCCTGCGCGTCGTTGCCAAATCTCTCGGCGCGCCACGCACGCGCTATCGTGCGGTGTTGCCGCTCTGATGTAAAGAAAATGAGAAACAAAGTTAGTTAGTTGGAGTTTAGGCGCGCGCGAATATTGCCATACGCCTATACAATTTTTTTTTTGAGTGATTTTTTTGCATTTTTCATGCTAAGATTTTAAGGTAATATAATGAAGAAAATATTTTTTTTTTAAATTGTTCAGTTTAAAATCGTTAAATTAAAGTTAATTATTTTCATGTCCCGTGTTCGATGCCTAAATAAATAATAATATGCTCGATTATTAATTTTATATACCTGCGTTCGTTGAACGTGATTAGGTAGGTAATCTACCTAATCACGTTCAACGAACGCTAGTCCAGCGAGGCAGTTATAGGTATCTACTTAGATACCTAAATGGTAACTACGTAATACAGCATTGCTTCTTTTTTAACATAAAATAGGCACATCACGCCTGTATTCGTGGAAGGGTTAGGCAGAGGCGTACCTACTGATATACCACACCCACAGTTCGCCGGTATGTTTAGGTCCCATGTAATAGGGGGCGAGCCTATTGCCATTAACCGGGCTCAAATCCCAAATCCCCAGCTGCTACTGAGCATTTCAAAGGAAAACCCAATACCACTCCTCGACCTGAGAATCGAACCTCTAGCGCAGCAGGGTTCACAATTCAGCTGTATTTTTTACAGAACACCCATGAAAAATGTTCACGAGCCGCCACTGACTACGACATATACATAATGTCGTAGTAGAATTGTATAATTACGCAAAAGTGCTGAACGTATTTCAGCTATTGTACATAACAGAGCTATTTTCTAAAGCGGCTAGCGATTATGTAAAATAGCGAATTATACAATTCTACTGCGACGTAAATACAGGTATACGTTTCCTTTTATTTCTAGTTTCAAGGTAGAATATTATTGGTTTCCAGATATAATCTAATGTCCGGTCGTGGTGCATGTCACTGATCCCATGACCGTGGATGTAAGGCAAGAGAAGGCAAGTACAGTTTTTAGTCGGTAAGAGGCCGACATACCCAGCCGCCAGCAGCCAGAGATTAGCTCGTTGGTACCGATACCTATATATCTTTTTTTTCAATAGCTGGCGAGCTACACAACTCTATATTCGTGTATTTGCTTAAAAATTGCTTTTAGGGCAAAGATACCTTGATTGGAAAAGTTGGCATACTTCACGGTATATTAGTTGTGCATATATGTATAAAATAAAATCTACACTTCTGGACACATCTATTGGCCCACCTTAGAGTTTAGGTTTCGATGGCCCCTACCGAAATATGATTGCTAGATTGAACAAAAACTGTTGATGCAGTTTTAAACCTGATAAATTTGTGTTACCGATTCTGAGTCCCCCAAATTAGTTTTTTTATAAATATAAGCAATGTACAGACACGGCTCACTTACATTCTTATTATATGTAAGATAAGATGGTCTAGACAACACTCATTTATTTTTTCTTCCGATTGTTAGACAAAAATGAGAAACAAGTACTTAGGCAGAAAACTTTTTTATTATGTTTGAAGTACTTACCTAATTAATCCGGATCACAACACACAGTTTTCTATTGTCTCTGTAATATTTTGTGTTATGATTATGCTAGCTACAGACAAAATATTGTCACTTCTTTTAAACTAAAATAAACATTTATATAATATTCAATTTAATCCCAGGATTCGTTGACACGGAGGTGTTGTAGTCGTTCATATAGAGTAACATCTTGCTTAAAAAGTCTTCTTGATCTGTCTAATATTTTCTCTTTCCTCATTTCTGGCTTTCCAAGAGCTTTAGTGTGACCAGAACTTTCTGCCTGTAAGCACATCAGACAGTGGGAATATAAATTATAAATTTAGTAGACTAGAAACTACTAGACAACAAGACTATGTAGACTAGAAAATACCTGCTATCATTAGTCAGGCCTTTTAAATAGTTTACGTGTATAACCAGTGTGTGCCACTATGTATATGTAGAAAACAACATAATATTATTATGCAAGAAAACTATCAACTACTTGCCTGACTGCAAAAGAGTGCTAACCTGTAACTGACTTATTAGCAAAGCAAACATAATGAATATTATTCATCTGTCCTTTTATTTAAAATGAGTTGTTGGTGTTCCTTTTAATAATAAGTAAATAAACTATCACATAGAGTTATGTAAAGCCTACCTTAGGAATAAGGTGTGCTTGTATTGTAACATATTTATGTAAGTAAGTGACATTATATATTATGTAAGTAGGTATGCAAGCAATTTAAGTTTTGACTTTACCAGCTCTCTTCTAATGACCTATCTTTTGGCAATCCTATGGGAAGTTCTATAAAACACATCTTTAGGAGTCTGTCCACTACACTCGGCTCACTACTAATGTATTAAATTTATGGGGGTTATTTATTAATTGATGGTGTTTAAGTAAATCTATATATATAAAAGAAAGTCGTGTTATTTACACTATTTCTGCATACACCCTTGCCCCAGTTGCTTATCAATAGTCTCCTCAGATGTAACACCAGGCTCTTGGCGATTATGCCATTTGCTGAAATATTTTACCATCATAAGTGTCCCCTGGTTCTCCAGAAATGACGAGATCCACAAATATCTCGGCGTTCCTACTATTCAGTCTGAAATTGCTAAATTCAAAAGAAAATATGCTGATCAACTCTCGACTCATCCAAATACTCTGGCCAATGATCTCCTAAAACCTTCCCCAATGGTAAAAAGGCTGAAAAGGAAGGATGTGCTCTAAAAAGGTTGTTGGGACATTGGTCTCTACGCCTAAACGCCATATTCACTCAAACCATCTGCATATAGTCTTGCGACTGATCGCCGATAAAAAAAAAAAAAAAAATGCTACTATATATAACTGAAGAACGGCTGAACCGATTTGGCTGAAAATTGGTGGAGAGGTAGCTTAAAACCGGACATAGGATACTTTTTATCGTGGGATGTGATGACAGACCGCATTCCACGGGGGCGAAGCCGCGGGCAGAAGTGCCAGATTATCGTGTCTTCCAAAATGTGCACGCATAATACTCGGAAGGACGATTACCCAGTGCTCGTACATCTGGTGGGAGACCTCAAGGAAACTACGACGCTGAAGTTTTGAATGAAGTTGAAAATGACCCCAGTACCTCAACGGGTACTGCAACGGGTGTGGCGAAGAGTACCGCACATCGAATTTTAAAACTATACGATTTTCATCCTTACCATGTACAACGTGTGCAGAGCTTGTTAACACGTGATCATGCACCCAGAGTTGATTTCTGCAGAACCATGTTAGCGAAAATTCGTGAAGATCCGGATTTTCTAAATAAAGTTTTGTGGACTGACGAATCGACGTTTAAAAGAGATGGTTATTTCAACTTACATAACCTTCATGGTTGGCATACAGAAAACCCGCATTTGTCATTTGTCTACTCAAAACCATTTTAAAATGTAACAGAATTGCGCCAAAAGATTGATGCAGCATCAGAAGAAATCAATGCGAGGAGATTTGCAAGACTGGTGAACAGGTCATTTCTGAGGCGATGCAGAGCTTGTATTCGTGCTGGAGGGAAACAATTTGAGCATCTGCTTTAGTTTTAGGAGGATAATAAAGTTGTTTTAGTGAAGGAAAAATTCGACTCGCAGGCAGGATTCGAACCTGCGTCTTCTGGTTTGATACACCAGACGCTATGACCACTAAGCCACCGCGAATTTTTCCTTCACTAAAATAACTTTATAATCTTAGCATGAAAAATGCGAAAAAATCACAAAAAGATAGGATAATAAAGTGTTACGATAATTTACCGTTTTATTTTGATTAAATTTTCCATGAGTTCCTTTCGCAAAAAATACGAAATAGCAGTTTTATTGGCAAGAAAAGTGGCAAGTGTTGTACTATTTTGAAATCTAGACTAAATGGGCCATCTTTTAAAAAAACTTGCCATAGGTAGTGTAGTACATTTTTTTTCCAACGTAGAGTGTCAAAGTTGACTGACATAAATTTTATAAACCATAACTCGTCAAAATTTAATTTATTTTACTTAGTTAACAATGATTATTACTTTCATTTGTGGTTACGATTACTAGCACTGTTATTTGAGATAACATTATTAAAAAAATCACTGTAAAATTGTGAAAATTGCGATCACAGTACCTATAAATGCGACCAAGGGTGTCAAATGTTTAACTTTTTCGAAAAATGTCTATCATCGCTTGACTAAGTGACATAGATTTTTTTCTTATTTTTTTCATAACTGGTATACCTTGGCCTCTCGCCCGGTACGTGGTTATTGTTGAGTTTTGGGACATCTTGTATATAGATATATCTTAGCTCTAGTCTAGTCTTACTTAAGTTATTAAAATTTACAAATTACACAAACCAATACATAACTGTCCTACAGTAATTCAAGTGGATTTAACAATACTTATATTTTAATATGTACTTTTAGTTTATTTTTATACATTTTTAGTTTACAACATGCTTTGATTTCGTTAGGTAGGCTGTTATAAAGTTGTGCTCCCTCAGTTTTTTTTTTCGTAAGTAAGTGTGCCTGGTTGAGTAAGTTGTATTTTGTGTCTGTTTCTTAAATAATATTTATGTGTTTTTTGAGTGAATGTTATATTTGAGTAGAGACTATAACTCAAAGATTGGGGACCATGCAGCTATGAAACGCGGATAATACGCAGTTGATACGCGGTGATATGGTCACGAATAATAACAGGTATGATACGCTATTGATACGTTATAATAGGCATAGTAGTCCGATGTGCTCGTTTCCGTGCCTGCTACGTCCTGCTACAGTCATAATATATTAAGCCGATGTACGGTGGACTCCTTTACTACCTACTCCCTATTTGTGATCAATTTATTGACAAAAACATTACGTACAAAATAAAAAACGGGTGGTATAATATGTAACTTACTTCCGTGAGATACGGGAAACGCAAATAGAACATATTTTGTTCTTCGACGGCAAAATCTTGTTGAATTTGCCGTAAATGGCGTGGTTCCACTTCTTTCACTAACCTATCTTTGCCTCTAAACAAATGTCCGTTTGGTAACCGATTACGGCGTAGAAGCATGAGAGTTAACTTCATATTTCAATTATCAGAAATTGGCTTGAATTTTAACTGAGAATAGCTTATTTTATAATTTTTCTATGATGTGAGCTAAACTTTAGTTCGACTCTTAGAATCATAAATTTGTATTCTAAGTAACTTGACACTGACAGTCGAGTGTCGACAGTTGCAGGTAGAGGTGTGTAACTCAGCTCTGAGTCAGCTCAAAGAGTCAGATCGCACGGGTCTGAGCCGTTGAGTCACAGCTCAGCAACAAAACGACCGGCTCACGGCTCAAATCAGCTCATTGAACTGATCTGAACTTGTGCATCGCTCTACAGATATGTCGTGAATAGTGAGTGAGTCAGTGAGTGATTCTGATCTACACTTGAGGTTCAATCAATTAGGTTTTTGTCAGAGAGTCACTAGGGTGGAGTTATGTAAGTTAAATTAGAATAAAAAATATTATTTCGTTCTAAAATATGATAAATTCAATAAATAAATAAGTAAATTTAAAAGAATAGAGTGAAAAGAACTGTCAACTGCCGCAGCTCAGACGGCTCGCGCGAACCATAAACCTCTATAGGTACAAATTGAGCTGATCTGCGAGCTGAGTCACTGAGCCGGCTCACTCACCTGAGTCATGAGCTGATCTACAGCTCGCGTATTTTTGATGAGTTACCCACCTCTAGTTGCAGGGTTCAGTAGGCTTGTGTCAAATAGATTAATATAGGTTTAGGCGGGAAAATGAAAAGTGCACATTGTCGATTTTACATTATTTTTCAAAACTTGAATTTCTCCGAAGTTTAATGTGTAATTATGGTGGATAATTAACCATTAAGTGTTCGTGAACGTGTGAGAGTGTAGGCAAATGATATAAAATTGAAAATCGTGACTTTTTGGGTTCACACCTAAACTCCATCGAAGCCTCAATAAAGTTTCTACCGTTTTATTGGGGCAACTGAACATTATACTTGACACTGGCGAACACAAAAAGTGTGGTGCCATAATACAATCCCATAATGGGAAATAATTATTACCTACTTGATTATTCTAATACTTGACACTGGCAAATACACAAAAAGTGTGACGCCATAATAATAATAATAAAAAAAAAAAAATAATATACTCTTTGGCTTGTGTAGTACATGTACTATGTACTATTAGGAATTGATTCCCAACACAGACTAGTACGAACTATTCCTTTTCCTTTTTTTTTTTATCCCCTATTCAGGAGATCTTGTCTAGCACTTGGGTGCATCCGCCAGCGTCAAGTTTTGTTTTTTGTTTGTTTGAATGTAAAGGTAAGGAAACATTTAACGCGAAAAGACAATATAAAGGAATTTGGAAAAAGGAAACAGGATCAGGAATGTGTAAAAAATTATAATACTTACATAATACAAAAATTTTCGATAAATACTAGGCACAGCCTGTTATGTACATAGTTAAATATTTATACATTTTAAATACGAATATTATTATCATAAATATAATCCGAAAGAACACTGTATATGGAGGGGTTAAAAGAAAAAAAGAAGAGTCTTTACAGAAGTAGGGAAAGGAACACGGAGGGATATCAAACTATTTAAAAAGGAAGTACGGTCATGAATCGGACATGAAAAGAATATATGGTTCAGATCCCCAAAGACATGGCCACATTCACACTGAGGACTATCTATAAAATGTAAACGTGCAAGATGTGCCGGAGATGTAGTGTGACCTAACCTCATTCTTATTAGAATGGTTGTCGCAATCTTACCAAGTCTGAGGACAGAGAACCAAGGTTTACGAGGAATTTTCGACTGTATACTAAAGTAGTATTTCCCTTTTGAACCAGCACTTTCTGCCCAAACTCTATCCCAGGAATCCCCAACATAACGTTTAGGCAGGGTAGCCAAGTCCTGGGTATAATTTCAAACGGTACAGTATCCCCACAGATCACAGCTTCATTGGCAAGTCTGTCAGCTTTTTCATTACCACTTATTCCACAATGACTCGGAATCCAGACAAAAACTACAGAAAAGCCCTTGAAAACACACTCAAAAAGTTTGCTCCTAATATGTGCTATAAGAGGAAAAAGTGGTTTGGCCTTAAAAGGATATCTCAAGAGCGCCTGAAGGGCACTCATGGAGTCAGTTAAAATTAAACTATTTCCAAGTTTTAAAAGTAAAATGTATTCTAGAGCCTTAAGGATGCCAAGACATTCGCCAGTAAAAACTGTTGCTTCAGGTGGACATTTTACTTTTTGAACAATATTATACTGTGCATGATATATTCCTACCCCCACAAAATCATCAGATTCATGCTTGGATGCATCAGTGAAGATATGATGCCTCTCAGGCCATTTTTTTTCAACAATAAAATTAAAGTGGGGGTTAGCGTTATTTTTATCAATATCTAAAATGTACTTAACAGATGGCTCATGAATTAAGCTTTCGAATTCACTGTTAAACAAATCAAGTTTCGGAGATCGATGTGTCGGAGCATGAAATGATTTAAATCGAATATAACTTTTAACTAAACAGGGAAGAGATTTGTGATTCCAATAATTTGATGAGTCAATGAGATCAGCAAGTATCTGAAGTTTTTGAATTAGAAGGCTATTAGAAAACTGTAAAACACGAAAAAATAATCGGTCAGCTAAAAATTGACGTCTTAGCCTGAGAGGAGGTTCATTACATTCAGTTTGTAATGCATTAATAGGACTAGATTTCATAGCACCTGTGATTATTCTCAAGGCCTTTGATTGGATGGAATCCAGTTTCCTAAGGGCAGCCACGTTACAAGGCTCCAATAAGAAGATTCCATAATCAAGAACACTTCGAACCAGAGCATTGTAAAGAAGTTTTAAGGAAAACGGATGCGCACCCCACCAAACACCTGAAAGGCATCTCATCAAATTGAGAAGATTTTGACATTTATTTACAACGTAATCACAGTGAGGAACACCTGTAAGTTTAGAGTCCAAAACAATACCCAAAAACTTAACCTGCTTTTTAACTGGTATGTCGTTATTATCAAAATCTATAGCTATTGGAGGGGGAAAACGTTGTCGAGTAAATAAGACTAAAGAACTCTTACTCGCAGATATACTCAGGCCATTTTCGTCCATCCAGACTTTTAAATAATCTAGAGAGTCAGATATCTTAGAACAAAGATAACTTGCTGAATTTCCAGTAACGTACAAAACTAAGTCATCTGCATATTGCAGGATGCTTGATGAATTTTGAAGTGAAGAACCTAAATCAGACGTATACAAATTAAATAATATAGGGCTGAGAACTGAACCCTGTGGGAGACCTTTCCATACTAGCCTACTGTCCTGTGTTTGATCTAATTTAATTGTTCTGCCTGAAAGGAGGTTAATTATAAAACAACACAAAATTTCGGGAATGTGAAGCATCTCTAATTTTTTTTTAAGGACATTGAGAAGAACATTCTCATATGCTGATCCTAGATCTAAAAAAACTGCAAGTACAGATTCGTTTTGTGAAAAAGCAACTCTAATATCTGTTACCAAAGTAGCCACACTATCCAACGTACTCATGCCTTTCCTAAATCCAAACTGAGATTCTGGTAAAATTCCGCGGTTTTCGACTATCCATTCAAGGCGATTTTTAACTAAGTTTTCAGCTACTTTTGCAATCACAGGGGATAAGGCTATTGGTCTATAAGATGAAGGTTCTGATGGTGATTTCCCCGGTTTCAGAATGGGAATAACAGTTTGAGACTTCCACGGTGGAGGAATAGTACCCGATAACATAATTTTGTTAATTAAGTACAAATAGTATTCAAGTGAAGATTTATTTAAATTAGCCAGGAATGAATACGGAATACCATCTTCACCTGGAGCAGAATCTTTAACTGAAGATAAAACGCCCTGTAACTCTTGCATTGTGAAAGGAGAATTTAGTGGACTTTGGTTGTGAAGGATAAAAGGAGGAATGTTATTATAAATAAGGTCTTGCTCTGGCACAGATGGTGGAGCTAGACGGTTAAGAAAGGAGTTCTTCAGATTTGAGGGAATGCCAGAAATATTAGTATTAGTAACACCATTTCTAAACCTTCATATATTTTGCCAGACAATAGAAGCGTTCACATTGGGTGAAATGGAAAGGCAAAATGTTTTCCATCCTTCAAATTTCTTTTCTTTGAATAATTTACGAGCTTTCGCTATATTATCACATACAATTTTGAAATTATCTGCTGACATATTATTATTGTATTCTTTTTCAGCTTCCTTTCTCGCTTTCACCATTCGCGAACATTCACTGTCCCACCACGGAGGGGAAGGAACACGACCATTGGCTGAAGTTTTTACAGGAAAAGTTTCATCTGCAGCTTGTATAAGTAAATTTGTAAAAATATTATTAAAATCGATAAGATCGTCCGATAAATTATTTTGTAAATTAGAAAGTTTAAACTCTACAAGAGACTTAAACTTATCCCATAATCCATCCTTATTAAGCTTGTACTTTAAACGTGGCTGCCTCGGAAGACTAGGGGAACTGCAAGGATGTGTGGGCGTTATAAAAATTGGAGAGTGGTCGCTTCCGTAAGAAGATGGTAAAGTGCACCATACGAGAGATGAAGCTAAATTAGGGGTACAAATGGAAAGGTCTATTGCACTAAAATTTTCATTTGGCCCTGTACGTCGAGTTGGGCACCCAGAATTTAACACACAAAGATTATGTTGGTCAAATATGTCTAATAATATGTCACCACAATATGATGAAAGGGAACAACCCCAAGAAATATGGTGACAGTTGAAGTCACCTAAAATTATAAAAGGACGAGGAAGAAGAGATACAAGATTGTTGAATTGTTGAAGAGTTGTAGAAGTGGGAGAAGGAATATATATTGAAACAATACAAGTATTATTTATTTTTGCAGCTACCACAGAAAAATCATTAAATACAGGAAGAGAAAGGGGACAGTAAGAGACAGTGTTTCCGATGAGTAGAGCAGTACCACCATACCCATCGGACCTATCATCTCTTAAACAAGAAAAACCATTGAGTTTGAAAATGGAGCCTGGCTTTAACCAGGTTTCTGAAATTGCAAACAAAGAAGCGTTATATTTATTTAACAAGTAAATAATTTCACTTTTTTTAGAAACTGCACTTCTACAGTTCCATTGTAATATGTTCTGAGTTTGTACTAACATTATTAACAGGTTTAGGGTTTGTATACATATCGACTAAAGGGGCAACGTTGGACGGTATTTCTATATTAGATTGAGTTAGTGTTTGGATGAGAATTTGAATAATATCTGATGTTGACATCATTGAAGGATCTGTTTTGTTTGTATTAAAAGCACAACCATTTTGCGGCGTAGGTAAGCTGTATTCATTAAGTATCTGTTGGTGTTTTTGTCTGTCGTAACCTTAACCTGGTTTGGGGGGAGGACGACGATTTATATACACTGTTTTTTTATGTGAACTATGTGAAGGAGAATTTTGTGTATATGAAGACTGAGAATTTGGGTGAGCGTAAGTTGTGACCGGAGTGCTAGCTACATTGGCATAGGACTTGGAAACAGGTGCAATCAATTTAGCAACTTCACCATATGAAATACATTTTTCTGCCATAACAGTCTTGATTTCTTTTTGACGCAAAAATTCGGGACATACTTTAGAACTAGCAAAATGGTTACCAGAGCAATGACAGCAAGATATATTTTCTTCCTCAACATCACAAGTATCACCAGTATGTTCCTGGCCACACTTGTAACATTTAGGTTTGGACCTACATTGAATTTTTGTATGTCCAAAGCGACAGCAATTGTAGCATTGGATAGTGGGATACACATACAGCTCTACAGGTAATGAATTGTAACACATGAATATACGTGGAGGAAGAACTTGACCATCCAGTGTAATAACAATACTCTGCGTTGCTTTCCAAACCGGTGACCCTTCTACCATAGTTTTATAATTTATCCTCCGTACTTTAAGTATTTTACCACAGTTATCAGGCACTGATGCATTTTCAATTATTTCTTCAGGCGACCATTCAGATGGAACACCACGAACAAGGCCCATTCTTGTTATATGAAAATTTGGTATAAATGCTTTTAAGTTACTTTTTGATAACTCAGTATTGGAGATGAATGAATTTGCATCGTGAAAGTCTTTGAACACTAAAGAAATTCTATTTCTGCCTATCCTCTTAACAGATCCATCCACAATGTTGTGAATGGCATTGGTCTTGTGAAACTTGCCAAATGTAACCGGGTGCAAGGTGGTATTATCATCGGGGGACTTAACCTCTTTTTGGACGTGTATGACAAAGGGGCTGATATCAGTGACCTCATACTTGGTCCTAGCAACTCCAGGTACTGAACCCTGGGGGCCTGAACCACTACTCGGTGCGACCATTTTAAGTGAATTATTATTATTTTCAATAGGTTTTACAGTAGGTGTAGTGTCACTATTTTCGCTATCTGCACTAGCACAACAACAACCTGTATTACCATCAACAGCCTGACTGTGCTTCCTTTTTTTTTGTTGCATACTTTGCATATTTTATGTAGTCTCGTTCTTTTGTGCCCACGTTGAGCACTAGAACCATCCGTCTCCATTCCAGATTCATTTGACACAACTGTTGAAGCTACTGTTACAAAATTTGCAGCCGGGGGTACAAAGACCCCCGGGTCCGCCAAGTCAGGCGGCTCTTTCATTAAAAAATATTAAAAAACTCACCGAATCTGGCAAACTATACACTAAAACTAATATATGTACACTAAATATGAATATTATTTACAATATAATACAAAACTGATCCTTAAAAAGAGAAAAACGATAATTGAAAATTTTAACAAGAAAAAATGCACCGGTCCGCTCGAAGTTTCCCGCGCTTTTTTTTCTTCCTTTTCCTTTATATTACATCATTCCTTTAGTACGTCGTCGTTCGTCGTAGTCTCTGGCTCTCTAGTTCTGTACGAACTACGAACTGAGCGGTGAGCGACGGAGCGCTCCGTCGCTCACTGCTCATTTGATCTCGACCTTTGACTATCTATCCCTGGACAAGTGACGCGCTTAATTCTATGAACAAAAAAGTCTGTCACTTTTGGTGCGGGGGGAGGAAACACTACATAGACATTGCTGCACACATACTCAAAATCATTTTGTATCGCCACGAACTCACACATATTAAATTCTTCACCACTAACACAATTTACGCACACATAGAAGTCAAATACGTCAACATACAAGAATTGACGACAATACGAACGTATAATACAATAAAAATAATTAGGAAGCTACTATGTCGATATTTTATATCGATAGATTATTTTAGGAAGAATGGACAAAAACGTAACAACATTACACATTATTTTTATATGTAATTAATTATTTGCAAAATTAAAATCATCCATACACACCTTTTTAATATCTTGCGTCATAATTATTTTCAATGCAATGCTCTCATTGCATGCTAATGAAATACAAAACAAAGGAACTGTTTAGGTATAGATAAATAGGTGTAACATACTATGTAATTGGAAAATAAACGCACGGGTGAGAGAAATCGCAAACTTTTCGAAATACATATTCTATAGCCTATGTTAATCTTGAATAATGTAGCATTCAAATGGTGAAAGAATTTTCGAAATCGGCCTAGTAGTTTTTGAGTTTATTTGTTACATACATTGATACATACAAATCTTTCCTCTTTATAATATTAGTATAGATAGAGCGGATATTAGGGACGTTATGTTACAAATACTTTGATACCAATTAGTTTGATTCTTTCATTTTGATTTTTTCTTTTCTAGGAGTGTTCATATAATAGGCTACGGTAACCACTTACCATCAGGTGGGCCATGTGCTGGTTTTCCACCTAAGCGGTAAAAGAAACCCCAGACCTTCAAACCGTACCGTATCTTAGAAATCATTTATAATTATTTTTAAAATACGATTTAAATATGTTAATTTATAAATTCTTTTGTCAACACATTTATCCGCAACGGCTTAAGCTATTATTTATCAATCACACCTACTTCATTTTAAATGAAGGTCTTTTGTAGATCTGAAAAGTTACAAATAAAATATCTAATAGCACTGGATATCAAAAATAATCAATAATCTTAGTTACGTCATTTCCAAAAATGTTACTTTATTAAATTTTATAAAAATATAGTGATATCATAAATTCATGATATTCATCTTTAGTGATCTTTAGCAATTATTATAACATTATAACATTGAACACGAAAATAATATCGATATCGATTCGAAATCGTAAACAAACACTATCACATCATTAATTAAAATGAAAAAACAAAAGAGGGACATAGTCTCGCTACACTTTTTAAAATTCGAGTTTTATGCATTATGTCATAATATATATAAGGCCTATAATTGCCAAAAAAGGTAATTCTGCATTAAGACCTATAATTGAAAATCAGAATTCTTTTTTCGTTAACCGGCTCAAAGAAATAACTAGAGTACGGAACACGACATACCATCACGCCTTTATTCCCCGAAGGGATAGACAGATGCGTACTTAGCGAGGGCGAGCCTATTGCCATTAATCGGGCATCAACCCTTAATTTTATAGAAAAACTCCAATAACACATTGCTCGACCGGGGAATCGAACCCAGGACCTCTAGCGTAGCGCTTCTGTTCATATTAACGCGCGACATAATGAACAAAATCGTATTTACTCCTACTTATATCTCGTGGGAAACAAAATGCTCTGTCTAGTGCTATTCCTAATATATCAGCCTGGCAAAGAAACTAATTGGTATCAAAGTATTTGTAACATAACGTCCCCAACATCCGCTCTATCTATACTAATATTATAAAGAGGAAAGATTTGTATGTATAAATGTATGTAACAAATAAACTCAAAAACTACTAAGCCGATTTCGAAAATTCTTTCACCATTTGAATGCTACATTATTCAAGATTAACATAATCTATAGAATATGTATTTCGAAAAGTTAGCGATTTCTCTCACCCGTTCGTTTATTTTCCAATTACATAGTATGTACCTATTTATCTATACCTGAATAGTTTCTTTGTTTTGTATTTCATTAGCATGCAATGAGAGCATTGCATTAAAAATAATAATGACGCAAGATATTAAATAGGTGTGTATGGATGATTTTAATTTTGCAAATAAATAATTACATATAAAAATAATTTGTCTCATTAAACTGCCTCATTAGCCTAGTGGTCCCGAGCTCGACTGCTACGCTTGAGGTCCTGGGTTCGATTCCCAGGTCGAGCAGTGTTATTGGGGTTTTCTATGAAATTCCCAGTAACAGCTCGGAGTTTGGAATTTGTGCCCGGTTAATGGCAATAGGCTCGCCCCCTATTACATGGGACCTAAACATACTGGAACTGTGGGTGTACACTAGTACGCCTCTGCCTAACCCTTCGGGGAATATAGGCGTGATGGTATGTTATGTTAAAAATAATTTGTGATCGTTGTTACGTTTTTATCCATTCTTCCTAAAATAATCTATCGATATAAAATATCGACATAGTAGCTTCCTAATTATTTTTATTGTATTATACGTTCGTATTGTCGTCAATTCTTGTATGTTGACGTATTTGACCTCTATGTGTGCGTAAATTGTGTTAGTGGTGAAGATTTTAATATGTGTGAGTTCGTAGCGATACAAAATGATTTTGAGTATGTGTGCAGCAATGTCTATGTAGTGTTACCTCCCCCCGCACCAAAAGTGACAGACTTTTTTGTTCATAGAATTAAGCGCGTCACTTGTCCAGGGATAGATAGTCAAAGAAGGGTACATATCATGCATCTATTTTCTTAAATCTCTTAGTATTCTGTGGTTAATGTGGATAGTAGTAGTAGTCTGTGGCTGTGATGAATGAATGTGATGATGGCGGCTGTCGTTGCTGTCGATTGGGTGTAGGGTGTTATTTTTTGTCGTAAATAAATTGTATGAAAAGCTTATTTCTGTAACAAGTTCCTGATGTAATAAAGTTATTATATCATTTTGTAGGGATTGATTTCGCTAATATGGAATCACAGGGCTGAGAACTGTTATTAGAGTAGTCTCCTTAACTGGTGAGTACTTGGATCTAATGTATTATTATGCTTATTTATGAATGAATTATTATCCTAGCTTTCTAATAATATTATGTATTCGTAATAAACAAAACTTGCCTCTGAATGTTCTCGCCTTCCTTTGGCGATATGTTATACGTTAATAGTCATACCTACGAAATGAAACAGTGAGACATTTTATCTAAGTACCCTTTCACTTTGTTGACTGCATTATTTTCGTGCTCTACTTGTTTAGATCTCACATTCCATCCTTAATTTTACAACCTATAATAAAATAATATTTGGAATGTAATGTGTTTATTCTAATTAGTTTGCTTGTATTTTACAGAAGTTTTTAATATTATTTCCTATCAATTAATAGTTACCGATGGTAACAATGACCTATAACATAAAAAAAATACTTTTTCTACTAATTGAAAATTGAAAGTTTGACTACACATAGGTACATTGTCCAATAGTATTTTATTGGAATTTGGAATTTGATATTTCCAGTTTCTACTTCAGACATGCTGACAATATTGTTATCTATTTCATCTATTTAACTGCAACACTATGTTATTTGTTTTTCATTAACTATTTCTAATGATGAATATTACTTGTGTTCCTCAGATTTTTATTTGGAATAGGTTTCTTTCAATTTAAAAACAATAGTAAATAACTATTCTAGACTTATTTTTACTTAGTTATTCCTGCTCGGCATTGTACTGAAACAACACTCTAAGATAGAATTTAACCCTATTTTGCCAACCATGTGGAGAAGTTATGCTGTTATGATGACGTGTGTTGTGATGTCGAATTAAACACATGTGGTTTCATTGAATATTGGTATAATAATGCATCTCTTACAAGCTAAGGTATAATATATAGGGTGGAGGCGCATCACACACTACAATGCTGTGTGTGATCACTATAGCCAAATACTTCCTTTCATGGACAGGTTTTACCCTGTTTTAGGGCCTTACTTAAAATAAAATTGTAATGGGTCGATGTCTGTACTGATATCGGGGCATTTTATTTGAGCAACAGAAGCCAAAACAACAATTTTTAGAATTTTTGTCTGTTGGTATGCGCATCAAGCAAAAACTACAACACAAAATCGAAAGAAGTTTTCACAATAGGGTATTACACCTTTTTTTGGAAACTGTTTTAACTTAATCCTTAGATCATAATGAACCAGTAGAATTTTTATTTCAGTTTTATAAAACCGAAAAATGCCTTAAAAACGATTTTAAATTATCGCGCGGAAACGCTAACCGCCATACTACTTCGGGTCGTGACGTCACTTCGTTAGTAAACAATACAACTGCAAAACACCAAGTAACGTCAAGTAAATATAAGAGTGACATCACGTCGCAATCCAATATGGCGGATGGCGTTTTAAAACAGATTAAAAAAGACTATTTTTAAAATTGAATTATAAATTTACATTGCATTTTTATAAATAAATACTAACGTTTCTCGTTTACTTTTTAAAAAATCTATCATAAACATGCATTTTTCTATTTTTTCTTACATGGTGTAAAATACCCTATTATATTGCTGGGATTCTAATTTAACATCTGGTGCATGTTTCGTCTTGATAAGCCAACTACAACTAGAAGCCGAGTTATCTCGGTTCATTCTATCAGGACTTGTTACAATTTCAGCCATTGAAAACATTGGATTTCGTAAAAAATAACCATTGAAGTAAATTTCCAATCTTAGTATTTTTGTACTAGACTATCACAGGTCAAAAATATAAAGTATTACAATTAACGCGGCAGAGCCATGCTTCGGCACGAATGGGCCGGCTCGACCGGAGTGATACCATGGCCTCACAGAAAACTGGCGTGAAGCAGAACTTGCGTTGTGTTTCGCTGGGTGAGTGAGGTTACCGGAGGCCCAAACCCTTTAAAAAGGCGGGCAACGCATTCGTGACTCCTCTAGTGTTGTGGGTGTCCATGGGCGGCGGTTATCGCTTACCATCAGGTGATCCGTTTACTCGTTTACTGTACATACGATTCACTCGGCGGTCCCCGGCCGGTGTAAAAGCAAAAGTTTAGAGTAGGGTTAAAAAGTAAACAAAAAATGCCAATGGTTTTTCTCTAATGATTAATACGACGACGTCATTACCTGAATGATAATCTGTTTCCAGTTTATCTGACATTCTGATTTAAAATTTTTGACAATTATCATTATTGTTTTCTTTCGCATAGCATAGAGTTACTTCACTTAGGCCCACTTGCACCAACTTCATAGCCATTTCAGACCTGATGCTAAACGGAATTGTATTTAAAAATGAAATTTACTCTTTCTAACTAATTTAGGGTCGCTGAAGAAGTATATGCTACCGAAAAAAATCTAGGAAAATTGTGAGGGATCGGGCCAAACCTAGGTACACTCACGATTGATAAAAAATACCATTAAATACAAGAAATTAAACTTTAATTATCATAAAAACAGTGAAATTAACTGTATTAATTATTTAACCGTTACCTAACCTTAAAAACCGTATAAAATTGAGTTATTTTTCTTCTAACAACGCCCTCTGTACAACTGTCAACTTCATTTTTTTCTTTCGGTTTTGTTCAATTTTTTTTGGTTATTTAAAATTTACATTATTTTGATCATCTTTCAGTTAATTTCCTTCTTTTATTATTTTACATATGGTAGTCACCGAAAATCCTGGGGCCCTAGTCTGCTATTTCAATTGACTCAGAATGACCGTCCAATGGCACTAAATGACATAAGAGATGACAGATTTCGTAGAGAAAACTGTCAAAAATCAACCATTATGAAGTCACTGAATCACAATTCTGACACAACTGAATAGTAGACTCGGCACCCTGTAGCTTTAGCAACAAGTTTGTTTAGGTTTACGTCTTCAAGATACTCTGTAGAATTATGATCTTGTTTTCTGGCTTTAAAAAAGGAATATACATTGTATGCTATTTGTTTAGCTTGCTTGTTAATTTCGTTCGCAAAACTGGAAGAGCGATTCATCTTGAGATTTTTCTTGGCAGTCGTATACCTTGTGCGTTAATGTCCAAGCGTCCGTAACAAAAATACCAACCGCGCGCTGCGAGCACAGCCAGCGCACTGCCGCACTTGACGTCAGTGTTGCCAGGGCCCCTGAGTCGAAAGTTACGTTTCGGGATCTATGATGTCGAATGAGCTTTTTTTTTTTTTTAGCTCCTGATTTTTTCGTTTGTTAAAAATGAGAGTTCAATTTGGATGCGTTCGTGTACTGTTTGCAATGAAATAAAAAGCCAGAAGACGCAGGTTCGAATCCTGCCTGCGAGTCGAATTTTTCCTTCACTAAATAACTTTATAAAAATTAGCATAAAAAATGCAAAAAATCACAAAAAGTTAGTTATTAGGTATGGTAGCATCGTACGACATAGAACTAACCGTAAGGTAAGTCATGTCGGTTGAGAGGCAAAGTAACTTGCCTTTCAATAGATGTTACTGACGTCACCTTTAAGACGTAAGTTCAGAATGTGAAGGCAAATTTCGACATGGCAGGTGGGACTCGCGGTGGCTTAGACGTCAGAGCGTCTGGCGTACCCAGCCAGAAGACGCAGGTTCGAATCCTGCCTGCGAGTCGAATTTTTCCTTCACTAAATAACTTTATAAAAAATTAGCATAAAAAATGCAAAAAATCACAAAAAGTTAATTACTTACATGTTACGCGAGGGGGTCAAAAGTTACGAAAAATGTAAGAAATGTAACCATCTGGCAACGCTGCTTGACGTAAGCTCTCTGCTCGGCGCACCTCTTTCACCCATACGCTAACATCTCCCCCCGGTCCCTTCTTACCGCGCAGGCTATACGCGAGTTAAACGGTCGGCCTATAGTAGGTACGCGTGCGCGCGTGCGGGTAGTGTTATAACGTTAGATTGGGAGCGTTCAGTAAAAAAAATATCAAGGTATAAAAATATATGAATATCGGAATTCCGATATTACTGCTATCAATACCGGAATTGAAATACATATCTGAAAAATTGTTACGAAATTCCCGAAATTCCGAGATTGCATGCCCATACAGTTATTCTCCCACCAATACTGAGCATGTTATTATTATTATACAACAGAGATCACGTTCCACTGCCTTGTTATGAGATAAATTGCAGATTGTTGTTGTAGTATTCGAATATCATACTCGGTTAAATATCTACGACCGGCGACCAGTAATCTAACATACCTATAAGTATCATTATTGTAGATCAGATGCATTAGCACAGACACTATTGATATCGCAAAAAATCTACATTAGCACAACGAAAGTCAAATAATATATACTTATTTATTAGTTTTTATGATGCAAGGTAGTGTTATTCTGTAATGGTGTCATCAGTTTACTCATGGTCTCGATTGCAATAGTAATTGTGATCAAATGTTTTTAAAATCAGTTATTGTGTTTTCTATTGTTATAGAGCCTCAAGACGTGATCCTACCATAGCGCTGCCGCCACACAATCTGCCGTTGATTTAATTTGTAACGAGTGAATATGGCGCAGGTTGGAGCCAATATGGAATACCAGGAGTACAAGTGGGCTTACTCAATCATGGACTCCTCCAAGTAATTACCAGCTTTTTTTTCTGGCATGGGATTGTTAAATATTGCGAAAGGATAGTATACTAAGGCCCACTTGCACCAGCTTCTTAAATATGTTTAAATCGTATTTAAACACAATTTTTCATAGAAATTTCGTGTTTAAATACAATTTAAACACATTTAAGAAGTTGGTGCAAGTGGGCTTAAATCCCTACTAATATTATAAATGCGAAAGTAACTCTGTCTGTCTGTCTGTCTGTCTGTCTTTTACGCTTTCTCGCTTAAACCTCTCAACCGATTTTGATGAAATTTGGCATAGACAATCTTTAGACCCTGAGAAAGGACATAGGCTATATATCATCACGCTACGCGGACGAAGTCGCGGGCAGAAGCTAGTATCCTATAACTTTCTGTTCAAAACTAAACGCGAGAAAGTTATTTGACTAGCACTAGGTAATGAGTAATGACATGAAAACTATTAGTTTTAACCGTCATTATAATCTATATAATCTTATCTATATATATAAAAGAAAGTCGTGTTAGTTACTTCATTTATAACTCAAGAACGGCTGAACCGATTTGGCTGAAAATTGGTGGAGAGGTAGCTTAGAACCAGGAGACGGATATAGGATTTTTATCCCGTTCCCGTGGGATGTGATGACAGACCGAATTCCACGGGGGCGAAGCCGCGGGCAGAAGCTAATCTTACATATAATAAGAATGTAAGTGAGCCGTGTCTGTACATTGCTTATATTTACAAAAAAACTTATTTACCGGGGACTTAGAATCGGTAATGCAATCCATTTTTATTATTTTTGGAACTTTTGTCTGTCTGTCGGTTTGTCTGTGTGTTTGAACGCGCATCAAATGATAACTACTGAAGATATTTGCAGGAAGTGGGCAGGAATTCATAGCCTGTTTCTTGGATTAACATTTAGGCTATTTTTAATTCAAATCGGTTCTCTCTATCAAAAGTTATTGACATTTTAACCATTGAAAACGTTGAATTTTAAAAATAACCATTGAAGTCTGCTGATTAGCCAAGTGGTCCTGAGCGTGACGAAGGGTTATAATTTCAAGATTTTTTTTTTTATATAGGGATTCAGGTTTATACCTTTTTTGTTCTATTTGTGGTTATTTCATCATAGTTTTTCTTTTAGGTTTTTAAGTTGATTTTTTTGTGACAGGGGTTTTTTTAATAACTACTTTTATTTATTTATTAGCCTTTCGTTATTTATTTATTTAATTAAGGATCGCCAACAAAGATACATTAAATACTTCATACATTTCACAAATATCAAGACAAACAAGACGAAATGTACCTTCAATTATAGGCAACCACAACTTACATCATAATTGCCGAGTATATATAAAAAAAAAATTAAAATTGTCATTATTATAATACATTAAGCTCTTACCAACTATTATATAAATTAGATAGATGTTATTATGACTACTATTGCTATTAATTATAAGTTAATCGTAAGATTGGCACATCGGATGCCGTTGTTTATTTAGTTGGTGTGTCTTGTGACACATTTTAGAGTGTGACATATTTTTCTTATGTCGTCCGACCACCTTTTCCTTTGTCGACCTCTTTGTCTTTTTACGTGTAGGCGGGGGGTCCATTCTGTTAATATTTTTTTCCCGGAGCATGTGGCCCGTCCAATTCCATTTTAGCTTCCTAGTTGTTATTGTGATGTCCTGTACTTTATTGATTCTTCTTATGACATCAGCCCGTTTTTTGTCTAATCTTCTGTATCCTAGTATGCTTCTCTCCATGCTCCTTTGCCATGTAGTCATTTTCTGGAGTTGGCGCGCAGTTGTGGCCCACGTTTGGAAACCATATTTCAGTATTGGTATGATACATGTGTTGAATATACGCCTTTTTATTGCCATACTGTATAGTTTGTTTTTCATAATGTCTTTAAGGGCCCAGTCATTCTGACTCGAAATTTCTACTATTCCTACTATTTCTACTAAATGTGAAGCGTTTAACTATTTTAGTCTATGGATAACAGCACCAGTTTCGGTTTAGTTTGTTGTTATATTTATCTATAGACTTCAGTTGTTACTTGTCACTGCCATCAACAGGATTTTTTTTTATGTGATAGCAGGCAAACGAGCAGACGGATCGCCTGATGGTAAGCTATCACCGCCGCCCATGGACACCTGCAACACCAGAGGAGTCACACGGCCATGGGATCCGTGATTTTTATTTACCACAACTATGGGCTGTTGTCCGGCCACAACCAACGCAACGGACTTGACTCCTCCCCTCAATTCCTATTTGAAAGCCATCTACCGAGCCATTTGTTATATACTATGGGAATGCATCATAATATTTGAATGCACCATATCGACATCGTCTTATCAGCTTGTGAGCTGTCAATTTTATGTCAAGATTGACAACAGGCAATAAAGAAAAAGGGCGGCAGTCCTTTTTGACCAACAAGAATAAACGAGTTGTTTTGTTCACAACTACACAACACCAGTTTAGAGTACCGGACTCAACAAGTCAGCCGTCAGTAGGCCACACAGAAAAGTGACGGCGGCGTTTTTCTGTGGCTTACTGACAGCTGACTTTTAATTATAATTATGTAGGTGTAGGTACCTATATTAGAAAAGACAAAAATACTTGTTTAAATGTATATTTATTTATTAGTTTCTATACGTACTTATATTTGCCGTCAGTTAGTGATAAGAGTTAGTCATCGGCGCCCATAGACATAGGCTGCACGTACACCTGCAGCTGCAGCCCCAGAGGAGTTGCTGATGCGTTGCTGACCCTTAAAGAGTCCCTACGGACTGCCTGCAGCCGGCTGCTGCGGCTAATGCAGCCTGCTGCATTAGCCGCAGCAACCGAGAGGGAACTGGCTCTTACGTGTAAAAGTAGAACTTGGTAGCACCTTGGTACACACCAAGGTGCTACCAAGGCCGGAAGGAGGCATCCGACTGCCGCGACTAAATCACGGTGCTGCACCGCTCATGTTGGAAACTGTGGCATAATTGCTACGCGCTGTCCTAGGGGCAGTCCTCACAGTAGTGAAAACCGAGCATTTGCTTCTGGCGTTTCCGACAAAATACTTTTCGAAACAGCCCTCGCAAAGTCTCCATGTCCCAAGAACTGCGTCAGACGGCAACTGAGAGCACTATCCTACCTTTCTCTTCATTGTAACTCTTCCATGCCACCACTATCGTGGCGTCCTCTCTAACCTATTAAATGTAAATATACATAAATATTTATAAATCATATAAATGAACAATGCTAGGTATCTCTGCTGTAAATAGTTAAGTTTATTGCACCTGAAATAATATCATTGTAGTTAGGTATAGTGCCATACCAATAGTATCATTGGTAGTTAGGTATAGTGATCGGGGTCATACAAGTAATGGAGGTGTCACTTGGATGACCCTGATCAGTGTTATTAATATTATACACATACAGTGTAATTATAATTATTAGGTCTTTACCTATGAAATTGCCGTTTTGTATGGACATGGGCAGGAAGAAGGAGTATGAAAAAATTAAAACGATTTTTTTTCATGTATTTTTTATTTGTATTAATCGAAGTAATCACCCATGCAATCAATGCATCTTTGCCAACGCAGTGGCAGTTTATTGATGCCCTTCTTAAAGAAATCAGCTGGACAAATTCTTCAAAGGCATTTTGTACTGCCTCTCGGGTATTGAATTTTTTTCCCGCCAAGAAGTTATCCAAATTCTGGAAAAAGTAGTCTGTAGGCGCAAGGTCTGGTGAGTAGGGCGGATGACGGAGAACTTCCAACCCCAGTTCTTGCAACTTGCAGACCGTCTGCTGTGCAGTATGAGGTCGCGCGTTATCGTGCAGGAGCAGCGGAGACGAGCGATTGACCAATGCTGGTTGGAGATGTGCCAGCTTCTCCATCATTGTGTTCAGTTCTTCACAGTACACATCTGCAGTAATGCTCACCCCGTTTGGTAAGAAGCTGTGATGAATCACACCGGCGCTAGACCACCAAACAGTGACCATTACTTTTCTAGGGGTAAGTTTTCGTTTAGGGCATTGTTTAGGTGCTGAACCAGGATCTAACCAACTTGCTGAGCGCTTGCGGTTATCAAACAGAATCCATTTTTCATCGCAGGTAACAATGCGGTTCAAAATTCCTTCATTTGTTTCATTTGTGTGTCTGTTGAGCAGTGCAAGGCACCTTTCGACGCGTACTTCGCGCTGGCGATCATTGAGTTCGTGGGGCACCCATTTGTCAAGCTTTTTTACCTTGCCAATTTGACGCAAATGGACCAATATTGTTTTGACGCTAACGTCGAAAGCTGCTGCTAATTCAGCCGTCGATTGTGTATCATCAGCTTCCACAATCGCCTTTAATTCGTCATTGTCGACCAAAGTCTTCGGACGACCGCGAGGTTCATTTTTCAGGACGAAATTCCCAGAACGGAAGCGAGCAAACCAATAACAGGTGGTGCATTGGTTTGTAGTGTTAGCTCCGTAAACTTTGTTGATGTTGCGTGCCGCTTGTGCCCCGTTGCTGCCACGACGGTACTCATATTCCATAATTACTCGAAATTTTAACGTATCCATGATGACGAAAAAGATTGAAATGCGATGAAAATGTAACACTAATCAATAAACAAATGACTACTTTCGGAAAAAGAATTCCATGTTCTTAAAATAAAATTTATTTGAAATTAGAATTCTTAGCCAAACAAAAATTATTTTGATTTGAAATGGCCAGTACTGCAGAACGGCAATTTCATAGGTAAATACCTATTATAATGTTTTGCACATTTAGGTACCTACAGCAAATATTACCAACTTGGAATTCCAATTTCAAATAACGTTTGTGCAATGCCAAAGTCCATACTTATTATTAATCTTAGGGCACAGTATCTTAGCACATAGAGACTGTCCTAAGATTTTTCCTGACTTCTTTTTATATTTATCGGAAAATAAATTCAATTAAATAATGAAGTTTACCCTGTGCAGTGCAGGGAAACTTACTATAAACTGGAAGATTATCTTTTAGATAAAAATGATTGCCATAATTATATATCATCTTTTTGTATTGTTTTTTTTTGCATTTTCCATGCTAACATTATAAAGTTATTTTAGGGAAAGAAAAATTTGACTTGCGGGTAGGATTAGAACCTGCGTCTTCTGGTTAGATACACGACTGAGCCACCGCGGGTGCCATCCGCCATGTCGACATTTGCTTTCACATTCTGAATTTACGTCTTGAAGGTGACGTCAGTGACAACTATAAAAAGCAAGTTACTTTGCTTCTCAACCGACATGACTTAGATACTTTGCAGTTAGTTCGAGGTGGCTAGTGGTCATGGCGTCTGGTGTAGTTGCAAGTGACTCAGTCGTTTAAGTCGTTTAAAAAAGACTAGACTCATTTTTGAAGGCTCACAACTAGACTAGTCTTTTAAAAAGTCAAAAGACTAAAACTGAAGACTAAATCAAATCGAAGTCCTTTAACCTCAGGTCTAAGAAGACTATGTCGACTAACTTACAAGGCTTATATAACTAAAAGCCTTTTAAGACTAAAAGGACTCGGACTAAAAATATCAGATTTCCATTGCATTTTAACCTTAGAGCTTGAGCTGTATTGAATATCAATAACGATTCAGGCGCGACTCCTTTTAAAAATAGCTCTAGTTGTTTAAGTCTTTTAGTCCTTTAGTAAAATTACAGTCTTAGTATTGAATACTGGAAACTGTAGTCTTCTTTCCAGACTTAAGTCGTGTAAAATGAAGTCTAGTCCTTTTTAGAGGCCTTAAATGACTGAGTGTCTTGCATCACTAGTCTGGTGTATCTAACCAGAAGACGTTCGAATGTTCGAATGACGAGTGTTCGAATCTTGCCCGCAAGTCGAATATTTCTTTCACAAAAAAAAACTATACTGGTACAGTCTATCCCAGTTAACTTGTCTTTTTTGGTAAACAAATATGGCGTCCTAGTAACCAGAGATAACTGATAGTGGTTAGATAATGTTGGGAAATCATGAATGAAGGACTGAACTAAATACTCTTAGCCAAGACTATTGAAGAATGATTCTCACCTTGACGAGTACTGATTTGTTTTTTAATTTTAAATATGAAGTTAATGTGTGAAGTGAATATGAAGAAATAAAACGACTACTGCAAAACATTAATTTATTAGTAGTTCCTCTAAAATACACGTGTCAGAATCTGATGGCTCTAAAGAGTCATCAGATTCCGACACATGTATTATGAACCTCTGGTTCGGTTCATCTGATGCAGTATCATTGTACCCGATAGAGTAAACCCACCCCCACCAGGTGCCCGACAAGGCAGTCCACAAGGACTTTCGATTAGCTTGCCCACGCCCACCTCGACGAGCAGCACTAGGATCGGAATGCCTACGGAGAATCTGCAGGGCGTCCCGGCTTCGCAGAGGATCTGCTTCCCCGTTTTCCATCGGAATGGAATTGGCCCCTCGTGCGCCAAGGAACTCCCTCAATCGAGGCCCGAGAGCCGCCAAGGCCGGGACCCACTCTTTGCCATGCAAGCCGTCGGGTCCTGGAGCAGTATTTCTGGCCTTGAGACTTCAACCACCACTCATTTCTACGCCGTTCACCTCGGGAACAACGTCGTCACTGTGGTCCGCATCAGAATGTCTGCCCCTTGACAAAATTCCTAGCTACAACTATTATTGTTCTTAATTCTAATTCTTGTTAATTCCATCTGTAATATTTCATAATTTGATGTCAGCACAGGGTTCATGATTAAAAACGTAGTATGTTAAATAGCAAAAAAATGCTATGGATAATATTGTACAATAACAATATTATTTTTGTGAAGATAAGAACTTTTTGGATTTTTTGCTCATTCACTTAAACAAAATCATTCATTATTTTGTCACATCCCCTAAAATTCGTAGATAATCTAGAGTTTTGAAATGTCAAATTGTCATGATTATTTTATTCTGTGAAAATGTAATTACATAAAATTTAGTTTTTATTAAAAATAATAGACTTTTACAGTGATTTCGAAGCAGTTTTTGGTGTAATTTAGAGTGTATGTGTATAGTGTAAGTGTTAATAAAATCGTTTCCTACATCAAGTGCGTGATTAAAGAAAATCTTGTGATTTTCGCATCGGGCAGGGTTTGTTTACCAAAAAAGACAAGTCCAAAAAAACGGACTGTACTTACTATTTGCTTGTAGTCCAACAATCTTATACTAATATATATTATAAAGCTGAAGAGTTTGTTTGTTGGTTGGTATGTTTGCTTAAACGCGCTCAGGAACTACTGGTCCGATTTGAAAAATTCTTTCAGTGTTAGGTAGCCTATTTATTGAGGAAGGCTATAGGCTATATCATCACGCTAAGACCAAGTAACTATTCCACACGGACGAAGACGCGGGTAGAAGCTAGTCAATAAATATTTTAATGTTTTAGGGTGTCAGCATGTTTGATCTCGATGCTACTGATTGTGTACGGTAGCTTTCGATCATTGAATATGGAGCGAGAGGCACGAGAACGAGCAGAGAGGGAAAGGGAAGCGACGCTCTTGGGGGGTAAACCAGCGTCCACTAGCTCCAGTTCTAATTCTAGTAAGTTATGTAATACAAGCTTTAATAATTCACTAAGATAATTTGCCAGAATATCCATAGAAAGTAACATAAATTGGTGGATTAGTATTGAGCAAAACATGTCGAAATTTTTGCCACAGAGCCGCGTTTTTTGTATATGCAACCCCGCGTCGCCGCTATCTACATATATGTGAACTGTCTTTAGCAGAAATATTTGTACGCACCTAGTGTTACGCTGCGCTATCAGAGCGACTTAGGATTGCCGACAAGTAGTATAGTATTTTATGGAATTAGTTTGTTTGTTCCTAGTCTGTGTTGCAAAACAATCTATACTTACAACTGAGGTATGTATATGGTATTTTGGCGTACTAATAAGGTGCTACCTCACCGGGAGCAAGCTCTTGTAATGTAACGTTACAGAGCGTAACGTTGATGTTCGGTTCGCCTCACCGAAGAATGCTCGAATTCTTCGGTGAGGCGAACCGAACATCACTAAACTTGTTTGGGGCGCGCCCTCTCTACAGAGTTTGAGAGAATTATTTAAAAAACTCAATTTTGGCGCCTCCCGAAACCGTCTCCCAGGTGCGTCGGTTACCCACCCCACCCCCTTGAGATCCGTGAGGGAGGAGAACCGATTAATTATTTGGGTAATGAATGTCTTTATTATTTTGATACAAATTATAACATCAATGCGTACCAGTTGGGAACTTTAAAGCATTAGATACAAGCGAATGCGCGTCAATCAGGGAGGTAGTATTGTAATGCTCAAAATTGAATCCGATTTACGTTATAGGAGAATGCTCCCAGTGATAGACCACATTAATATTTCATAGTACGCAGACAAACTTTCCTAACCCCTCATGCGTTAAGCAGACTTATTAAGTCTCTAGGAACCTAAAAAATATCACTGAAGACACGTTGCGGTACGGCCTCCGTTGTTCGTTAAGTATTTAATGTAATTTATATCGTGTGTTTCAGATGTTCAAACACTGAACACAATGCAGGCGCTGTGCTTTCCACTTGGCTCGTCTGTGGCACTGCTCATCATGTTCTTTTTCTTCGACTCCATGCAGACGCTTGTGGCGATATGTACTGCAAGTAAGTGATGAATATTACATCTTGTGCTGGTTCCTCTCTAATGGGCCATCTATAAATTACATTGCGTTTAAATTACGTACGAATTTAATAATTTTTTTACTTCCCCCGCCCCTTTCACACAACCTCACATTTGTGAGACCCTCGTCCCACTAGTGTGACGTCACATATTAGTGATCTTTTACGTTTTTCGTTTACATTTAATTTTCGTTTTTAATTTAATAAAAGTGTATATTATATCGATTTTAACTTGATCTAAATTGTCAAAAAATATTATTATTTGTATATTAGATGGTGTAAACTAAGCTTTTGTCTTCAGGTAGGCTTGAATTACTGGTATTTAAAAAGACGTAAAATATCAAATTTCAAATGTATCAAAATATTCGCGCAGCCTGCCGGATCAATTCACCTACCATGGCTATCACCCACAACAAATTTCATAGGTTAGACATAACTACACTGAGTAGTCAAATTATCAAGCACTAAAACTTTATCTAGCTAGAACCGAAAGGTATTAGCCATCAGCAAAAATCAAATCAAAGGAAAGGCAGTACCGTGTAGAGGGGCAACGTCGCTAATAGTGATGTAACCCTCCATTAACATTAATTACTTGCGAATCTGTATTGCTGAATCCAGCAAGGCGAAAAATATATTAGATTGCTGTATGCGGGATCCAGCAATTACAATCCTTATAATTCCTGGATCATTGCATGATGTTGAGAGCAGGATATATTGTGTTCAGTAATAGCGTGCGCGGCGCTGGCCTTCCTTCTGACGCCGCTGTGCCAGTACGTGGCGGGCGGGGTTGGAGGCGCCGGGGGCGGGCTCGTTTGCGGCCGCTACTCCGCGCCCGAGCTGGCCGCCGCGCTGCTGGCCGCCGCCATCGTCGCCGTCTGGGTGCTCACCGGACACTGGCTGCTCATGGATGGTGAGAGTTCACACTTATCATAGTATTACATTATGTGGATCGTGCTGGATAAACATATAATCAGTTGCCTCCTCTGCAATGTTTGCTTAGATGTAATAAAATCTGATTTCTCTTTTTATTAGATTAGTGTATTGATATAGTTATCAACCCATTTACTGTCCAAGTCAGCCTACGGCGGAGGGTTGGCAGTCGTATTAGTTTACACTACTTATTTATTTAAGTCGTGGTTGGATTGTTTTGCTATTATACATAATTACATTTTTTTACAGATATATTTTGTTTTGTGTAATAAGCTATGATATTTTGTTTTACATATTTGATTTTTTTATTCAAAATTAGTATCTAGTAGTAATAAATATTGCTGAGGTTATATTAGGTTCGAACCAAAATGGGGGATTGTGTAAATCCCCCTTCATTGCGAAGGAGACTGCAGTGGCAGAATGAAACCTCGCTCCCGCGATCCCAGGAAAAAGTGGCGAGGCAAAACACTCATATTAGGGTTATTTAGTTAGGGTAGGGTAGATCAGCCACTCCAAGTGGAGTCTGACACATCCCGGTGCCTACCCCGGTCGGTGTATGTAGTATAGTCCATGAGGACAACGTAAAAAACAGAACCGAAGTGTCAGAAGAACGATAACATTTTGATACTTACTAAAAGAAGTTAGGGTTATTTTGACGAGCTTTTGCCGTAGTTATGCTATACAGAGTCGAGCGCCAAATTTGGAACTAAAATTTACAATCCGCTTATTTAATAAGACCGTTAACCAACTGTATTATTGAAAGCAACACGTTCAAGGTCAGCAATTATGAAAAACTGCTAAACTCAGTTCAACTGTTTTACATAACGGCGCTGTTTTGTAAAACAGCTGGCGGTCTTTCATGTGCGTTACTTGAAATCTCTGTTTAGCTTTTCGTTGGCTTTTTTACTGTGTATAAATGAAACGGATGGGCGGTTGTCGACAAAGCTACACATTTAATTTTGCGTTTACAACAAATAGTCCCTTGGAACAGTCGTTTTTGGGTCGCACGAAGTTCTATATTTCTCTTATATGAATATTTAGCGATGGGCATGGGCCTGTGCGTCACGTTCATCGCGCTGATCCGGCTGCCTTCGCTGAAGGTGTCTACACTGCTGCTGACCGGACTGCTACTATACGACGTGTTCTGGGTCTTCTTTTCATCGTACATATTCACCACCAACGTCATGGTCAAAGTAGCTACCAGGTAATTCATGCAATACTTCTGTTAGGTTTTGTAAACATTTTGCACATGGTTTGTTTACTAGTCAAAAGTCTGAACTTATTTGGGATAGGTACAGAAATCGATTCTTAGGATCGTCGTGGAATTTAATGTTGAGAAATACTGCGATCATGATGATATATGTATAATTATATATCAGATTATTTTAGTTTCGTCTTCATGTACTGTGTCATATTATAAATGCAAAATTTTATACCGAAAAAAGCGCTAGTAAAACAACAAACTGAACTTATTCGAAAGAACTTAATAAACAACTTCACACTGTAAAATAAACCAAATATATTCCGTAATATATATGTTTTAACTATTGAAGTTTGTTATTAGTTATTATCGTGTCTTATACTGTTACATTGTTAATGTCATACTATCATAGCAATCTTAAGAAATAAAAATCGAAATCGGGCGAAAAAATAATGGCAATAGGCTTGCCCCAAGTCCATGGGTTTCAAACATTCCAGCGAACTGTGAACGTATATTAGTACACTTCTGCATAACCCAAGGGAATACAAGCATAACGGTATAATAGTGTGTTAGTATATTTTTTTATATAAAAGCGGTTACAAAGAGTAGGCTGGGGCTGCAATGATGGCCAAGCTGAAAGGCCTAGAGCGTAGCTAGGCTAGCCCGAGGCAATCATAGCGTGACCAGCGAAGCATTGTGGGCCAAGGTTTGTATAGTGCTTTACTCAAAAATGCAAGTACGAAACAGCATGTAATTTAAATAAAAAATATATTAATTAACTAGAATTTTAATTAAAATGACAATTATGAAAAGTACAGTTACTAAAATTCAACACCGGCTTTCCCGGTTTGATATTACTAATAGTTTGCGATAATTCTAATGCGATGTTTGACTTCTGTATTATTTCTTCATTCATTTAACACTTAATAAAAACAAAATTTTCGCTGAAACGCGCTTTCGTTACTTCTTTGTTTTTTTTTGAGCAATGGTAGTTGGAACTATACAGCCTAATATGGAATAAAATCTTTTTGTATCTATCTCTATAGATACAAACAGCTGTGTTTTAAATAAAATGTTTTTGGATTTGATTTTTTAAAACGTTTAAACGTTAAAATAGCGGCCGGTAAAACATTGCCGGCCTGTTAGAGCGGCGAGCAAAACTTTGCCGGCCGCTCCTTGAAACAGGACGGCAAGGTCGACTTTGCTCTAACAAGGTTGTCAAAATAATGACCACATTACATGCATTTTTGAGTAAAGGCATTTTATGCTAGGACCACATTCAGCAAGTGCATAATACATTTCACATAATGATGTTAATGTTACCAATATTATGTATGTATTTGTTACACAGACCGGCAGAGAACCCGATGAACGTGGTAGCCCGTCGGCTGCAGCTGGGCGGCGCCATGCGGGACGCGCCCAAGCTGTCACTGCCCGCCAAACTGGTGTTCCCCTCCATGCACCATCAGGGACACTTCTCTATGCTTGGTCAGTACTCACTACTCCATGAATCAACAAGACAAAATTAACCTAGATTTTACTATGAAGACTGTCAAGCTTATAGGACACCATTTTGAATAAACATTGGGTAGCGGCCATTTATAGAAACTTAGATAAAATCTGTATACATAATAAAAATCCACAGGGCCTTTTCTTTTCTTACCGTACATAAATGACCTTCCCTATATGATGTCTGAGGTATCGAACATAGTATTATTTGCTGACGATACCTCACATATTTTAAAATCGATAATAATGATAGCAATCTCTATGTAAATGAGAGTCTAAAATTCTCGTTACCAAATATACCACAAATAATCTTCCGTCTTCTACCCGTCAGTATTTATTTTTATGGGGTGGGGATAAATATAATTATCACCAAATTGAGTAAATTGATCACCAAAATGCTTACCAAAATAGATACCTAATTGATTTAGGTTAGGTTAAAACTGTGACCACAGCGCATGCTAGAGCCGAATTCTACCTATTATACCAACGTTGGTCAATTTATTTATATTTTTTAATTTTACGCTAAAATGGGGATTTATTTTGGTGATCAGTTACTATTTTTGTCAATATAAAGTGATTTTTGCCGTCACATTTTACTAGATCTGGTGGTTAGTTAAACATAAGCCTTTTTTTATGTATGTTCACTGATATTTTATTCAATTGTCGAATTGTTTCAATTATTCCTTTTTTGTATGAAAGAAATCCCCATTCAAATTTGGTGCAGATCTGATTACAAAATTTAGAAAAAAATGACAATAGAACATTTACCGACCGAGCTAGAGAATACCAAACAGTTTCTGAAGTCGGTGGTGAAAACAAAAGATTCGACTAAATAAAAAAGACACTAAAAGAGACTTCCGAAACTGTTCGCATATAAAATTTACTTTTTGTTTTAGATGTTTTTACTTTTTTCTTGAAAGTTATTTTATTCAATTAAATTCTCAGCATCTTAGAGTTTGGATTTGGGCCCAGTTAATGGCAATAATCTGGTTATTACATGGGACCAGAATATTCCATCGAACGGTGGGAATGCAGGCTGATGGTGTGTTTAGTTTTTATATTTATTATAAATATTATTTATATTGTGGTGAGAAATTAATAAATTATGATTATGATTATTATTTCAGGTCTCGGCGACATAGTGATGCCAGGTTTACTGCTGTGTTTCGTGCTGCGCTATGACGCATACAAAAAGGCTACTCTAGTATGCCAAATGGGACAAGTTCCTGGACCCAGATCAATGGTATGTGAAACCTTTCATTGCTTTAGGTTACAAACGTAACAATCAATAAATAAAATTATTATTTTCAAGATAACTTATAAAATGAAAATAGAATTTAACTACTGTTCAATCTGATTATGATTGGCTATTTGACTTTTTTTATGACACTATAAAAATGTTTACCATGAATATACTTCGACTTTTAATTGTTTTCAGTAACTTGACAGTTGAAGTATTACCAGTTTTTGACAAATAAATAGATAGTGAGGTGGTGTAAGAATGAACGAAATTGAATGAACAACTGCCTCATTAGCCTTGTGGTCCTGACTGCGACTGCTACGCTAGAGGTCTTGGGTTCGATTCCCAGGTCGAGCAGTGTTTTTGGGTTTTCTATGAAATTCCCAGTAGCAGCTCGGAGTTTGGAATTTGTGCCCGTTTAATGGCAATAGGCTCGCCCCCTATTACATGGGACCTAAACATACCGGCGAACTGTGGGTGTACAATAGTACGCCTCTGCCTAACCCTTCGGGGAATACAGGCGTGATGGTATGTTATGTTATGTTATGAATGAACTTACATGAACGAACTTTTTATTTGAAACTAGCTTCTGCCCGCGACTTCGTCCGCGTAGCGTGATGATATAAATAGCCTATAGCTTTCCTCAATAAATGGGCTAACTAACACTGAAAGAATTTTTCAAATCGGGCCAATTGTTCCTGAGATTAGCGCGATCAAGCATACAAACAAACTCTTCAGCTCTATATATTAGTATAGATTTAATAACTTGTCTTCAAAACACAATATTAACTATTAAACATACTAGAAATTGTTTGTAAGTAGTAAGGTAATCTATAAAATATCTAAAATGACAAACGTAAAAAAGTAAAATTACATGATTTTTATTTTTTCAGTTTGATTCTTTTATTAATATAAATTATTAATTAATCTGATTTTTCACATCTTACTTACGGAATTTTAGTTTGATTTTATATTAGATTATTTTAACACGCTTTTATTAGGTTCACCTGTTATCATTCATTCTTTACGCAAAATCATTCCCTACTCTAACACTATATTTGTAGTGTGGTATCATTATTAGATATCTTATCTATAGAGCCCATCAACAAAAACAACAAACAACAACGACACGTTTGGCGTAGCGGCTGAGCGATCGGCTTCTGCGACACGTGTTGTGGGTTCGATCCCCACACCGAGCAAATATTTGTATGATCTACAGGTAGTTGTTCCGGGTCTGGGCGTTTGTGTATGGGAGAATTTGTGTTTGTAAACGCACCCACGATACAGGAGAAAATCCTAGGGTGGGGCAACGTTTAAAAAAAATAATTAAAATCAGTTAAAAAATAAAGGAAATTATAAGCATTTTAAGTTTATGCTAGATAGAGAATGTAGAGAATTGTGACGTCCGAACTTACTGTGCCATACTAATAGTGTCCGACCGAAAGTTCGGTTTCGGCCGAGTTTCGGCCAAAAATCAAGTTTCGGTTTCGGCCAAAATTGGCCGAAACTTTTGCCGAAACCGAAACTGATTTCGGAGGTTGTCGTACACGCTTGCCTAACTTAGTTTCTCGCGGCACCGCTTTGGCGGACGCTGGCGGCACTGTTCGGGAATTGTCGTGCGCCGTTCGGATACTGTAGCAACACAACCAGTGTTGCCAGATGGTTACATTTCTTACATTTTCCGTAACTTTTGACCCCCTCGTGTAACATGTAATATTTTTTTATAGTTAAGGCATTATTCGTAACTTTTGAAAACAACGAGATTTGTAATAAGTACTTACTAGATTTTTATTGCAAACAGTATACGAACGCATCCAAATTGAAGTCACGTTATTGCTTCCTGGTCATTCGACAACATAGCTCCCAATAAGACAAGTAGATAAATTAATAATGAAAAATGTAACTTTTCCACCAAAAATGTGATTATAAGAAAATTTATATACTGTGTTTCCATTTCATGTCCTAATTAATGCAGAATAATGCGTAAAATGCACCAAATTTCAGTATTTTAAAGAATTTTATACTTGACCACGTGAGTTTCGGTCGGACTCTACATACTAATACTCGTTTTGCGGGAACAAACAGTATCCCCTCTGAATCCCCCAAAATTATTAAATGCTTATATCAATTTTTATTTTTAACCGACTTCAAAGAGGACGTAGGTTGTCCATTCGACTGTATTTTTATGTATGATTGTTACGCGATAACTCGGCCAATTATGAATCGATTTTGTAAATTCTTCTTTTGTTAGTGATAAAAAACAACAAAAAAAAACAAATTTATACCAAATTTGTTGTTTTTCGTCCAACACCTCAGTCTACCAGTAACCATGGATGCTGTATAGGATCCGAAACGTCGGGAATTAAATAAAATTAATACAACGCGATAAAATCCGTACAAAATAGTTTTATTTCAATTTCATTTTACGCTGAAATACACGGTTTTTCAAGATAGCTAAACATCAATCCGCTATATTAATGAACGCAAAACGATCATGCCATTCCGCGTGTTGAAGGTGACCAATTATACAAAACTGCTGAATTTCATTCAGCTATTTTACATAAAGAGCTTGTTTTTTAAAGCGGCACTCGATTATGTAAAATAGCGAATTATACAATTCTACTACGACATACACATAATATACATATACTATCGTACATATCATGCTTTCAACGAATACTATCATACTTTATCTACTTTGTCATTTTATGAATATAAATTGATGATAGAAAAGGTGGAAATAAAAGCAAATTACATTAATATATTTAGGCCAAAAATGTCAGATAACAAAAACTTGTTCGTATAGTATTTATTGTTAATAAGTTAAGCCTATCAGTGACTTTTTATTTCAATCAAACTATGAAATAGAGCTTGGCGTGGGGTGTGCATTCAGGTATTTAAATTTTGTGATTCAAAAGATTATATTTGATCGACTCGCAATGTTTAACATTACACTGATTCAGCCCGCAAAAATGGATGAGGTCAGGGTCACACTAAAATCGGCGAAGTGCGCTTAGGATATAAATATTTCATTTCTATTAAGAAGACCTATACAAAATGTATAAGATCTTAACCGTCTAAGACCTTGTACATTGTATGAGTCCATGCGCGAGCAAAGCCGCAGGGCGAAAACTAGTAAATGAATAAACCCGTTCAATAGGATATTTGTCCACAAAAATTACAATTGTAAATGTGATTTTATATGCACATCAAAATATCACATCTAGACAATCTTCTAAACCAATTTTAATGAAAGTTATATTGTTTCAAAGTCTATGAGATTTAAAAGCTGGTAAGTACTTAATATAATACGTAAAGTATATAAGTGTTATGTCCATTGTCAAGTAGTACCCATAGTACAAGCTCTGCTTAGTTTAGGACTAGATGATGCTGTGTAAATTTCGCAGAATATTTATTATTATTTATCGACGTGTCTTACCAATAGTTTGTGTTACCCGGACCTAGTTAGGACAAACCGACAAACTTGAAAGCATTATCATCAAACCATATAATGTCCCAGTGCGTGGAATGGAACTCTCACAGTGAGAGGGCTAAGGCTATAGTCTATCACGCTATCCTACTTCGTGTTGGCAGACTTATCAGCTCTATATTTAGGAATAGTTATATATGTGTATAGTGTACGCACTTCGCATCTTAGAAAAATTTTGTTCTAATAAAATTCGTGATTGTCCTGGTATATTACTTCTCTGCTTAATCAACTACCAATGTTTTGTGTGTGATAATCCATGTCTAATGATTTTTAATTTAACTTGTTGATCCTGGACAGGGTTCTCGGCTGACGTACTTCCACTGTTCTCTGTTGGGATACTTCCTGGGGCTGCTTACAGCCACTGTATCAGCCGAGGTGTTTAAGGCAGCGCAGCCAGCACTGCTTTACCTCGTGCCCTTCACACTGCTGCCGTTGCTCACCATGGCATATGTTAAAGTAATTATTTTATTTTATTTTAATTTAATTATTATTAGCTGGTGCTCGCGGTCCCAGCTTCATGGAATATGGCAATTTTTTTAAGTCTTTATTTATTTATTTTTCTGGAGAGAAACTCCATGGACGCTCTTTTAAAATAAGTATTATTACTTTGTTCAAGTACAGTAATCCCCAATCTTATTGGCCGAGCTGAAGTTGTTGCGACCGCCTTCTTGCGCATGGTACAGTCCACTGGAAAATTACTAATGCAAATATCTTATTTAGTATTGAGATCAGTAAGTAGATAGATTTTTATTTTATAGATATGCATTAGATAATATATATCAAAAATATGTATTTATTTATTAAAGCAGGGTTACACCTTCCATAAAAGTCACACCCATATAAAGAGGTCCATCCCATCGGAAGAATGATCGTCTTCGTCTTCAAAATCAGTTTCCGTTTCATCTGATTCATTTCATTCATTCATCAGTCAAATTTATCAATACTTCTGTCGATTTCCTTAAATTCTTGTTCTATATACACGATACCGAAAAACAATAATAACAAAACACTAACGAACACTAATAGCCAAAACACTAACTACCAATAACAAAAACGAAATGAACGATTCTGAACTCGACTGTATTCTCAAAACGCAATGAGCGTGTGGTTCACATACGTAATACTCACACAGTTGCAAGGACGCGAGCGGGGAGGAGGCAGCGCGCGGGTGACCGCGGTGGGCGCCCCGTACACCCGCGCTCATCCATCTTCCCCTATGATACCTAAAAATGCATCCTGCGCAGCGGCTCGCGCCTATGTTCAGCCCGGCCAAAAGATTGGAGAGTATTATACAAGTGCGATAACAGGATGTGTGGATATTGAAGGTCAATGTCCAAGTATGTGGAAAAACACACTTTTTTGTGTCAAGAAGTATGTATTTGCACGAAGCAAAAGCAGCATGCAAGAACCTTAGTAAGTGGCGTTCTGTAGTTCCCGCCTACCCCTGTGGGGATATAGGCGTGATTGCATGTATGTCAAAAAATATAATATTCTGTTCTGAACTTTATTTTGCAATCGTATTGTATCGTATTAACACTTATTTAATTTTTAATTTTTGCAGGGAGATCTCAGACGAATGTGGAGTGAACCCTTCATAGCTCCGGCGAATGGCAAATCGGGCGCTGATTTCGACGTGTGACTGCGCCGCGGCGCGAGCGTCGTGTTGTCATAGAGCGGGCTCGCACCGCCCTCGCCGCTCTCACTACAATCACCCGACACTCGTGTACAGTTAGATACACTACACGTTCTGTGTTCCCAATAGAAACGGTCTGAATGTATGTATTTTGAATTACTCTTTTCAAATGAGTCAATAGCGAGTTGCACTATTCATTTATATATTATATCTACTATGTAACTAACTGTACATGCACCACTGGGCCACATGTGAGTTGGTGTTTTTGTAATTGTAAAGACGTAAGTTGTACTTTTCTAGGTTAGTTGAGACGCTTTTGTTTCGTTGATCTATTTTAAATGGGAAAGTTGCAGCACAGGGTAAATTGCTGTCTATTAGATACTGTGAAGTGATCAGGACCAGTGCGAGATTTAAATGAATTTTGATTAAAATATACTTTGACACTAGCAGTAATACATTTTTCGAAAATACTCAGTCCTAGCATTTCATGAATTTTATATCTTGATGTTTTGTTTTATATAAAAACTAGCTGTTACCCGCAGGTTCGTCCGCGTGGTATTAAAAAAATGAATAGATAGTAGCCGATTCCCAGACCTACTGAATATGCATATAAAATTTCATAAAAATCGGTCAAGCCGTTTCGGAGGAGTATGGGAACTAACATTGTGACACGAGAATTTTATATATAAGAAGAAGATGTATTACTGTAGGATTATTACAGTACTTATGTTAAAATAACATTACTCTTTGGATTTGAAATAATAGCTGTGATTGGATGAAGGCAACCAAACAATGCAAAAGACAGGCGTTATTCAGTTACAGTTGGTTACTGTGTTTATTTATTGAACTTTTCTCGAACTTAAAAATTATGAGTTAGTAAAGTCTATGCAATGCAGTCAATTGTGTGTCGCTTTTCGTTTACAATATAACCTTCAGAGGTAGCCGTTTAAACAGCAGCGCTGGACAGTACTCTGCTATGGCTAATAAAGACATGCTGTTATATACGGTCTCTTGATAATTATATAAGATTTTGCCTTGGTTACACAATGACCTCCTGAATAAACATTTTAGTACGTCTGGTTTTTAAAATAACTTAGATCTTTTTATGAATCTCATTTTTATTTTACATGAATACGTAATCATTTTGATTTTAGAGGATAGATGAAATGTGACATATTCTAGACCTACTCCTGCACATAAAATATGTATTAATTTGGTTCTGGAATGGTCATATTTAATTTCAATGATCAAACTTTGTTGTCACTGCCTTAGACTGATGTTTTTCAATAAATATTTTTTCTATATGTTGAATGGAGTATTATAGACAAATGTTAGACTTAAATATTAGAGTAAGCTACTAACTATTGTTGTTATTATTATAGCAACTGTATTGTTGTTATAAATTATTTGATTGAATTTAATAAAAGATGTTAAGACATTACATCGTAAGAGGTATACTTGATATATGTGTGATTTAATTTTTATAACGATTTATAACATTTTTCATTTTGGATTTATTTTGTACTAAGTGATTAATCATTGATAAGATAATGGTGTGCAAGCTAACTACGATTAACATGGAGCAGTATTCTGACAAGTGATTTAATATAATTAATGAGGCTTAATTTTATGAAGTAACAGTGTCTCTTATGAATTTGCTGAAGTCATCTACATAGATAATTTACTTTAATTTGAAAACGTGCTTTTGTGTTGTCAATGTAAAGTGTAACCAAATAGGTTGGTGTATTTTATAGATATTTATATAAATAGTCACTGAAGTTTCCATGATGTACATAATTATATTTGTGGAATTAATAGTAAGATTGATGTTTCATTAACAGCATCACAGGTTCATCTCACCACTGATCTTGAGACTATATAATGTAAATATTTAATGCCCACACATGATTAATTACATGCCAAAACTTGGAAAATTGCATTTAATATTTTTATAAATGTATCTGTGGAAATCTAATTATTACTATAAATACTTAATAAAAATATTAGATGGAAGAATGTTTAATGTACTCTATTTCCATGGTTCAGACATTAATACCCGAACCCTAGCCAGGTCAACTTTTAGGGTACCTACTTTTTATCCGACTACGACTGCGCCAAAAAGAGGAGTACTACTTTTTTCATACTAATTTTATAAATTGACCAGTGTACCACGGTGTAGAAACAATGTATTTAGAAACGATATAATTTGTATTAATTCTATCGCTTTAATGTGGTCAACAATTTGAGCTAGTTTTTTTGAAGTTTTTTGTTTCGGTATGTAAGGCCTCACATGTAGATCGGTATTTTGGAATCTGTCTATTGTAATTCTGAATTGCTCCAAGATTTTTAACGGGTCATAGATTTCATTTTGAATTTGAGTAGTAGTTATTAGTGATTCATTGTTCTGAGTATGTGTTTGTGGGCTTAGGGAATGTTGAGTGATGTTGTTTTCTAGTATGTATGAATGGGTGTCGGTTGTTTGTGTATTTTCCGGTTCGACTGTAAGTGTTGTGAGGTGTAATGTGGATGGCATACTCCCATCTGCATTGTAGTGTTGGGCGTTAATATTAATTGATATAGTTTCACGTATTTCTTGTAGCCTTTGATCACTAATCATTTTGTTATTTAGTATCGCGCGTAATTGATCAGATATTCTCTGTTCGCTTACTTCTGCTAGTTGTGGGTGTTCTGTTATGACTGCTTGATGAAGAGGTTGCCGATAAGCTGACCTGATTTCCCCTAGTTCTGTAATTCTGTAGTAATTTCTTACTATGCATTCGTTATGTTCCGTAGTCCACCTTCTTCTTTGTCCTCCCCTAAGTGTTTGTGTGATTGTGTTGGTTTGATTTTGACTATTTTGTGGTTGTTGTAAGTATGTTGCGACCTCTTCCTTAATGTGATCTAATATTTGTTGAGATAATAATTTGTTTCTAACTATAGCTCTGCATTGGTCTCCTAGTCTCTGTCTGCTCACCTGCATGTGTGGGTACATCTGTGAAAATTCATGGTGTAGGTGATCGAGATATATTTTACTAGTATTTAATTTGGTGGCTATGAGGTACGTGCGCCAGATGAATTTATTCATTTCTTCTGACCATCTTTTCCGCGCACGGTTTGTGCCTGGGGCGGGTGCAGGTACAATGGCGTTTGCCTCCTGCACAACATCCTCAGACGTGGAAGATGTGGTCCTAGACCGTGATGAAAGCTGATATGAATATGGGGATGAGCTGGGTGATTCAAATGAATGAAATGGCGATGGTGTCGATGAATTTCTATCGCTAAGTGTATCGGAATCCAAATGTGTTGCTTGAGTCGTTTGACGGGGTTCTGTCGTCGCTCGGGGATTCTTCGCACCCCTACGTCCAGTCTCAGGTTGGCTTCCGTCAGAACCAGTACTGCTACTGGGCGCGCCGAGCACTTGGGGCCTTTTTGAACTGCTTCTTGTTAAAACCATATTTCTCCATTTGAGTTTGGGACCGTTAGTTGGGAAGGGTTAAGCCAAGGTGTAAGTGGCTGATTTAGTATGATCGTACCTCCTATATTTGATAAATCAAATACAGGGTCTGGTCTAGGTTTTAGTGACAATTTAAGCGTACAAGCCTTCCCGCAAGCCCCCCCCCCCCCACCACGGCAAGGTGGTCCCCCGGGGGGGTTATTATTATTATTATTATCAGCCGTGATCGTCCCACTGCAGGGCAAAGGCCTCCCTTTCCTTCTTCCATTCTTCCCGGTTATACGAAAGAAAAATAATTCCATTTAAAAAAATCCATTTCGGTTCTGGCATCGTCGTTGGTTACAGTTCTAACCTTTTTTTTTTTTTTTGCGTGTGGATATCCTCATGGACATCCGCCGCCCGGGGAAGGCGGCGGGGTGTGTCGGACTCCACCCAGAATGGGTGACCTACCGACTAAATCCACACGGGTGTTTCGCCTCACCACTTTTTGCTGGGGTTACGGGAGCGAGGTTTCATTCCTCCGCGACCCCAGCAGTGGCAGACCGCCTTTGCGCGGTCTCCGGCTCTGTTGAGGGGGACTGTTTTGATCCCCCACCTGCCAATCCACTTGAGTGGGGCGCGGCAACACCTACCGCGCCGCCATCTCGGGCCTTGCGTGATGGGCGGACGGACTTCCCCAAGTCCGCCGCCCGTGGCCTTTTTAAGGTGGATGAAACAGGGCATTGTTTGCCCTGTTCCTGCGCCCTGTTCGTCGGGCGCGGATTGGCAGTATGGAGGCAGCCTCCCTCTCCCTCTCCGCGGCCTCTTTTGTGGCGATGACCTCCTCGCAGAAGGAGGCCACCGCTTGCCACGCGCTCTCGCTCCCGACCATACTTGAGACGACGACCGGAAGCGAGAGGTCCTCTCCTACCTCAGCGTTAAGGACGCGGCGCTGCTCTGCCCAAGCAGTGCACTCGGCCAGTAACCAAATTAAAAAGGAGGATAACGACTTTATTTTTCTTTCGTATAACTATGTTACGGTATATAATTATATCCCTAGGGATATAACTATATTACGGCTTTATCTATCTTACTGCGACATATCCATTTGTTGAAATAATCGGTTGCTACCGGCACTATAATGCCGCTGTATGGAAGAATGCAAAAAAAATTTAATTGACTAGTACAAAAGTAGGACGTAATATTGTGTCATTTTGATAGTGTGGCATATTGAGAAAAGACATTTTGCGAACGTGTCATTTTGCGTCATTATGTAATTTTGAAAATGTGGCATTGTGCGCCTAATCCGGTTGAAGTACCTACAACCTACACATTTCTTGCTATCCAATAAAAAAAGTTAACATTTCAATAAAAATTATTTATTAGCTTCAACCTTGCTAGTATCTCGTTTCTCAATAAATCTTAATTGTTTTTTTCTCATTCTTTTCAACTTGGCAGTATTAGTAATAACCTGTACAACTTCAGCCTTACTCTTGTTTTCTTCTGCACGTTGAATATTTTGCCGTCGTCTCTCTTTTCGGTCCATTTCTTTTTGCTTTATTTCTGCCATTAATTGTTTAGATAGTTCCTTCGTTTTCTGTAACTCTATGCGCAATGCCGCTTTCTTGTTAAAGCTTTGTCTGAGTCCCTTAGTTTTGTTGATTGTGGAAAACCTGCATCGTGCAAATTGGTTGTTCAATCATAATGTAATTTACATAATATTACTATTACCTTAAAAGATAGGAAGGGAAATTATAAGATAAAGGTCTACTTGTTGGCAAACGTGTATGATATTCCAACCAACAAAGATCACTTCAGAAAGCTATTTAGGTGCACTACAATACTTTATGTAGCTAATTTCAAATTACTGTGTGAGAAAAGGTATGGTGATCAAACTTTCCAAGCACTAAACTTATAATATTAGATTATCAGTTAACATTGTCTGAAGGAAGTTGCAATATCAAAAAACTAGCCTCAAAAGGAATATTTTTTCCCCAATATTACAACATTTTTCATTGATTCTCCGATCCTATTGGACGTAGCGTCGTAACCTTCCTCGACAAATGGACTATCCAACACAAAGGCAATTGTTCAATTCAAATCATTATTGCTTGACATTAGCGCTTTCAATCAAACAAACTCTTCAGCTTTTATTAAAGTATAGATACCTAGTAGGGCAAGTTTTCTTTGACATATACTCTATGTTAAAAATTCCTCTCCTTTCCGAAAGGGGCATAAAGGAATACCAATCACATAACCTTAAAAAATGATAAAAATAGTCTTTTATTCTGATTTTCAATTGTTTTCTAGTCTGTATTTTTTTTATTATGGCGCAATACTTTTTGTGTATTTGCCAGTGTCAAGTATAGAGTAATCAAGTAATATTTACACATTAAACTTGGGAGAAATTCATGTTTTGAAAAATAATATCAAATCGACAATGTGCACTTTTCATTTTCCCGCCTAAAACGGGTCGAGTAATCTGGCAGATCCATTGCTTAATGTCTACCGATCTGGTTTTACTATACTGGAGGCCATTGTTTTTGACGATCAAGCTGAAACTGCCTTTTCGGCCCTATACTTATTTGTAGCTTTATTACTTGTAAGATAGGCATATGGTCTATAACAATGTTGTTTTTTTATTTTTGAAATAGTGGTGCAAACAAGCAGACTGATTACCTGATGTAAGTGAATAATGTCCCCCATGGACACCTGAATCATCCAAAGGAGACTCAAGTACGTTGCCCGCCTTAAAAGGGTTAGGGCCTCCGGTATTCTCACTCACTCGGCAAAACAAAACGTAAGCATAGTTCCACACAGGTTTTCTGTATCACTAGTTGAGTCAGCCCATTTGTGCCCAATTTGTTTATAGAAATGAAGCAGATTTTATTATTGGGATTCATAAGATTTATGTCTGTCATAAATATCTATAAGAAGAAAGGTGCTTCAGTACTTCACACCGTAACAATTGCAATCATTGTTTCAAGTTTCTTGTGCACAGACTACTGTTCACACCCTTGGGATGGATCGGCTAAGTATCGGCTTGAGGCATTGGAATCCACATGCCAAGAAGATTATTGGCAACAGTACCCCTTGTTCAGACTAATCTCCAATGTTCCTAGCTTATCAGTATTTAATCAGATACATGTCGGAGAGTGTGCATCAGATCTCCACAATCTTATTCCCGAAGCACAAAAAAGAGACATTAATTCATAGTAAATATTCCGAGAAGCCGAACGAAACACAAAGTCCACTTAGTCACTTTTAAGTGAGTTAGTGACATAAAAGTGTTTAATGTCAGCCCTACACGGTACACACTGACTGACACTGCTCTTATTTATAGTGAGTTCATTCACTGTTCCTTTACATGCTGCTACTTTTACAAACCTCTCTTTTTTCGATTTCCAAAACCGTCCTGATTTAGGAATGCCTCTAGCAATAGATTTTGTTATACCAGTGGATTCTTTTTCTTCAACTTCATTGTCTAAAACTTCCGAAGTATCTTCGGTTTTATTTATGTTAGCTACTATCGCTAGAACTCTATTTTGTGTTTCTTCAGACATTTTAACAGGAAGTATTCTGCAACACTATTCTCATCACATTTCAGACTGAGCACATGGCTCAGGGTTGGCAGGTTGCAGTGCCTTGCAATTGACGTTTTATGTCATTACTTTGACGTTTTTTAGGATGAAGGCTCCATCCTCAGGCTCCATCTCTTGCGTGGTTCTTAAAGTAGCTGAATTGCCGCCATCGGCAAACCCGCCATAAGAAAAAATACTTAAATTAGCCCTATAAGCCTCTAAGCACAGGCTTAAGGCTGATAGTTTCGCTTAGCCCGCCAAATTCAAATTTCAATTAGTTTTTCGCAATTTGTAGGTCTATAACACATTCTAGATTCCTAGCTGTAGTAATTGCGCCATTAGCTATACAATATTCACAACTGAGCATTAAAAACTTTGCTTAATAAACGTTAAAGAAGCTAAAAGTAGGGTCAATCGTCAATTTTGGCCAAAATTTACGATTGACACTACTTTTAGCTACAATATCGATTTACAAGCGAAGGTTTTAATTCTCAGTTGTGAATATTGTATAGCTAAGGGCGCAATTACTACAGCTAGGAATCGAGCTGAGCGAAACGATCAGCCTTATCACATAAAGATTCTACAGATGTTGACTCTTTTGTATGACGATATGAATCGATTTTCGATGAAAGTAGTTTTTAACCCGCGTACGGTGCGGCGCCCGCATTTTACGTGGCGAGTCCTCGAGAGTTGAAAATACTTACATAGGAAAACTATCCATGTTGTCCTACAAATACGGAGCACAATTTTACTGTCATCATCATCATCATCAGCCTATATCAGTCCAGCGCTGGACGTAGGCCTCCTCCAATGTGCGCCTTTTCACCCTGTCCTCGGATTGTCGGCATTGTCGCATCCAGCTACTGCCAATTGTATATTTGAGAAAAAAATGCTCATAGTTTTTTCTTTGCAAATATCATGCGCCTTGTACGTAATAATTTTAAGGATCAATTTTATATGCAAGTTTTGTTAATTCTGGTGTTGTACCCGCGTGGAATTGGAACTAGAAAATATTTTATACTTGCAAGTTTTTCTCGCCCTTAATAGGGCGCTCTACTTTAACACAAAGCCCCGGTTTCAAAACCAATTAAAGTAAATACGTCCATCCGTATCTTCGAGACGAGAAACTCTCCCCATAAATATGGGCCGTAATAAGATATTTTACACCTATAGATAAGTGTTGCTTAAACATCGATTGTGTTATCATCCACCATCGCCACTGCCACGTGAAGTTACCTGTCAGACAAACTAAGACACCTACCTACCGATACTAGCGCCAACTCTATTCGATGAACTAATTAATTATTTAAATCACCGATTATCATTTTATTTATCTTCTTACATATAATAAGAATGTAAGTGAGCCGTGTCTGTACATTGCTTATATTTACAAAAAAACTAATTTGGGGGACTCAGAATCGGTAACACAATCCATTTCTATTATTTTTGGAACTTTTGTCTGTCGGTTTGTCTGTATGTTTGACCGCGCATCAAATGATAACTACTGAAGAGATTTGGAGGAAGTGGGCAGGAATTCATAGCCTGTTTCTTGGATTAACATTTAGGCTATTTTAAATTCAAATCGGTTCTCTCTATCAAAAGTTATTAACATTTTAATTATTGAAAACGTTGACTTTTAAAAATAACCATTGAAGTCAATTTATTTTTCAAGTATTTCTGTACTAGACTACACGGATCAAAAATTATAACAGAATCAAGTAATAAAATTAAAAAAATACATTTGCAGGGACTAAATAACATAAAACAAGAAAATAAAGCAGATCAATCAGAAACCATTATTGTGACCAAGAATTGATTATTAGTACAGTAATTCTAACTCTACTTATACAGGGAATCACGGGACATACATAGGATTTATCCAGCGAGCACAAGCCGGTGTAAAAACGAAATATTTGAGTAGGTTAAAGAAGGAAACAAAAAATTACAACTTATTTTCTAGCGGACTAACACGACATCGTTATTACCTCAATGAAATTTGATTCGATAACAGGTGTCATTTTGAGTTGACAATTTTGACAATATTATTGTTTTTTTCTTTAAAGCATCCAGCCATATACTTAGTAACTCATTTTATAATGTGAAACCTCCATAGTGTAGATACAGTGCGCACACTTTATTTGAGAAACTAAAGAGTCCATCTAATCGAATAATTAAATATAATAATAAAAAAATGCAACGTGCGTTAATCTTTACTGATGCCGAAACAGATATTTGAGATTTTAATCTATGTATGTCTATTTATATTTCCATGCTTCACGTCAATACAATGTGAACAAATTTTTGAAATTAAGTAATTTATAGATCAGAAATAAGGTATTCAGAAATCAATGGCGCTAAGTGTATTACAATTATGGAAAACCAAATTTTTCGAGGTGGTTAGTTGAAACTTGGACAGGACAACGTCTGTCAGGTCAGCTAGTATTAAATATAATCCTAATTGTGTCAATCTCTTTATTTAGTTATACTTATCTACGTTTAACTTTATTTATCGATTTCTAAAAACGTATTTAGAGTAATTGATTTGACTTCCATTGTTGTCTATATAAGCAAGATGTCGGTTCATCTGATTCATTCGAATCACCCGCCGACGCTCGCCGCGAGAGGACGTGTTGCCTGCGCTCCCGCTCTCCCGCTACGATCGTCTCGCTGCGCCCCGCCGCAGTGCCCCGCAGTCGCCGACTGCAACCATATTTTTGATCAAAAGCTGCCTTTTTCGAGGCGGCGGCTGATTTTCCTGTCCTATCAGATCACGGTTCGGTCGTGATTAGGCCCCTTCAGGGTAAAAACCACAGTTTCGTGGTCCTCGGTGGAAACCAATCGGTGCCAACGAAGCCGAGTGGGGTGTTGACCCGATACACCCGCTGCGCCCCTTCTGGGCAAAGCTTAAATCGGAAGGAGCTAGGACAACCGGCCTTGGGGGGTCTCCTAGTCGACCCTAGCTCTAACCCCGTTCTCTTACAGCTCCTCTAGTACTTCGGTGCTAGAGCATAGGAACCCGTTCGCACAATAAGACTGGCGACGGGAGTCAAGCTAGGGTACACTACAGGTACACACACCTCCCTGCCTATACCCGGCAGGGAGGGTTCACTCACCTACACAACCCCGGGCTCTTCCACCCCGGGGACGTTAATGGTAGGAACCCATTTTAAAATATAAATTCCCTTTTTATTCCCTCTCGGACATCTCTTCAAGATGTCCGATGCCAAGCTTATTAGCTTTTTCAAGGATGTCCTCTTAAAGGACCCTGAATTCATCGCCAAATATGGCAAATACCTTAACGCCGAGCCGCGCGCTCAACGTCCCACCCGCCCCGCTCCAATTCCCGATAGTCCGGCCTCACCGGACGCAGATGTTCCCTGCATTGTTAGGGAACAATTCGATTCTCCGCTAAGCCCGGAGAATAATTTCTATGACCGGGACCTATTGTCCGGTTCCCCGAACCCCGCGATAGCGAACAATAGGTTCGCTACTCTATTGTCCGACGCTGAGGAATGCGATGCACGTGCACCCACCTCAGCTGTCGCTACCCGCCCTCAAACGATGCCGATGGACACGTCGGCACCGCGCGACTCCGAGTCTGAGGAATCCCTCACAGACTCAGCCTCATCTGATTCGTCAGATGGATTCATCCCTGTAGCAGGGAAAAAGAGGCCGCGCAAAAATAAGGCCAACAACGGTGCCCCTTCAAAGGCCCTAAAAACCACTGAGGTTCCCCCCGCCTCAGCAGCCCCTCAGCCCGCGACTCCCGCAAAGGCAGCCCCTTCCCCCCCCCACAGTACCTCGCCCTAAGACCCAGCCCTCCCAGGCTGCGCCTAAAAAGGGCAAAGCCCCTCCACCAGTCATCGTCCATGACAAAGAGTCCTGGGTCGATATATCCAAGGCGTGTGTTGATCGTAAGATCAACTACACAGGTGCCGTCTCGGTAAGCGATGGCATCAAAGTCACGATACCGTATCCCGACGGTTACAGGGCATTCACGGCCCTATTAAACGAGCGGAAAATTAATTTCCACACGTTTACGATTGCTGAGGAGAAATCCCTCAGAGTCGTCATCAAAGGCGTCCCCAAGGAGATTGCTACGGCAGATATCCTTGAGGACTTAAAAGCCCAGAAAATCCCCGTGTCCGAAGTGCATCGCATGCACCGAGGCCGCGGAGGTAAAGAGTACAACATGGTACTCGCTATTATCGATCCCACAGATGGCTGCAAAGACATCTTTAAGATAAAAGACGTATGCCACCTCTCTGGCATACACGTTGAAAGGCCCCATAAGGGCGGTCCCATTGGGCAGTGCCATAACTGCCAACTATATGGTCACTCAGCGAGAAATTGCTTCGCAAAAGCTCGCTGCGTGAAATGCCTCGGCGACCACGCCACCTCCGATTGCACTCGTCCGAAAGACAGGACGCTCTGCACAGAGCCACCGAGCTGTGTTCTGTGCGGTGAGCAGGGACACCCTGCTAACTACCGGGGCTGCCCCAAAGCTCCCAAAACCAAACCAAAGTTGGCTAAACGTGTAGCCGACAAAATTCAGAGGGAGAGCCCTTCCGCCGCCCTCCCTGCCCGTCTCAGCCCTCAGAGGCCCTCTCCCTGGAACGCGCTGAATCAACAGCAGTCGTTCCCTCCCCTTAAAACACCGCATTTAGCGGCAAATATTCCAGCCCTAATGGGCACGCCCGTTCCCCCGGTCACACAGGTGGCCCCCCCCCAAACTCAGCCGGCTTTGGCTCCCAAACCAGCGCCTGCGCCTAGACCCGCGCCTAAATCTCCCCCCATCGATCCATCCACCGGCCGCCCTTCGGCTGAGTGGGTAATGGGATCGGCCGTCAAGGCCTTCCAAATCGCCCCGTATGAGCGAGTTGAATCTTTAGTTCTCTCCCTCAAAGCAAACGAGGGTAATGGTATTGCCATCGCACTTATTGTGCACGCCAACGCCGACTTAATTAAGTCGTTCTCTGAACTTCGTTTCTAATGGCAGGAAACAAAGGCAGAAACAAACCCCGTTCCCTAAGAATAGGTTACTTCAATGCAAATGGCATGTTCGGTCAACGCGATGAGATCGCCACCTTCCTCCGCGACCATCGAATTGACATCTTCCTTGTACAGGAGACCTTCCTCAAGCCCTCCAAGAGGAGCCCTGGAATTGCAAACTATCAAATAGTGCGCAATGACAGGACTCACACTCGAGGGGGCGGTACTCTCATTTATTACAAAAAGTCCCTGTACTGCATCCCTATGGATTCCCCGATTCTCGAGCATATTGAGACCTCGATATGTCAAATAGGCATGACTGGCCACCAACCGATCACTGTAGTATCGGCCTATATACCCCCCAGTAGCGTCAGGCTTCACCACCTGCGCTCCGACCTAGAATCTCTCCTAGGCTTGGGTGATTCGGTTATCATAGCAGGCGACCTTAACGCCAAAAACGTCGCTTGGAACTGCCACTCGAACAACCAGAGAGGCCGAGAGCTTGATAACCTTAGCACCTTGCTTAACTTTGACATTATTGCCCCCATGACGCCCACTCATTATCCTAATGACGTTAACCACCGACCAGACGTACTCGACATAGCCGTCCTAAAGAACGTAAACTTAGGTTTGCGCTCCTTGGAAACGCTACAAGAGTTAGACTCAGACCACCGACCTGTGATCCTAGAACTAGGCCCCCGTCACGCCCCCACTGACCCAGGTCAACCCGCTCCGACAAAGGTGATAACGGATTGGAGGAAACTAGAGGAACGCCTAGAGTCGACTTCTTCCGTTCACCTGGACGCCATCCCTGACACGATAGTCTCAGCTGCCGACGCGACCGGCGCGATCGACTCCCTCACCGGTCACGTACAAACCCTGTTGAACGAATGTTCACGACAGATTCCAGAGGAGTTTGACAACCGCTGGAATCTGCCGGAGGATGTGCGCGCACTGGTGACGGAGAAGAACGCGGCTATCAGAGCGCACGACAGTTTTCCCTGTGAGGCGAACCGTGCTCACATGCGCAATTTACAGCGTGCTGTAAAGAAACGCATTGATGAGTTTCGCGAAACCCGCTGGGATAATCTGTTGAAGGACCTGGAGCCCACCCACCAGGCCTTTTGGCATCTGTCTCGGAAGCTCAAATCCGACTGTGTGTCCACCATGCCCCCACTGAATCGTCCGAATCAAAGGCCCGCCTTTGAAGACGACGAAAAGTCCGAATGCCTAGCTGACAGTCTAGAGGCACAATGCTCGCCCAGCACCCTACCAGTAGATCAGGCACATCTCGATGAGGTGAACGCCGAAGTCGAACGTAGAGCTGCAATCCCGCTCCAACCTTCGGAGCCCCCCGACTCCCCCAACCCCAATCCCGACCCCGACCCAGATGATCCCGTCCCGCCCGTCTCGGTGGACGAGGTCCGGACAATCGTTAAGAAATTACGCCCCAGGAAAGCCCCCGGCTCAGACGGTATCACCAACAAAGTGGTGAAGCTTTTCCCCGCCCAGCTCATAGTGCTGATGACCGCCATCTTCAATGCGGCATTAAGCAATAACATCTTCCCCCAAGCATGGAAAGAAGCCACAGTTATCGGCATTCCCAAACCCGGTAAACCCCGCACTGAGCCGTCCAGTTATCGCCCCATAAGTCTTCTCAATGTCCTCGGAAAGATTTACGAGAGGCTGATTCATTCCCGATTAAAGGATTTTGCCGAATCTAATAAAATCATCCCCGACGAGCAGTTTGGTTTTCGAACCAAACACTCTTGCGTCCAACAAGTGCATCGCATAGTCGAACATATCAGCGCTGGTTTCCAGCGCGGATTGACGACAGGCATGCTCTTCTTCGACGTGGCGAAAGCCTTCGACAAAGTCTGGCACAACGGCTTGATCTACAAGCTGTACTCACTCAATGTGCCCGATCGTCTCGTGCTCATCATACGGGACTTTTTGTCGAATCGCACCTTTCGCTATCGCATAGAGGGCGGCACTCTGTCGACCCCTCATCCAATCCGAGCCGGAGTCCCTCAGGGCTCCGTTCTCTCCCCACTCCTTTTCGCGCTGTATACCAGCGATATTCCAAAACACTCCAAGTCGGAGTTGGCTCTATTCGCCGATGATACGGCCATCTATTATTCCGGCAAATCCCTCCCCGCTATCACCAAGATCCTCCAGACCTCAGTCAATGCCCTCGGCACTTGGTTTAGGAAATGGAGAATCGAGGTAAATCCATCCAAGAGCGCGGCCGTTCTTTTCCACAAATGCACCGACCGCTCCACTGAAGCCCGACCCATCTCCCTCTACGGCCAACCGATCCCTTGGGAAAAGAAGGCCAAATACCTGGGCGTGATTCTAGATCACCGACTCTCGTTCCGCGAGCACATAAAGACGGTACGCTCCCGTGCCGCTTTCGCTCTCGGACGACTCCACAGTATGCTCAATGCACGCAGTAAATTATCCCTTAAATATAAGGTGAGAATTTACTTGACGTGCATCCGTCCCATCATGACCTATGCTAGCGTTGTGTTCGCACACATCGAAGGGTCTAGAATCCATAGGATGCAAACCCTTCAAAACCGATTCACGCGCAAAGCCACGGGTGCCCCGTGGTTCGTGCGCAATAGGGAACTTCACGTAGACCTAAAACTGCCTACCATTAAGCAGTTTATGAAACGCGCCTCCAAGCGTTATTTCGATAGGGCCCCCCATCACCCCAATCCCCTGGTGGTCAGTAGCGTCGACTACATCCCCTCCCAGATTAGTAGAATTCGCCGTCCAAGGCACGCTCTATCTTACCCTGATGACCCTATAACAGTCCTACAAGAGTCCAATAAAGAGACTAGCACACTACACAAACGCCGCCCGATTTACCGTCCTCGCCGGCGAGGCCCGTCGCGAAGACCCAGTAATGGTAACCCCCCCCGACCCTTGCTCGAGCCGGCCCGCGCCGAGCCAGTAGCTTTAAATTAGTCCCTAATAATAATTTAAACCAGATCCAGCCGTCCCTAGCTGCCCCCCCCCAGCAACGCCCTAAGCCGAGGCCGTGTCCCGCAGGGGACGCCCTTAGCTGCTGTTGCTTAATTTTAAGTTGCTCCTGGCTGGAGGCATTCGGTGCCTCGCCACCAAGTTCGGTTACGCTGTCAAGATTCCCTGAATCAACAGCTAATGTCCACGTCGAAAAAAAAAAAAAAAAAAACATCTGATTCATTCTCTTGTGATTCTCTTACTGAACTCGATGTAAGGCGAAGCTCGGCCCAAATAACAGGTTACAAGTGTTACAGACTGTTTATTAGGTTTCCCTGACCCGTTCTTCTGGAACAATTGCTTAAGATTCGGAAAGCGTTGATTGTTTTTAAAAAAACAATCGATACATCGATATTTAATCGATAGTTTTAGAGACTTTTATAGGTATAAAATGAAACACAACTTTGTATACTTTTGTATTGACAATTGAAGACATTTTTAATTAATTTTAAAACTTAGTTAAATTTTTATTGATAAAAATTAATGTAATCAAATTCTTTCCCTTCAGCCGGCTTCTTTTTTCATTCATGATGAGCTCTGCTTTGGAAAATATTCGTCGAAGGAACAGACTGACGTCGCTGCACAGCACAATTTTTTTTTGCCATCATACACCCTCAACACAGCACTTGTTTGAAAATAGCGCAAAATGTATTACAATACAATGCAAGTGCATACAACAATGAAAAACTTCATTTGATAAAATAAAGTACTAATACTAAAACTGTAGTAATGGCGGGAAATAAGATTTGCAAAATGCAAAATGCAAGTTACATGTTTGGCTTGGCAACTTTACAATATAAATAATTTATTCTTTGTCTTTTTTGTTGTTAACTTTAACAATTGACAGCCTGGTACTGGTACATCGAGGGGAATTCGCAAGGGAGGGTGGTGAGACAGTTGTTAAAAAAATATTCTTGAGCCCATAGACAATAGTGCCAGGTGCCAGGAGATTTTACTCTAAGATTGCAGCCCGTGGTTCAATTAAAAAAAATGCTAGGGACGATAAAAAAAAATAAACGCTATATCTATATCTTTCTCAGACAATCGATAGTTTCGTAGTAATCGGTATTATCGATTGACTATCGATATTTATGCAACACTGCTATAGATCAATATACCCTCGTCGGAATCGGAACCGAATGAGCTCTAGGTTTGTTCTTGCTCGGACTATGAACGGAGCGCTCCGTACTAGTACAATCGTTCAAATGTACTAGTTCGGTCTTCTAGTACTATTAGTACAGTAGCTCACTGAAGGAAAAGTGAATAAAAATAATCACTGGATTCATAGACATAAAGTTCAAAATAGCTTTGTTCTTGCTAGTGAGCGACGGTGTAAAGTACAGTCGTTCAAATAAGCTCAGTTCGTAGTTCGTACAGAACTAGTAGAGGTGTTATATTAGGGTGATATTTAAGTAATACTATTATTGAATATATTCACTTAGCCATATTAGGATACCATACCTATTACTGGGTAATAGTCAACTCTAACATAATATTGATATCGTACCTATTCTGAGAATAGTTACGATATCAATATTATGTTAGAGTTAACGAATACGGAGAGAATATGAATCTCAAAATGGCTGACTAATATTTGACTATTACCCAGTAATAGGTATGACATCCTAATGTGGCTCATTATTATTCATTACGAATACGGAATTATTCTCTTTCTCTATAATATAGGTAGGTACACGAGATATTCATAATTCTGGTTTGCCTATTACATTATTACCAAAACGAAACGGTGATTAAATTTTCCTTCATACTTTAACAGGCTTAGGACTGTCAACATAAATACGTTGGCGTATTTAAGAACATAGCACTTTTTTTTAAAGGACATAGCACTACCAAACTAGTTTGTTCGGAAATTTATTCAGCGCTAAATGTAGTGATTATGTTTTCATTGAGTGTTTACTCAATGAAAACATAATCAGTATAATGAGTAAGCAGTAGCGTTTTATTCTATTCGACATTTCGAATCATATATGCATCTCGCTCACTCCCCCGAATCGTCTCGCTATGACGCGGTCGCAGCGGAGTAACTGTGTGTATGCGTGCGGCAACCTCCCGTAGGTAGCGCGCTCGTCGACGCACACAGCCGCGCAAGTCACCGCGAATATCAGAACACTGATCTCTCGATGTGCCTATTATTTGACTAATATCTGGTAATAGTCTACGCTAAACTAATATATATTAATATGAATATACAACTCGTATCATAATATCTATACCTATTACGAATATATTAGTTACACCTCTAAGAACTAGAGAGCAAAGCTAGAGAGCTAAAGACTACGACGAACGACGACACTACTAAAGGAATGATGTACTAGAAAGGAAAAAGAAATAGTTCGTAATAGTCTGTGTCGGGAATCAATTCCTTAGTACATCTTATTGTTACTCTGAGTAGTACATAGTACATGTATTACACAACTCTAAATTATAGAGTTGTCGGAACGATTAAAAGTGATTCATCGGATTCGTCAACGTCATCCTTTGATAGATTTTTATTAGGCTCAAACTTAAAAAACTTTATAATGTCATTGGCTCAAACTTTATGTCATGCCAAATTTTATTACAACTTGTCAATAATTGTCATTGTGGTGCAGTTTCATTTTTAAAAAGCCGGTGGAACTGGTGAAGAACCGAAATAAACGCAAAATATTCTATACGAAAATACTTGAATCAAAATGCCTGTAAGTTTATGTACTAAAATACACACCACTAATGTATTGTGATTACCGACTAATGTAAAATGTTTTCCTCAAAAGGCTTATCACTCATCATTAACAGACTACACCCAATCAGTTGGCAACTTGGCTCTCTTACCTATACGCACTACTTTTCGCGGCCCAGCTCCCATCAGCTCGAAGATAGAACTGGATATTATTGACGAAGCATTGAATTATTTCAAAGCCAATGTCTTTTTTAGGTTTTATGAAATAAAGGTGAGTATGTCTTTGCTTGCTAAATAAGTAACACATTGACAGAATGTATGGATATATAAATGTGTTTCATTTCCAGTCTGATGCCGACAGAGTTCTCATTTACTTGACTTTGTACATTTCTGAATGCCTGAAACGGCTCCAGAAATGTTCTAACAAGAACCAGGGACAACAAGAGATGTATATGCTGGCTATATCTAAGTTTGATATACCTGGAGAATATGGCTTTCCTCTCAATTCTGTGTATGCAAAGCCTACCAATACTGTGGAGTCTGGTACGTTTAGAACTAATGTTTGATAATTATAATTTTTAGGTAGCACCTTAATTTAACTGAAAAGGCTGTGATGCTTTTCGCAAATATGTTTGGGTCACCTTTTCATATATCCGGACCCAACTAAATAGCAGTTTTGGCAGAGAAGTGTAGAGAAAGAGAAATAGAGTTTCTGATAGACTGCCATCAGGCCTCAACCCAAATTTTTGGGCTCAGACAAAATTACAGACAGTCCATTGGCTAATTGAGATGCTAGCACCATCTAGTGACACTTAATAAATTGTGTCAATGATGCAAGTTGCAAGTTTTGCTGGTCGTTATTATAATAGCAAATTACACACATCAAAAGAGTCAAGATTAAGGGATTAAAAAATAAAATAAAATTAAGGATGTTTAGAATATAGCCAATATTGAGGATTATTATTTTAAAGGTTGTTAAAGGTGAAGCCCAGCTATGTAGACACACTTCACACCTGAAGATCGACTTACATGCATGTTGTGAAAACATCACACATTCCATAATAATTCTACCTAATTTGCTATAGTCTTGTCCCTATTGCTAACACTAGTTTAAAAATGCCATTGCTAATTGTAACAGACAAAATGTGCTTAGGATATCCTAAGGATAAACTGACTGTACTGTGTGACTGATTTTATACAAGTAGATTTTACATTTTGGTCACATACTTCATATATGGATTTATATTGTTTGTTTTAATTTTTTGGTTATTAATATTATAGGTCTTTACTTTTCCCTGTTTTAGATTTGATGAGACAATATTTACAGCAGTTGAGACATGAGACTGGAGCCCGTGTTTGTGAAAAGGTACAATTAATACAAATATTATATACCATTTTCGATTTGTTATCTTAACTTCGAAATTAATATTATAAAGTTGGGGGTTGTTTGTTTTTGTTTATCTATAATTATTGATAAACACTGAAAGCACTGAAAAATATAGTTGTAGCATAACACTTAAAAAATAAAAGTAATTTTATCATTGGACACAGATTAGGAGATATAGAATAATTCGATCAGCTCGAGTTCATGTCTATGGATAAGGTACCTATTCAAAGAAGCTTCAAAGTGACTAAAACCTATCAGCATAATATTGTCATCTCATTGTCACTACTATAAACACGCCAAGACACCACGGATAAAATATCTCTCTACATATAACAAGTCTCTTTTCGCGTCTGTCTGTATATCCGCCAGCCCAAAGAGTATAATAATATAGTGGTAACCAGACCCTAACCTAACTCACTCATTGAATACTGATGCAGTTTTCACCGTTAGTTATATGATTTTTCACTGAAGGATTATCTCTTTACTATTATAAAATCGTAAAAAAGCTCTTTGTTACGGGTTGGCGTAAAAACTACTGAATAGATTTTAATTTTGTATCACGGTTAGAATATATGCTTCGCCTTAAAAACTTGTGGACTTCTTATCTCAATTAATTGAATGGATTCTGAGATACAGCTTGTCCTCTTTGATGTATAGAGACCCACAAAGAGAGAAAAGAAGATTATTTTTCAAAACTTATTATTTATCAAAACAAAATGTCTAAAATTCTCATTACCAAATGTACCCCAAGCTGAAACTATAATTCTTGAAGACAGCAAACTTGACATAATCAATGAAACTGTTAGGTATTACTGTTGATTGTAAGTAATACAATCAACAGTAATACCTAATAAAAAAATAATATCTTGGGTTGAGTCGGTTTCTTGTATTTTGCCGTCAAAGTTAAGACACCATCGTTTTGAATTTTAGCAATATTATTTAATAACGCATGTACACTTTTGATACTTTTTATGGTTTATATAAGCGTCAAGAAGAACCGAATACAGTTTTCAGCTGGCTTATAAGTTTACTCATTTCGGCGCTGCGATATTTTTTCTAGTTTTGAAAAAAAAGCGCTATTACTTGTGTTATAAATATTTTCTTAAATCTAATTCTGTCACAAATACGCACAAATAAAGAGCTACTCGTGTGTGTTTATTCTACAGAAGCACATACAATGGTTTTAGAGATACACGATTTTGCAAAACATTACTCCAGCAGGAAATGCAATATCTCGAAAACCCGAAGACGCACAAATTATATTTTTGGCGCACATTTATGCACAAATATAAGCTCTCTGCCCATATACAATATTTTTATTCATTCCGATCATTCGTTTAGAATTTTCCTGCTGGAAGAACGTTACTCCAGCAGGAATCGTTTTTATAGTTTTTTTCCAAAACTACAAAGCGCACAAATTTATTTTATGCGGCGCACAATTACAGCAGATTGCGCACTAATTATACGTTCCACTCATATCACTCTAGGAGCTACTTTCCTGCTAGGGTAACGTACACCTCACTTTTTGGAACCATACAACTAGTTTTGAATTTTCAAAAGTTACCTATTTTTTTGGTCTAATTCAAATAAAACAGACTGACTTATTGCACAGGAATTGATTTGCAAACAAAACTGTCTGTCTGGTTATTAAAAAAAAGTTACTCTGAGCACAGGCAGGTCTACACTCGTTTAATGTCATATCGGGTTTTTAGGCGGGAAAATGTAAAGTGCACATTGTCGATTTTATATTATTATTTTATAAAAATAAATTCACAAATTATATTTTTGGCGCACATTTATGCACAAATATAAGCTCTCTGCCCATATACAATATTTTTATTCATTCCGATCATTCGTTTAGAATTTTCCTGCTGGAAGAACGTTACTCCAGCAGGAATCGTTTTCTCGTTTTTTTTCAAAACTACAAAGCGCACAATTTTTTTATGCGGCGCACAATTACAGCAGATTACGCACTAATTATACGTTCCACTCATATCACTCTAGGAGCTACTTTCCTGCTAGGGTAACGTACACCCGTTTTGTGGGTAATGCTCAATTTTTCAGTATATTACAAAGTATGTGACGTGGGTAATGTAATGCTGAACTGTGATTGTTTCTTTACTATTGATGAGTCTGGCGGACACTGAGTTTCTCATAAAAACGTAATAACGAATTAAATCGTAATTTAAACACAATTGAATCAGTGTTACTATTTGGATTTACCATTTAAATATAAGGAATTTCATTCATACATTTACGGACGATTTTTGTACGAAATGGTAGGATAGGAACCTAGAATAGTGGCGATTTGATTAAATTCTGTTTGGATTACCATTTTATTTTGGTATAATTACGTGTGTACAGGCAATACGGTTCGCCGGACCCTTGACATGGCTTGTAAGGCGGTGTACATTCGGTTTCGGTTCCGTTCAGGTGCGGCGTATGTGCGCGATATTCATTTCTATACACGTACGTACATGCGGTCCGCGCCGCCTGAAGATTTGTGTTTTCATCTTTAGTTTTTGTTTTACAGGTATTTTCCACTGAAGATGGCAAGCCAAGCAAGTGGTGGCTTTGCTTTGCAAAGAGGAAGTTCATGGACAAGTCACTGTCTGGCCCTGGACAATAACTAGAAATACAAGCAGGACTAAATATATTTTCATTCTTTTTTTTTATAATGTATAAATAATCTTTCCTTGTTTCTACTATAATAATTGTATGTTTTTATTTACATATAATTTTCATACTATTATATTAATATCTTATTTTTAGCGGCTCTTGTAGGATAAGGAAATCAATAAAGAGATAAATAATAAATAAATAATATATTTTATTATTATAGAATTAGAATATATAAATACAAAATATTAAAAAAAAACAATATCCTTAAACACCTCGATGATTCTAAAATATAACAGTCTTACACTTAAAACTAAATTACATAATACCTTCATTAGATACCTACTCGCAAAATAAAGATCATTAATTGAGACCATACTCCTTGATCAATTGTCCAGCTATAACAAGCCTCTGAATTTCAGATGTGCCTTCATAAATTTCTGTGATCCTTGCATCACGGTAGTGTCTTTCCGCTGGCATATCCGAAACATACCCCATACCTCCAAGGATCTAAAAAGGTACATTACGCAAAATATAATCTTACAATCCTTGGACCGCGCCCCCATGCAGGATGGGACCATTTTACAGTATCTGTAGCGAGATTTATCGGGATAAATAAGAAACTCTGCGACTAAAATTAGTTTAGCGCGACTTAAATTTTACTTAATCAATTTGGTCTAAATTGTGATTTTGATATTCTGTTGTACATGTTTTACGTCAAATTACGACTTTGGAACCGTCAAACTAATTTTAGTCGTCATAGAAATAGGTGTCAATTATACTAAATTTTTTAGTCGTAGGCGGACATTTGTAACATTTTCTAAAATAGTCAAGTTAATTTGTTCTCAGTAAACATTTTGTTCTGGTTAATGGCAGAATATATGTAATTGTGGCTCTTCCGAATTCATTATAGAGGTAAAATACTCAAGGCAAATAAAAGTATTTTTCAGAAACTATCAAGAAAGGATTCGTCTGGAAAGACTTAGGGATAGTCGATCTAATAAAAGCTCTGCTTTTTATTGGCTCTTTTCGTAGTACCGTTTGCAGACTTATTATTATGTTCTTCCTCATAATTTGCTTTCTCATTAGCCTAGTGGTTCAAAGCGCGACTTCTACGCAAGAGGTCCTGGGTTCGAATTGAAGTCCAGCATGTTTTATTTGGTTTTCCAATAAAGTCCACAGTAGCAGCACGAAGTTGGATTTATCCGCGGTTATCCCGGTCGGATTAGGCCTAAACAAACTGGTAAACTGTAGGTGTATATTAGTACACCTTTGCCTAAACCTCAGGGATACAGGCGTGATGGTAGATATGTTATCTTATAATGCAATTAAGAATTAATATCCCCGATATGCAAGAATAAGTGATAGGCTGACTACAGGGTACGACATGGCTGACTTGTGGAGAAATGAGGCTGACTACTGGTGAAAAGTGCCATATTAAAAATCATCATCATAAAAAAAAATCATCGTTAAACAATGATGATTTTTTATATAATTCTGTTATAAATATAATGTTTTGTTAACTTTTTTAGTAAATTTAATAACCAAACTTTCTGAGAATAATTATTGATTTTATTCATAGTGCTTGAAATTTAAAATATAGCTTAATAAAAAAAAAAATCTCACTAAAAGGCCGACTACTGGGTGTTTTACCCTACCTAAACAGACGCTCCACGTCAACTTTCGGGACGTATTTGGCTGAATGGATATTATACCAACACCTGTCCCAACACTGCTCTATTGAGTGACTTAATATTTCGCGGCCCATTCTCGACGATTTCGATAGAAAAGTACCTACTTTCTCAGCAGATAACAACCGGAATGTACGACACGACGGACGACACTTGGCGTAGCGGCTGCGGACTGAGCAATCGGCTTCTGCGACACGTGCAAATGCGTGCGGAGCAAATATTTTTATGATCTACAGGTATTTGTTCCGGGTCTGGGCGTTTGTGTATGTGAGAATTTGTGTTTGTAAACGCACCCACGATACAGGAGAAAATCCAAGTGTGAGCAACGTTTTAAAAAAAAACTAAAAAAGTGGCCAGTTTCCCAGATTTTCGGAACATGAATTAACATTGTTTGGCTTGCATCTATGATCTATAGCGGGCTCCAATTACTATGGAGAGTACATGGTAATAACTAACTAGGTTTGAGTTATGTATACTATAATTTTGTTGGCAGGTCTGAAAAAATGAATAATCAAGTAGGACCATCATGAACTTTGAAAATAATTATAACGATTGTATCACATAGGCGCTGGAGTCATGGCAGGCAGAGCATAGATGTTTGATAAAACGGTTTTTGTAAAACGTCAGAACGGTGAACAGATCAGGATAAAATTTGGCACAAAGATAGACTGTAGTCTGGAATAGTATATGGCCTAACCTGGATAAAAAGCATAGTCTACTTTTTATCCAGGTTAGGCCCAATTCTGAAGATTACACTGACGAAGAAGCATGCGGAGATCAAGATTCCGAATCAGTGTCTCACCCAAGTCTATTATTTTATCACGTGGGAGAGCCATGCTGCGGCACGAATGGGCCGGCTCGACCGGAGTGATACCACGGCCTCACAGAAAACCGGCGTGAAACAACGCTTGCGTTGTGTTTCGCCGAGTGAGTTGAGGTTACCGGAGGCCCAAACCCTTTTAAAGGCGGACAGCGCACTTGCGACTCCTCTGGTGTTGCGGGTGTCCATGGGCGGCGGTTATCACTTACCATCAGGTGATCCGTTTGCTCGTTTGCCACCCTATCCCATAAAAAAAAAAAATATAACAAGTTAGTTATTAAGAGTCTGTAAAATTATATATATTTATTTCCCACCTGTATACACTGATGGCTTAAATATGTGGCTGCTTCAGAAGCTGCCAGTTTTGCCATAGCTGCCTCCTTGGTGAAAGGTTTTTTATTATCTTTTAACCAAGCTGCTCTCCATGTAAGCAGTCTTGCTGATTCTAGTTGCAGTGCCATATCAGCTAGTTTATTTTGTATAGCTTGAAGTTTCATAATTGGTTTTCCAAAAGCAGTGCGTTTTGATGCATACTCAGCAGCCACATCTAAGGAAGCCTAGAAAGTAATGCACCTACTATATACAATATTTTTTTATTATTTTAGATGGCAAAAATGGCAACATGCATTGTCGCCTTGAGACATCAGTTGTATCATTTACATAAATGAGTCATTTTGTCATTGTGTATTTATGATTTTTGGACCTCCAACAAAGAATATAGGTACACAGCAGAATCTTATAACAAGGGTACATAATAATTTAGTCAATATACTCCTTCAATTATAGGAGGCCACATCATGCACAAACACATTATATGCATGCAAAACATGCATATAAAAATATTATGTTTCAACTAAACTAAACTGCCATGACAATGCAATTAACTCAAATGTTGATACCTAACAAACTTAAGTTGTTCTCAAGATACTTAGGTTATCAAATACTTGTATACCAAAATGCATTGTATTGTGTAATTTTTTTAGGGTTCCGTACCCAAAGTGTAAATACGGAACCCTATTACTAAGACTTTGCTGTCTGTCTGTCACCAGGCAAGAACTGCGATAGCTAGACAGTCGATTTTCACATATTATGTATTTCTGTTGCCGCTATAACAACAAATACTAAAAACAAATTAAAATAAATATTTAAGGGGTCTCCCTTACAACAAACGCGATTTATGGTATGGAACCCTTCGTGCGCGAGTCCAACTCACACTTGGCTGGTTTTTATTATATTTACCTGTGCAATACCTAAAGCTTGTGAAGCTATGCCAATCCTCCCAGCATCTAATGTCATCATAGCTATCTTAAAGCCCAGGCCAGTCTGGCCAAGAATATTTTCCTTGGAAATTTCACAGTCTTCAAACATGAGTGAGCATGTGGATGAACCTCTTATACCTAATTTATCTTCTTTCTTCCCTAACTCCAAGCCTTTGATTGGTTTTGGGACAATAAAAGCTGAGATTCCTTTGTGTTTTAGGCTTTTATCTGTAGTAGCAAATACAACAGAGGCTTTACTTTCATAGCCATTGGTAATCCAGCATTTTGTACCATTGAGTATCCATCTATCACTTCCATCCTTTGCTGTGGTTGATGCAGCCCCAGCATCAGACCCATTACCTGGTTCAGATAGAGCAAAACAACCAACACTCTCCCCTGAAATAATTGTATAATTATAATTTCATTCACAAATAATTAGTGGTTTAGAGATAATAATTAGGAGATTAAGGAGTTGAGAGTGGATGCAGTGAATCAGCTATGTATCGTGATAAGACAGTATACTTGGCACAATGCCAAAACATCAGCTAATAAAGCCATTGTTCATTCAACAAACATCTTTTTATTAGGGTTCCTGAGTTTGCTGCATACCTACAAGGTAAAGTATTAGTAACCCAAGTACTCTCCAAAGGTTTACCAGCAATATTAAAATCCAGGAGTTTGGATAGAGTTCAAATGTAACTTTTCCCACCAGCACAAAATATGCAGTGACATGTACTTAGATAAATAAAGATCTGTTTAACATCATTGCAAGATGGATAAGTACTTAGGGTATAGTTTGGTAAAAGTAACTATATGTGTCTGACTTTGTCTGTGATTCTATAGTGGTAAATTTAATATATTAAATTAAGCTAGGCTAAACTTTTAGGGTCCTAAATTTTTTATACAATGCACAGATATTTTGACTGAACTGTAGAAATAGTAACATCTATTGTAATTAACAGACCAGTAGTGAATGGTGTGATAAACTCTTGCTTTTGTTTATCTGTACCCCAGTGTAGCACTGGTCCTAAATAAAGGGAGTTGTTCACAGACATGATGACACCAGCTGATGCACATCCACGTGACACCTCTTCTAGAGCTATGGCATAAGCAAGGTAGTCCAATCCAGCACCGCCAAGCTCTTCTGGCGTCGCTATAGCCATGAGTCCCAGTTCTCCCATTTTCTTAATAGCATCACCAGGGTATAAGTGTTCGCGGTCATACTTGGCAGCATTGGGCTTCAATTCCCCTTCAGCGAAGTCTCGACATGTTTTATACAACATTTGGTAGGTGTCTGATAATGCTGAGAGAGAGGCTATGCATCTTGTCTGTCTTACACTAGTTGGAGCTGTAAATAAAAAGTAGGTAAATCAGATGATGAAAATATGAGACTTGTCGAAGATTTATTTTGTAACTCACCAAGTATCTGCACGACTTTAGAAAAGTTTTGTAACATTATAGTTTGAAAATTCTAAATAAAGACAACAAATTACAGCTACAAATCAAATTATGCCCATTCGGACTTTGAACTTTGAACAGGTTGTTTTGTTTTAGGAGTGAGGCGTATTTATCGTAACAGATAGAAATCACAGGTTTTCACAGAATACTAGATAACAATTGTTCCCGTGTTATCAACTACCTGTTAAAAATGATCATTCCTAATTCACAATACTCAATTCAATAACAAGAACAACCAATGTTGTTATCTGTCGGGTGACTCGGGTCTGTTCTTCGTATGCAAGATACTAGGTGCTTCTCGTTCTAACAAGATTAAATCAAACGGGTGTGGGCGAGACAGAGTAATGCATGCATTACTCTGTCTCGCTCACACCTGTTTGATTTAAACTTGCTAAAACGAGAAGCACCTAGTATTATTATCCGATTATACAAATTGTAGTCTGACAAGAAGACATCATCCTTGAAATGTGACAATTATTTTTGGTCGTATTATCTGTTATCTGCAAATCAGTGTTCCCACTTAAGATTTTGGTGTTGCCCTAAACTCCTTAGAAATTATCCCCAAAAATCCCTATTTTTTTTTGAAAATTCGCTAGCTTAGCGCACATAATTTATTTAAAAAAGCTTTCATTGAAGTTTAATACCAAAAACCTAAATTATCTGTATTCATTGGAAAAATCCAGAGCCGAAGCAATACTTTTGCATATTTTCGCGGCACTGAACATACTCGTACGCTTAAAAATTTTGCAGAACTGTCAGCTAGCATTATTTTTTAACTTAGTTTGAAATATTTACAGTAAGCTTTTGTCCCCAATTTTGTCAGATTTATTTAGCCAAGATCCAGTGTCAAAATTTGCATAAAGAACTTGAAGAAGGTACTTACTTATTTACGTTCGTCACCCTTTTCTTCCATTATTAATTATTATAAAAATTAAACATGCGTTATAAAACTACTTCTTAGGGTTTCGCGGTCGCTAAAAAATATAACAAACAAAAATAAATATCCGTATGATAGTGTGACTAATTTCTAATGTCCCTTGTAATAAAATAAAATCCTTGATATTAGTACTATCCAAAAGGTAAACAAAATTTTTTGTCGGATTATATATATACGACACTGATTTGGGGAATCCCCTAATAGAAAGAGCCGTAGAGCATAGAATAAACAGAGCTACTACGTGAAGTTATTTTCTCCCTAAAGTTCCCTAAATCTTTGTTGCATTAAAAAAGGTCGTACATGAAAGACATAGTTTTACTCTAAAAAAGGGCGAAATCCCTAAAAGTGGAAACACTGCTGCAAATAACTGTTCCCAACTTCCAATTCGGAAACACTGCAAGAATAATGGCACGTATATTTTATAATTTTGATGTATTACTTCCTTTAGTGTGTATGTAATATAAAAAGGTCAAATATCTATTACATGCATAAAATAACCAATATATAAGTACCAATTAATAGGTAAAATCGTTTTTGCTTCATAATAAAATTACAACAGAAATTACTTAAGGCGGATCGTTCACCTGAGCCCGCCAAATTCAAATTTCAATTGGTTTTTCGCAATTTGTAGGTCTATAACACATTCTAGATCCTTTAGGCATTAGCTATACAATATTCACAACTGAGCATTAAAAAATTTGCTCGCAAATCGATATTGTAGCTAAATTTAGGTACAATCGTCATTTTTGGCCAAAATTGACGATTGTACCTAATTTTAGCTTCGTTAACGTTTATTAAGCAAAGTTTTTAATGCTCAGTTGTGAATATTGTATAGCTAATGCCACAATTACTACAGCTAGGAATCTAGAATGTGTTATAGACCTACAAATTGCGAAAAACCAATTGAAATTTGAATTTGGCGGGCTGAGGTGGACGATCCGCCTTAAACGATACATTAAAAATAGTAGCGCGTATCCGAACGTGTCTTAGGATTGACGTTACAAGATGTTCAATGTAAAGTACGACTTTTACACATACTGATAAAGGTGATATTGAATTGACACCAGTTCGCATCGATTATTTTGTTATTGTATTTTTTTTTTCGGTTAACTTTCGAATTTATTAGCGCGAAAACAAGAAAGAAAATTGTTTGGTAAACAAAAATCTAAGAAGTGCATTTAAAAATAAGATACTCGCTTTAAAATACTTTGTTCATTTTCCTTTTTGTATTATAATTAGTGTATGTAATTTAGGTTTATAGTAAGTGCAATTAATTTAGTTAGGTTGATAAAAGTTTCTTATTAGTGTGTATAAAATGGCAAGTGTAAATAAGACAATGAGTGTTGTTTGGGACCATCAGATGAGCCACCTGTTGTAACCCAAGACTAGAACTGACAGTCCTAAGCCTGTTTTAAAGCATGAAGGAAAGTGTTGTTATTAATTAAAAAACAATACGCATGGTAATTGGTAACACGTCAACCCATATTTGTACATTACATGCCCGTGCATAGAAAAATAACAGGCTGTTATTCAATAACAAATAATGGCATCTGTTATTATTGCGTAACAGTAACAGGAATAACAGATATCTCGTTTGACCTGTTATAACCCAAGACTATTTTGTTTGGTTTACTTTTCATTTTTCAACTTTTCGTCGTTCGTTCCGAAACCCAGTTCTTTTCAGTTTAGATCAGTGTTGCCAGGGTTGAGTCGAAAGTTACGTTTCGTTTCCTGAAAAGTAACATTTTTGGTGCAAAAGTTACATTTTGATCTATGATGTCGAATGAGCTTTTTTTTTAGCTCCTGATTTTTTCATTTGTTACTTATGTTCCTTATGTTACATGTTACGCGAGGGGGTCAAAAGTTACGAAAAATGTAAGAAATGTAACCATCTGGCAAAACTGGTTTAGATTGAAATTTAACGTAGATAATTTTTTATATGTTTATTATTTTCTTGGTTGGATATACCATAGAGGGTTATCAAACTGTATAAATTTTCTAATGCGTGATTTTTTCTAGGTGTGTTAAACTTAATCTAATTTAATCTGAGGCGAGGTTATATCTATAAAGCACAGACTACTTAGATATACTAGAAACTAGTATGAGTATATACTAATAAACAGGGTGCCGAGTCAGGTCACCAATGTGTTCGAAAGCGTCGCTTTTTTGTGGTCATTCGAATTTGGTCGGATAACCAGCCATTGTTTACATGCTTAGTTTTTTGCTTATATCCACATAATGCGAAACATTCCAAACTGAATATTTTCACTACATATTCTTGAATAGACGCACTAATTTTTGGTTTACACCTACATATCTTGGGTTGTGCCGGTTTCTTGTATTTTGCCGTCAAAGTTAAGACACTATCGTTTTGAGTTTTAGCAATATTATTTAATAACGCATGTATGTACACTTTTGATACTTTTTATAGTTAATATAAGCGTCAAGAAGAACCGAATACAGTTTTTAGTTGGCTTATAGGTTTACTCATTTCGGCGTGGAGATAATTTTTCTAGTTTTCAAAAAAGCGCTATTACTTGAAAATTATAAATACTTTCTTAAATCTAATTCTGTCACAAATACGCACAAATAAAGAGCTACTCGTGTGTGTTTATTCTACAGAAGCACATGCAATAGTTTTAGAGATACACGATTTTGCAAAACATTACTCCAGCAGGAAATGCAATATCTCGAAAACCTGAAGACGCACAAATTATATTTTTGGCGCACATTTATGTACAAATATAAGCTCTCTGCCCATATACAATATTTTTCATTCCGAATTTTTCATTCGTTTAGAATTTTCCTGCTGAAAAAACGTTACTCCAGCAGGAATCGTTTTATAGTTTTTTTCCAAAACTACAAAGCGCACATTTTTTTTTTATGCGGCGCACAATTACAGCAGATTGCGCACTAATTATACGTTCCACTCATATCACTCTAGGAGCTACTTTCCTGCTAGGGTAACGTACACCTCACTTTTTGGAACCATACAACTAGTTTTGAATTTTCAAAAGTTACCTATTTTTTTGGTCTAATTCAAATAAAACAGACTGACTTATTGCACAAGAATTGATTTGCAAACAAAACTGTCTGTCTGGTTATTAAAAAAAACTGTCTGTCTACACAGGCAGGTCTACAATGGGTCTACACTCGTTTAATGTCATATCGGGTTTTTAGGCGGGAAAATGTAAAGTGCACATTGTCGATTTTATATTATTTTCAAAACTTGAATTTCTCCGAAGTTTATTGTGTAATAATAATAAATCATTTATTTCGGACAACAATGATCCATAGTGTTAGTAAACAATATTAAAGCTTATTACTAGTGTTAGTAGCTATTAAAATAATTACAATACAATATATAATATGTTGTCCTTAACTTATTTTCCTTGTTATTGTCACTACATGCATGCAACCAGTGGCGGCTCGTGAAAATTTTTCTTGGGTGTTCACAAGAAAATATGGCCCTTAAAAAATATACTTCAACTTGCTAATCTGTGCGCTATATTGGTAGGTAGTAGGAGGGTACATAACTTTGGTTCGTTCATAAAATTTTATAATAGACTAGCTTCTGCCCGCGACTTCGTCCGCGTAGCGTGATGATATATAGCCAATAGCCTTCCTCAATAAATGGGCTATCTCTAACACTGAAAGAATTTTTCAAATCGGACCAGTAGTTCCTGAGATTAGCGCGTTCAAGCAAACAAACAAACAAACTCTTCAGCTCTAAATATTAGTATAGATTTTCGATACCCGGAATCTAGTACCTACCTACGAATATCTTGTCGCCCGTTAGTAGCCAATGCACTTCACTTTCATTGAAAGGTGCGCTAAATCATCAACATCCATCATGCAGACTCACCTCCACCGCCGCCGGAACCAAACACAAGATACGGGAAACAAAACAATTTGTTGGTTTTTTCACAACTACACAACCACGGGGTTTTGATACAGGTACCTGTGTTCAGGTTTAAAAACACGAGTGTAGGTTTTAGTTTTTGTAACACATTTTTGTATTAAAACAATGTTCGGCCCACTTGCTTTCAGTTCGAGAAGTACCACTTATGTCATTTCACAGTTTTTTAAAAAAGATAGGTACCTACACTGCAGTGATCCATTTTATTTTATTCTAAATAAGTACTTTTTATTTTTACACAAAAATTGCACAACGATGTTGTTCATTCATAAAGTGAATTCGTACTATTCGTAGTCGTAACTGACGTTTATTTGTTGACATCAAACCGACAACAACGCAAGATGTCGTCGCGTGGCGCCGGCGGGCCGCGCTCTATCGAGGTTTGGCAACGTCGCGCAAGAGCGCCACTCCAGATTTGCCTAATTTCTCATACAAATCTTCCGTTTCACGCGCCGAGCGGACTTTCTCTTTCGTACTCATTGAATTTCGTACAAGCCGTTGCACTGAACTTTGTTTTCATATGAGCGCCGACTACCGGCGCACCGCGCGCGCTATCCACTCAGTACATCTTGACGCCAAATTTTGTACCTATACTGCTTTCTGCTGCGTCGGTTTCAGAGCGTAAATAGTAAATCGATGCGTAATTTCTTACGTAAATTAATAATTCTAACAAAATGTGTTTATACCAACATGTAAACTTAGATAAAAAAATACATTTTGTGGAGTAATTTTTTTGGGAGTGCAGCGCTCCAGCGCTCCTTAGGACGAGCCGCCTCTGCATGCAACAATGGTTAATGTAGTGACAGTCGAACCTCTCAGCCATCATCTTTAGGATGGTGTTGGAGCTGGCGCGGACCCTACGCACCAAAGATGTGCACCGTTTTCGCATCGTCGCATAAAAGCAGTCAATGCGCGCCTCAGCGAACATCCCCGACGCACTGCAGTACCGAGGCAGCCCCAACAACATCCTGTAGGCGTTGTTGAATCGGACTCGTAGGGCGCTGTACTGTTTTTGAGTATAGTAAGCCCACAGGGCGCTCGAGTAAAAACAAGTGCAATACGCTCTGAAAAGAGTGTTTTTTTACTCCTTTCGAGCATCGAGCAAACCTGCGAGCTATCATGTTCGCTCGAACAGACAACGCCCTACGTTCCCGTTCTATGTCTGAATCGTCTTTCAGGTCAGAGGTCACCAGATGCCCAAGGTATTTGAAGGTGTCAACCCTATTTAGCGGTACATTATTTAATATAATGCTAGGGATACTATCTGGACATTTACCCCTGGCCCGAAAAACCATATATTCACTTTTTTTGCTGTTATAGAGCAGGCCATGGCTGAGAGCATATTCCTCACAAATGCCTAGCAGCTTAGACAGGCCACAAACCGAGGCGCTCAGCAGCACCATGTCGTCCGCATAGCTAATGTTGTTTACACAAACATGACATCCGACATGTGTGCTACTCAGCCTCTCGATAAGTGCGTTTACATACAGGTTGAAGAGCGTTGGTGAAGTCAACCCCCCTTGCCTCACCCCGCACTCCAACCTGTATGGTTCAGACAGCGCCCCCGACCACCGAACTACGTTGACCTGGTTCCCGTACCAATATTTAAAAATACGAATGCATTCACTTGGCAGGGATGTGTCATTCAGTTTATCCCAGAGGATATCATAGGACACCAGGTCAAACGCTTCCGAAAGGTCGAGGAAGCAAGCATAGACTGGTGTTTTGCGATCAGTATAGTACTTGACAGTCTGCTTCAAACACAGAATAGCTGTTTCAGTGGAGAGTCCCGATTTGAAACCAAATTGATTGTCATGTAACTCGAGATAATCACTCATCAGTGTGTTAAGAAGACTGTCAAGCACCTTAGACAGAATTGTAGCCAGAGATATGGGTCTATAGTTGTTGGCGTCGCTTATATCCCCAAGTTTTACTTTTCACGATCGGTACCACCACGGTCTGAATCATAGCTGGCGTTAGGTATGAATGCCCTAGACATATGGAGTAAAACATAGCCAGAACCCTTGGGAGATGGACGCCAGCATATTTAAGATGCTCGATACTCAAGTCATCGTGGCCAGGAGACTTGCCTCGGGTCATGGTCGTGATAACCTTTCTAACATCTTTGGCCGTAAACCTTACACTGAGCTCCTGCCCACGAGTCATACCCTCAAGTCCCGACCGTGATGATACCAATGGTGAAGTTACCATGAAATGGCTTTTGAACATATCAGCTATGTTTTTCGGATCAGTAAGGCCAGCAACGCTCACAGGCAAGCCCGGCCTTCTGTTTACTTTATTAGTAGACTTCCAAAAACTACGAAAATCATGCGTTGCCAGAATGTCCATTTAAGTTGGTCACGGTTATTTTGACACCACTTTAACCGGCTTTTAAAGATTTTACGGCTTTCTTGCATCTCACTCCAAACACGATCCGACTTCGGTCTGCCATACAATATCCATAACTGGCAGACCTGGCCTCCCGGTGAGCACTACTAACATGTCTGTTCCATCCTACTACAGGTTTCTTCCTAAATATCCTATCACCAGAATAACTGTCATTAGCCGCTCGGCCTAAGATGTCTACAATTTCATCATACATTTTGTCGATAAAAAACTTATGTTCCACGTAATCGCAAGAGAAATCACAACAGTTACTTAAATCACTCGGAAAATCTATTAATTTTAATCGTTCGTTACATAATTTATTAACTATATAGTGTAATTTGTTCAAATGTTCTCTCGCCCCAATGTATTTTATTACACGGTTCGATATTATTACAAGCTATTTTAGGTTTAATGCTATTTAAATTACAACATATAAACAAAGGAAAGTGATCCGACCACATGACATCTACTATATACTTAATTTCTACATTAACAACTGTTTGCATAGACGATTCCGTAGCTAGACAGTGGTCTAACCAGCGTCTAGACCCGTTCGCGTCACTAATAAAGCTATACATATCAGATGAGAGCCCGAGTAATTCTATATCGGCACATATCCACTCAGACTCAGTACAAAAGTCTTTCAACTCGTTAAAAAATTACTGGCCCGGATGAGCGTTAAAGTCCCCGAGAAAATAGACTGTCTCAATATGTTCATTATTAATAATAGCACTCACCAAGCTAAGACAATCCTTACATTCCGGTAAGTTCACGACACCATCGGTAGGCATATAATTATGGTGGATAATTAACCATTAAGTTTTCGTGAACGTGTGAAAGTGTAGGCATAGGCATAGGATATAAAATTGAAAATCGTGACTTTTTGGGTTCACTCCTAAACTCCCTCGAAGCCTCAATAAAGTTTCTACCGTTTTATTGGAGCAACTGAACAACTTGTACTTGACACTGGCGAACACAAAAAGTGTGGTGCCATAATACAACCCCATGATGAAAAATGGGAAATATTACTTGATTACTCTAATACTTGACACTGGCAAATACACAAAAAGTGTGGCGCCATAATAATAAAAAAAAATGTTATGTCATGTCAAAACTCAATTAATTGTCAAAAGAAAATAGGAAAAAATATACAAATTACAATGATAAAATGGACTTATTGTTAAGATTTGTACCAACCAGTCCATTTAAATTGACTGCTACTAAGATTCTATTTAGTCATGTAGCAAATTATACCAGGTAAAAGAAAATGTGCCAAATGAAGTCAATAATCGCCTAACCTATTTTTATTGTGCTTTAAATTGCTCCAATATTTCAGATTGGCCGAGGTTGGAAAATTGGAAACGCCTAAGTCCACAGGAAAATATGACACAGGACAGCTAATTTTACATAAAGTTTTCGGCTATCGAGGAGTAATTTTGTTCCCCTGGTTAGCCAGAGTATATGATAGAGATGCAACCAACAAGAAGGAGAGTAAAGACTCATCAAACAACACGGAGACGTCGGGAGACTCTCTATCCAACGTCGGTAAAGAAGTCAAAGGCCGAACACATACATTCTATCAAGTCCTCATTGATACCAGGGATGCACCATACATAGTAAGATATATAAATGTTTCGTTTGTTTCATATATGTTTCGACATGGCAGGTGGGACTCGCGGAGGCTTAGTACCTAGCCAGAAGACGCAGGTTCGAATCCTGCCTGCGAGTCGAATTTTTCCTTTACTAAAATAACTTTATAATCTTAGCATGAAAAATGCAAAAAAAACAAAAAAATAGAAGTTTTTAGTTATATTATTATAATAAGTTCTTCATAAACAAAGTTCCAAGGGCCATTATTAACACAGCATGAATATTTAACTTGTACATTCAATAAAAACTTAAACATTGTAAATAATCTATCACTATACCAATTTTTATAAGATTTTAATCTATTTTTAATTCAGCGTGCTCAAACTGAGGCAGTGACCTTCCTGGGCAACCAGGAATCAAGCAGAAGCTTATATGCCATCCCTGGACTGGATTATGTGGCCCATGATGACATTATTCCCTATACCTCCGTAGAGAGAGTTCCACTACAACATGAACTGTTTGACAAATTCCTCATGCATAACCCAGATAAAGGTGAGGATAAAAATAAGTAATACCTATCTATTTTGTGCGTATTATAGAGTATAGATGAATTAATTGATTATGAAATCTCTTGGTGGTATGTAGGTATTATCCATGTTTTCCTATTATATATAATATATTATATATATTTTGGGCTTCTGACTTGCATGTACAATCATGTACGACCTATGGTCGTAGTATGACATTGTATGGGCCGGTGGTGTGTAAAAATGATTAATGGTGTTGCTTGTTCATAATAAGTGATATAAAACGCCCTATGAATATCCTATAGGTATAAGGTTTTGTCTTGTGTTTGAAACGCGATATTTTGTGTCAGAGAAAATAAATTATAACACATTATAAATATAGGAGGTTTATCGGCCGACTTATAGTATTTTGAATAAGACCGCAACTGTAACATTTAGCTTACGAATTATGCCTATTCTGTAGAATTATACTGAAGTATTAATGTTTTTAGATCCACCCTTCATAGCTCAAGAGACTCTCCGAGCATGGCAGAAGAAGAACCATCCATGGCTGGAACTAAGTGATGTGCATCGAGAAACAACTGAGGGTGTCCGTGTTACTGTCATACCTTTCTACATGGGTAGCCGCGAATCCCAAAATTCAGCAGTTTATTGGGTAAGTCATATAAAAATTATAAAATCCTATGAATCTACTATTAGTTAAACAATAATATAGGTATGATAGCCATCTGAGAACAGAAACGACGCCCGTATTGTCGTCACCTATTTTAGGCAAGTGATACTATGGTAGTGAAGGGAGAGAGAAGCATCTAGCTCTTACTCGATCCACCCTCCAGCACCAAGTGCGTCTACTAGGTTCTGCCTCCATGAGCCATGAACAATAGGCAGCTTACTTCGGGTGCCCACCGCTCGACTAGAAAATGATCTTCGAATAAAAGGCGACGTAAAGCCTCGCCCCTCGATGGTATTGTGTTAGATCACAGCCTGAGTTAGTGGCGAGTGTGATCATGAGACCCGACCTCAACTGTTCTAAGCAAAGTAGTAATATCATTACACACTTTTTTTTCAGGCTACTTTGGACCATAGATAGACCTTATAAACTTAAATATTAATTTGCATTAGAATTAGAATATACCTACTATAAAAACTTAAGCCCATGTAAGTTAAAGTCCGCGGAAGCCACAGAAAATCACTTTCAGGTGCCAAAACTTCTCATTTATGACGTGGTGACGAGACGATAACTGAGTGACGTTGCGGCGCGATTTTTTAATAATACATATAATGTCGAATTCTGCAAGATCTTAAATTTAGAGATCTAATTGAGTAATAGTACATTATGATATAAGTGTGGTAAGTTGAAAATTACAGCCGAGGCAATATTGCTACAAGAAAGCAGAGGCTGTAATTATCAAGGCGCACGTATGGCAAACGACGATTTATAACATATTTGCGAGGAAATGATAAAAACAATACAGCGAAAAGAAAGGGCGCGCGGAATAATTTTTACTTGTTCACAAATTAGCGATGCGCGCGCATCATGCAGCGCTTTTTTAAGGCAAAGGCACAAAGAACAGCCAGTATCACTAATACAGTAAATTAATACCCTTGTGTTTTTGTTACAGATAAATGGTTGTAATATATTATCAAAATTAATTAAATGCTTATTTATTATATTTCATCTCCCAAAGTTAATTTTATTCATAAAATGTTGACCACTTTTCTGACATAAAAACTCTTTGCTAAGATTTATAAAAGTACCGTTCGTTTTAGACGCAGTTATAAAGATGCTCTTTATAAACTGTGCGTTTTACATTACATTACCGCACAAGTGCGTAATGAGATACATTACGATACTGAAATTGGTGCAGTAAGAGACCCTTTACGAGCAAACGTGATATAAACTGCATTTGTTCAATTTCGTCTACACTGGAATTTCTCCCACATAAATCTTCCATGTAGATAAAGCAAACCAGACTGTGTATACAAGACAAAATATTGATGCTACGTGGGCATCAAACCCTCCATCCTTATTGAAAAAGCAATGCTCAACGACTGCAGGTGCCACGATATGAATAAGTAGTCCGGTATGATGTGTCGCAGTGGCGGTATTGTATCCGGCTGGAGAACCTGGGCTCGCAGGCGGTGCAGCTGCGCGAGCGGCACTGGCGCATCTTCTCGCTGAGCGGCACGCTGGAGACCGTGCGCGGCCGCGGCGTGGTGGGGCAGGAGCCCGTGCTGGCGCGCCACTCGCCCGCCTTCCAGTACAGCAGCCACGTCAGCCTGCAGGCGCCCAGCGGACACATGTGGTCACTATATTGCCTATTTGCGTTATCTATACACCATATAGACTATAGCTCTCATATGTTTTATAATAATTATTCCGCAGTCTCCTTTAGCTAACAAAAACTAACAAGCTTTTGCCCGCGGCTTCGCTCACGTGAAGCTATATTAGGATTAGAAATGGATGTCAAAGAAAATTAAACAAAAATCAATAGTGATGATCTCTTCTTTTTACCCGACAGCCGAAGGAGGAGGGTTATGTGTTTGACGTGTATGTATGTATGTATGTATGTCCGTTCCTATGTCCGCTCGTAACTATTCAACGGTGCAACCGATTTAGATAAATGATACCTCATTAGATTTGTCTTGATGGCACGAGTGTCACTGGGTACATGAAATTTAAAAAAAATCAAAATGGCGGATTTTATGCGCTTTAATGCGTGGGCTGAAAAATATGTTTTGAGCATTCCGTATCATGTATTCTCAAATTTTCAGTAGCAATTAGCGAAAGCATTACATTACTTTATTGTTAAGGGACTTGTAGGAAATCATCTACTTTTTCATATAAATAATTTTTCGTAGTTTTGCACTAAAAATCCGGAAACAAGTTACGTAATTAAAATAACTAAAAAACCCGACTGCATAAAAACACTTTAAAAAAAACTAAAAAGACAAAAACAAGTCTAGTAGTCCAGACCTATGTAAAGTAATATTGAATAACTACACCATTTAAATGTTTTCATGATCGATAAATACATAAAATAATAAATTATAACGTAGAATAAAGTCAATTTTGCAGTCGGGACCCATTACTGGCAATTTTAGAGACGGTCAAGATTTTGAATGGGTCCCGACGGCAAGATTGACTTTATTCTACGTTATAATTTATTATTTTATGTATTTATCGATCATGAAAACATTTAAATGGTGTAGTTATTCAATATTACTTTACATACGCCAAACCGTATCAAACAGACATGTCTCAAAAATCTCATTTTTGGATTTGGTAACGCTTATGTACCCTAACCCACTTGTTTCTTTTTAATATCTTCAATGTACAGACACAGCTTTTTTATAATAGTAGAGATACATATAATCTGAATGTAAGTTAAAAACTGTCCAACCATGATAAAAAGTATTTTAACAAAAACTATAATCACACTAATAACGAAAATTGCAACTGATCGATATCTATGATTATGTCGCAGTTGGATAGCATTATTTACTGTAGCAAGAGTCTTATCATCCACTATGATATCTATCACCACGATCGAGTGAGACAGCGAAGCAACGCTGACTCCGTGACGCATTTCTGCGCATGCACCCTGATATAGGTACTGATTTTGTAGTAAAATTTACTACTGCGCAGCGACTTTACAATATTGAAGAGCTTTAAATGGTCATAGGCTAAATAAGTTGACATTGCGAATTATTATTGTTGTGGTCATGAACTTTTGTCTTAAGTAACATAACATAACTTGGGAACAAATTCGTTAGCACTTTGTTATTTCGAGGGTACTGACTGGAATAGGTAGATCAAATACATTATCATATAGATTTCTCCATCTAATATCTTAACGATAGGTATATTTATTTACAGGGGCACGTTTAGAATGGAAAGAGAGGACGGCTACACATTTGACTGCCGGATTCCTCCATTTTCGTTGGAGAGCAAACCAGACGAGAGCGCTCCAGTCGCGCCGACACCGACGGCGTGACCGCACACAACATGGTGGTTCTGAATTCTCACAAACTAGTGTTGGTTGACGTCGCACTACTTAACTAAAGTTTTGTCACTCGTCTTAGCGATTCGTAGGAACCACGAAACTTGAAGCAAACAATCACTTTATGTTCGAAATACATGACGAAATAACTATGGTTTCATAAAATGTGATGAACATAATTAATTTTGATATTAATTCTACAGTCATTTTTAGCCATTGCTGTTATTATAGACAAGTGTGGATATACCTGTTAGCTTTATTTATTGTTGTTGAGCGTCGATTTAAATTCATCGATTATAAATAATAAATTCCTTAGTTGTTTTTAAAATAATTCCTAGATCTGTAATAAATTACAGTATTCAGTCAAAAAAAACTTGTGTATTATTTATTAAGTATCTCTTCCTGAGTTAATTTAGTTGTACAGGTAAAGAAATAAAATTCCCCAACCATTGTCGTGTGTACGTACATGTTATTAGTGAGTGAGTTTCGGTATGTTTTTAGTTGAACTGTTCTAACTATATAGGTTCAATGTTTGGGATAGATAACAATAAAACTAACGCGGCTTAAGTGTCTTTGAGATAAGTATTTTAATAAGTAACTTCAAAACAATAAGGAGGTAAAATTTATGATTGCACACAACAATAAGTATATAATCAAAGCTGTACAGCATAAATAATTTAACATTTTATTTAATAATACTCAGATACATTCATATAATCTATGAATATAACGATTAATTAGCACTAGCTATTCTACTTTCCTCACATCTCGTAATTAATAAAAATTCCATTTGATACCTTCATTTCATGTGAACATTTAGATTTAAGCTATGGAAAACTTTAACTAACCCCTATGTTTTACTTGTAATAAATACAAAAGGCACTAGTTTTGCTTAAATTAACGTTTTTTATCTTTGGTTAAATCACATGAATGAAATTCCGATCAAACCAGCGCTACGTGTCGCTCATAAGTTTTAGTGTTTTAATTCATATGCTATTAATGAAAGGCAACTACTTAGTACATATATAAATAAGTTCTACGAGTGAATAATGTTGAAAAAACAAAGTTCAAAGCTAAGCTCGTGATTTTAGATGGTAATCATTAGCAAGGATTACGACGTAAATGTACCGCGAGTTTCACGCAGTGTTGGTCTCGTTGTGACCGGAACTTGAAGATTCGAACTACTTACAATATATCACAACGCTTCCAAAATTTGGCGTTACAATATTAATGGAAGGTTTCAAGATCCGCGTATCTACATACACACATCAAAAACATTTTTTTAATTGCTTTATCAAGAACTAGCTTCTGCCCGCGGCTTCGCCCCCGTGGAATTCGGTCTGCCATCACATCCCACAGGAACGGGATAAAAATCACATCCCACGGGAACGGGATAAAAAGTATCCTATGTCCGTCTCCTGGTTCTAAGCTACCTCTCCACCAATTTTCAGCCAAATCGGTTTAGCCGTTCTTGAGTTATAAATGGAGTAACTAACACGACTTTCTTTTACATATATAGATAATTCTTTGTTGTGCGTTTTCTTTAACAGGGTATTTATATTTAAAGAAAACACACGACAAAGAATTTTTCTTGATAAAGTTCAATATAAATAAATATATCAGCTTACTAGTGATCGCAAAACATTTTTTGATGTGTGTACTTCGATCGCTAAAATTGACCATGATAGTGCAGCCGTGAAACACTTGTTTATCATTTTTTACTTCTTTTTTTTGTAAATTCTATGTACCGTGCACGTTTCATGTTGCTAAAATTTAATTCTTTCCTCATAAACTTTGTACAGCATATTATACTTTAAAAAATATTTTCCCATACTACTTATGGAAATATATTTTTTAAGGTAACATTATGTTTGGTTTCCTGTCAACTCCATTTTTAAAGTTTGCAACTTGATCACTAGCTTGTTTGCTTGAAGCAATTAAGATGAGTGAATCATTACTAATATTAAGCTAAATAAGCATATTCAAATGTATCAAAATATTGCTTATCGAAATTACTTATAATTAATTATGTACATTCTTAGAGACGGTTCACATCGGTGACGCCACTGGACGACATGAGCGCAATGCATTTTTTAGATTTACCATTTATTTTAACTTCTTTTGACGAATACTAAACCACATCTAATACTGAAATACACCATTACAGTTTACAGGTCTTACAATGAGCCTGCGGTTGTCTATAACGCTGGAGAAATTATTTCTTATTTGTATGCCAAAGCATGGAAAATCTAGTCCCTGCGCGCGAAGTTGCCTCGCTGTCAAAGTATGGATGCAGCACAGTTAAAACCACAGCAAATGTTTTTAAATAGGAACGCAGCTTGCTTTATATGTATTACTTATGTATATTATAGGTAGATTTTTCCATACGATAGTCGGATCCGAATCTTGGAAGAAGTTTGCGCATACATAGAGTGTATAGTCTATACCCATCTGATCGATTTTTATCCGACTACTGGATTGGACATCTAACTCTTCTACCGATATATAAACGCTAAAATTCATGGTTCATGACAGTTTATGCCGCGACAGTTTATAGTCTGGTTTATCTGATCGGAAGCGAAATCTAACGTCTATTATCAGCTAAAACAGGGGTACGGATGTCACCCGTATTTTTTTATTTTATATATTCAATTCGTAACAATCTGATCCAGCAATCATATGGTTACGATACGGGTAGTAGCGATTACCGTGCAAGTTGGATAATGAGTGCGGCGCACATTTCGAAGAATTCCATGGTATGATGACCCTGAGGGCCGGTCGGGGACGCGGGTGGCGGGGGAGGGGCGGCGTTCACCAGGGGCGATGCTGCCTCTTCTTCAGTATCCTCTTTTTCACCAGATAATGACTTGAAATCCAGTAGGTAGGATTTGTAATCCACTTGGTATAACTGTAGAGACATCTTGACATATTTTTCCGTCATCTTGTTAAGTGTACGTACTCTAAAAGAAAGGGAATATCATATAATTACTGTACTTATGTTTGATGTCAGCCCCGGACTGGCCATACGGGTAAAAATCTCGAGGACGAGTTTTAGGTCCGATTGGGGCCTGTTTAATGTTACATTTTTACAAGTTAAAGATTTGTGTAACTCAAAATAACTCACCTTACGTGATAAGGATTGATGACTTTCCATTCGTAGTCTAGAGCTTTCATAGCACGGAATACTTCTAGCATTATGTCGTTAGGCTTGCTTTGAGATCTGATCCCTAAGTGCCACTTAGCCCTGCAATTAATTATTGTAAAACATTGTCGAATAAGTAGGATCTTTTGATCGTTCACCTAGCCCGCCAAATTTATTACTTTTCGTTTTTCATAAACCTAGGTCTGTAACATATTCTAGGCAAAGGATTCATACAATTTACACAACTGAGAACAATTTACACCTTTGCTTATAAATATTCATAACATTCCAAAAACTGTACAAACTGCCAAAATGTACATTTTAAGCAACTTATAGCTGCAATTAGGAATTTTGAGAACTCAGTTGTGGAATCAAAATAAACAACTGAAAATCAAATTTGCAACATGGTAAGGCCAGCGCACACCAGGAACGACAGGGCAGGGGATTTGGCAAGTCATAATATGCGTGTACCCCCGCGTGCACTGCCTCACCCCGCAATCATATTTTAGCTAAGTTCCGCGCATGTCATACATGCTTAAGGTCGTGGACTTGGAATCTGTATCTTGCTACCACTAGATATAATATGAATTTACGTTGGGTAAAGATCAGAGGCCGCTCGTTAAAATTATTAGATTTTTTATGTCATTAATAATGATAAATTAAAAAACGTCCTCTTACATAAATATGTAGATCGATTTAGCAGTTGCTAATAAAAAAATACAAATTAATAACAAAAGTGCAACTTTGTACCCCAGTATTAGAGTAGCTTTCCGAGTAGGTGAGGTATAAATAACTTTTTTATATGTATATCTATACTTCTGTAATATCTATAGGTACTCTATACTTAATCTATACTAATATATAAAGCTGAAGAGTTTGTTTGTTTGTTTGTTTGCTTGAACGCGCTAATCTCAGGAACTACTGGTCCGATTGAAAAATTCTTTCAGTGTTAGATAGCCCATTTATTGAGGAAGGCTATAGGCTATATTATTATAATCATCACGCTATGCGGACGAAGTCGCGGGCAGAAGCAAGTAAAATATAAATTTTTAAAGATGTCCCTGAAGAATTTCAAAAATGTATAATTATTTTTAGATATAGATATTAATATTAATTTTAAAAATTAATATTAATTTCTCCTAAACTATAATAAATCGCGGAACATACATGGGGTATATTCGGATACCTGAAGTGAAGGTATGAGCACAGATAATAGAATATGAGGAACCTATTTTTTTTTTTTTTATGTCACTATTCGGACCTCCTATATACTGCTTTCTGCTGTATTTCTCACGTAAAATATATTTACATATAAACTTAGATAAAAACACTCCAGCCAGCGCTCCTTAGGGCGAGCCGCCTCTGGTAAAGATAAAATGCTCTGCCCTGCCGTCCATGGTGTGCGAGGCCTTTAATGACGCAAATACTACTACCATTACACCAGAATGTGTTAAAGACCTATAAAGTTGCAATAAAGGAATTGAAAGTTTGGTGGTCAAGTGAACGCCTGCACCTCAACTCTAGACTACAATCAGCACAAGAATTTACAACGGCAACAGTTCGAACAGTGTGTGACACGCTAATATAGTCACTCATCAAATGAGTGACTATATTAGCGTGTCACACACAAGCACAGGACTTATTTCTTTATTCCTGTGTTCACAAGAGTAGGTCTAACGTATTGATTTACCATCACCTTTTGACAGGAGTTCCTCTCGCTTTATCCTGGGGCGGGTATGGGTGTGGCGCGATACGTTCAGGGTGCGGCCGCGCCGTCTCTGTCGCGGCGGGAGGAGAACTACCTGCTTTAAAGACAAATGTCGTAAAATTATAAAGTGCGTTATTGAGAAAGACATTATCATGACATAGTTTTAAATTAATCAAATAGGTTTACAATTATTCGCAAAAATCGAATTCAGTAAGAACCCTGGAGGGCAAAACCAATGATTTTGCATTGTGTCTAATACGGGACTTGATGGGTTAAATAAATGTCCTAGCAATGGTTGTTCCAAATGGCACTGCATTTACACATTGCCTCGTGAGTCCAGAGTAGGTGCGATCAATGATCCCATATTTGAATCATTTAATTGACTAAGCCATTCTCTATCAGTTATTAATCATGTAATTGAAAAAATAACTTATTAAGTTATATGAAGTGAGGCAACTATCATAACAGTACCGATAAAGTACGATAGTTTTGTTCCTTGTTCGATAATATTCGGACAAGGAACAAAACTATCGTACTTTCAAAATAAATTATAAATAATCTTATTCAATGTAATAAAAATATTTTTTCATTATCATCATCAGCCCCGAATTTTTTCATATGCTTTGTTCTAATTACCCTCTACCCTACTATTGCTCCGATATTAAAACACTAGTATAATTTTACATAATATTATGGGACAGGCATGAATTACTCCCCCATTGTTGGATCGATTAGCAGCATACGATGTACGATAACAGTGTTAAATTGTACATTGTACGCAAGACAAATTATCGTAAATGTACGATAATTATCGTATGGTTGTGAACACTTATGTGATGTTGACAACGGAAAATATCACTACAGTACACGTCCCTTGCGCTTTGTGAAAATATTGAGAAATAAGTAAAATGCTATCACGTTGATACATCACGAACCCGGCTTGCCTACGTTGGCGGAAGCGTTGGCGTAACTGATATTTTACCGATAGGGATAGGGGTGCAACCGGGGTAATATGACTTACTAGCTACATAGAAGTCTTTGATTTCCGCTTTAGCAGCTTCATCTGCAATTCTTTTATTGTCTATGATGAGATGGTACGCAATTGCTAACTGATCGTGTGGATCACCGCTAAGTAAGGCATTGTGTACTTCATGCTCTTTTACTCCAAACTTGTCGCAAACTTCCGATATCGCTTCTGTGTCTATTACGCTGCTATCCTGTAAAGCATAAAAGTGTATTAGTAATATCACAGTTTATCAATACTTATATACCAAAACTAGGTTATTATTTATATTTGATTTCTATGAGAGATGCCTCAAATATACTGGCTACTATTCTATATTATAGATATAATAATAATACTGAAGACCGAATACCTAATGTAAAAAAGAACACACATCAATAAATCATCATCTTCCTTCCCTTGTCCCAATTTATTACCGAAGGCCTGGAGCTACAGGAATATTTTGTCTCGCTATGAACAGTATTTTTTTTTCTTGTTTGTAATAGATAACCACAAAAACTACTCAACCGATATTAAAAATTCTTTCACCTATGAAAAGCTACAGCATGTAAAATATCGTTAATCGAGTTAAACATAAAGTCACTTTAGGTCACAAGCGAAACTGAGGGGAACAGTGTGTGTCAATATTTAGTATCTAATATTTTAGTTTTTTAAAACATCTGAATTAAAATCAATTGCATCTACAATCTGTTTTAATAATTGGCTTCTCCAAACCAAAGGCATGCAGGAAAGAGGAGTAACACTAAGTTATATTACAGGGAACAGAAATTTTATAATGTGTACAAATGAAAATTTATTGCATTAGTTTAACATTATAGTGGTTAATATTGTTGGCCATATTGTTTTTTTATGATACTGATATTGTAACAGAGTTTTCTTTGGTTTTTAAAGTAAGGAAACAGCATGAATCATTGAAAAAGTGGTGAAGACTTTTGACTGCAGGCTAACTGACAAACTACTGACTGCCTGCTCTGTATGGTGATCTGTGCTGCTAACTATTAATGAATTAATACTACTTATATTCTACATATAAAAAAGGATGAGGTTTACATACTGTAATTACCTGCTCAACAGGAGATGGAAACAGATATCCTGGCAGGTCTTTTTGGAACCACTCATGTTTTTTCACATCCTCAATGGTGGCTCTTTTCATGGGATCCACTTGCAGCATCATGCATAACAGACTCACTACACTCTTGTTTAGGTATTCAGGTATAGGGAATATGCCAGATTTGATCTTTCTGAATAGTGTTGGGACATGTTCATCATCAAAAGGTAATGTTCCACAAAGCAGTGCATACAGAATGACACCGCACGACCACACATCCACTTCAGGGCCTGCATACAATTTGCCTGATATAACCTGTTTAGGGAAATCATGGCATTAATTCTAATTTTAAATATTGAAATAAGATTCTTGAAGACCATAATCAGCTAACCATGGTAGAATAAGAGTGCATCATGTGGTCACAATTCCAACCTAGCCAATATAAATATCTTTCATCCTAAATTTACCTGGTCATACTAAATTTGACTGCCTAAATATAATTATATATAGCCACAGATCTATTCTGAAACAATTAAATGTGGGTAGCAGTTTCAGTCAACAAGTTGCAATGACAATTCAGCTGGACTTTGTACTTTGTACAGCTGTTTTACAGAACATTGCTTTTATGTAAAACTATGGGGAGTGCTCCAAGGAATGGTTCGGATTGATCCCTGCAGCCTCGTTTCGCCATTGTTCTATGCGACAACAGTTCCATTCCCATCATCTTGATGGCTGCAGTCCACATCTGTGCGTTTCTCTAAAAACTTTCTGCCTGGCACAACAAATCTGTGGAATGAACTGTGGCCTGCAGTATTTCCGAACCAATACGACCTTCAAACCTTCAAGAAAAGAGTGTACTCCCTTTTAAAAGGCCGGCAGCGCACTTGTGACTACTCTGGTGTGGCGGGTGTCCATGGGCGGCAGTTATTGCTTACCATCAGGCGATCCTGCTGCTCGTTTGCCTGCTATCACATAAAAAAAAACAGCTAGCTGCTATGTTAAATGGTGTAAGTAGGTATTATACAATCCAACTTTGACAACTATACAACTACTTAAGGAGTACCCAATTTGTATTATTCTATCATTACAATTTTTATAATGTCTTGTGTCTTACCTCTGGTGCAGCATAATTTGGTGATCCACATGATGTTCTTAAGAATTCTCCATCCATCATCATATTGGACAGCCCAAAATCAGCAATCTTAACATGCATGTTGTGGTCTAGAAGAAGGTTCTCAGGCTTCAGATCCCTGTGTACAATCATATGCCTATGGCAGTAGTCCACACCAGATATGATTTGTTGGAAAAACCTTCTTGCTTCATGTTCTTGAAGCTTGCCTCTTTTTACTATGTAGTCAAAGAGTTCACCACCAGATACATATTCCATTATCATGAATATGTCTGTTGGAGTAGATATAACCTGGAAATGTTACATTGTACTCGTCAAACAAAAATATTATTATGTACTTTATCTAGATTCTAGTAAATTATTGTAAGAAAATGACTGTATCGGTAATAAACTAATAAATTATTGTGTACAATGTCTTTTTCAAGGTCAAAACACTCAACATAGAAACAAACATGTTACCTGATAGAGTTTAATTATGTGAGGATGTCTGAATAGCTTTAGATTTTGAATTTCACGTCTAATCTTTCCCACAACATCCAGGCTCTTGATCTTTTGCCTGTTCAGAATCTTAACAGCAACCTTGTGTTTCGTCAGTTGGTGCTCCCCGATCTTCACTTTTCCGAAAGTACCAACTCCAAGAGTTGCTCCTAACGTGTAGTGGCCTATCTTCACAATAGGCTGGTTGCTACCACTGGTTATGACGAGCTTCTCAGCCATTTTACACAATTTTATTTATATTGTTTATATTGCACTCAATCAAACTATTTCACATAGATAATTTCCCTACAACATTTAATCAATTAGGTAAAATTAAATATTATAATTTGATAGAGAACAAATAGCAAATGTTCAATACCTATCGCAAAAACGAACAAGAAAGTAGAAACAATTTTGTTGAAGTGGAACCCAAGTACTCAATGTATTGGAACGGTGAAGTTGATTGAATTCATGAATTGAATTGAAAAGCAGAAGATAATAATAATTTTTTTTTTTTTTTAATAATCTTTATTCATGACCATGGAAAAGCAGAAGATTTTTTTTTTTTTTAATAATCTTTATTCATGACCATGGATACATGTCCTTCAGTCGCAATCACTAAACATACTACTACTACATAGTTTTTGTTTTTATACCGCTCTGAATAAGAGTTAAGTACATCTGAGTGACAATGAAATTATATAAACCACTAAAAAATTAAGCGTCTAAACATAAAAATAAATAACAGAAGAAAAAAAAAAAACAATTCAATTAACCCTGAAACAATTAAATTTTTTCTATAGTATTCAATATATATCTAAATAATGGATTAAAGTAAACAGTTTTGGAAAGTAATTCCTGAACGTGGCGGGGAACACATAGAGAGTTTTGTTCTGCAATGTCACTAATTTCACTGACAAGTATTAGTCTTTGTAAGGCAAACGATTCACATTCAAATATAACGTGTTTTATATCCGCAATTTTCTCTGACTCTGAGCAATATGTACACTTGCTTTCACTGATAATTCTCATCCTGTAGAGATGTGCTGGGACTAAACAATGACCAAAACGCAAGCGATTAATGACAGTTATGAAGTTTCTGCTGGAGTATTTGAATTTGTTGTACCACGGCATTGTTGGTAAGTCTTGCTGTATTTCTGCATACCATTTTCCTTTATTTTCTGTCGTTGCGTCCCAATAATCCTTCCATGTCTTCATAAATAATATTTTAAATTGGTGATAATAATCTGTGAAAGGGACCTGGAAAGTTTCGGTAAGATCCTCGTCGTGATCCTGACGAGTCGCCAGATCTACAACCTCATTACCAGCTATGCCACTGTGAGATGGAACCCACAAAAATTCTACATGTTTTCCCAACTTTTGAAGAGTGTACTTAATTTTATGTACAATATAATTTTGTTTATAACTGAGGTTACAATTACATAAACTAGATAAAACACTCATAGAATCACTTACAATTAATATATTATTTACATTTTTGCTTACACTATGTTCATTGGTATTTACAATACTATTTACATATGTTAAAGCAGCTAGTATAGCCCAACCTTCTGCAGTGAATATACTACAATTATTTGGCATTTTAAAGCATTTGGTTACTCTTCTTTGTGGGTCATAATAAGCTGCTTTAACATAATCATCTGTTTTGGATCCATCTGTGTAAATGATATAAAAATGTGATTTATCACTCAAAAATTCTAAGAATTCATATTTATTTTTAACAGTATCTAAAAAACACTTGATATCAAAATAAGCTAGTAAATTATTATAAGGGAACTCATATATTGGCCACTTATTTTTGATGTACATGTCTCTTGTCAGGTTCTTTACTTTAACCAGAATGGTTGAAATTTCAGGCAGTGAACCAGATATTAAAGTTTTTGCTGAGATGAAGGATGTTACAGCTGACTGTGTGACCTCTTGAGGATAGTTAATATTATCAAGAACTGTACCATTACTCCAGGATAACTCTTTGAGACAGAATCTCTCAGCCAGCTGTAAACGTCGCAGGGATAAAGGAGGTATAACATTTTCAATTTCCATAGAATTTATAGGGGTGGTGCGCATTGCTCCACTAATTATTCTTAAAGCCATATTTTGTATCACATCCAGTTTTCTTAACAAAGTAGTAGTTGCATTCATATAAGCTAAGCAACTATAATCGAAATGGCTTCTGACTATGCTTTTATACAACATGCTTAGTGTTTTTGGGTCAGAACCCCAAAAAGTTCCTGCTAAACTCCTAAGGACATTAATGCTCTTCATGGCGTTTTGACAGATGTAGTCAATGTGTTTATCAAATTTTAGTTTATCATCTATTATAATGCCTAAAAATTTATGATGATTAACAATAGGGATCACATTGTTATTATATACAATATTTATAGTGGACTGTGCCAATGAATCTTTAGTAAATAATAACACTGAACTTTTTTCAGGACTTATATCTAGTTTTAAAGTATTACTATAATAATATTGTAACTGAGCCAATGCAGTATTCATATCGTTAACACCCATATTTAAATTTTGATTTATTGTGTATAAAAGCAAGTCATCAGCAAATTGTAATATTTTAACTTGAGAAGTATTCACATATTTAAGAATCTGAGATGTATAGAAATTATACAACAGTGGTGAAAGTGTTGCTCCCTGCATTGTGCCTTTACTAACCAGCCTAGGGCCATGTAGTTTATTATTAAATTTAACATACAAAGTTCTCTGGTACAAAAATTTAAAAATCCAATTTAAGATCTTACTTGGTAAGCCCAATTCATGTAAAACACGAATTAGGCATTCAATATTAACATTATCAAAAGCACCTTTGACATCTAAAAAAACACATATGACATTAGAATGACTGAGTTTAGCCTTTTTAAGGTCTGATATGAGTGATACAAAGCTTTCAGAGCAACTTCTGCCCTTTCTGAATCCATACTGTATATCTGGTAACTTGTCTTGAGATTCAGCAAAGTAATCCAAACGTAACTTAAGCATGTTTTCAAATAGCTTACCTAAGCAAGATGATAGAGATATAGGTCTATAGGATGAAGGACTATTTACAGATTTATTGGGCTTTAAAATTGGAATGACACATTGAGTTTTCCATGATTCTGGTATAAGTGTACTATTCCAAAGTTTATTATAGATACTTAACAAAATTTGTAAGGCATTAGGATGTAACTTTTTAATTAAGATGTATGGTATGTTATCCAGACCTGGTGTTGTATCTTTTCTACTCTTAAGTGCTATGTGTAATTCATTTATTGTTAATGGATTATTAAGAAAGCAGTTAGTCTCAGATTCAACAGACTCTTTTAAAATATCATCTATATTATTTTCATTCAATAGTGATGAGTCAGATAAACTTTCTAAGAATTCAGGTACCCAATCATCATTTAAATATTTGTTAGAGGAAGAGCCTATCCGTTTAAACTTTTTAATATAACCCCATATTCTTGCAATAGGTGTCATTCTATTAAAACTACTGCATAATTCATGCCATGAATTGATATTCTCCTCTTTTAATGTTCTTTTCTTTTGAGCATCAAGCTTTTTGTATTTTATGAAGTTTGGGATACTTGGTGATGTTCTATAAGTTAACAGAGCTTCCTTAGATTTTTGAACTGCCTCATTACATGTTTGGTTCCACCAAGGAGCAGGTTTTCTTAAAGTTTGTATAGTATGGTTTAATTTCTGTTTTGGAACTGTATTAATTCTTAAATCATGTAAAGTATTTACAAAATTATCATACAGATTAATAGGTTCCATATTATCTATGTCTAAATGTGAGAAACAGGTTTCTGATAATTTATAATATTTAGTCCAATCTGCTTTACTATAAATATATTTTTCTTCCACAGGCCGGACTTCATATGTTGATGGCTTTACATTTAAAACTACCTGGGTTGGGTAGTGATAACTGCCCATAGGATCGTCATGAACCTGCCATTCACAAAGAGGAGCTATTGCTGCACTAACCAGAGCTAGATCAATAGCTGATGCATTCCTGTTTGGGTATGGTACAGTGGTAGCCCTACCATCATTTAAAATGCACATGTCAAATTCATCAATAAGATTATATAGACCATTACCTCTATTATTGTTTGTATTACATCCAAAAAATATATGGTGTGCATTAAAATCACCCATGATAAGACATGGCTTGGGAATTTCTAGAAGCACCTTTCTCATTTTATTTGTATCAAATCTGTTGCTATTGGGAGGACAATACACACATAAAATATGCAATCTACCCATGGATGTTTCTATAGAAATACATATATTTTGGACTGACTCATAAAAAGTTGTTTCTATTACATTATAAGCTAAATTTTGTTTTATCAAAAAGCCTACTCCATTGTGTGCATTAACAGAATTTTTGTATATAAAGTTGTATGATGTAAAATGAGGGATTACACTACTACTTTTAAGCCAAGTCTCATTCAACAGGCATATATCTATTTTTTGTTCCGAGAGAAATGTGTTTAATAAGGCCTTCTTACTCTGTAAGCTTTGTACATTGAATTGTGCTATATTTAAAAATGTATCCATCAATTAATTATTAAATTTGTTAATAACATGTCTTTTATTCTTTTATTTGTTATTGGAACATTATCTTTATTATTACCTAGACTAATTAATGATTTTACGATGGCATTTATAATTATATCATTATTTACAATTTCTTCAGCTAATGACTTTGAGTTCTCACCCAAAATCCTTTCAGTTGTTTTTTTGAGAGCTGGGAAAACATTTGTATCGGACATAGTTGGAGGAGGTGTACTCACCACACTGGCATACGACTGGTTTCGATTGAGGAACTTCTTCTTCTTTTCTTCCATTTTCTGTTTCTTGATGGGGCAATCCCTTGAAATTGCTAGGTGATTGCCACTGCAGTTTATACAAATAATTTCCTCAACATCACATTCTTTGTATGAGTGCCGACCAGCACAAGAAGAGCACATTTGCTCACCACGGCAAGCTCTCGCGGAGTGGTTATATTTTAGGCATTTATAGCATTGTAGCAAAGGAGGTATATAAATATGTACAGGGTACCTAAACATCTGAATATATGCGTACTGTGGCAAAGCCGTTGCGGCAAATGTAACTGCTATGGTACCCAATGGCGTAAGTTTTCCATCAACTTTCCTCATAAATCTTTTGATAGAGATGACTTCAACATCACTTTGTATGTTTTTGTAGACTTCTTCATTAGACATGGTTTTCGGAACATAACGGATAACGCCTGTTGTTTCCGTTATGTGTGCAGGAACGAAGGCTTTTAATTTATTTTTTCCTAAGAAATGGTCCATTTTGAGAAAGCTATTCGCCGGTGCCGGTTTTTTAAAAGTTATTCCAACTTTGTAGGCGTTCACGCGATGTACACCTATGATTCCTTTTACATTCTCAGTAAATAATTTAGTAAGTCCAATTGGGTTTTTGTTTCCCAGTTTTTCATTATCTGATGCTTCTACATAGACTACACAATCACCACTATGGCATTCGGGAAATTGTCTCTTGTAATTTGGTTTCATGAAGACTTTGTAAGCTGCATACTGTGTCGAATCCATGGAAGCCAATTTTCGCTTTTTAGGTTCTTTATCGATGGGAGCATCGCCCCCATCGCTTTCCGTTCCCATTTTACTATTTATATTTAGATAGGAATTAACTATTTAACAAATAAATACAAAATTTACAAATTTATACTTAGGAGAAATTTTTAAACAACCGCGCAATTCGATTTCCCGCCAAGGATCTCTCGAAAAGCAGAAGAAGTGGCTCAGTGTTGCCGTTAGGACTACCCAGTTTGTGGCTACATCAAAAAAAAAGTTGCCAGTTTTGTAAAAAAATTACGTTTGAAATTCGGCTAGAAGTGGCTAAAGTTCTTTTGGTTTAATGGGCTTAATGTATCCTACTAGTGGCCCGCCCCGGCTTCGCACGGGTGGAGAAATCCCTAACTTTATTATAATATTCGTTAGGCTATGTCAATATGGAACAACGTAGCATTCACAAACTACTAAGAGTAGTGTTGCCAGGGCCCCTGAGTCGAAAGTAACGTTTCGTATCCTGAAAAGTAACATTTTTGGTGCAAAAGTTACATTTTGGGATCTATGATGTCGAATGAGCTTTTTTTTTTTTAGCTCCTGATTTTTTCGTTTGTTAAAAATGTGAGTTCTATTTGAATGCGTTCGTGTACTGTTTGCAATAAAATAAAAATCTAGTATTACTTATCTCGTTGTTCTCAAAAGTTACGAAAAATGCCTTAATTTTAAAAAATACTTACATGTTATGCGAGGGGGTCAAAAGTTACGAAAAATGTACGAAATGTAACCATCTGGCAACACTGTCTAAGAGATGCATCATACGCATCAGACCATCAGACGACAATCTCCGAAGAAAAAAAATCGGCCTTACGAAACCTCAAGAATAGAATTTGACAAGCACAGAATTACACAATTCTTTAATTTTTTAAAGCACTTTTTAGCTGGTATCGAATATAAGGCTATTGGCTTTATATAAATGAAACTGGATAAAAAGCTTTTAATATTCTTTTTAATATATTTTAGGCTTCAAATTAACATTTGAACTAACCTATAAACATTGAAATAGGATATAAATAAAAGAAAGAATACTTTATATTTTCCAATTTAATCATAATCAGGTAGTCAGGTACCTACATTTTACCCATTTTACCTCCAGAAAATATTAACAATCTTCTCCATGTCAAGATATTAGTTGATATTGTTTATCTTCAATAGGTATAAAGTAAAGGGTTAAAGTAGAGGGTTGATAATAATCTGAAATAAACATAAACATTTTAAATAAAGTTGTACATAACAAATTAAAATTATATTCATACAATGAGAGGTCAGCTTAGTGTACTAGAAAAGTACAGCTATGCTTATCTTATACAGATTGAATAATTATGATATCCCTAGACTCACAGAAATAAGAATATTGTTATTTCAACTTACCGACTATAATAGTTTGGATGATAAGCGCAGTAAGTAGGTATCTAGTATAGTTATAAAGTAACAATCTCCTCAATAAATTGTTAATGATGTTGGGCTTATCCAACCTTACTACCCGAAGACGAGATATTTCGGTCAAAAATTGCATTCCAAATTGATTCTCACAAACATACCGTTTGTGGAACTCGTCCACTAGAACTTTTTGTTGTTCATCACACGGCAAACACTACACAGTCTTGACTTATATTCTTTGGAAAGGAAATCACAACAATTCGACAGATTTTCATCTACTGCTATAGCACAGCACTTGTTGAACATAGCACAAAAAGTATTACATTACAATACAAGTGCATACGATCAAATCAACGAAAAACTTAATTTATTAAAATTTATAAACAGTACAACAACTACTAAAAATGGCGGCAAATAATATTTGATTATTTGCAAAATATCTAGACGACTGAGGGGAATTCGTAAGGGAGGGGGGTGAGGTAGTTGTCAAAATCTATTATTGAGCCCATAGACACCATAGACACTAATGCCAGTAGATTTTACTCTAAGATTGTAGCCCGTGGTAGCATTCAAATGGTGAAAGAATTTTGAAATCAGCCCAGTAGTTTTAGACATTTTTGTACATTGAAGATATTAAAAAAAAAGCAAGTGGGTTAGGATTTTTATACGTCTCTGAAAACGTGATTTTTAAAATTCTTGTCTGTTTGTTACGGGTTGACGCAAAAACTACTGAATAGATTTTAATTATGTTATCACTGTAAAATATGTGCTCCAACTTAAAAACTTCAAATCATTTAAAATAAACTTCTTATCACAAATAATTAAACGGAACCGGAGATACAGCTTGACCTCTCTAATGTATAGATACTCATGCAAAGAAGAGATCATCACTGTTGGTTTATGAGCTTCAAGTGAGCGAAGCCGAGGGCAGAAACTAGTATTATACCTATATAGATGGGGAAAGTAGATTTAATAAAACAATGTTTATATGTAAGTAGTAAAAATTCAAATTATGGAGTTTAGGCGGGAAAATGAAAAGTGCACATTGTAGATATTAAATTATTTTTCAAAACTTGAATTTCTCCGAAGTTTAATGTGTAATTATGGTGGATAATTAACCATTAAGTGTTCGTGAACGTGTGAGAGTGTAGACAAATTATATAAAATTGAAAATCGTGACTTTTTGGGTTCACTCCTAAACTCCATCGAAGCCTCAATAAAGTTTCTACCGTTTTATTGGGGCAACTGAACAACATATATTATAGTTGACACTGGCGAACACAAAAAGTGTGGTGCCATTAAATCCCATGATGGGAAATATTACTTAATTGGTTACTCTAATCTCTAATACTTGACACACAAGTCCACAACCGACTAATATTTGTTTGTATTGTGTACTTATTGCGATTGTGTAAATACTAGCTTCGAAGTTGGTTCAAGACCATTGTTTGAACCACTCATATCCTAATTCTGTATCCAATTCTATTGAAATAAAGGTCACATTTGATAAAATAAAACTATCGATAGTATCGATTTTATCGACAGTACCGATAGCATAAGCAATATTGACTGGCAATATCTATCGATAGTATTGCTCTTGCCAATCTCTGTTACCAATAGTGTCACACTAAAAGTTAATATCATCTCATGAATTTTTGAGTATATAATTGATAGGTAAAAATGAAGGCATGCCGCATGCGGCATGGTCATAGCGGAAATCCGAAATGGCAATAAACTGAACATTTGTACCGCCATGTACATTTGTGTGTGCAAAAGAATAAATAAATAAATTTCCAGAATTTTTTTGTTGTCACGCTTTTCTTTTTTGATACTTTTTGTGCCTCGTTTTTACTTTATTCACTATCAGGATCCAAGTTTTACCATCAATCCCTACTAATATTATAAATGCGAAAGTAACTCTGTCTGTCTGTTTGTTACGCTTTCCCGCTTAAACCTCTCAACCGATTTTGATAAAATTTGGCACAGACAATTTTTAGACCCTGAGAAAGGACATAGGCTACCTTTTATTGGGATCATCACGCTATAGGCTATATATCATCACGCTACGCGGACGAAGTCGCGGGCAGAAGCTAGTTTCAAATAGATCTAATATACATACAGCAATTTTCTACATCGATCGATCATCCATAAATAGACCTAAAATCTATTCACAATACTATCGATAGACTAGGTCAGTCACTCGGTCCATGTTAGAATATCGATAGGAGTAGTTCGATATTGTCAACACGACAACACCATCAACACTGGTCACTGTATACTAGTATCTCTTAGTAGTCTGTGGTCACTGTCTTACTCCCCGCTCCCCGCCATTCCCCGCGCTGTTCCGTCTCCGCCCCCGCCCCGCCCTGTGAGTTTCTGTCTGCAGGCTGAGAGAGGGTCACAGAGGGTTACTTTTTAAAATCTTAAATTCTTAAACAGTGTTTTCATGTGTTATTTCATTTGATTTATATTAGTGTGTTCGTCCACTATGGACAAATGTGGAATATGTCTGAAACCTGCTGTTGTGAGTACCTGTTTACAATATGCATCGTCTCAAAATATACCATCAATACTTTTTTGTTTTCTTTGAGATTGTAGTAAAAATAACGCCCTTGGTCATTGTAGTTTCGGTTTTTGCTAAAGGCACGCATACACACTAAATATTGTTAGAAATTTGTAGAACCTCAGAACATAATTCAAGAAATCTTAAAAAAACTTGACATTCGAAACCTGCCCGCGTATTTTTTTTATTTTTTGTCGGTCTGTCTGTTTTTTTTTACGTCTGGTTCAGCGCAGTGTAAAAAACAAAAGTGGTTCTTTTTTATGTTCCTACTTGAATAGCGAACCTTGGCATATGCTGTTTTATACTAGCATCTCTGAATAAGAATAATATTGGATTATACCTAGATAATCCCCTATCTATGAAATATACTTGTTTCATATATTTTTCGGATAACTAAGAGAGCAGAAACTTTCTACCAATGTTATTATTGTTTTGCTAAGAATGTAAATTAAACTTATACTAAATGAGTGTACCTTATCAGATTTTTTTGGTGTTTATTACAGCAACTTTTTGAGACTGGGAAGGATGGTATATATGCATGCTTCAAGTGCCAACCGCTAGTGCCTGAAGTGACTATTGGGGAGAATGGCCCAACTCAAGATGAAGACCCAGATCAAGCAGTACCACAGACGTCCAGTAATAGTGAAGAGGTGTTTGTTTACAAATAGATGCTACTTTTATGTAACATTAATTTAACTTTTAAAAAATATCAGTTCTAGCATAATCTTATATAAATTATAGGGCATGCAGTAATTCTTACTAATATTAGGCTGCATACAGCTTTACTGAAGTGGTAATATTTGACTCATTTACATATATTTAAAAAACTTCTTAGAAGGGTTGAGTTTGTTTGCACCTACATTGTATTACTTAGGAAAATGTGTTTTAGGTGTGTGCGAGATATAAGCCAGAACAATCAGATTTTTTGTCTGTTGTTCTTGTCTTTTCTTTGACTGGACATCATGCAAAACTGATGGATTATTGGTGATGTGGTTTTGTTTGTTTGAACTCCATGCCACCACTTAAAAACTGCTATCTCAGCTCAATTGGTTAAGTTGAGTTGGTGATTTTTTAAATGCTGGAACTAATTAATTATTATACCTTATACCAACTTACAATGGTATGTTACGTTATGCATGATGTTCCAAAGTTCCAGTGTTCCAAATGTACCAATATATCAAAAGATGTTGCTAAAAGTATGTAGGTACTAGTCAGTCTTCACAACCTGGGGGACCAAAGCGAAACAACTATCAAAACAGTTGCAACAAATTATTGTAGGTACATGGAATAAAATTCATCATACTTTGTAAAATAATTACCATAATATATGACAGCTGTACTGGAATCAGATTACCATCGAGGTAATGACATCTCTAGAGAATAAGGATTAGCATTCTTTGTTTACATCTTTACCCTTCTCTAATATTTAGTTTTTAAACCAGCTGGGTTCTTCTGAATGAATCATTATGCATGTCCCATGATGCCCTGTTTATATCAACTTAAAATAACCACAATAATTTTAATGATAATAATATATAATTTTTGCATATACTTTGTAGTTTTCTCATTGCTCTCAACTAAAACTATTGCTCCGAAATTAAAATAACCTTTATTTTTTACATACCTATTATGGGACAGGCCTGAACTTCTCCCCTATAGGCATACAATGGATGATAGCATTTTTTTAGTACATTGTAGTAGGCATGAAATTATCGTACATGTACTTGCAGGAGGAAATTGAAACATCATTGTATTGTGGTATCTGCCACAAGTCTTTTCAGAAGAACATGCAGTTACAGAACCACTTGCGCAACCATCGTGCCGAGAGACGCTTTGTCTGCACTTACTGCAATAAAGGTAAGCTTCCTATTCATTCCTAGGGATTTCGCGGTTCTTGTCCTAGTTGCCAGATTTTAGAGAGGGCAAATCCTACATTCTGTGATGTTTTGTTAATAATATTAAAAGTACCAGTGATTGCCAGTATTGGTATTTAAATAAATTTTAAGTGTTTCATAATATAAAAATGTTACTTTTGGTAAGTAGGAAATGGTGGTGCAGTACCAATACAGATGATTTAGGTTGATGTTCTTTCCACCCAGTTCACATGGTTAGGTACTTTTTGACTGGATTCACTTTTGATTGGTTTTTCTGTTATGAACTTATTTCAAATATTTGTTTAGTAATATGAGTGATTAATTAAATTATATTTTATAAAGCAATAAGAACATATTATGTATAAAATGATGGATCAATCGAAATAATACAATAATACAATCTTCTTAGTATTTCCGCTTAATTGTAGGACACGGTCATGGCGAATGTTACAAATCCCATAACCCAACTATGGCGTGGCAGGGGAAGGCAAGTGTCGTATTAGTTGGTACAAGTCGGCCATACTGGCCATACATCGTCACCTCGTCTGGTGGCAGGCGATCCACGAGGATTGCCCACATAATCCAGATAGAATCTTAATTATTATGATGAATAATGCAGCTTAATTTATTACTTTTACAGCGTTCTCCCAGTCTAACAATTTGAGGGCTCATCTACGCATCCACACTAATGAACGGCCATTCAAGTGCTTGGAATGTGGAAAGGCTTTTACACAGGTATTTAAAATAAATATTAAAAAAACCCTGTCCGATCTGAAAGGGGCATATAGGTATATATAGAGAATGGACAGAATAAAATAATAAACATTAATATTAATTGAATGAACTATACTAATAGTTCATATGAAGTATACAACAAAGGAACTGTGGCTTAGTACTGAGCTCTGTTTACTCTCCCTTTACTGATTTGTACTGTATTTTGATACTCAGATTGAACCACAGCGCTACCAGCTGCACAAATTTGAGTATTTTTATGGAATACAGCGGCAACCGAGCAGACACCCGTCTCATGGTAAGCGATTACCGCCGCCCACGGACAACCCGCGCAACACAGGAGTCGCAAGTGCGTAGCCGGCTTTTTCAAAGAGTTTGGGTCTCCAATATTCTTACTCACTCGGCGAAACACAACGTGAGCGTTGTATCAAGCCGGCTTTCTGTGATTGTTTTGCTAAAATTGGATTATTTTACTTAAACCTTTTATCATAGTCGAATTAAGGAATGTATTAAGGTTTCTCTTTTTTTAAAAGTAGTTTTTTGCCAGGTGACCAATCTAAACAATCACGTCCGCCTCCACACTGGTGAGCGGCCGTTCGTGTGTCCAGAACCAGGATGCAACAAGGCGTACGCACAGGTGCGTATTAATTAATTTGTAACACTATCTCATTAATCTAGTGGTCCCGAGCGTGACTGCTACGCTTAAGCTCCGGGGTTCAAACCCTAGGTCGAGCAGTGTTATTGGGTGTTTCTATGAAATTCTCAGTAGCAGCTCGGAGCTTGGTCTGTGTCCGGTTACTTGTAATAGGCACGGCCGCCCCCTATTACATAAGCCCAAGAACATACCGGTGAACTGGATCGTACACCTCTGCCTAACCCGGGGAATGCGGAATGGGGAACGCAGGCGTGATGGTATGTTATGTATGTTTCTCTGGGATATCCTCACGCTATTATTGCGTTAATGTACATATTAAGAATCGAACTCGCGATATTTGTAGTTATACGATTTCCGTCAACCGAAAATGTGCTCGCTTTTAATTTGTATTAGTGACTAGCTTCTGCCCGCGGCTTCGCCCCCGTGGAATTCGGTCTATCATCACATCCCACAGGTACGGGACAAAAAGTCTCTTATGCTTCAATCTTATGCTCTCTTATGCTCTCTTATGCTGCAATCTTATGCCCGTCTCCTGGTTCTAAGCTACCTCTCCACCAATTTTCAGCCAAATCGGTTCAGCCGTTCTTGAGTTATAAATGGTGTAACTAATACGACTTTCTTTTATATATATAAGATTAGCGACATGGCAGCGGTTTCACCCGCGTTGCCCCGTTTGTAAGGGTCATAGCCTAATAATAATAGCTTAAAATCTTCCTCATGAATCACTGTCTATTGGTATAAACCGCATCAAAACCGTTGATTAGTTTTACAGACACACTGACGTGGCGAGGGATTTAGTTTTAATATTTAAGGATGTTACCATGATTTAATAAAAAATGTGTAATAAGTACATTATAATGTAACCTGTAATTATAGCTAATTAGATCTCAATATTTCGATAGTTTATAGTGAGACTAGATTTATTTTATATTTTTGTATTATGTTCACAGGTAACGAATTTAAATCAACACCGCAAGCGTCACTTGAATGGCCGCCCCGTGGAGTCCACCTACGACTGCACCGTCTGCGGCGAACAGTTCCAGCAGCGCAACCACATGTACATGCACAGGTAATAACCTAAACTCATAATTACAAAAGATTGCTTATAAAAAATAGCCAAGTTTTAAAATAGTCCAATCTTTTCTTTGATAATTTACATGATAATAAAGTATGACATTAGAAGTGCCCGAACATCACATTTCAGAAGTATTTAATTTTAGGACGTGCCACCTCGCACGGACTTAAACATACACAAAAAAAGATGTATGAGAAAATCAATAGTTCTTAGTTTTCTTTAATAATTTCATTTAATTAATTTTTTATCGAAATCTGCGACTTTTTTTCACACAGCCTCCAACATTTCAATGAAATCGCATTTTGTTCACGATTTCATTTTAAAAAGCAAAGCAGTAAGTGTGGCGATAAATTATTATCTGGTTTATCTAACCACTCAGAAGACGCAGGTTCGAATGCTGCCCGCAAGTTGAATTTTTCCTTTACTAAAAAAAGTTTATAATCATAGCATGGAAAATGCAAAAAAAATTACAAAAAGGTAGTTAAATTATTATTCAAAAGTGTTATTGACAGACGGGAAGTGCACGCTGAGCTGAAGAGCCCGGCGCGCGCAGCGGACGCGGCGCTAGCGGCGAGCGGCCGGCGCCGCGCCGCCCCGCGCCTGCCGCCCGCACTACATCAACAACCTAGTCAGTATCCGCTAAACACGCTACGCTATATTTTTTATGGGATAGGGGAGCAAACGAGCAAACGGGTCACCTGATGGAAAGCGATAACCGCCGTCCATAGACACCCGGAACATCAGAGGAGTCACAAGTGCGTTACCCGCCTTTTAAAACGGTTTGGGCCATCGGTAACCTCACTCACTCGGCGAAACACAACGCAAGCGCTGTTTCATGCCGTTTTTCTGTGAGGCCGTGGTATATCACTCCAGTCGAGCCGGCCTATTCGTGCCGAAACATGGCTCTCCCACGTATATAAACGTGCACCCTGCATGAACGTCTAATTTCTTGAGATATTCGTTATCTCCGTGCACGCACAATGCAACAAATGGGTTACATAGGTCTTATACAAAATATAGTTACATTCGTTTTATTTTAAAATGATTGGAGAATAGCTAATATTTACTCCATCTAAAGTTTGTTATCTAAAGGACGAGTACACAACTACTCAACACAAGTCTAGAATGCTTATGCGAGTCTTTAAGGCTTAGCCTCTAATGAAAAACAATCAATTCTAAATTATTTCATGGGATGTAGCTAGAAAGATACATGATAACTCGTCACCCAACAAATCATCTCAGTCCTTTGTCCTCACGAATAAAGCTATAAGCGCGCCTATTTCATTAGTAAAATAAAATGTAGGTGATTCAACAGAAAGCGAGTATGTATGCGTGTTCTCGTCATGCGGCAAGCGGCTGTCGTCCGCTCGCGAGCACACGGAGCACCTGCTGCGCGAGCACCAGCTGCGCGTGCTGAGCCACCGCCAGCACCCGCCGCGCCGCGGCCGCCCGCCCAAGGTAACGCTTCTGCTGCCAGCTCCAGCTCTCAGCTGCCACTCATTAACCGTTCTACGCGACTAATCATACTACGTTTAAAGTAATAGAAGTCAAAATTTATCCCTTTTTATTCTACCAATAAGGATAAGAGCCTCGACCTATAATTGTATTCATTCAGTAACTTGAAATTGCGAATCAAAATAATGTTACCATACTACAGCTAATAGTGTTTGGGTAGTGTATGATTCTGCGTAAAGAACGAATGATAAGACTTTTAATTGTGTTGTACATTGTACAGGAACTTGACACTCGAATCAAAATAATGTTACCATACTGCAGCTAATAGTGTTGGGGTAGTGTATGATTCTGCGTAAAGAACGAATGATAAAAATGGTTTAATTGAAATCAGACTAAAAAATCATAAGTAAAGGTGTGAAATATAGAATAATTAATTATTCATAAAAAAATAATTGTTAATTAAATACATTTTCTTTTTTATTTCCTGTTTAGAAACAAACTTTCTCAGTAGTAAGGTACAGTACAATTCAAACTAATTTTACATTATTTAAGTTCATTCAATTTTTCATCATTAATTCTTACACCACCACACTATATTTCTTTTTGTCAAAAACTGGTAACCCTGCAACTGTCAAGTTACTGAATACGATTAAAAGTCGAAGTATAAGTAAAAATATTAACCAGCAAGTTTGGTCTTTGATGTAAATTTAAGTGTTTATGCCAATATTGCTATTCAATTCAAATATCGAAATATGATATGATTTTTAAAAGCGATGATGATGATGATGAGCGTGTTTTTTCTGAAAGCTGTATGTTATGTATGTACGAGGTTTTATTAATGAAATTGACTTATTTACTTTCAGATGATGAAAGATCCGTTAGAAATTAAAGAAGAATTTCATGAGGTATATGAATTGCATTCTGTAGTTTTATTTATATTGATTCCGTTTTAATTAGTAACAAGTTGTATTTCCGTTCCAGGTAAAAGTCACAAAATCATCTCATCCGCAGTACTTGCCCAAGCTGAAAGTGCAGAGTTTATTTCAGTGAGTAATTGATACTGTTGTTAGAATTTGTTAGTGCACAACATGCGGGCTATGTTGTGAAGATAGCGCCAGCACACCGCGCACACCGGCGGTGCGCCGCGACTGGAGTCCGACGACGGTATCAGATTGCTGCCTCATTTGCCTAGACCTTGGACGCTAGTTTTTCTCCTTAAATTCTGCACCTTACATTGCAGGCGAATCTGTAATCGTTTGTTATCAATTAAGCTGACGTCTATAATATAGAACGCGTCGTGCGCCAGTCTGAGATGATTTTTAGGGTTAATTATGACGTGTCGGGACATTGTTGTATTTATACACCTTATTAGGGCCAACTAGTTAAGTGATGTTTATGCTTTGTACTTAAAGTTTAATTTGATGCTATATTATTGCATATTCGTATTTTTATGTACATAAAATGATAATAATATTACATACTTATATGTATCAATCAGAGTTTATATCAGAGTAATATAATTTCTTTTAAGTTGTATTACCTCAATAAATGATTGCCCATATAATATTTTAATGAATGCACTTTAGGTGCCAATAAACAATTTGTAAGTACAGCGAAGTAGTGATAACAAAACATATTTTTTTCACATTAAAAATATTCTTACATTATCTTTCTTTTATTATGAAATTTATACGCGTTAATTAACAATATTATAATTATTCTTAAGAGATGATAATAAATAAGTGCAATTTGCTGTAACAATTTTATTAGTATTGTTACACTAGTGTTAGCAATAATTAAATATTTTATTTTTAATAGTTCATACCATACCATCAAGCCGTAATTTATAAGACATAATCACTTCGTAGTTATACAAAGTTTATTTCGGATAAATTAATTTTACAATATAGGTACATGCATTTTGTATTTATTTGTATGTTTCCTATTCTTTATTTGTAATTAAATCTGTTTTAATAAAAGACTGTCATGGTGTATTTGGATTTGGCGATATTTTTAATCGATATATTTTGTGCGGACGAATTTTATTGGTCAAGTATTTTTTCAGTATTATAAATTATACTTTTTTCGAAATTTTGTATAATTAATAATTATATAAATAAATAATAGACTATAATAATTATGATACAATTTGTTTTCCCTTTTTGTTTTTTTATGCACGCTTTAATGTGGCACTGTTGGATTTGAAGTTAGACTGAAATTTATCCTTAATTTGTAGAGGTTTGAGTATAATATTGCCTTTTGTTTCTTAGAGGTTTCGTTCACATTACAATATTGGTTTAATTTGTCTGATATTATGTATTTCTCTATAGTAGGATAGTTGACTAGTGTTTTATTAATTAAAATTAAGTTTTAAGTGAAACATTTATATTTAAATATTACTTAACTTCTTTTACCTTACTTTTTATCGATAAAAAAATTTGTTTTAGTTAATTATATATATGTCGAAGTTAAATTGTATAATACTCTAGAACTGAATTGTAGACATTGTGCTGACTTACATGGAAAAAAATAGGATTATTTTGACGAACAATTTTGAAAGCCACGACCGCATATTTTAAAAGTAAATATTTATAATCCGACGTTTCATTTATTTATTTATTCAAATCATATTTATTTATACAATAGATTTTATTTCACGCTGCAAACAAAACCGCTTTTAATCGTTATCCCGCTGTCTTGGTGAATGCAAAACGTACATGCAATTAATTCCGCGTTTTGAAGGTCAGCATTATAAAAAAATATTTTATATAACAACTGCTTTTTATAACAGCTAGCGGTTATGTATTACAGCGAATTATACAATCCAGCTGCGACATATACATTTATACGGCGCTTTAAATGAGGCCATGAAAATATTAGTCAACTAGCCTAATAAATAAACATAATAACAGCGATAGCTATACAGTCAAATATAGTTAACGGAATAATGTTAGAAGTGTAATGTACCTACACAAATATTATATAGCAAAATACAAAATATTTTGTCTACAAATTCCCCAACCAATATATATGTTATAAAATTTCCTCCCTAGCTATGTCAAAGATAAGCAAAATGGTAGACCGATATAATATGAATGTGTTTCAGTCATTTTTCTATCGGCGGTACACCCCACTTGAAATCATTTGGCGTTATATAATATTCAACGCTATATTTATAATGGCGATGGCGGCGTAGGTAAATTAAACTTCATAGTAAAGTCTTCTAGCCTCTAAATATTTCTGGTGGGTTACATCTCCGATAGATTTCACAAACTGTCGATAGAGTATAAACGCGTTAGGATAAGGTGCAAATGTTCCTATGAGTGTGTCAGTGTCGGTTCGATTATTGTCGATAGATAATGCCGCGTGTTGTATGTATAGTCGATCATTTCAATATTTTAGCCTTGTTAAGTGTCAGCCTGTCGGAGATTTTTCTATTAACATACAAATAATTACTATAATAAAATATGCAACTGTATGACTGACTTTTATTTTAACATATCCCTAAGCATCATCTCGTCTGTATTCCCCGAAGGGGAAGGGTTAGGCAGATGTGTACCTAATGTACACCCACAGGGTTAGGCAGATGTGTACCTAATGTACACCCACAGTTCGCCGGTATGTTTAGGTTCCATGTAATAGGGGGTGTCTTGCTTGCCATTAACCGAGTACAGTCCAATCTCCGCTGCTATTGAGAATTTAATAGGAAAAATAACTGCTCGACCTGCCAATCGAACCCAGGACCTTATGTGTATCAGCCGGACTTGGGACATCACAAGTAACGAGGCAGTTTGACTTTTACATAAAAATATATATTAGTACCTAGCAATAGATATAGGTATATACCTACCTTATTTATATTTTAGTTTTTTTTATTTAAACACTTATTTCTACGTTTGTCCTGACACTCCTGACTCTGTATTCTCTGATCTAACGCAAAACCAAAACTACAAACTATTATAGGTACCTACATTATATTAAAATTGTAACAGGCCGATGTCTGTACATTATAGATATTGAAGAAAAACTAATACGGTGGGTATTTTTTATTTGAGCAACAGACGCCAAAACATTTTATTTTACTTATGTCTGTATGTTTGTCGCGCAAGAACGAATACCTACATAAAATTAGATGCTGTTTTCATAGTTGTATTGCTAGGGGTCTAACTTAAAATTGGTAGGTACATGTTTCATCTTGATAGGCCAACTAGAAGCCGAGCTACCTACCTCGGTTCACTCTATAAAAAGTAATTACAATTTCAGTCATTGAAAATTTTAGATTTTGCTAAATTAATTAAAGTAAGAAAATAGAAGTGATGTCATGTGATAAATCAGAAAAAAATCGTGACCGGGAATTTTCTATTTTCACATTTTGAGGAGGGGCAAATGGGGGGTGAAAAGTATGGGTTATTATGTATTGCATGCCGGTTTTTTACTCGACTGCGAAAAAAGGAAGGGTCAATCTATGTAGGTATGTACCTATGTCTCGTATGGATGTCGATCATGCATGACTAAAAACTGGAGACCACTGTTCTTGGTCATAGGAAAATTTACTTGTTCATTCTTTATAGTAGTTTTTTAAATAGAAGAGGGAGGCAAGTGATCGTCATTTTTAACTTTCAATAAATCATAAGAACAATAACACAGAATAGAATATTCTTTATTTCACACCAAAGTAAAATAAATACATACAAAGTATATTATTAATATATATATTTGAATAGGTATGAAATACAGGTACTGGGTAGTAAGTACTAGGTTAACTCAGTACCTAGGTTCATATTGATGGCATTGCATATTCGCTTCGACCAGAAACTGCAGAAACCATTCTACTGAGAAAGCTCGTGGAAGGCGGTCCGGTCGGAAAGGAAAATCTGTAAAAGTGAAAGGTAAGCCTCTTGATTATTGATTAAATCTTGTTATTTTACTATGATTGCGTACGTGATTACTTATAAAGTATAATAGTGCTTACTTTGATATTACGCTCTTTGGAAAATATAAATCTTACACTAGATAGATAGGTACGTAGGTATTAATTATACAGCTTACGTGTAGCGGTAATATCTTTACAAAAATTGTTTCTCACGTCATCGGTGGGTACATAAGGTTACCTACAATCAGTTGCCGGATACAATCCGGTAACTTTCTACATTTACGTTACGTTGATAATTAGATATTAAATAATATAAAATAATAAATAATGATGTGTGAGGTGATTGAGTAGATGGTACTTACCTAGGTACATGTATTCCGATTCCATAATTGCCGTTTCATTAGAGTGGTGTTTTTGACAATAGACTTGATGGTGCCGTTTTTTGGACGACTGTACAACTATTATACAACCAATGGATTGTATAATAGTGATGAAATTAATAAATACCAGTTTTCACTATCTAGCCAAACCATAATAATACCTAAGTATATCAAAATCTCTCTCTGAACAAACCTAAAAAATTTGGTTAGACACGATGCAAATCTCATGTTCTATGTATCTATCTAGGCAACTTATTTTTTTTGCCAGCATTACCCTTGTGATTTAGATTTAGAATATAGTCTTCAAAGTCCTCATAGATACATGTGATGGATCGCTGGATCGGAAGAACAGCTGTGGTGACTGGCGCGAGCGCCGGTATTGGTGCTGCAATCTGCGTCGCACTAGCTGACGCTGGAGCAACAGTGGTGGGGCTTGCCAGGAGGGAAGGCCGTGTTGACGTGAGATTTTTCACATTTTGTCTTGGAAATATTATAATAACGTTGCGCTCAGCCCGCCAAATTCAAATTACAATTAGTTTTTCGCAATTTGTAGGTCTATAACACATTCTAGATTGCTAGCTGTAGTAATTGCGGCATTACCTATACAGTATTCACAACTGAGAATTAAAACCTTTGCTTGTAAATCGATATTGCAGATAAAAGTAGGGACCGTAATTTTGGCTAAACGTTTACGGCTTCGCAAAGGTGTGAATATTGTATAGGTAATGCCGCAATTACTACAGCTAGGAATCTAGAATGTGTTATATATAGACCTACAAATTGCGAAAAACTAATTGAAATTTGAATTTGGCGGGCTGAGCGAAACGATCAGCCTTAAATTAAACTTACACGTTTCGCAAAAGTTAGGCTGCGGTCACGCGGTCAGCGCGTTTAGCCGCGTATGGGAAGGGAAGGTTCCTTAAGTTATAAGAAATGTTAAATGTAAGTACTTACCTGCATCAAAATAAAAAAAAAGGAAAAGACAAACAGAATCATAAATCTACATGCAATTATGAAGAGGAAACGAGACTACAAGAAGAAAAGAAAAATGAAAATAAAGAAGAACCAACAAAGCGTAAAGTAGACTTTAAAAGGTTAATGCATAAATTGAAAGAAGTTTATTTGTCTGAATGCACATTGGATGTCAAAGTTAAGTTAGTTTTCAGTTTTATTTTTGAAGAGTGTATTAATTTCATTTGGAACCTAGTCAAGGAGGGAGATTTCTTTAGTAATTTTATATCGACACTTAAAGATGGCCTGTTTACATAAAGACATTAGGTTAAACGTAGCGCAGTGGAATGCACAGAGCTTGAAGCCCAAAACAGAGGAGGTGAGTTGCTTATTGTTACAGGAAAAGATACACATCGCACTAATAAGCGAAACATGGTTGAGGGATGGGATAAGTGTCAATTTTAACCAGTATAATATTTACAGACGCGATAGAGAAGATTCATATGGTGGGTTAGCTATCATAGCCCACTGTTCACTAAGTGTTCAGGAATTGCATATCAATTTAAATAATACAGGAATCGAGTTACTATGCATAAAGCTAAATAATTGTAGTTACATTCGGTTTATCATTCTAATATATTGTCCTAGTTCCGTACGCACAACACAATCGGATTGGGATGCTATCTTTTCTATGTTCCCTAAAAATTGTGTGATAGCAGGTGATTTCAACGCGCATCACACGAACTGGTCATACAAGAATGACAATAGAGGTAAACAAATTTTTGAAGCGGCATTAGAGTTTGGTTTTACTTCACTCAATAATGGGCAGCCCACAAGAATTAAATTAGTAAATAACATTCTTCAAAGTTCTTCCCCTGATGTAACATTTGCGTCTTTGGATATTGCTATTGGTTTTGATTGGCATGTTATGAATGAAAATTTGGGGAGCGATATACAACGAGGAGGTTTACGCTGTTAAAAAACGTAACTATAAATCTGCTGACTGGACTGGATATACCAAACATCTTCTAGATCGCTTTTCCTTAGCCGTTGGTGACAATAATGTTCAGAATTTGTATGATCGCTTCACCCGTCAAATAAACAACGCAGCCGATGCTTATATTCCTATAGTTAAAATTTGTAATAATCCGAAGAGTAATTTTAGACCGAAAGGATACTGGAGCTCAGATATTTCCAAATTAGTAGGCGAACGTAGATTAGCCTTGAGCATTTTTAGAGGTAACCCAACACCTACAAATCTGTCAATACTTGAAGAAAAATGCTTAAAAGCAAAGCAGGCCATTCAAAAAGCGAAGTCACTTGATTATAGAAAGTTTTGTGACAATATTGATCATATGGTTTCAGCTCCTGACATGTGGAACCGATTGCGGTGGGTGAAAGGCTACAAAAGAGCCAAGACATATTGTTCCCTAGAGCAGTGTTGCCAGGGCCCCTGAGTCGAAAGTTACGTTTCGTTTCCTGAAAAGTAACATTTTTGGTGCAAAAGTTACATTTTGGGATCTATGATGTCGAATGAGCTTTTTTTTTTTTTTTAGCTCCGGATTTTTTCGTTTGTTAAAAATGTGAGTTCAATTTGGATGCGTTCGTGTACTGTTTGCAATAAAATAAAAATCTAGTATTACTTATCTCGTTGTTCTCAAAAGTTACGAAAAATGCCTTAAATTTAAAAATTACTTACATGTTACGCGAGGGGGTCAAAAGTTACGAAAAATGTAAGAAATGTAACCATCTGGCAACGCTGCCCTAGAGTTAAAGCGAGAAATGTTGTGTGATCTTGCACCAGATTATGTAGTACCATTGACACCAAATTTTTCGTCTGGAAATGCATTGTTGGAATCAGAATTTACTTTACAAGAAATGAATCACTGTTTAAATAAGAAAGATACTGCTCCAGGTGAAGATAAAATAACCTACTCTATGATTTCACATTTGCCAATAGCTGGAAAATTATATCTACTCAATATATATAATAATATCTTAAATTCAGGTACTGTTCCAATCCAATGGCGAGATATTAGGGTTATACCAATTCCAAAGTCGGGGGACAATTCAAATATCAATAAGAAACCTAGACCTATATCTTTGATGTCCTGTACTTGCAAAATTTTCCATGCTATGTTGGCAAAAAGACTGGAATGGTATGTAGAAAGGAAGCAAATTCTATCACCATATACAACGGGCTTTCGGAGGGGTCAGTCTACTCTTGATTGTTTAACGCGCTTAGTTACCCAAATTCAGATAGGATTTTCAAAAAACTGTTCAACCCTAGCGTGTTTCCTGGACATTAAAAGTGCGTACAACAATGTATTAATAGATAAATTATTATCCAATTTGGACAGCTTAAACGTGGGTAAAAAAATATGCTATTATTTATGGAACTTTCTCAGCGAACGTCATCTCAAAGTTGCCGATGAATATGCAGGGGAAACCGACATGATCAGGTATGCAGGAAAGGGTTTGGCCCAGGGTGATCCCTTGTCACCGTTACTGTTTAACATAGCTACCTATAAATTTTGTCGGGATGTCGTTGATGTGTTTATATGTCAGTACGCGGACGACTTTGTACTGTACACAACTTATAATAATATTTGGGAGGGTCGAGATAAAATTCAAATTGCTTTAAATATCCTTATTGCTTTATTGGACGAGTTAGGATTAGAATTATCTACTGGTAAATCTAAATATTGTGTGTTCAGCAACGGCTTTAGGCAACAACAAGTTCAGCTTTTAATAAATAGTTATAATATTGATCTAGTACCTTATTACAAATATTTGGGTGTTTGGTTGGATAGGAGATTGCGTTGGGGTAAGCATATTAACGAGGTTGTCGAAAAAGTGCAGAAACTTATTAATGTTCTTAAGATTCTTACTGGTTCATCCTGGGGCGTTCATCAGAATCATTTACGTCGGTTATATATCGCTTTAATTAGATCTAGGTTAGATTATGGCTGCTTCCTATATGATAATAGTGCGAAATCGAACATATATAAGTTGGATAAAGTGCAAAATCAGGCCCTAAGAGTAGTGGGGGGGTTCATAAGAAGCACACCAATTCATGTTATGGAATGCGAGCTCTGTGTTCCTCCACTGCATTTAAGAAGAAGATGGCTAGCCGTAAAGTATTGTTTAAAGTCACGGTCATTATCTAATAATATAACAACCAAGCTGTTGTCAGGACTTAACGCTACTAGACACATTAGTTATTGGTCAAATAAGAAGCTTCCGTTGCTCGCTAGTCTGTCTGAAGATGTTAAAGAAGAAAGTATAAAGGCTTCTTCAATCCCTGAAATGTTTACTTTAAATATATGGGTAAGTAGAATTAATATTCAAGACACAATCAGAGTCAATTTAGACTCAATTACAAAATCTAAAAGAGCTTATGACTACAACCTAATAAAAGCAGAAACGTTGAAAGAAATATCGGTAAAATATTATGACTACTATGTAATTTATACTGATGGGTCTAAGAGTGTTAATGGTTATGGCGCTGCTTACTATGATCCTGTAAGACCGGAAAATAGCACAAATGGTTGTTTTAAAATAAATAGTGATGTGTCGATAATGTTCTTGGAACTCTTTGCAATTTCGGAGGCACTCGCATATATTAAAAATCAAAACCTTAACAACAGAAAGGCGTTAATCTGTGTTGACAGTAAAAGCGCATTACAACATATAGCTCGATGCGCCTCTGGTTACAGAGGTGCATCGATAGCTTATGATATTCTTTCTAAAATCCATTATTTAACTAACAGTGGGTTTGATCTGAAGTTGCAATGGGTTCCATCACACATCGGCATAAAGGGTAATGAGGAGGCTGATCGTTTGGCAAAATTGGGAATTATTGGGGGAAAAGAAATACATATTCATAATAATTATATTGAACTTTTACCTAAATTTAAGAATAAGTGTCACCAGCTTTGGAAAGAATATTTTAATGAAAGGTCTAAAGATAAAGGCATATGGTACAAATCTATAGTAGCTGAGCCTCCTCATATACCATGGTTTCTTAACTCCAGACTTAGCAGAAAACTTCTTGTAATCGCCCATAGACTGAGATCTGGACACATGCCGCTCAATAAGTATGGATTTTTGATGAAAAAAATTAACTCACCAAACTGCGAAGTTTGCAGGACTCCGGAAGATGTATCACACTTGTTGACGGAGTGTGTTAGATTTCAGTCAGCCAGGGATGAGTTATTTAAGGAGTTAAATATAAATAGGTATGATTTGGGCGGGTTTCATATTTTTTTATCTACACCTAATTCGGTAGCGGCCGTAAAGTTGTATAAATTTGCTAAGTTACGTTTTAGTTAATTAATATTTATTATAAGGTATGATGGGACTGGCATGTACGTATGTATAAAAGTCCCTAATAATAAATAAAGAGAAAAAAAAAAAAAAAAAAAGTACTTACCTTCTTATTACGTCGAAGGTCAACAATAACATTACGCAAAAAATACGGATATAAAAATAGGAAGGCCTTGAAATTAAGACCTTGTTGAATCTATACTTAGGTAGGTACTAAGTAGGTACCTACCTGATATCATAAAACTGAAGAGTTTGTTTGTTTGGTTAATCTCAGAACTACTGGTCCGTATTGTTATAAAAAATATTTTTGTGTTGGATAGTCCTTTATCGACGAAGCTTAAAGGCTCTACAAAATTACTCTATGACTTACGTAGCCCAAGCAGGAACGTATCTTGCGGATAAAATCGCATGGAACAGATAAGTAGTTTAGTTTCCTATAAAACGCTTATAGCCGCGATTCAAATTTTGTTTCTGTTCTAAAAATGTGATAAGGAGTAAGTTAAGTAGAGTGTCGCCACAAAGAGAACGGTTAAATGACCACAATTATTGTCGGGTCTACTTACCCATTATAATATTAATGTCCAAACTTTTAATTTTTTATGTTACTCTTAATTTTTATCTTTCTTAAACATTGATCTCATATTTTGTTATGTAATGTTTAAATAAAATAAGTTTATATCTTTAAGGGTAGCCTGGTGATCTGTAACACAGAGTTTACCTTTCACAGACACCAGTCTCTATTTAAATTGTTCTGCAGGTAGGTACTGTGATTCTTTACAGCCTCCCCAGGGATGTGCCCAAACAGGCGTTGCACAGGGGGGTACTGGGGTGGTCTTTTAAGAGGGCACAGTGCCCCCCGTTTTGTGCTGATGGTGGCCACCGGGGTGGTTTTAGTGGGTAAAAATCCCACACTCCCCGGTGTTAATCCCCGAAGACCGGTCGCCTTTTAAAGGTTTCCCCCCGTAAACAAAAAATAAAAAGGTACTGTGATTCTGTAATGTGATGATGAGAAAATAAATTTATATTATTATTATTAGGTATTGTAGTTACATCAAAATCAGCTATCTACAATAAGAACACTACTTATACCCATGTACTCTCACTCCCATGTACGACTCAAATTCGATACCGTTTTGTGTTATATCCGCTGGACATTGTGGTATCTTGCATCGGTCCTAAGACCGATCATCACTAATGATGAAAAAAAAATCTGTATCAAAAGTAGGGCAATAATTATTACTTATTTTAGGAAACAGTCCATAAATAGTGAACACCATTCAGCCTTTGCAATCGTGAATTTTTATGGGTTGACTTCATGTCGTTATTAACAGGAACTAAAGTCGCTAGTGTGCGGCAATGGTTCGATCACTTCCCGGAAGTGCGACGTGTCAAGCTCTGAAGAAATTGCGGCCACGTTCAGGTGGATACAAGAAAACTTCGGCGGCGTTCACATTATGGTCAATAATGCGGGCGTGTTTTTCAGAGGAGGTATCACAGGTCGGTGTTTTATGTATAAGTCATATTCTATTTGTACACTCGAGGTACCTACACGCCCTCTAGCCACCAGCACTAGGAGAACCTGTGCAAAAGAATAAGTTATTAGTTACCTAGCTGTGTATGTGTTATGATTTAGTTTGTGTAAGTGAAGGACAATAATGTTCACAAATTACAACCAATGGTCTTAAGATCATTGTCTTAAGATCACAACACAAATAAAAGATGAAGCATAAATAACACACAATTATTGGTACTGCTATTATGTTTAATTTAAATATCCTAATCCAAAAAACTAAGAGATCTGTAATTGTTCATGTAAAAGGAAGACTTTTAATCTAGAGGCCATCAAAATAAAGTAGTTCAAAATAAAACAAAACAATTTTGGTTTGAAAGAATATACCTACCTAAGTAGTAATTAGGTATTCTATTTATTTAAGACGTATCTGGTTGTGTTTAATGATACCTAAGTAATACGGAACTCGCCAGGCAATTAACTTAGGTAGGTACTTACTTACATGTTAAATAATAAAAACTAAACAGTGAGTTCTTGCTTTTATTTTCGACTGACTGAAAGCAACATTAATCAGAACATACCATCACGCCTGTGTTCCCCGAACGGTTAGGCAGAAACCCCACAGACCGAGCTGTGTTAATTCATAGAAAAACACAATGTACCCTACTCGATCTGGGATTCGAATCCAGCACCTCCATAGCTTCGTTTTAAATGGCTTAGCCATTAGTCAGCATGGACATTCGCCAACGCGTCATGGAGAAAAACTCGACAATTATTCATGAGGTGTAGCGGTAGTTCTGTTTCAGAGAGAGTTGAACGGATGTCACGTGATTTAGTGCAGGAACCAGACCCAAACTCATCTCAAAAATTAATCCCGCAATTTAAGCGGCGGTAGCCTAATGGCTAGGTCGTCGGACTTGCGATCACGTCGTTGCCGTTTCAAAACCTACCCATTGTACGACCGACGTGAACCCACTCGTAACACAAGCATTTAGAAAGAATGCTAGTAGGTAATGTGCGGCGACAGTGCGATCTACATTGCTACCTTTGTTTAAAAAAAGAATTGATTTGTTTTAGATGTAGGTAATGACATGCTCAGTGAGGAGGAAGTTCTGGCGGTTATAGATATCAACTTGAAGGGAACAGTGCTGTGCACCAGACACGCCATAGCTTCTATGAAGAGCAACAACTTCGATGGACACGTCATCAATATAAATAGGTAGGTTGTATTTACGTATGCAATGAAATCCACATTACATATCAATAAGACAACTTTGTTTCTAAATTTAATTACCTAATAGTTAAAAATTATATTACTTATAATAAAAAATAGTTGTCTATCGGGATCGGAAACCGGATCCAGTACTGAGTACAGGTAACTACTAGGGCGACAAAAATGACCAGACGAGGACTATATCATAATACAATTTATCAAGGGCACTGTTATAGAAGCTCGCACCGTGCGCATAAAAAGCTAGTTTTATGGCACTGTCCAGATCCAAACCAGTGGTCAGGACCTGAGAATATCTATTAGGTGTCAGTCTATGCCGCGAGAGTTCTATTCTATTTATATTTGGGAACACCGGCAGGCACCAGACGGGCGATCAGTCCTCATGTTGGGATTATTTCGCCCAGTTCCCCATTTTTGGTGGATCCCGTCATGGGTTACTGGCGCTCGGCGTCGCTAATCTTCCCGTAGCCTTGCAGAAGCCCACCAGTTGTCCGATGGAGAGTTCTGCTAGCTGTTCTTCATTTATCTCATCGGTTCCTATTATTTACCATCTAAGTAGCGCATACATTGTGCATTTTGCTATTAGATGGAAGTTTGTTCCTTCTACTTCCCCGCATGCTGGGCATATAGGGTCCTCATTTATTTTCATGATCGCCAGGTGTCTGTTAAGTCCACAGTGTCCCGTTGCGATCCCTACTACTATCTTTATGTTTTCTCTGCTCATCCTCAGTTATTTTTGGGATTTCCTTTCGTCGTATGACTTTAGGAAGATTTTCGACTGTCAACAACCTTCCATTGTGTGCCATCTTTGGGTCGACTCTTTTACCATTATTCTATGGATGATTCCTTTGACGATATTGTATGGGATCGGTAACCTAGGTTCTGGTCCCCCACGAAGGGTTCATCAGCTCCCTTCCTAGCCTAATTTATCTGCTTTTTCGTTCCCTTTGTGTCCTTGATGACCAGGGACCCATGCGACTATCACCTCTGCCGTTTCTGCTAGTTCATTGAGTGCTTCTTTGCACTCTTTCACTAGTGCAGTGGTGACCTCCACTTTGTCCAGTGCTTTGAGTGTCGCTTGACTATCACTGGATATGACTATTTATTTATTTATTTATTTAAACTTCATGTAACATATACATTTGTACATAGGCGGACTTAATGCCACAAGCATTCTTTCCAGTCAACCTTTAGGCGATGCAGAGATAGCATGGTAGGTGCTACAATAGAAGACGAGAGAAAAAAAGTTTATTTCATAATATATAAGTAATAATATATATATATATAATAAATATTTATCTATAGAATACATACAATAATATATATATATATATATATATATATATATACTTCTATCTTGGAGCCCTCCAGTCTGTGGGCTTTTTTGACTATTCTAGTGTATTCCATAATGGCATGAACCTCTGTCTGGAATACACTCGCACATCTGCCTAATGGGAAAGAGCTATTTATGTTCAGTTCGGGGATGTAAATTCCGGAGCCGGACAATTTTGTGCCTTCCTTTCTAGATCCATCTGTATAGCAGACAACCGTGGATGGTTCTTTTTACCCGACTGCCGAAGGAGGAGGGTTATGTGTTTGACGTGTATGTATGTATGTATGTATGTCCGTTCCTATGTCCGCTCGTAACTATTCAACGGTGCAACCGATTTAGATAAATGATACCTCATTAGATTTGTCTTGATGGCACGAGTGTCACTGGGTATATGAAATTAAAAAAAAAAACAAAATGGCGGATTTTATGCGCTTTTGCGTGGGCTGAAAAATATGTTTTGAGCATTCCGTAACAGTATTGTATAAATCTTGCACAAGTAAATAACACACCTTAGTTTTAAATTAAGCGTCTGCAGATTTTTCGTAGTTTTGCACTAAAAATCCGGAAACAAGTTACGTAATTAAAATAACTAAAAAACCCGACTGCATAAAAACACTTTAAAAAAAACTAAAAAGACAAAAACAAGTATATTAGTCCAGACCTATGTAAAGTAATATTGAATAACTACACCATTTCAATGTTTTCATGATCTTGCAGTCGGGACCCATTACTGGGAATTTTAGAGACGGTCACGACGGACTAATATACTTGTTTTTGTCTTTTTACTTAGTTTTTTTTAAAGTGTTTCTATGCAGTCGGGTTTTTTAGTTATTTTAATTACGTAACTTGTTCCGTTGTCCATCCTTCTCTTGTTCCTATGTGTATTCTATATTTCTTGTCGAAGATTTTCTCTTTCTTGATCAGGTCATTATTGGCCATGATCATTGATAGATTGTCTTCTGCCGCGAGAGTTTATAGCTAGTGTAACGAATGACGTCAGCTTACGCGCCAGCCAGCCAGAGCCAAGCCATATTGACACTTTTCACCTGCCAAGCCAATATGCCAGCCTTTCGGAATGTGTCAATATAAGCCAAGCCATAGCCAGCCATCCTTGATAAAATTGTTGTTTGCGAGTAAAGCATTTGCACCAAGTTCTGCCGTTTCATTTTATCTGTTTCACTAGGTAATATTCTTGGCCGCAAGAAATATACTCTCTAACAATAGGAACACTCTAGCCATTCAACTCAACGAGAGCCTGCATAGAATGTTGGTCAAGGGTGTTGGACTCTCTTATTAGACTGTTCACCGAAATCTATTGACAAAATTAATTTCGTACATGTTTATTTTCAAAGCTTTTAAAAGGTTCTATTGTCAAGAATTATTGTACAGCAGTTGACCGCTTTATTCGATCTATAACTACTACCTATATTACAAGCAATACCTATACTATACCTACTACTGCTACTGTTGTATACTAACATTATAAAGCTAAAGAGTTTGTTTGTTTGGTTGAACATGCTGTAATGTGTCCAACACATTACAGCATGTTAATTAGTCCATTTATCGAGGAAGGTTATAGGCTATATAACATCACGCTACGGGAAAAAATTAATTTTGAGAGGCAGACCGAACTCCACGCGGGCGAAGTCGCGGTCGGAAGTTAGTTTGATATAAATAAAAACTGGTATCAATGAATAAAAATTATTACAGTATCGCAGGCCACTACATCCCGATGTCATCGAAGTTCAATGTGTACCCGAGCTCTAAGCATGCCATCACAGCCTTTACTGCCGGACTGATCAACGAGTTGTCGGCTCATAAGAACAAAATCAAAGTTACTGTAAGTTGTAGGCTAGTAGTATCTTTATAAAAATACGAGATTATAATAGTGGGCAAGGCGTCAAATTTTTTTTTTATGGGATCGGGGGACAAACGATCTAGACGGATCACCTGATGGTAAGCGATTACCGATGGACACTCGCAACACCTGAGGAGTTGCAAGTGCGTTACCCTCCTTTTAAAAGGGTTTGGGCCTCCGGTAACTTCACTCACTCGGCGAAATACAACGTAAGTGTTGTTTCACGCCGGTTTTCTGTGAGGCCGTGGTTTCATCACTCCGGTCGAGCCGGCCCTTTCGTGCCGAAGCATGGCTCACCCACGGTAAAAATTTGACAGTCATAATACCTTACTCTTGCTTTGTAATTATTACAAGCGTCCACAATTTCTGCGTTTCTGAATCGTGCTTACAACAAGTTATACTTTGCAAGAGAAGTTACAGCCAACATGAATCCGGTACCTATGTATATTGTAAATGAACTGTAACTGTGGAATGAACTGTCGCCTGCAGTATTTCCGGCCCAATACGACCTTCAAACGTTCAAGAAAAGAGCGTACTCCCTTTTAAAAGGCCGGCAGCGCACTTGTGACTCTTCTGGTGTTGTGGGTGTCCATGGGCGGCGGTGATCGCTTACCATCAGGCGATCTGACTGCTAGTTTGCCCGCTATCCCATAAAAAAAACTATTCAAAATGATCTGAACAACTAAGAAAACTAAACTACATACTGAAGGGCTAGGTAGAGGCAAACCTTCTTAGTAGTTTGGGGGGGGGGAGCCTATTATCTTTTACCAGGCACATTGGACACCACTAGGGTGTGTGTTCCTGGACATATGAAAATTTTCTTGTTTTATACTTTTCAGTTCAGTTTTTCGTAGTCGGGTTTTAGTTTTTATGCTTTTTTTTTTATTCCTATGACCAACTTGATTTTCGGTCAAATGCGGTCATTTGGTTCCGTACAACCCTTGTGTGAAATCCGTCACGCACTTGGCCACTTTTTTTAGTACATAACTACGGCATATAAATTGAATTTACTGTATAGATCTACTATTGCCATTTATTAGTAGAATTATCGACTGGAGTTACAATATAACACGAAGCTTGAACAGGTTCACAGTACGCAGAAGAAGTAGAATGTATTTTGGTTCGCAGAGCTTGTCACCCGGTCTGGTGCGCACGGAGCTCAGCGGTGTGTCGGAGCTGTCGCACCTGCCCGCGCTACTTCCTAATGATGTCGCTGATGCCGTACTCTATGTGCTGTCCACGCCCCCCAGTGTCAACGTACGTAAACAACAGTTTATTATTCATCATCGTCATATCAGCCAAAAGACGTCCGCTGCTGATCATAGGCCGCCTGCATCCAACGGACAGCGACCATTACCACGTCGTCCGTCCATGTCGTTGGAGGTATCTAACCCCACACTGCGTTTTCCGGTTCTAAATCGCACGTAGGCTTTTCGTAGAATGAGAGTTCAGCTTATATTGGCAATGAACAACACGATGTGTGTTTATCATATGTATTATGATTCATCAAATCACAAATTTTGCCGTCCTGGGTAGCATCGATCGAGATCATTGGACGTAAAATAGTACAGTTGAATGGATACACGTCCTGTATCATGTATCCAATTCTAGTTAATTTCTAAATTCATTAACTATTCAATATGAGCACACTACAGCATGTTGTTTTGTAAACGCAAATATATGTAGTACAGATACAAAACGTATAGGTACTTACAGAGAGGTAATTAAATTGAAATGATTAAAATGTAACTTGCTGAAGCAAAAACATTTTTTTTACAGATAAACGAGCTAACTATAACATCAGTGACAGAAATGAGACTGTAACCAATAAAATATAATTTATTATCATACTTATGGCACGAGAACACAAAATTGCACTACTTATACATTGAAATACTAGATGGAGGAACTAGAGAATGAAGATGAGGCTAGGCCTAACATGCTAGTGCCGAACTGTAGCAACGCGCGGAAGACATCCATCTTGAGGGTCCAGAGCGGAGACTGAGATGACTGCGATGATGTCTGCGTCTGCGCAAGATACACATATCACATAGTTATACAATACAATACTAACAAATAATACTTGTCACAAACATCACTAACAAACAAAAGGTAGTCTATCCTTTTCCGTAGTCCACTTTAAGCCTAGGTATGCCACATATAATTGAATTTCGTTTAGGCATGAAAAACAAACAAACAGATAGACATACAGTTACATTCTTATTTATAGTGAGTACGGATGGTCCTAGGTGATAATGAATAAGTAATTAATATTCAATTTAATATTTGAAATAGTTTAATGTAGCAACCGCCAATAAAAATCAACTTTATACTATTATTTCTGCTAATGAGTACTTTGACGAGCCAAATATAATTACAGTTTAGATCAATTAGCGCCCCATAGTTCTTAAAATCAGCCACAAATCAGCCTCACCTTATCGATATATTATTTTTATTAGGTAAATGAAAAATTTCGTACGATACTATTAGGTACTTACTTATCTTACCTATCTGTAATGGAATAAAATAAACATTATTTATCAGTGTCTCTTTTATTTCTAGTTGATTTATTATTTCACATTGTATTAAAATATATAATAATGAATCATAATTATATCTAATTATCTATTCTGATAATAAAATTAACGTTTGGACTGCATGGGACATCGAGGCCGACTGGCCTCTGACAGTGTCCTCACTGCCGGTGGAAGTGTGCAGCGCATGCAGTGAACCACAACAATAAATGAAGATGTCATGCATGAATAGGTAATCTAAATCGAGAAAGATAATTAAATGAAGATTCGCGATGTTTGTCGGATGTGGATTTAGCAGTTAATAATTAGCAGTTAATGGTATCCATTGTCATTTTGAATTCGGTCAATGGCATAACAGCAAATAAACTTACCTCTGAGGAGGCTTTGGTTAGGCGGCCGGATCAAGCGTTTCATGCAGAAAACGGTACTCCTGGACTACGGTACTACTCGTACGTCCAAGGCACGTATCGTCAGTATATTCCTCTCGCTAGAGTCCTATAACCACCGGTAGTTTGGACACTGTACCTGATACCGGTTGGCTACTACTACTACTTTTTATACCCATTCTTACATCACATTGATTCTGATTATTACATCACAGTACAATGATAGCAACATCGATTTTATAAAATTAAGTATATAAGTAACGCACGTAATCGTAAATTATATATTATTAACTACCTAATGACATTTTTATAATATCTATAGTTGCGAATGATATGGCAAAATAATTTAAGTTAAGGGAAGACTAAGTTAAAAAAAACTTTGGTAGGTGAATAATGTGATATTTGATCCGCCGTAATTAATTTGATATCTTAAAATAAAGTTTACTTAATTGTTAAAAATTTAAAATTTACATCTCTATAATACAGTTAAGTCATGACAGCATGCAAATAGAAATGTGAATTCTTTTTCTTTGGATAAGCTATAAAATGTGCGCTACATTTGTAGCTTATCTATCTATCGCCAACTGCCTCCAGAGCTAGTTTTAGACATTTCTCCGAGTAGTCCCATCAGCAGACTCGCGAAGAAACCTGCAGAGTCTGCCATCTTCATTCCATTCTGCTCATCTGATCCAGATGCGTCCGGATCACCGCCCTACGATTTTTACAATTATATAATAATATTATGTGTACAGCAGGCAATCAAAAGAAGAGAGAAGCTTCAAGGTTAATCCACGCTTCCCGCAGTGAGTCTATCTAAGAATGAGACCATTCTTCCGCATTAGGACCCCTTCATGTCACGGGGAGCGACTATGACATTTTTTTTTAAAAGCTAATGGCAATGACTAAAATAAATAAATGATCTACGTAGATAAATATTATTCGTCTCCACTTGAGCACTTTGATTTGATGATGGATGGTGTATAGATTATAACGAAATTAGGGATCAGAGCTTCGCCCTATTAAAAAATACAGGCACAACTTTCTTTAATTATTTTACTACTATTAAATCTATGTGAGATAATGAATGTATAGTTCAGGATAACACTTACCGCGCTTGTGCCTTTTATTAATTTCGATATAAATTTTCCAAAAAAGGCTCCATTATTTTTCTGAAACGTTAGCGAAATACATTATTGCTTACTTAAGATTCAGTCAATAAAATACATCAATCACACCGCATAGGTAGTATATTCCACATACCGCTCCGCCTCCAGTGATTGTTTCCAAGGATGTCAGTAGATAACTTGCAATTATCTCACCCGGATTTTGCTCACCTTCAGACTTAAAATAAAATATTTTTAAAATACGCCTTGTATTTGTAATATTCATCAACTTGTTGAAGAATATTGATGATTCTTATATTTAAAAATAAAGCACTTACCAGTAAGCCAACAAAGAGGCCTAAACCAGTTGCTATAATAGCATTAATATCAACTCCATCTCCCTGAAAATTATTATTTGTTAGTGAAGTACTTAAAACGTAATAAGCTATGAAATATTCACGACCTAGCCTATGCTTACGCTCAAACTTGCGACTATTCCACCTACTGTTGCTAGTAATGTACCCAGATCCGACTCACCGTCCTGTTAAAAAAAATATATTTTAGTGTTACACGATATTTGAATAGAGATAAGATACCGGACTCTTTTGTTTTTGACTTACGCCGCTAAGTCCTGCGAGTAGTCCTAAAATTCCACCACCCTGACCGTCTCCAGGAGGTGGTTCATCGTAGTCAGAATCATTTTCATCATCGTCGTCGTTATCGTTGCCGTTCGAGCCGTTAGACTCTTGTTTAGAATCACCATTTTCATTGCTTTCTTTTTCAATACTCTCTTCTGCTCCATTATCTTCGTCCGAGTCATCGGAGCTGTTCTCACTACTTTCACTATCTTCAGTCTCGTCAAGTTCTAGTTTTTGAAAGGGAGGTGGTTTTAGATCTGTAGTGTAGTCAATATCTATCACGTTGTCTGCGATGTCTTGGCGCTTATGTATCACTAATTGGTTGCGGTTAATTCGTACTAGATCTTGTATCACCTTTTTTACTATTATGTTCATGTGTTTAGCCTGTGGATTGACAGGTATTCTTAAATAAAACTTATTTTTATATTTTTTGGATCATGCAGTGCTTTAGTGCTACAGGATTTGTGAAATGAAAATTAAACTTACCTTTGCTGCTTCAGTGCAGAAAATCCGTTAAGGGTGCATCACAAATTTGTCATAGACAGTCACTACATATCAAAAATAAATTATCAAACCAGTGAGTGAGTTGGTGCATTAAAGTGGATCATTGTATAGGTAGGTTTAGATAAGAAGCAGATTGCACCTAATATCAGGCGGCTTAAAAATCATTTTATTATAGTTTCGGTAACGATTAATAAAAACGACAGTCTTCACCACTATTTATTTATCCGAAGTGAAGTTTTGATATGATAGGTAACAACAGAACACAAAATATTCTCCGGGAATGGGTTTCTATTGGTCCTGTGAGACCAAATAGATTGCTGGGGCTCATAATCAGTTTCATTAAATGATTCGGAGATTTTCAAATAGAAACGGTTGGGAACTTAAAAGTTTAATTAATGCTTCATTGACCCGACTGAGAATTCACTAGCCCCGATTATTATTCAAGATCAACTTTTTTTTTTTCAATCGTCAATATGTCACCACAGCCACCACCGTCGAATGCCGGCGAACATCTCTTTTTAGAAGTTAATCTTCATCATTCAAAGGTTCTGCTTGGTGTCTACTACTGTCCTTCCCTGCGCATTGACTTTTTTTCCTCTTTTGAAAGTCTGCTGGTAAATCTAGCTCCTTCTTATAGCCATTCCATTATAATGGGGGATTTCAATACTTGTCTTATTCGGCAAGATTCGCGTTCTTCCTCTTTCCGATCTATCTCACAATCCTGCAACCTGTCTCTTCTTCCTTTAAGTGCCACTCACCACTATCCTAACTGTACTCCATCGCTTCTTGACCTTATACTCGTTTCTTCTATGCAGCATGTCGCTAAGCATGGACAATTTGCTGCTGACGCTTTCTCTTACCACGATCTAATCTTCCTCTCCTATAAAGTTCGCGCTCCTAAGGTCAAGCCTAAGATATCCCTGCTGCGTAGTTTTGGTGGTATGGACCTTGAATGCCTCCGTGAGGATGCCAGCAGCATTGATTGGTCAGAACTCATTGCTGAAGAGTCGATTGACGTTAAAGTTAATCTTCTCAATACAAATCTTAACCGGCTTTACGATATTCATGCACCAGTTCGTCCCGTGAAAATAAAACACCTGCCATCACCTTGGTTAACGGATGATTTAAAAACGATTCTGACTAAAAAATCTGCAGCAAAATCGAGATTCAAAAGTAGACCAACCGATTTAAATCGGGAAAAATATGTTGCTATCCGCAATCGCAGCAATCTGGTGTGTAGAGATGCTCAACGCCGCCACATTCATAAATCCGTTGAAAACGGTGACCCAGCCAAAGTCTGGAAATTTCTTAAATCAATGGGAGTTGGGAAGTCACGTCAAGATTCTACGTCTAAAGATATTAATTTCGAATTACTTAATAAATATTTTTGCACCTCTCACAATTTTCATGGACATTTTAAAGCCAAAACATTGCATTATCTTTCATCACTTCCCACTCCCGATTACTTACCATTTGTCTTTAATCAATTCTCTGCTTGTGATGTTAAGAAGAGTATATTATCTATCACGTCTAATGCTGTTGGTAGTGACTGTATCAGTCGTAAGATGATACTCCCTATCCTTGATGAAATCCTTCCAGTTATCTGCCATATCCTTAATTACTCCATATCCTGTGGTACGTTTCCTTCGTCTTGGAAAGAAGCCCAAATTACTCCTTTGCCTAAAAAGCCTAATCCTATCTCTTTTTCTGATTATCGACCTATTTCCATATTACCGTTCCTATCCAAAGTCCTTGAACGCCTTATCCATAATCAGCTCAGTACTTTCCTTTGCAAAAACAACCTACTTAATCCCTTCCAATCTGGGTTTCGTCCTGGACACAGTACTACCACAGCCCTAGTCAACATTACGGACGACATTAGATCCGGCATGGAGAATGGAAATCTGACGGTACTTTCCCTGTTAGATTTTAGTAACGCTTTTAATACCGTCGATTTCGATATTCTTCTTGGCGTACTCTCCTCTCTTAACATATCTCCATCAGTGATTGATTGGTTTCGCAGTTACCTGTGTGGCCGCCGACAGCGTATTTGCATCGAAGGCTTTTCCTCTTCATGGTGTGATAATTCTGCCGGCGTACCGCAGGGGGGCGTTCTTTCTCCTCTTCTTTTCGCAATATTTATTAATTCTATTTCCAATGATCTCCTCTCATCCTACCACCTATATGCTGACGATTTGCAAATCTATTCGCAGGCACCCCCAGGTGATTTATCTGAGGCAGTTAAAATTATAAATAAAGATCTGGCACGAATTTCTGACTGGAGTAAAGCACACGGATTGGAAGTCAACCCAGCGAAGACTCAAGTCATTGTTGTTGGTAGCTCAAGGTTGCGCTCAAAAATCGACTGGTCTCAGGTCCCTCAGATTGTTTTCGACGGTACCACTATACCTTATTGTGACTCAGTGAAAGACCTGGGTATTTATATAGATAAAGATTTTTCTTGGGGTCTTCAACTACAAGAAGTAAGCCGCAAATTGTTCGCGTCTGCGGGGTATTTGCGGAGATTACGAAATTTCCTGCCAATTGCCACTAAAACTGCGCTGGCTCAATCCCTTCTTCTCCCAATCCTCGACTACGCCGATATCAGCTATCCAGATCTTTCCGAGGTGCAACTGGATAAACTTGAGCGACTTCAGAATTTTTGCATTAGATTCATATTTGGTCTACGCAAGTATGACCACATTTCAGAGTTTCGTATCAAACTCAAGTGGTTGCCTATCCGCCTTCGCCGGAATACTCATATTTTATCACTTCTTTACAGTATTCTGTTCAATCCTGCAACCCCATCCTACCTCAAAGAACGTTTCCAGTTCCTTAATGACACACATTCTAGATGTTTAAGGTCAGCAGAGAATTTGAGACTGTCCATGCCTCCGCATTCCACTGTTTTTTTCGGAAAATCCTTTACGGTACAAGCCATACGTCTGTGGAATGCGTTGCCTGTAGCTGTGAGACAAGCGCAGTCGCTAGCTTCTTTTAAAAAATTAGTTAGAGATCATTTCTCCTTAGAAGACAATGCACGTGAATCTTCAAATATTTCCATTAATTAAGGTATCTAGATTCCATTTTATCTAATATGTGTATGTATATGTATGTAATGAATATATGTATGTATATGTGTATATATTTACTTATTATATTTATTTAATAAGTTTATATTTATTACATTATGTAGTGTTTGTATTTAGGTATAATTTTACATTTTGTAGGTAATATAATCTGTACACCGCCAGCTACCCTCCCCCTCTTCATTTATACTATAAAATCCATCCTAAGGTTGTCTGGAAGATATCGCTTTTAGCGATAAGACCGCCATTGTACCAATTAAAACATCAATTTATAAAATATGTATCAATATTTAAGGTGTACAATAAAGAATATTCTATCTATCTATCTATCTACGTAGGTAGATTATTTTTTGACAATTAAGTTGTTGAGAAAAAAATGGGTAGGTATGTACTTAAGTATAATTTTTGTTGTTGTGACTTATGGCAATACTTACGGTGGCAGTGACTCGTCACTAGGTGCCAAACATCCTCGTACTAAGGATGATGATGGTTTTATTATATTTTAAATATTTGCTAGATTTTAGGGAAAAATCGGTAATTTAGGCACGACAATCGTGAATTTTAAAATTTTATATTTTATGTTTACTATCAAGAATTTTTAAATATTTCTTATTTTAACTATTTCGTGATATGATTGGGATACACTACGTACTCTTTCGGTTCTGACAGGAATTTTTAACATTGCCCAAACCCATGTGCTATGATGGCATGCATAATGCTGAGAGTTATTTAAAGTACCTAAATATTGCAGTGCATGTAGATGGATAGAACATTTTTTTTTAATAAATCCGTAAAAAAGACTTGAACTGAGCTCAATAAACAAGGTTTAATAATTATATATATATAGGTACTAAAATCTAGGCATGGAAATTATTGCTACTTTTCATTAATTTTCATTTGATGAAATTATGATTATTTTTCACAGTGTGTTCAAGTGCGAAATTTCGTAGCCTGCTACTTCTCGTCCGCAATGAATTTTCATTCAAAATTATTTATTGATATTTATAGATATTTATAATAAGTATAAAAATAAATTATTTATTATATTTGATATTTTACTACCTACTTACAATGAAATCATGAACATAATGCGATTTTATTGAATATGTGGTTTTGAGCAGGCTGTATAATAAAATGTCGCAGGTGTGACCAATGAAACATAATTTCATGTGATTTTCACATGCTATTTGCGAAATGTTCCATGCCTACTAAAATCTTTAAATGTTAAAAAGTTTACTCACATTAGTGCTGGCAGAAGAAGGAAACAGCGCACTAGCTAAGTTTAATAGACTGAAGATATTGCTCCCGCCAGTCGACGGGGGTGAGTTTTGATGGTCATCGCCGAAATCATCATCATCATCATCAAGATCATCACTGCTCTTGTCTGGGTCTACAGTCGTAGTAGTTGTTGAGCTGGACTGCATATCTTTGGTGGTAGTCGAGGGGTGATGGTCACTGACTCCTCCCTGAAAAATTAGTAATGATTTACGTACGGTCGGTACAATTAATGTTTTCTCATTGAATTATGTAGGTACTGCTATTTCTCTTTTTTGTGTTTTCCCTTAACCCCCGATTTGTTTGCTTTATGTTTTTGCTTTTTCCATTCAATCAAATTATTGTTATGTAGCCAGCAACTCAGCGTAAGTTCTAAATATATTTACTAGGTAATATTCCTTGTTTAGAAAGGAAGTATGTATTGCAAAATGTTACCTAAAACCAGTTTTCAAAGTTGAATGAATTTACTTATGTATCAAAGTAAAGGTAATGTACTAATAGTGTTAGCCTCGTGATTTTTGCAAAGTTTTCACTTACTTTAGCAGCACTAGTAAGCGCGGTTTCCTTAGAGTCAAGCTGGTTGTCAGCGAATCCTCTCCGCCTACGGAACTGGCTGGCTGGCACGCTGAACGCGTTCGCCATCAGAGAAAGGGCCAGGAACACCAAAAAACTGCGACCACGCGCCATTGTCCAGCTCCCAGCTCCCTAGGTACACTGAAATCACTTCACCGACGTAACCATCTAAATATTTTTACTGCCAATTAAAAATAATTTTTACTCAAAAACAAGAATGTCGTAGAACCTGTTTCATTAATTAATAATTATTAGAAAATCCATTTGTAAAATTATAGGTACATATTATGGTATTATTTCGTAATGGACTTGTCTAAGTATGTTCGTTCGTTCTAATACCTAATGCAAGAATATCGTGATACATTATTTCGAATCGGCGAATACTTATTTGTTGTCTACCTATATCCAACATGATATCAAAAATAGCTCTATAATCAACAATATACATAAGAATATGCGTCGATAAATAATTGACCAATATGGCTACTTTAGTTTCTACATAAATGACACATGTACATACCTTTCTGACTAAGTAGAAGTGTTCGTGGCAATAAACATTCACTGATTGGTTCGGAAAAGGCCGCAAGGAATATCTTATAACATAACTAAGTTCCTGTAGCAAATCTACAGGCTGATGCGTTTATTAAATTCTTCAATGCTGGATTATTGGCCTTCGCCTTACGTATAAATCATCATAGTAGTGATTATATACATATATACCTACGTATATTATATTACTAGCTTCTGTCCGCGGCTTCGCTCACGTGAAGCTATATCAGGAGTAAAAATGGAAAAACCAACATTGATGATCTCTTCTTTGTATGGGCGTCTATACATCAGGGAGGTCAAGCTGTATCTCAGGATTCGTTCAATTAATTGAGATAGGAATTTCACCAGTTTTTAAGTTGGAGCATATAGTATCTAACAGTGATAATAAAATTAAAATCTATTCAGTAGTTTTTGCTCCAACCTTCTTGTCTGTTTGTAACAAACAGACAAACAGACAAGAATTTTAAAAATCACATATTTGGATTCGGAGACGTTTATATACCACGTGTTTTGTTTTAAATATCTTCAATGTACAGACACAGCTTTTTTACAATTTTATAATACTAGTAGAGATTATTTATACTTAAAAATAATTTTGTGAACCGACAAAAAGAGGTTATTAATTATCTTATGTTGGTTGGTACCTATATTTTATACCATACTGTGCATGTTTTCATTAAATTATTTGCAAGGGAATTGCGATCCAATTATATTTCTTTAAGGCTTTTCTAGTTCTTTAAAACCAGCTTCAATAAATATTTTTTGTCAGATTGTTTTTATCGACGTTTTGTTTAATTTATTTAAGTATGTATTTAACTTATTCGTTTAATCCATAGATATAGGATATTTATACATATCTTAAGATTGCAGTACCTATTTTACGATTATCTATCCTATATCACTAACAATACCTCTCTAATTTGCAAGTGATCAACCTGATCAAGCAAATTCAAACTTGCAAAGAGATTCGAGCCACTCGCTCTAGCAGTATGTTGTTTATAAACATAACATACCATCACGCCTGTATTCCCCGAAGCTTTAGGCAGAGGCGTACTAATGTCCACCCTCACAGTTCGCCGGTATGTTTAGGTCCCATGTAATAGAGGGCAAGCCTATTGCCATTAACCGGGCACACAGTCCAAACTCCGAGCTGCTACTAGGAATTTTACAGAAAAACCCATTAACACTTTGCTCGACCTGGGAACCGCACCCAAGACCTCTAGCAACGTAGCAGTCGCGCTCAGGAACACTAGGCTAATTTATTTTTTTATATGATAATCATGAACCTAGTGTAGGTTCATGATTATCATATAAAAAAATAAATAACAGGGACAGCCTGTACATTGGGGCGTGGTGTCGCTCAGTGGAAGGTCTGTCCGAACATCAGTAATAGCGCTCGTGGCCGACCGTTCCGCTTGCGCCACCCGAGTTGCCAAACGAACACGACATTCACGGCGCACTTCCCTCTGGCCCTTTGGCCTCCACAAATACATACTCTACGTGTCAAGACTTCCTTACATCTTACATCCGCTGTAATCTATTCTTAGGTTGCGCCAGTCCATTTTGCAAATACGAGTACTTATCACCTTACTTATAGTAAAAATACTAGCCTTTGCCCGCGGCTTCGCTTACCTGAACCTATAATAGGATTAGAAATGGATTAAAAAAATAATTTAATAAAAAATCAACAGTGATGATTTCTTCTTTTATGGGCCTCTGTACATCAGAGAGGAGCTGTATCTCAGGATCCGTTTAATTAATTGAGATAGGATGTTCACCAGTTTTTAAGTTGGAGCATAAACTTTCTAACAGTGTTAGCAAAACGACTGTGGTTTAGTGGTTCCAGTACTGGACTGCTGACCATGAGGTCGTGGGTTCGATTCCCACAGGACACAAAAAATTATGTGATGAATATAAGTGTTTGTGTTCGTCTGGGTGTTTCTTATGTATTATAAGTATGTATTTACAAAAAAAAGTAAGTATATAAGTATTATATCCATTGTCTAGTACCCATAGTACAGCTCTGCTTAGTTTGGGACTAGATGGTGCTGTGTAAAAAAAAAGCTATAAGTACGTAGGCACTTCACATCGGGGCAAAGACTTACTTTGTATAACGCGCAAGTCGGCCGAATTGGATATGCTATGCAGTACTGCTGTCATCTTAGAGCGGTTTCACCAGAGTACCAGCTTGGGCCATTTGACTCGGTCTACAGACGCGCTGTGAGGATTGTCGACGATCTCATGATTACAGGTAGTATGAGTAGAGTACGAAGAGAATCTTCATGTGTTCTACCACCTGTATAATGGACTGTGTTCTGAGGATTTTTTTAGTATGGTGCCCACGACCACGTTTTTCATCGCACTTCTCGCCATCGCAGAGCGAATTCATCCTCACTTAGAACCACTATCATCGCGTACAGTACGGTTCCAAAGGAACTTCATACCACGTACAATCATGCTTTGGAATGAGCTACCCGCCGAGGTTTTGCCCAAAAGACATGCATGGGGTTCTTTAAAAAAGGAGTGAATGGGCTTTTTCAGCATCGGCAACGCGCGAGCGACACCTCTGGTCTTGTAGACATCCTCCATAGGTAGGCTACGGTAACTGCTTACCATCAGACTGGCCGTAAACTTGTTTGCCGCTTACTCTGTAAAAATAGACTAAGTAATATGACTTAAGGGAGTCTGCCTACTACACCGTCTAATACCATGACCGTACTGGAATATACTGTTACAGACTCAGGGATCAGCCAATCAACCAGGTTCAGGTTCAGGTTACCAGAAATAATAATATATTATAAATTGGGTAGTTAATTTCCTTATGCTGGCAACACTGATTTCTAGTCCTATAAAATAACTTGTTACTGTAACATAAGCTCTTTTTTGGCTCTGGAACACTGATTAAAGAACATCTCTTGATATCCTGTTGTATTAGTCAGCACACCTACCCCAGCTTGCCTAATATCTTTTCTGCTGTACCTGCAAGACTTCAACACCGCAAACACTTCGTGATAATACGGCAAAAAGAAAATCTTTGTATGGAGAAGTATGAGAATATGCTCGCCAGACCGTGCGTCACCAATATTTTGCCAGTGCGGTTAGGCTACGTAGTGATTTCTAATTAGTTTAATCTTCAAATATTTTGTCTTTTTCTTCGTTTTATAGCTTCCTCTATTTTTTCTTGATTTTCTCGGATTCTTTCTCCTCTTAATATCTCCATCTCCATTCATCAGAAGTCAGTTAAATATGTTCAATATTCGCGTGAGTCTCAGTGAGACTTATGGCACAGAGTAATTAAGTGTTACTCTGTGCCATCATCTCTTTTTATGGGGTAAGACCTATAGGTATGTCTCCGTAAATACCTTTATTTATATATGTACACTACGTCGTATACTGTAGAGCAGAGGTTACCAGGCTTTTTCTCATCGACCACTTTAAAAATTTAGTTGGTTGTGGTGCACCCCCTGCAGCTACATTTCTACCATATTCCTAAAAGTCACGTTTTTCGTCACGCCAACGTAGACCCCCGTCGAGTCTCTCGTGGGGGTCCACCTGGATCACTTTCGGAACCGATGCTCTATCTATATCTAAGTAGGTACGTTTACCTACTTAGATAATAAAAAAAACTTCCATGTAACGAATGTGTTTAATATCTAGAATTCCACATAGTTATGATGCAAAATAATACTCAACAAATTAATAATCTAGAGTTCATTGTATAATAATAAGCTATCGATTCACCCAACATAATTATTTACAACAAATTGTATCTATAAAATAACTCTAGACAGGCAACTACAATAGGAAAGTTATCATCATGATTTATTTGGTTTTATACGTCTATAGAGTAAATTAATGATTCAAGCGTAGAAAACTTAGAGGAAAGTTATAATAAAATATCAAGATTATAATAGATAAGTAATATAGATATAATTTTTATTGATAAGTAGTTAATGCTTAAGCACCTGCCACAACTGGTACTGGACTGGTAGAAAAAACCTGCGGCGTTAAGTCCGCCATGTACACTTATGTGTGCAAAAGAATAAATAAATAAAGTTAGGTATGCAATTGACATAGATTGTGTTATATATAAATAATTATCGGCATGTTCTGTATGTCGGCACAGACAGCTGCTTTTTAACAACTAATATGTAAGTAAATTACACATACATGTACATATCGGCATCCATGAATTTATTTATCATGCCCACGAAACATTCCCATCTCGGCACCCTGGCATAAATCATTGTTATACAGTTATAATTTTGTTATACAGTTGATCCGGCAAACAATCCTAATGAATAGGGACATCCTAACCACCTTATGGTACGAAATATACTTTACGACCTATTCTCATACCTATCATAATTCATAAAAATCGGTCGTGCCGTTTCAGAGAAGTGCGACCACAAACACCGTGACACGAGGTTTTTTGTATAAAGATATCTGATCGGTAGAAATTGGCAAAACACAGATGTCTATTAGGTGCCTGTTTTAACTCTTTTGTCGATTCTATATGTATATGAAAGCCTGAAAGGGTTACTCCAAACAACAGAGTTCATCCATTAGAACCATTGTTGGGGGAATTTGACAGTTTATGGGAACTTGATGTACCGGCGACTGTACGCAGCATGTTTGATATGATAACCTCTGATGCACATTATTATTTAGTAAGTAGGTAAACTAATCTTTATGTACTTCATACTACCTATGGCAATTTTGTTCAAAAGGTTCCAACAAACAAACCTTTACAACCATTTGTTTATTTTATTTTAGAAGGAGAATCTCGACTCGCAGGCACGATTCGAACGTGCGTCTTCTGGTTAGATACACCAGGCGCTATAGTCCCACCTGCCATGTCGAAAGTTGCCTTCACATTCTGAACTTACATCTTAAAGGTGACGTCAGTAACATCTATTGCAAAGCAAGTTACTTTGACTCTCATTTTATAAATATACTATTCAACCTATAAAATACTTGATCATAGACAGGTATACCGGACTTTTGTGAGGCAGTCTGATCAGGGTGCATTTATAACTAGCTTTTGCCCGCGGCTTCGCTCACGTGAAGCTATATCAGGAGTAAAAATGGAAAACCAACACTGATGACCTCCCGTATACATCAGGGAGGTCAAGCTGTATCTCAGGATAATTGAGATAAGAAGTTTACCAGTTTTTAAGTTAGAGCATATACTTTTTAACAGTGATAATAAAATTTAAATCTATTCAGTAGTTTTTGCTCCAACCCGTAACAAACAGACAAACAGACAAGAATATTAAAAATCACATTTTCGGATTCGGAGACGTTTATATACCATAACCCACGTGTTTTTTTTAAATATCTTCAAAGTACAGACACAGCTTTTTTACAGTTTTATAATAGTAGAGAAGAAGAGATATCGGCATTTGTAGACGCTACCTAGATTATGTTGTAGTACTAGGTATAGATTTGACTATAAGATCTATAATGTTTCGTATAGGTGTGTAGGCAAAGGTGTAACAATATTCACCATATATGTAGTCATCTCATGATGACCTTTGATTTCTTTGGTATAAAGTACAAATTTCAATAATTTAAACGGTTTTCATGAGAGGATTTTTGCTTCCGGAGACGGAGAAATCAGATCTTAACTAGTTGGTAACGTACACGTCACTCGTCAAGAATGTACGTACTTAGCAATAATTAAACGAAACCCAGCTAAATGTTCAGGCAGCACAAGATGTAGTTTTCATTGTCATACTATGTCTGCTCTAAGATTCCGTCCCAACAGAGGCGTCCGTCCGTGGTGGACGTAACCTCTCCATGAGAGGTATGGCAACACCGACGAGCTCGTCCCACGCGGCGAGGCGGCGACACGGGGCACACAGACAATCTTCTACGTCACCTTCTTCGAAGCCTAGATCCTCACCTGTGACATCACCGTCTTCGTGTCCGGTGCTCGACCTGCGACTGCCGCGCTTCAGACCCGCGGCGTAGCACGCAGGGTCACACTCTGAGGCATAGTTATTGTTTTCCATGTCGAATGTTACCTGCTGATTGATATGATTAAATATTTTTGTATGTCTTTTGTGACTTATTGATTTAGGAAAATAATGTAAATAATACAATAAGTATGTTTAAAAAACCCTGTCCGAACCGAAAGTATCTCTTTCTGGGAATTATCAAATAGAAATATAAGTTTTGTTGTTACTTAATTAAATAAAAACTTACATGTTGTTTGGCAATACTTGGATCACTTGCACATTGATCTCCTATTTTAGCCGCTTCACATGCAGCAAACACTGATTCGTCATCTACAATAACAATTATTATAGTAATTGGGTAAGTAATCATTAAGAATATTAATTTAAAAAAAAAATTACAAAAGCGACCATTGACCCCGACGTGATTTGAACACGCAACCTTCTGATCTGGAGTCAGAGGCGCTACCGTTGCGCCACGGAGTCACTTTTTGTTAGAACGAAATAGGGGACCTTTTTTCATCATACCATACGTTCTAGTAAGTAGACCACACTTGGACTACATTAGGATCTTATGATAAATACTGATGAAATGATAAATATAGATCCCATGTGAATGAAGCTAACATCATCATCCTCCTCGCCTTTTACCAACTATACTGGGGTCGGCTTCCAGTCTTAAAAACAGATGCGGTTGCATATCAATATTTTACACGAAGCGACTGCCATCAGACCTCCGCAACCCAATTTCTGAGCAATACCGATATTTGGAGGATAGACTGTATGTCAGGCTTTTTTTTTGGGCTTCTGACTACAACCAGTCTTTTATCTGTGCTACAACTAACAAATGACATAGATGTTCGTATGACAACCGGTGCTCTCCGAGGCACAGAGGGATCTCGATGTGTTAAAGAATGGTCACCCATCCCCAAACTGACCATTGCAGATCAGTCGATCAGCTTAGTTAATACCTCGGCACGAGCCCCTTTGAATGAAGCTAACCTAGTCATTATTGATAAGTTCATCAATTCAAAATTTTGGATTACTAATAACGATCTGATAACTAACGAATAGATACCTACTTCGGCCAAGGCAGTAAAAATTACTTACAGCCATTTATGTCTTATATTTCGTCACTAACTCACTACGTAGTAAGGTACGTCCGTACGTAGTGCTATACCGACATAATAATTTCCATAGTCACTGTATTCATTTTCTGTTACACATAGGACTATAATGTGTTTTCATTTGTCATCTCAATAAAATCTCATAATCTCTCTGTATAGATTTCAAACGACTCAAAAGTTAATGTGTTATTTTCATTAAGTAGGTACACCATTAATTAATTACCTACCTACATAGTTTCATTACATGTTTTCAAAAAGTTTGGTCTTGGAGAGAAGGTGTCTCATTAGTCGGTTATGCCTAGGCCTAATGCATACCGACGTGATACCGACTAAGTATATTTCCTACTTATGGTTTGTTCCAATTTCCAAATGGTGATACTAATAGGGTATTACACCTTTTTTTGAAAACTGTTTTAAATTAATCCTTAGATCGTAATGAACCAGTAGAATTTTTATTTCAATTTTATACAACCAAAAAATGCCATAAAAACGATTTTTAATATATGATTTTGAATTTACGCACGAAAACGCTAGCCGCCATGCTACTTCGGCTCGTGACGTCACTACTGCCAAAGACCAAGTAACACGATTTGTGAAAATAATGAGTTATAATGTTTATCATTGGTGTCTTGTGCCTGAATGCAATAATACAAGTTTAAAAACTCCACAAAAATTGTGGATTCAATTGCTTTGTGTATCATTCAATAAATGCTTGATTTAGTAACGCACATTTTCGACATTTTCGTCATGGGACATATCCTATTTTAAGGCGGATCGTTCACCTGCGCCCGCCAAATTCAAATTTCAATTGGTTTTTCGCAATTTGTAGGTCTATAACACATTCTAGATTCCTAGCTGTAGTAATTGCGGCATTAGCTATAAGTACAATATTCACAACTGAGCATTAAAAACTTTGCTTGTAAATCGATATTGTAGCTAAAATTAGGTACAATCGTCATTTTTGGCCAAAATTAACGATTGTACCTAATTTTAGCTTCTATAACGTTTATTAAGCAAAGTTTTTAATGCTCAGTTGTGAATATTGTATAGCTAATGCCGCAATTACTACCGCTAGGAATCTAGAATGTGTTATAGACCTACAAATTGCGAAAAACCAATTAAATTTCAATTGGTTTTTCACAATTTTTGGCGGGCTCAGGTGAACGATCAGCCTTAACAGCTTTGTTAATTTTAAATGCTGATTAGTTATTGCCTTGTTACATAGAAATTGGTGAAACTGGGTCTTATTGTTAGACAAAACTTGATACGATAGTTAGGTAGGTACTTACATTACTGTTTTAATATTTCTCAACTCGGCAGAACAGAAATCGGGATTGGATGCAAAATAATTTGCCACCATCAACGTATTGATTATTGGTAGATTTGTACTTTCTGCTTTCACAAAACCGTCTTCCATGATGCGATTTTAATCAAACTAACACAGCACGACAAACAATTATTGTTGAATTGTTACTCTGAGACGACAAACGTCGTCATCGATCGAATGAGTGACGTCACGTCGATAACCAATATGGCGGATGGCGTTTTAAAACAGATTAAAAAAGACGATTTTTGAAATTGAATTATAAAATTTACATTGCATTTTTATTAATAAATACTAACGTTTCTCGTTTACTTTTTTCAAAATCTATCATAAAAATGCATTTTCATATTTATTTTTACATGGTGTAAAATACCCTATTGTTTTCCTCTTCAGTATTAGTAGAAGTTGCTAGTGGCGTAACTATGTATGATGTAAAATCGGGTCGGGGCTGCTGTGCGGGGCCCGCGGCAATTTACTCGTCATGCCATTCTATTGTTACGCCATTGGCAGTAGCAGTGTCAAGTTAAAATCATTTATTTAGTTTGGATTTGTTAGTTGTACGTACTGAGATACAAGACTTACCAATGAAAACAGTAAGGGCTTCCGCCACCAGATGCGCGTGCACAGGAGATAGCGGTGTGTTGGCGTGCGCGTGCGCGTTCCAGAGCGCGCGCGCCAGCAGCGGCGCCGGCGCCGCGTCGGCCCGCGCCGCCGCCGCCGCCAGCGCGCGCGCCGCCAGCGCCGCCGCGCCCCCCCCTCCCGCGCCGCCCGCCCCGCACACGTTCACCAGCACGCCCGCCGCCGCGCACCGCACGCTGCCACATTCTACATCAAAATACATACTTATTTACATACAACTTATTGTACATTTTGTGTTAAACAAATTAAATATACTCTTGTACTCCCTATCCTAACATATGGATGCGAGACTTGGGCACTTACAAAATCTCAACAGTCCAAACTGCAGACTTGCCAGCGAAGCATGGAACGAAGCATGATGGGGAAAAGAAAATTATATAAAATCAACCACAGCAAAATTAGGAAAGCTAGAAAGACCCAAGATGTGGGGTAGAAATTAAGAACACTTAAGTGGAAATGGGTCGGCCATCTGATTAGAGGAGAAGAGAAATGGAGCAAAGTAGTAACATTGTGGTACCCAAGACAGGGAAAGAGAAAAAAGGGAAAACCATTCAGAAGATGGGAAGATGATGTGGTTAAAACAGCTGGAAAAACGTGGACTAGACTGGCGCGGGAGAGAGAAGTATGGAAAATGTTGGAGGAGGCCTTTGCCAAAAGGCACACAAACTAAATAGAAACCTATATATAAAAACAAATTCTAAATATGCATAATGTATATCTGAAAAAGGCTATAAATAAAATAAATAAATAAATATTGTACATTTTGAAAATAAAGTACCTAGCTGGTGTAAGAATGTAAACTGTACAATGCTCACCATGTTGCAGGAAGGGCTCGAGCGCATCGAGCGCACCCTCAAGCACAATGAGCTGCGCGGTGCGCGCGGCGCGGGACAAGTTGCCGAGCGCGCGCACGGCCTCGCACGCCGCCGCGCCGCCGCCGCCCTGCACCCACCGACACGTTGCTAACGTGCCACACATTTACACTATAATACAATTCTGTTCCATTTTTAATTTATTTGTTGAGTATATATACCTACTGGCTACTCATCCCTGCGTCGCAATATTCAACGATCATACATGCATAAATACATACACGCCTTTCTCCCACAAGGGTAAGCACTAGGCAGAAACTACTGACTTAGTTACTTGGTATGTTTTTTCCTTGCTTATTAGTATTACAAATCTTATACAATTTGCTAAGAGTTTCTATACTTTAATATCTTTAAAAAAATGATCGTTAATTTAGTTAGGGATTTGAGGGAAAATAAAACTGTAGCCCAAGCAGGAAAACTTTCGAAAACGTATTCGTATTGAAATCGAGAAAAAAAAATGAGATGGAGGTCAATGAACGTAGATGAAGCAAAAGTGGAAGTGTGCAAGTGCAAGTGGAAATCTAGAGTTTCTGCCTACCCCCTAATGGGAGACAGGCGTGAAAATATGTATTTATGTATGAGATTTGTAGCAGAAAAAAACTCGATACGAATTCGACAGTGGTTCGTGCTTGGGCTACTGAAGCCAAAATAATGTATTATGTTGTTCGTCAATGTAACCTTTGCATATGTTGTCGATGTGCACGTGCAGCGGGTCGGGCGGGTCGGGCGGCTCGCGGTAGAACGTGAGGTTGTTGAGCGTGGCCAGCGCCGCCGTCGCTAGCTCCTCGCCGCGCTCCACGGCACTACTGTGTTCGTCTAACGTCTTATCCTACAACAATAATCACTTTTTACAGGATTTGGACTAGGTATTAACACGTTCAAATGTGACAAAATGTAAAGCTTGATTGATGTTTTAGACTAACAAGTAATTCCATTACATTTTATAAAGATGCAAAAAATAAACTTCATAAATACCTTATCACCAAGACTTTTCTCAGCAAGTTCTAAGCAAGCTAGGAGCGCTTTTATAATTCTTTCAGCGTACATGTCGGCTAGACCTCGTCCCGCGCGTTCCGCTAAACATAGGTTCGCGATCACGCGGACTGTCTAAAAAATATGATAGTTCAATGACAATAAAGACACTAGTATTCTAATGTAATGTCAGATAGATACCAAATTCAAGCTGTGGGCGTTTCCGATAATCGCTAAGGTATCTGTAAAATATTTTGTATGGGACCCCTGTGTTACGCCTCTACAGGTCTCCTTAATATAACTGGGCTTGCCCTACAAAGTATCTGACAGATACGCTGGCAGTTATCGTTCACGTAAGTTCTGGTTAGATTTATTCTATAATAGCGGTGTTTATAGTTACCTTGATAAGAACATCCTCGTGAGAACCATCAGATCCGCCCAAATCAGAACCTACAAATAATAAATAAGTAAGTGCAGAATAGAGTATCAGAGGTAATCAAATGATTACGTCACATTCAGGAGTGGTTATGAGTATTACCAATTAAATGAAGATCCGGATCTGAATCTAGATCCGTGTCTCGACAGTCTCTTTTAGTATACAACTCCAATATTGTTAGGAGAACATCTATGGCGCCTTCTTCATCGTAGATCTATTGGAGAATCAATACGAATATGTTACCAAAAGAAGAAGTAAGAAGTTTAAACTACATAACGAAATATTTAATTTTAGGTATTTTTACAGCACTGCACACTGTTTGTGGTGTTTGTTTTTAATATTTGTTGGCACCTGATGGTAAGCGATTACCACCGCCCATGTACACCCGCAACATCAGACGAGTCGCAAGAGCGTTGCCCGCCTTTCAAAAGGGTTTGGGCCTCCGGTGTCACGTAAGCGTTGTTTCATGTCGGTTTTCTGTGAGGCTGTGGTATCACTTCGGTCGAGCAGAGCCGGCCTATTCGTGCCGACGCATGGCTCTCCCACGTGAATATGGTTCGTTCAGAATAGTTAACTGAATCGATTCCAATAATAGAAAAAGTTATAAGTGGGAGCTGCACCGAGCTGCGCTAAGTATCTTTCTGTTATACGCGTGAGCACGACAGGTCGGTTTTGTGTGGTTTTCTTGATACAGTTTTGAAAATTTGCACGTTGATTCATCATATAAAATTACTAGCTACCCGGTCCGGCTTCGCCCGTTTTCCCGTAAGAGTAAACCATTTTCCCGCGATAAAAAGTAGCCTATGTTCATCAGGGATAATGTCAGCTTCTAATGGTAAAAGATATTTTCAAATCTCAATTTATATAGAAATCACGCCTAGCGCAACACACTGTCGACGCGGAAATGCGCGACTTGCATACAATGGTAAAATCTGCCATCCCGCGCTACGCGACGGGGCGCGGTGCAGTGTGTGAAGCGCCTATAATATTGTGACTAGACACGTGTCTCGTATGTGGCGGTGACGTACGTGGAGCGCGGCGCGCGTGTCGGCGGCGGCCATGTTGCCGAGCGTGTAGGCCAGGCGCACGGCGAGCGCGGCGCGCGGCGCGCACGCGGCCAGCGCCCGCAGCAGCGCGCGCGCCGCCGCGCCGCTGCCGCACAGCCACGCGCAGCACGCCGCGCTCCCCGACAACACGCTGCGCGCACAACACAACACAACTACGCTAACTGTAGCCCAACCACCAACACTTTCGAAAACCTATTCAAATCAAATCATTTTATTTGTGTCAAACATGGGTGAATACAATGTTACCTACATAGTATTTTTTATGTTCAATAAACTGTAATTATAGTCCAACATGCACGTACCTTTAAAGGTGTACAAATGAGTAATCTCCATTAGAAATCAAAATTCTAAATAAAATGTCAAGAATAAAAAATGTGTACATCATGCATCTTAGATCATTAGTGTAAAATGAGTCATTCATAAAATCTTTTAAATTATAATAACATTTATTAATTATTAGAACGTTTTTTAATCGTTTTTTAAATACTGTTATATTTAAAGTTTTGAGTTCTGTTTAGTTTTATTTTAGGACCCATGCAAAAAATAATCTCATAATCTCAGTCTTCGTATCGAAATCGAGAATAATTTGTATGAGAAGGAGCATAATGGACGTAGATGAAGCGAAAGTGGTGTGCCAGGATCGTAGCAAGTGTAGTCTCTGCCTACCCCAATGGGAGACCGATGTGAAAATATGCATGTATGTATGAGATTTGTAGCAGAAAAAAACTCATTCGTTTACGATACGAATTCGATAGTTGTTCGTGTTTAACCGGCAGACTGATGACCGGACCAATTGGTCCAACTGCCATTTTTATGTCAAATTCGGTCAACACTCCAACGGACCAATTGGTCCGAACGCTACCGGTCCATTTAAAATATTTTTTGTAATTTTTAGAGCATACTTCTCCTTTTCTCTTTTTTTTCATAGCCAACTAGAGTAAATCTACCATTTATTACAACACTTAGAAAATAAAACGCGAAATCTCGATTTGGAAAAACAAAACGCAAAAAATTCGCAAAAAAATTCGCAAAGAAAAATGGCAACACACATTCTCGTCACAGAAATCGACTATAATTTAAAATGTTGTATGCTCTGTGGTAAACAGCTCCATTTGTATGCGAATCTTAGGTAAATTGTCTTGGCTTAGACACATTTTTTGGTAGAAAAAAAGTTTCCATTGCATTTTTTTATCAAAGTAAAAAATGGCGTGGCTCATCAAACTTTTAGTGCGCCCCGGTGTGTTTTATCATGTTTTAATTAATTTTAACGGGCTGAATGTGTATTATTCTACCGGCAAAACGTGACGGAATAGTTTATCAAGCGAGAACAATAGCTTTGTGTTGAGTGAGCGGCGCAAAATCAATAAAATTACCGGTCGTAAAAAAATACCATGTGGCACGGCTACTTGACGGTGCGGTGTGACTTTCAAGGTGGTTTTTATATACAATCCAGTAAAATTTTGACTAATAGTGTGTGATATATCGCTATAACGTTTCATAATCTTGATATTGAAACGAGTGTCAGTGAAGTTTTAAGTGTTTTTTTTTTTTTCGTTACAACCTCTTCTGTTCACCATGGATGTTTGACCGTCGTTGAACTTCAGGTGAGTAAAACTTATTTATGAACTAGTCTTGGTGTCAAAATTGTTATATTTCGGTATAGAAAAACTATTTATTAGTTTATTACCGTTCACAGAACGGAGAAAGCTAGTGCCGTTAGCAAAAAAAATAACATCTGGTGATCGTAAACACATGGCGGCCACTTGACTTCGCTTATCGCCCGTGCCGGGTTTCGAGTGGATTTATTATCAACATTGCGGTCAATATTTACTAATAGTGTATGATAAATCGTTAGAACGTTTTATATTATTGTTATTGAAACAAGTATTACTAATATTTATGTGTTTTTTATTTTGTGTCAACCAGATGTTTTCAACCATTGATTTTTTACCGTTATCCAACTTCCACTGACTTCCAGTGAATAAAACTTATATAAGAACTAGTCTTGGTAGCAAAATTATTATATTTCCGTGTAGAAAAACTATTCGAGAGTTTATTACCGTTTACAGAACGGAGATAGCTGGTGGCGTTCAGTTCTTATAAGAATTTTTGTGAGTCCAGTCCTTATAAGAATCTGATACGAATTTACCGGAAACGGGCCCCCCCTATGTTCCGCGCCCTCGTAGATAGGAATTCCAGCCCGGCCCGTCTAAAGGAGGGCTACTGATCACATTACCTACTATATCAAAGAGTGAGTATACAACGTGTAACTGAATAAACGCAAGACTCGTCAATTTGAATATCGAGTCATAATTATAATAACGAAACCCCAAAGTCATTTTAAGATACATAACCCTTAATTCTAAGATACGTATGCACCTTTTTTTTCGAGAAATTACTTATACTAAGTAAATGTAAAATTACGATATTGGCGCGCATACGCACACAATAATGATTTGGGAAATAGGTTTTAGTTTTCCACAACTCGAGCCACTGATGGATAAGCGAGCCTTAGGGAGCTATAGTTTGAGGTATGGTATTTATCTTTTCGGAAAAATTAACATATTAAAAACCACTGTAGGTAATCAATTCAGCAGTCGATCCTGAACAAACTACTTTCAGGTCTTGCGCTTATTCAGGTTGCACCATTAACAAGACGCCCACTAACCGGACAGTATTCAGCAAATGGATGGACAGTGTACTGCTATTTATAATTAATATACTTATATTTTATTTCTCTAACAACGGAACAAGGTTTTTTTAAATAGGTCGGCCAGATGTAAGTATGTAGGTAGTTATAAGATAGCAAACCTCTACCGATTTTACCTAAGGCATCTAGCGACATTTGTGAGTACATCGCGGTCCGTATGCAGTGCTAGCGCATTTATAAGTTCTGGCAATGCGCCGCTTGCCAGAAACTCTTGTGCGTATTCATCTGCCGCCCCCGCCAGGCTGCGCAGTGCGCCGGTCACTTGATACAGCGCATGTGTGCTTTGTTCTCCCAACGAGCGCGGAGACTCGACCTTCTGGAATACGGAGAGCAGAAGGCTTTGAAGAAGGGAATTGTCACTTGGAAAATCATAATTAAATCTAGGCTAGACATCGTGTCATATTTACACCCAGGGCCAGATTTAGGGGATAAGACAAGATAAGATTTCACAAACATGAATATGAAATATCTTAAATAATTAAAAACGATTTATACTTCACTTCGACCCATTTACTACTGGGCCTCAACACCTTTGTTGCCCCAGTGCCTCAATCCGTCCCTTTCTACATCTCCAGTATAAGCTCACGTACCTTTTATTTTATAGGGATTTTGTACCGATTAATGTTAGATATTACTTATTTAAACAGTTGGTATTTAAATCTCGCAACTTTTTAAGTAAGCTAACCATCCTAAAAGATAACAAGAGACTGGGTTTTTGGTGACTAAAAATGGATTTCAAGCTATCTTAGTATCATCGTATTAAGCTGCACAGCAGCCTTGGATTAGAATACGTAATCATGATATGTAATGAAGATAATGTAAGTCTCACGGCGTTGTTGAGTATCTTGAGGTGCAGCGCGGCGAGGTGCGCGGCGCCGGCGCGGTGCGCGCGCGCGGCCAGGCGCGGCTCCAGCGCCAGCACGCGCAGCGCCGCGGCGCCGAACACGCAGCACTCGCCCTCCGACACCGGCTCCGCGCGCCCGCACCCCTCCACCAACAGCTCTGAAGCACATTACACTTTCAACATTTCTTTATCTTGAATGATAACCATGGAATAGATAATTCTCTATCTATGCCACTAATACCTACACATTATTTATATGACTATATGATAGACATGTATTGTTATTTCTTGGAAATTAAGCTGTATGGAGTGCCGGATTCCGCCCTTGGTCACTGTAAAAAAGGGTCACCGCCCGCCACATTATCGATTTTTTGCATAAAATGGATAGTTTCTTTTTACCAGTTTATGTTCACCCAATTTTATACCAACCCTGAAAATGTTACGCCCCGAGTGCCCCTAGTGTAAATCCAGCGGTGACTTTTTTTATGGGATAGGGGAGCAAACGAGCAGATGGATCACCTGATGGTAAGCGATAACCACCACCCATGGACACCCGCAACACCAGAGGAGTCACAAGTGCGATGCCCGCCATTTAAAAGGATTTGGGCCTCCGGTAACCTCATTCACTCGGTGAAACACAACGCACTTCACTTCACGCCGGTTTTCTGTGAGGCCCTGGTATCACTCCGGTCGAGCCGGCCCATTCGTGCCGAAGCATGGCTCTCCCACGTGAATGTGTGTGACTTAGTTATTAATAAATAATAACATAATCAACCCATTATATGTCCCACTGCTGGGCACGGGTCTCCTCCCACAATGAGAGGGATAGGCTATAGTCCACCACGCTAGCCTAATGCGGGTTTGCCTAATGCGGGTTTCCTCACGATGTTTTCCTTGACCGTTTAAGCGCGTGATAATTAACTACTAATACGCACATTACTTCGAAAAGTCAGAGGTGCGTGCCTTGGATTTGAACTAGAGACCTTTGACTTGGCAGTCCAATGGTCATATCATGAGGCTATCACGGCTCTATCAATAAATAAATTACTTTTATTTACTAAACTATAAACTTACCTAGCAAATTAGTGTTTTTAAAGAAATGGTCATTCTTGTCATTTTTAGCTATCTTGAACACGAGCTTGCAGGCGGCCGCCAGGTGCGCTCCAGTTACCCGCATCTGGTTGATTTATATAAATTAGTGAAATCCCTTATGTAGGAATTAGGAGTATTGTAGGAAATTTGGAAAAAAGATAGAAAATGTATAATTGTATATCTAAAATGTCAATTTCTTGTCACAGTGGTGACGTTGTCTTATATAAACTCCGATAGCTTTACCCAGAATTCTACAGATAAAACTACTGCTCTTACAAGCAACGCCACTCTTTAGAATGCTGCTTGGAAGTACGAAAGTAAAAGATTTTTAGTCTGGGCAGATTACTTATTTTTGTAAGAAAATGTTATTAAGGGCGCATGTACCGTGAGCATGGCGCGTGCGATTGCGACGAGTATTCGTTCGTCTTCGGAGTCCACATACGTGTACAAGGCTCGCAGCAGCAGTTCTCTAAGAGAGCCGCCCGGGGGTGCGGAGTTCACCGCCCGGATCACTGCTTCCAACAGCTGCAGGGTGCGGTGAGGGTCGCGACATCGCTGGGACAGTGCTTCTGATAGCTCCAACACAGTCATACTGCGGATAGGCGGCGTGTTCAGTATTAGCGTGCTTTTTTATACTTTTATCACACATTAGCATTACAAAAATAATATAACAATGTATGGAGACAGTATACACAATTATAACTAATGAGAATGTCACCACGGAAGGAAGTCTTGTAGATATAGAGAACATTGTTCAACGAAACCTCCTCATTTCTAAAAGATAAGTTAAATAAATAAATAAATATTCTGCGACATTTTACACAGCACCATATAGTCCCAAACTAAGCAGAGCTTGTACTATGGGTACTAGACAATGGATATAATACTTATATACTTTTTTTTTGTAAATACATACTTATAATATATAAGAAACATCCAGACGAACACAAACACTTATAGTCATCACATCAATATTTGTGTCCTCTAGGAATCGAACCCATGACCTTGTGGTCAGCAGTTCGGTACTCGAACCAGTAAGTTAAGTCGAAGTTATAATGAATGTTCTAATTCTAAGCTAAACTGACACAAGAGATACATAGTAGGTTCATTATAATATGTATGTACTTGTCGTAGCTGTCACTGGAAGTGTGAGGCAGCTGCACGGCCAGGTGTTTTACGTCAATGTCACTTTTTCCAAAGTTGCTGGTGCCGGTGCCACTCGCCGCGTCGCACGATGCCGCTTTGCCACCCGCGAACTGCTTGCGCTTTGCCAAGCCATCTGGACTTAACGCTATATCAAACAAAAATATCTATGTATTGGAAAATTTTCTGAACAAAATAATCATAACATAATTACGTCTTAAATTGGAAAAGCCACATAGAAAAAATTAACAAAAAAATTTCAAGTTATTGTTATGTTTTATCTATTTTAGTTGAAACAACTTCATTACACATTGCGAAATCTGCATATTTTGGTTACGTGTACCCCCTTCTAACTTACGGTGTCATATATTGGGGCAATTCCTGCGAGGTTCAGTCCACATTCGTACTTCAAAAGAAATGCCTACGCGTTATCTACAACATGCAAAACACTGAATCGTTGAGATCCATCTTTTGTGAAAAGGGTTTCCTCACTCTAACTGGTTTATATATTTTAGAGCTGTGTTTATTTGTCAAGCATAATATTCACTCCTTTAGTCCTAAGTGCATATCTAAACCCAATGTACGTAATAAATACAAATATGATTTAAACTTGCCAAATATACATAATATGATTTATTATAAAAGTACATATATCACAGCCATACGAGTATATAACCACTTACCTGTAGATTTAAAAAAACTAAATGGTAAATTATTCAAGAGAGTTTTAAAAAAGTGGTTAATCAAAAATGTTTTTTATAATATGCATGAATATTTTGGCAAAAAATAATAATTGTTATTGTCTTCAAGACTGTTTATAAGATTGTTAGCACAGACACCTATGTTTATTAGATTTTATTATTTTATATTGCTACACCCGACTGGGTAGACTGTTGAAACCTACCAAAAATTGTTAAACACCATTATGTACACAGTTTTAAGCAATAAATATCTTTGACTTTGACTTTGACTTACGTAGATGTGTTATATCGTATTAGCCTTTTTGTCTAGTTAAACAGTGTTCGATGCAATCATTACGATCGAACACGTTTTGCTGATCTAGCAATCCAACACCGCCGCCGCTGCACTAAAGTGCGCTGCGGCCTCAGTGCATATTCGGACAGCAACCGGGTGCATTCGTATTAATTAGCAGCACAATCAATCATAGCATCATATCATATCATTAGCATAGCATAGTAACCGTTTCGGCAATAAATCGTTTACAGTTTATCCGAGTGTTTAATTTAGCAGCATAACCGTCCATACCACAAGGTCGCGTCTCCTACATTTTGGTCCTTCGAGCCGGATTCAAGGACTTCGCGGTCGATTTTTTAGTTTTTCGGGACTAACGGCAGTGAAGTGAACTTGAACTATATCAGTGACAATTGTGAATACAAAACTATCCATTAGCTTAGCAGTGACTTTGTGGTTACGACATTAGCAGCAGTGTATTGAGTTCTCGATATACTATAGCAGTGAGTTAATAGCTCGCTACAGCAGCACAAGCAGTACTTGGTGGAGAACGCTTTCAGCAGCAGTGAGTGTTCAGCTCACACACAGCACCAGCTTCAGCAGATCACGAACTTGGGGAGCAACCCTTGTCGAGCTAGCAGCAGCGAAGAACTTTTCAAGTAAGATCGTTCAATTTTACTAATTTAACTAGCAGCAAGATGGAGAGTCTTTACTTCAACCAAACCGAGATTGCCGACAGTTTGCAAAAACTACTCACTAACTTTAAAAAGGATAGCGTAGAGCGTAAAACCTTTGATTATTGTAAACGTAAGCTCGAATTACTTGAAAAGTACTGGGAAGAATACCTGGTCAATCACGAAAAGATTCTTCCTTTCGAAAAGACCAATCATAAATATTTTATAAACTCGGAGTTTGAGCGTACGAAAGAAATTTACTCCACAGCAAAAAGAGTTATTACTCAACGTCAACATGAGTTGATGCAACGAGGGCAGCAGCAAACGTATCCTCAACTAGCACAGCAAGATGAGGCTGGAACTTCGATGTTTCAACCAGAAGCAAAAGCAGCAACTCGGACTTCTGAGTCTAGAGGCACCAACAGCAAGCTTGACGACATGCTCCATAAACAGTCAGTTAACTTTAAAGCATTTTTGAGGGCTGTTGACAACATTGATCTGGAGACTATGGTCGACAAATGGGAGTTCGAAGATACTCTTCAAATCCTGCAAAACCGTTGGACTACCATTGATAACCTTCACTGGGACATCGTTGGCGAGTCGGGGGAGGTTCTAGCAACTGATTATGAGTCCTACTTCAATAGGCACGAGCGAACTTTCAACAGCATGAAGAAAGCTATCAACACCAAAATGTGGTCAACATCCTATCGAGAAAAGTCGACACCAAAAATGGAAATTCCTGTTTTTACAGGCAATTACCAGCAATGGGTGTCATTCAAAGATCTATTTAGCGAAGCGATCCACAAAAACACTGCATTGTCAAACGCTCAAAAAATGCAGTTCCTAAAGGGCAAGTTGAGAGGGGAAGCAGAGCGTTTGATACAGCATCTAACTATTAGCGCCGACAATTATAGCGCCTGTTGGGAGATTTTGAACCATCGGTTTAATAACAAAAGGCTTATATTTACATCGCACGCCAATGTGTTCCTGAATCTTCCCAATATACAACAGCAATCTTTGCAGCTATTAAAAAACTACATGACGTCACATTAGAGAGCCTTCACGCCATTAAAAACTTAGGTGTAGATACCAGCACGTGGGACCCACTACTCGTGCACCTTTTGTCGCAGAAATTGGATAGTGAATCTTATTCAGAGTATATAGATTCGTTAAAGAACTCTAGGGAGCTACCAGTGCTTCAAGACTTTTTAAACTTTTTAGAAAATAAGTTCACTAGCCTAGAAACATCTCGTCGACGACAAGACATCATGCCAAAATCGCAAGCATCTCATCAGCAAGCAGGTCCTACAACATCATTTTCAAATAATAAAAAATATCATAATTATAATTATAAAACTAACGATAGCTATGCAAAACAAACGAAACCGATTGCAAAATCCATGCACGTGTCGGAAATTAAATGCCCTCTTTGTTTCGCCGAACATAATTTATACAATTGCGACAAGTTTCTTGAATTATCGAATGACATGAAACTTAAAACCGTCAAACAACATAATTGTTGTATTAATTGCATTTTTAACCATAATGGTAATAAATGCCATTCAACAAAACGTTGTCGCAAGTGTGCTGAAAATCATCATACCATATTACATGAATGTTTTACGCAGCAAAAACCTCATTCTACGTCCGGTTCAATTAAAGCAAAATCAAGTTATTATAACAAACAAGAAAACAATAATATGAATTTAGGAAACAACAACGGGGTCCACGCATCTCAGCATGATTCCACTAAGATTCTCTTAGCTACAGCATTGGTCAGAGTATCGTCAGCAGACAGTACGCAGCTTGTATTGAGAGCTCTCATTGATCAGGGCTCTCAAATATCATTGATTAGCGAAAAAGCAGCTCAACAGTTAGGCCTGAAACGACAACAGTTTGATGGTGTTGTTTATGGAATCGGAGAAAAGGATGCCAACTGTAAGGGCAAACTAAGCATCACTTGCCAATCCATGTACTTACACTAGTTTTAAGTTCCATACTGACGTTTTGATAATGAAGAATCTTATCAAAAATTTACCAAATCGATCATTTGAAAGGCCTTCGTGGTCACATTTGGAACACATCAACTTAGCGGATCCAGAGTTCTACACAGCATTTAGCAGCAAACAACTAGAATGTTACTTACCTCACCATAGTGTCCAGCGTGCAGAATCATCTACCACGAAGTTACGTGTCGTATTTAACGCGTCCGCAAAGACGTTATCAGGACTTAGTCTTAATGACGTCATGTACCGAGGACCTAACCTGCAACAAGACCTACAGGCACTGTTACTCAAGTGGAGACAGTATCGATATGTATTCACCGCGGACATCGAAAAAATGTACCGGCAGATTTTAGTTAATGAAGCAGATCAAAAATTACAACAAATCTTTTGGCGAGAGAACACAGGACAACCAGTTAAATCATATCAGTTAACTACGGTGACATATGGTACGAAGTCAGCACCTTTTTTAGCGATGATGACCCTTCGACAATTAGCGTCGGACGAGCAGCATAAATACCCTATCGCAGCACAAATTTTACAAGAAGACTTCTACATGGATGACTTGGTGTCGGGGGCCCATACTATAGACGAAGGAAAAAGCAGGATAGCAGAGCTAAATTCGTGCTTAAGCAGCGGAGTATTTTTATTAAGAAAGTGGTCAGCAAATGAAAAATCTCTATTGGATAATATCAATTCATCTCACCAAAACAGACAAGCGTCGTCGTTTATTTTTAAAACTGAAAATACAGCAAAAACGTTAGGATTAAGATGGGACCCAATTACAGATGAATTTACGTTCCAATACAAATCTTCAGCGGATCCCACAAAGCTCACAAAGAGGATGCTCTTGTCAGAAATATCAAGGTTATTTGATCCCCTAGGTTGGCTAGCACCATTGACGACAAAATTCAAATTATTGTTTCAAAAAGTTTGGCTTGAAGAAATTCAGTGGGGCGATGAAGTTTCAGCAGAAGTTAAAAGCGAGTGGATGAAATTAACCGAAGATATGGAGTGTATTAGCCAGCTTAAAATACCTAGATGGTTGCAGAGCAAGCGCATCGACGTTATACAGCTACACGGGTTTTGTGATGCTTCCCTTAAAGCATATGCATGCGTCGTATACGCCAGAATCGAATCGGAAAATAAAGTATCGGTAGTATTAGTTGCAGCGAAAACAAGATTAGTCCCAAATAGCAAAACAGTTACGTTGCCTAGACTAGAACTCTGTGCAGCAGAGCTATTATCTAAATTACTAGCAAAAATAGTAACTAGCATCATTAGGAAAGAGCACGAAATTTATGCTTGGAGTGACTCAAAGGTCACACTTAGCTGGATAAAAGGCAATCCCGACAAATGGAAGCCTTTTGTAGCAAACAGAGTGAAGAACATCACTAGCACATTACCATCTGATAATTGGCATTACGTAGCAAGTAAGGAAAATCCTGCCGATTCAGCAAGCAGAGGACTATCCGCTACACAACTAATGGAGCATTCGTTGTGGTGGCGAGCCCCAGCCTGGCTATGGATACCCTCTTTTAAGCCCGAGCGTGAGCTGAGAAATTAAATAACTGAAGAAGAGATCCGAAAGCAAGTTATCACCGTTCAACAAACTAATCCTGAAAAAAGCATTATCGAAGATTTATTAGATCGCCACGGTTCATTCATAAAAATAAATCGTATAATAGCATGGTTATTACGTGCACTTGCACCTGCACGTAAACAAAAGCCGTCATATCTCACCTTACAAGAGCTAAAGCAAGCCAAATTAGTTATAATTAAATACGTACAGCGAAAGGAATTTGAATCGGACATTGATGGTTTATTAAACAACAAACTTAGCTCAGATAGTAAACTATTAAATCTTAACCCATTTTTAGATCAAAGCGGTATATTGAGAGTAGGAGGACGTCTTAAAAATGCTAACATTAGCGCCGATATGAAGTATCCTATAATTATCCCATACAGCGGGCGATTGACAGAACTTCTTATCCAGCAAGCACACGAACACACCTTTCATGGAGGAGCCCGATTAACTTTGTCATTATTGCGGCAACAATACTGGATTATTAAAGGAAATAGAGCTACCAAGAAGCAACTTCGCAATTGCGTAACCTGCAAAAAACAAGAACCCAGAAGACTGCAACAAATAATAGGGAACCTGCCTGATTTTCGAACTAACCCTGCCCCTCCATTTTATCATACTGGCATAGATTATACAGGGTTCATCAGAGTAAAAGCGAGCAGTGGCAGAGGTATTAAAACGTCTAAAGGGTATATCGCCGTGTTTATTTGTATGGTTACTAAAGCGGTCCATATAGAGATAGTATCCGATCTTAGCAGCACAACATTTATAGCAGCATTACGTCGCATGGCGGCTCGACGAGGGGCTCCGAAACACATCTATTCGGATAATGGTACTAACTTTGTAGGTGCCAACAAATTACTTCAGGAGGAGCAGCAACAATTTGAGCGTATCTTTAACGATACATTTTATAGAGAGATAGCGGAGATGAGCCTAGAATGGCACTGGAATTGTCCTTCTTGGCCGAGTGCGGGAGGAATTTGGGAACGATCTATCAGAAGCCTAAAGCAACATCTGAAAAAGGTAATAGGTGACCAAGCCTTGACATTCGAGGAGTACAGCACTATTTTGTCTCAAATCGAGGCGAGTCTCAACTCAAGACCACTTTGCCCGATGACAGAGGATATCGACGATCTTGATTTCCTCACCCCAGCACACTTCCTGACCAGCCGTGCCGATCTTACCATCATAGAGACGGCACAAGATGCGAGGACAAGATGGCACATGGTGCACAAAATGTTCCAGGATATATGGAAACGCTGGAAAGTGGAGTATCTTAGCCAGCTATCGATACGCAGCAAGTGGTTAAAAGGACAGAAGAATATAGAAATAGGAGATATTGTTACTATTCATGATGACAACATTCCTGCAGGAAAGTGGCCTGTTGGTCGGGTGGTAGAGGTCCACCCAGGAAAGGATGGTTTAGTCAGGGTAGTGACATTAAAAACAAAAAACGGATATCTAAAGCGTCCAATAATAAAGCTATCTATATTACCCATAGCAGAAAAAGAAATTAATCAAGAAAAGAGCGAAGCAGCAAAGCAGCAAAATAAGGAAGCAAAAGCGGAAGTGAAAGCGAGAAAGCGGTCTAATAGCTATCCTAGCATCTTTAGCGTAGCATTATCATTATTATTTTTTAATAGCCTTATAATACCCAGCGAAGCATCTTATAAAATAACAACATTCGATAACAATCAAACATTATATTTGGATCCCATGGGACAAATGCATCTAATACTTGATGATTGGAAAATCGTGACTTATTATAATATGTATCCTTACTGGCAGGGAGATAAAGCTGTAACAACATGGCGCATACCATGGCCCATATTCAGCCAGTCTTACCATAATAGTATAAAGAGAATAAGATCACGGTACTATGGTTACGACTAAGTGTGAGTCCTTATTACGGCATTCTTGGATACAGATTTCGAACGAATCAGATAATCATAAATTGTGATAATCATGTATTTACATTTAGCGTTAAGACTGTCCACAAGAATTGGACTACAGCGGCTGTTATCTGTGTCGCCCAGTGGCCGAGTCACTGATATTGCTCGCGCTAGGCCTTCTTCTACCTTGACATCTGCAAAGGAATATAAATAACATAATAATAATAATTACACCTAATACTGGGGATGTACGGGAGCCGCCTTTCACCTTTAGGCTCCAAGCCAACCCTACCTGCCCACGGTCATCCTGCTGAATAACGGACGGGCTCTGGCGACCGGCTGATAGCGGTATAACGCAGCTGCTTTTGGGCACAGCTTAAAATATTTGGCCGATGACAGGCAGCAGTGTCAACGGTACGAAAAGCTGTGTCCCTGCGATCGCCAATCCGCTTGCCCCGCGTGGCGATTATGGGCATATACCCTCCATGAGTGAAGCTCACAAAAAACGGCCCCCAGTTCCCGGTAGCCCTGTTATTCCCGACCAAGGCGGCGGTCACGGTAACGGCAGGGCGGGGGGTGCGAAGAATCCCCGGGCTACGGAAGGCCGCCCATCCCACCTGACCCTGGCTACGTACAACGGACGCAGTCTGAGGCTTGACGCACATCTAGCACAATTGGAAGTGGAGCTGGAGAACATTAGGTGGCACGTTTTGGGGTTGTGTGAAGTCCGAAGAGAGGGGGAGGACACCATAACCTTGAACTCGGGCCACCTACTGTACTTCCGCGAGGGTGATAAAACATCCCAGGGCGGCGTAGGGTTCCTTATCAATAGGACCCTCGCTAATAACGTTGAAGAAATCTCCAGTGTGTCGACCAGGGTAGCGTACCTGATAATCCGACTATCGAAACGATATTCCATTAAGATTATTCAGGTCTACGCACCGACCTCGGCACACTCGGATAATGAAGTCGAAGATATGTACGAAGACATATCTAGAGCCTTGCACAACACCACAAAGGCTCACTTCAACGTTATTATGGGGGACCTCAACGCCAAAGTGGGAGTTCAGAATAGCAGCGAATCCAGAATAGGACCTCATGGCTATGGACGTCGGAATCACAGGGGGCAAATGCTTGTCAACTTCCTAGAGAAAGAGGGGCTCTTTTTAATGAACTCTTTCTTTAAGAAGAAGCCTCAAAGAAAGTGGACATGGCAAAGCCCCGATACTGTGACAAAAAACGAGATCGACTTCATCATGACGGATAAGAGGCACATATTCAGGGATGTCTCCGTAATCAACAGGTTTAATACCGGATCTGATCACCGACTTGTCCGAGGCTCCCTGAATATCGATCTGAAACTCGAAAGAAACCGTCTGATGAAGTCTACGCTCCGACCGAATCCACTCCATGCCATGACGGGCAGCGAGAAGTTTCAAAAGCTTCTCGCTGACAGATTCGATGCAATGAAACCCACTGAGGATGTTGATGAGGCCTTACAAAACGTAGTTGGAACATTGAAAGACGAGGGCATCAAGTTTTGCCAATCGCGGCATAAAGGCAAGAAGTCCAAACTCTCGGACGAGACTCTGCGGCTTATGACAAAAAGGCGGGAAACCTCCTGGTTGACTTCGTCAGACAGGTCAGACCTGAACAGGCAAATTGCGAAGATGGTACGTCGTGACCTTCGGAGCTCTAATACGCGAAAAATTGAACAGGCGATAGAGCGAAACCGAGGGTCCAAAGTATTCACTCAGCAGCTTGGAAGGAGCCACCTGACGAAGCTCACCACAAACGATGGCAGGACCGTTTTGTCAAGGCCGGAGATTCTTACCGAGATTGAAGACTTTTATGGCCGACTGTATGCCGCCCATGTTCCTCGTCCACAGCGGGAAAACTGCGTTTCAAGAGCCGCCCTGATACGGCACTACACCGACGAACTGCCGGATATCAGCCACGACGAGATCGTGCTGGCTTTAAGACAGCTTAAAAATGGAAAAGCCCCCGGTGAAGATGGAATTACTTCAGAGCTCCTGAAGGTAGGAGGAGCCCCTGTTGTCCGGGAGCTGCAAAAACTATTCAATTCCATCATTCACTGCGGGAGAACTCCAAAGGCGTGGCATGAGAGTGTGGTGGTTCTGTTTTTTAAGAAGGGAGACAAAACTCTTCTTAAAAATTACAGACCCATTTCCCTTCTAAGCCACGTCTATAAGCTGTTCTCTAAGGTCATCACGAATCGTCTCGCTAGGAGACTTGACGAGTTTCAGCCACCGGAACAAGCCGGGTTTCGCACGGGGTATGGCACCATAGACCACATTCACACAGTGAGGCAGATTATACAGAAGTCCGAGGAGTATAATCGGCCCCTGTGCCTGGCATTTGTGGACTATGAGAAAGCCTTTGACTCAGTGGAAACCTGGGCTGTTTTGGAATCCTTACAGCGGTGCCAAGTGGACTATCGCTACATCGAGGTGCTGAGATCTCTTTACGAATCGGCCTTTATGAATGTCCAAGTACAGGACCAACAGTCTAAACCCATCCAATTGCGCAGAGGCGTGAGACAAGGGGACGTCATATCCCCGAAACTGTTCACGAGCGCATTGGAAGACTTGTTTAAGACGCTGGACTGGAAAGGTAAGGGCATAAACATAAACGGCGATTACATCTCGCACCTACGATTCGCAGACGACATAGTCCTAATGGCAGAGTCGCTAGAGGAGCTTCAACAAATGCTGGACAGCCTAGAATCAGCCTCGCAAAGCGTAGGTCTCAGCATGAATTTGGATAAAACCAAAGTCATGTTAAATGACCACATTGATCTGAGACCTATTGCTGTGAATGGACATCTTCTTGAAGTTGTTTCAGAATATACTTACCTCGGGCAGATCTTGCAGATGGGTAAAAACAACTTTGAGAAGGAGGCCAAGAGGAGGATCCAACTGGGCTGGGCAGCATTTGGAAAACTACGTCAAGTCTTTTCATCACCCATACCGCAAAGTTTGAAAACGAAAGTTTTCAACCAGTGCGTCCTACCCGTGATGACCTACGGTGCTGAGACGTGGACACTCACAGTACGGCTAGTCCACCATTTTAAAGTCGCTCAGCGTGCTATGGAGCGCGCTATGCTCGGAGTTTCTCTGAAGGATAAAATCCGCAACGAGGTTATCCGACAGAGAACCAAAGTCGTCGACATAGCGCACCGAATTAGCAAGCTGAAGTGGCAGTGGGCTGGCCATATTTGTAGAAGAACCGACAACCGCTGGGGTAGACGTGTTCTTGAGTGGAGACCGCGACTCGGCAAACGTAGCGTAGGACGCCCTCCGGCAAGATGGAGTGATGATTTGCGAAAGGCTGCCGGCAGTAGCTGGATGCGACAGGCCGAGGACAGGGTGAAATGGCGCACATTGGGGGAGGCCTACGTCCAGCAGTGGACTATTATAGGCTGATGATGATGATGATGATGACACCTAATACTGCAAGTACCTAACCCCAGTTGAACTACACGCTCATTAAAACATATTCCTCACTCCACACATTAGCCTTATTACCTATAGCACTAATTTTGCTTTACCCAAAGTCTCCCAATCATGATAGTTTTTTGTAAATCTCGCGACCTAAGGAAAGCTTCGCACTGGTGCAATGAAGACATACTAAATATATATAATACGCCCACGCAAACCTGCGCGAACCCGCACTTGGGTCCATCGGTTCATTTGCCTGCTTAATTTTTAACTTCCTCTTTTGCTCCACTTTCTATGCAGACTGTAGATTTTTTTAAACGACTGATTAAATATAGAACACGAACCTTCAATAGGCACCTGTCCAGTAGTATTGCGTCGGTGCAGTGGCTTGCTGCGGCCGCTGAGGTGCGGCAGCTTGGTGAATCCGCCCCACACGTCACCCGCAGCCGCAGCCAGACGAGTCTCCTTGCGAACCTGCTTACAACCAAACAGCCTGATGGAATTTGTTAAGGAGAGTAATTTTATTTCTTTGCATATAAATTATTGTACGTACCTACATGAATTTAAACTATGAATTTTCCTCCTATATTATCTGCCCCATTTAATCCAAGTCCAAATGAATTTTCATTTATAATAGTTTTGAATGTTTTAAATTCCCAAATGAATTCCTGAATAATAAACCTAATGCACCTACGATAGGTAATCTTAGATAATTGACACTGTCTGTAAGAGAAAATATAGGTAGGTACTGGTTCTATTTAATATAACTGGTTATTCATTTTTTTACCGCAGGTTTTTTCCGGTTGTGTGTTTCTGCGAGCATCTCATTAAGTGTGTCCTCATCAAGATGGGCGATGCGCGCGTCCATAGCTGCCAATGTTTCTTCACCGCTTTCCGACAGACTCAGGAACTTGAGACTGCCATAGAGTGCAAAAGATGAAAGAGGGAAGATACACGTTTTAGTAAGTAGGGAACAACATCGTTGTATCTAAAAAAACCTATTAGATCGTACATACATATTGTGTTGTATAGCATCCATGGCTATATTAAAATAAGGCTATAATAAATACGAGGTAAAAATAATCAACATGTGCTGAAACCTACTCAAAAGTACTAGATGGTTGAGGTTCCCTCTTTCGCGTGCGCTCCGTGAACAGAGAGCGTTGCGGTTCACGCGGCGTGTACGGGCGCCGCGTGCGCAGCGGACGCAGACCGCCACTCACACCGCCGCCGCTCGAAGTGCCGCTCATTTCTGTTAAATCAATTAACACGGTCATTTTCTCAAATGCAACGTATAGGTACCTATTCTATATACTTTTATGAATTTCAAATTTTTTTACTTGTGAGTTGTGTTTTGGCCAAATTTCGTGGTACGTATGTAAAAAACCTACAGATTTAGGTTTTTGAGACTAAATATGAAGTAAGTATAAATAGACGCATTTTTATTACATTGTGTTAAGAACCCCTTAAGTACCTATTTGTCAATGCAAATTTTTGACAATATTTGTTAAGTACATATTTGTAAAATTTTAAATGCGTCTTGACAGACAGACAGACGGATAACGAAGTAATGAACTTAAGAGTTTTGTTTTTTTTCAGAAAAGTTCGATGATATTAGGTGCGAGTACTACTATCATTTTTAAGTAGGTACTCTATTCTCAATAGGTACTGGTTTACTCAATCCTCAATATAGTACCTAGGGTACTACTCAATAGATACTGGTTTCTGCCACTTACGCGAATAACAGACATTGAAATAAGACTACTTTTTAGTATTTACGGATTTTATACCGCTTTTTTACCGCTAAGTACCTACTAATAAAACTACAGACATAAGTAAATATTATGTTTGTGACTAAAACGGTTTCTAACTGATCGCGTGAATACCTTCGGGCGCATAAAATTGTGGGCGACTGTTGCTGGGGTCATTAACATTCATGAAACTGGCGGTTGCTTTCAAGCAATATAATAAAACAATAAAAGTTTACAAGAACCAATCGGATCTGGGTACCTACTTACGTATTATAACGATTGAGATTTCTATGTTTTGAAAACTTTTCTTTGCTAAGTTTCCAGTCATGGGCAACCTACATAATTATGGCGGTCTAATCTTTAAGCACAGTGTTTTCGGTAAAAAACATCCATTAATAGTTAGAATATCGCGAAGGATAGAGTTTAAAATATACCTAGTAATATACGCAGGGTGCCAGTTCCAGCATCTTGATTTTAATTTATTATTTAAATTTATCGTATCGTCCCTAAATTTGTAAGCGCAACGTAGAATAAAGATTTGGAGCACTTATAACCGTAAAGTACCTATTTATAATAATACTAGCTTCTGCCCGCGACGTCGTCCGCTTAGCGTGATGATAGATAGCCTATAGCCTTCCTCAATAAATGGGCTATCTAATGCTGAAAGAATTTTTCAAATCGAACCAGTAGTTCCTGAGATTAGCGCGTTCAAGCAAGCAAACAAACAAACAAACTCTTCAGCTTTATATATTAGTATAGATTAATTGCAACGCTGAAATTCAGACTTTATAATATTGTGAAAACTGCGATACTGACCTTCGGATACAGCTATATATTATATTAGTTTGTTTGATATAAAATCAGCACCGCAATGTGAATTATAAATGTAAGAATCGCGTGCATAGCAGTAACGTTCACCGTGGCAACGGAGTTGGTAACAGAATAACAAGACGGAATGACCGCGTGACCTCGCCGATCAACCGCCTTCGAGGAGCAACACAAAGAATGCCCGATCTGTATACAATGTAGGTACCTAGGTGGGCCAGGTGTGCCTATACCTACTATTATATAGCTGCTGTATTGGAAGTTTGCGATAAATAAAACGATAAATGAGACTTCAACAAATCCTATGGAGAAGTTCAGAAGTAGGTACCTAAATCTGTGAAGAAACATCCAGACGACTCTGTGGTTTAGTGGTTCGAGTACCGGACTGCGGACCATGAGGTCGTGGGTTCGATTCCCACAGGACACAAATATTTATGTGATGAATATAAGTGTTTGTGTTCGTCTGGTTGTTTCTTATGTATTATAAGTATGTATTTACAAAAAAAAAGTATAAGTATTATATCCATTGTCTAGTACCGTCCATAGTACAAGCTCTGCTTAGTTTGGGACTAGATGGTGCTGTGTAAAATGTTCCAGAATATATTAAAAAAAAACCCTATACAATTCAGCATAATTTTGTAGATTTCGAATACCGAAAACATCACGATCATCATCATATCAGCCAATATAAGTCCACTGCTGAACAAAGGCCTCTCCCAAATACCTACTATAGACACCGGTTATATGCCGCCTGCATCCAACGGATTTCAGCGACCTTCACCAGGTCATCCGTCCATCTCGTTGAAGGTCGTCCAACACTGTGTTTTCTGGTGCTTAAGTCGAGACATTTCTTTCACATTTTTTTACTTCAATACAGGTGAGGTTTTGAGAATAAAGATTGCTTAAATATTGTGAATTCAGCATCAATAATTTAATAATACTTATAATACTACCTACGTATAATAAAATAATCAGAAAATGTTAAAAATCTAAAACAATAACTAAGTAGGTATTTTATTCGTAAATTGTGACAATAAGTAATTTGTGGCTGACACGAGCTACCATAATTGTGTTGAATGAGAACTATAAACTTTAATGAAACCTAAAACCTAATCTGTTGTTACGTCAATCACGCCTTTGCGAAACTGTATTTTCCAAAAGTAAGGTAGTTCTATCGTGACTTTTGAACATTCGCTCACCTTATGTTACCGACAAGGTGAGGGTAGCGGCGGTCGTCGCGCCAAATTAACTTTCCTATCACAAGCGACGCGCGAAATACGATAACGATTTGATGGATTCTACGATATTGCATCGATTAAACGGTTTTGATGAACGGTTGCCAGTATGAGAAGCTACAAGCATCATCTATTGCAAAAGCTTAATCGTTACATTGCGCCGGTCTACGACCTTACACCTTTTGTGTTTTAGCAGAGCACAATTTGCCTGTCACCATTGATATCGTCTCGTAAATCGAATTAAAATGGTAGCCCCTGCCACAATACTCTATACTATATAAGGTATAGTATACCTATGGTAGATTATCGCTTTTTAATACACGTCATCATTCCACATGTACCCATGACGATTGACGTGTTGGAAAAACATTAGAGAATTTGCTCCGATTGAATTATCGCAACAGCAGTATATTTTAGTAAGAGGTTGCTTTCTCCGACTCGGCTCATGGTTTCTTCCAGAAGATTTTTATGTTCCACTGCTATATTTAGGTAGGGCTTTCCTAGACGACACGTTTGACCAATGAGCATTAGCATACCGGTGTTGACTGGTGATTGACCCTCGGCCTAGTTAAAATTAGTTCCTCTTACCGCCGTATATCGCCGCGCGTGCTTCACTGATGATTTCAGCAGAGGTTTTGCGTCGCAACGGCGCGTAGAAGGGTGCGCCTGCACCACGTCGAGCGCCCCGCTCGCTCATTGTCCTGGACGAAACAATATTCATTTTAAACAAGTAATAATTAGATTAATAAGCAATATATCCAACAAAGTCGTCTCCTCCTCTGTGTGCAGTTACCAAATAGGTAAGTACCTTCCGTAGGTATCTTTACATATGCATAAGTATGTATAAAAGGTGTAACTAACCCGTAGTTACACCCATAGCTACGTCACGTGGGAGAGCCACGCTTCGGCACGAATGGGCCGGCTCGACCGGAGTGATACCACGGCCTAAACAGAAAACCGGCGTGAAACAACGCTTGCGTTGTTTCACGCCGAGTGAGGTTACCGGAGGCCCAAACCCTTTTAAAAGGCGGGCAACGCACTTGCGACTCCTCTGTTGTTGCGGGTGTCCATGGGCGGCGGTTATTGCTTACCATCAGGAGATCCGTCTGCTCGTTTGCCCCCCTATCCCATAAAAAAAAACATTTATACATAGGTAATCCAAGAACGGCTAGACAGAATATTATGTTTTTTTGTAACTATTGAATAACTATTAAAACATCTGTAAAACTCACAAAACGAACGCGAGTGATATTGCGGGTAACATTGATAATATAATGTATTGATAGAACAAACATAAAACAATAGGCTAAGAAATATCAATGACGTATTAACTTTATGAAACAATATCGGAGACCTAATAATTTAATTGCCCAAGTAATTTTCACGAAGGGGCTCAAGAGTGAGCGCTATGATTATGAATGTCAATATAGTCTATCGCGTAGTTATCACGAATACCTACTGGCGGTAACCTGACCCACATATCATGTATATACCATACTACATATATGTATATATACTGGAATTAGAATATTGTTACAGATATTATCTTTGAACCATGAACGAACTTAATTTGGTTCATGGATATTGTCATGTCTATTTAATTGACGTGATCTAAATTATTTAGACGAGTATATATTTATAGCACAATGATGTACTTATTATATCATGTGGCTTATCTAGGTACTAAATAAATAAATAAACAACTTCAGGGAATGTAGACAATGTTTCAGGCCTAGAGATTATCAATAACTCGAAGGGATACATTTATTTTAGTGAAGGAAATCGTCGTTGCCCCACTCTGGGATTTTTTTTTTATGGGAAAGGGGAGCAAACGAGCAGTCGGATCCTGATGGTAAGCGATAACCGCCGCCCATGGACACCCGCAACACCAGAGGAGTCACAAGTGCGTTGCCCGCCTTTTAAAAGGTTTGGGCCTCCGGTAATCTCATTCACTCGGAGAAACACAACGCAAGCGTTGTTTCATGCCGGTTTTCTGTGAGGCCGTGGTATCACTCCGGTCGAGCCGGCCCATTCGTGCCGAAGCATGGCTCTCCCACGTCAAAATATTTATTTATAAGTCGAAGGGATAACTTATAAATAAATCCCAGTGGGGCAACGATATAAAAACGAGTTAAGTAGTAATTGCACAAAATTTACAGTAAAAATAAGCTGTTATTCGCGTTATTCCTGATGACGGCAGCTACTACAAACTGTAACTTGTAAAAACACGGACACCCGCTACTTGCGGATATGTTATATCTGAACTGAATATTTCGTATAATCGACAACGTACCGTGGTGGAATGGAAACCGATGATTATCAAATTCACAAACTTTTATTTTCTTCTGTGATATTTATTTGCTTAAATAATGATATGAGTAGTAATAATATAATATCAATATACCGCGATAAAATCCGTAAAAAGAGTTTCATTTCAATGTCTAATATTCGCGTAAGTGTCAGAAATCAGTATGATATGAGTAGTACTTAAAATATAATAAAAATATTTCTATCGTTACGCTGCCGGCAAATATACATGAATAACTTACAATTAAATACGCGACGGGACTACGGGAGTTCGTAGAGCTACGATCGTAGCCGCCGTCGCGCTACGCGTGCTACAATCTACTGCTACGGTTGCTACGATTGCTACGATTCCCGCCAGTCCCTACGTGCTGCGGTGCTGCCTTATGGTTTTTGGCACCTTGTAGCTAATGGCCTTACAAAAAACATTTAAAATTAGTTAGATACATGGTTCTACTCCATTTACGTGTTTTTACTGACGATTTAAAAACCTTCGGTAATTCATGCATAAAAATGTGTTACAAAAAATATTTTTTGACACCAAAATTGTTCATTACCGTGGACCGCTTCAGATCGATTCGATCTTTTTCAAATAAGCTTGTAGACTAAAACCACATAATACGAAAGCAACAATAATACATAATTTATAAAATATAATTGTAATTATTTAGTCTGCATCTTCAGACTTTTTCTTCATCTTCAGGTTTTAGCATAACGGATTCCTTTAACATAATAGGAGCCTATTATGTTAAAGGAATCTAATAGAACTCACGGTTTATATAAACAAGATACAACACGTTAGTATAATATCATCTGTTTACGTGGAGAATTATGGCCTACATTTCAATTTCATTATTTTACACAATGACAATTATCTTATCAAAGGCTTATGGTAGCGATATAACTATAACCTCGAAACCTGCATGGTTTTAGAGTGTAAAACAGTCGAGGGTAATTAATATTACTGCACATTATACTGGATTGTAATATGTTTTTACTGATTGTAGTTGGAAAGAAGATTTGTTGGTATTAGATCTTAAACGTTTTCAATTTTAAGAGGAGGTGGACTGAATTTCCAATACAAACATAATACCAAAATAAATCGTAATATAAACACAATTTATTAAAAGTGTGTTATTATTCGGATTCCGATAGCGTTAATCTAGGTTGCTCTACCATTTCATCCAAAATACTTCACTCGGATTACGATAACGATTAGCCTATTGTGTCCCACTGCTGGATAAAGGCCTCCCCCTCATGTCTCCATCTATCACGATCTTGAGCTTTTTGGACCTTTTCTGGTCTGCCACGATGCCGCCTATCGGTATCAGGGCTCCACTTAGTGGTAATTTTGGCCCACCGGTCATCGGACATGCGACACACATGGCCAGCCCAGCTCCATTTAAGCTTAGCGACCGTTTGAGCTACGTCAGCAATTTGGGTTTTGGAACGCAATGTAGTGTAATACACCACCACATAGTTTATCGTACAAGTAAGAAATTTGACTAATTACATCAATCGGCGTTAAGTCGACGCGGTGACAAATGGTACAAAGAAACGGTTATAAAAATTTGATCGTTCAGCTGGCTTGAGTATAATACGTATGTATGTCTTTTTACCCAGGAGCTACGACAGATTGCTTATGACTGTTTTTGTTTGTGTTTTTCTTAGGGTTTAAGGTGAGAGGTTGTTAATTTTATTAGCACTTACCTAAATTCATATTATTAGACTCTAAGTTGTGGTTCAGATTCTTGATAACTTTAGACACGTATACTATAGTGAAGATTATGGTGAGTGAAGAAAATTGATTTAATGTGAAGCAGACGTAGAACTTGCCTAAAAATTTATTAAAATTCAGAATAGTATTGTTTACAAATCCCCGGAAAATCAATCAGATTTGAAAACTCGACATTTTCCTGTTGGTTGCCAGGGATACTGGATCAAAACATTTCCAAGCGTCAATCGTTTATATCGATTATTTGATATCTCCACTGCTGAAAACTTCAAACAAAAGTGCATTGGAGATTGAATTGAAACTACCAAGGTACTGAGAATTTTTCACTGATTAAAGTATTTTAAACCTTGTTTTTTAAATGTATTCTTAACTTTCTAATTAATTTAACTACTCAAAAGTTCAAAGTTGTACCTCACAGGACTCTTATTTTATATAGGTATATAAAGTAAACACGTTATATTCATATTATTCATATTCATATTCTTTATTGCATACCATAATGTACAATATGGTAGTGTAATAAGGTGTAATTAGACAAGAATCATTATGGTCCCTGTAGGGCACAGCAATTTTAGAAGAGAGGAGGTTTTATTTTACTAGCTACGGTAGTTACCAATTATAAATTATTGGGTATTAAAAATAAAGGTATGTTATTATATTAATTATAGGCTTTGGCTTTTTACATTACATTACATTATTTATTTGAATTATTAAGTATATATACCATGTATTTAGAATATTACGATACAGATATGTTAGTTTATTTTTTTGGAACTATTTATTGTATTACATTATTTTATTTGTAGAGATTTTTGTTTTATTTAATTAGGCTTACTTTATTTAATATTATTGTTAATATTTACTTATAAGTAATTATATAACTTATTTTTTTTTTTTATTTATTTGAAAGTAACACGTGATATTAGGTATTATTATTCGTTACGTGACGACATGTTTGGCGTATCGGCTTGTGCGACACGTGTTGTGGGTTCGACCCCCACAGGGAGCAAATATTTGTATGGTCTACAGGTAGTTGTTCCGGGTCTGGGTGTTTGTGTTTGTAAACGCACCCACGATACAGGAGAAAATCCTAGTGTTTTAACGTTTCCAACGTTTTAAAAAAAAACGAATTATTAAGTACATCCTACGTATAGACTTTTTGAAAAGTCTTTTGCAACTAAGTACATTTTTTGCCGCGCACTTTAGGTCGGGTTGCAGCTGGTTGCAGAATAGCTAAAAACATTTGTAGAATATCAGCATAGCAACATTACAACGAGAGGAAAGTTATGCAAAGAATTAAGTTCCCTCTTCGTACACTTAATTTCTTTTAATTTAATTTAAAATAGGGGTTACATTTGCAGTGTTATGTTATCATAAACGGGATAATCATCACGAGATCATAATCATCGTAATCTTTGTGATTATGATCATGATAACTACATGCTCTTCTTAGATAAAGATAAAAATAAAATCAAAATAGCTTGTTTACCAGTAAACAGCCACGATTCAAGATGACATTTCTCTTGTAAGCAGGCAGCTTTTTGATTTAATAAGTTACACAGTAAATATTAGAGAAGAAGCTATTTGAAATGTAGATAATTTGTGATATTTTCTGTTTTTCAAGAAATCACACAAAAACCATGCTGTGTCAAAACTAAAAAGCTACGTAACGTTTACATAAAGTTTTCAATCACTATAAAAATATGCTGCCAGTATTTTAACAAATCACGTAAAAATACTGCTTCTGCTGGATAAAAAAGGACTACGCACTAGCTTGCCCTCCCCCATGGACGAAGGTAAACAGCAAACGGATCCGGTAAGTTGAATAGTCAAATATTCATTAAGTTTATCTTGCTTGAATTGCCTACAAAACCGTCACCAAAATAAATTGTACCTAATCCGAACAATATTTTATCAAATTGTGTTATTATTCGGATTGAGATAGGTACTTTAATTATGTAGGTACTTACCGTTTATAAAGGTTCCTACCGTACCAATTCATCTACTACTATTAATTTCACTGGAAATAAACGACTCGAAAATGGATCCAAACTTGGTACCTAAAGTTATCAAGAATTTCATTCGCTTAATTTTTTTTCCATTGAAGTATTTTGGACGAAATGGTAGAGCAGGAAGTCAGGAACCTAGATTAACGGTATCAGAATCCGAATAATAACACACTTTGATTGAATAGGGTATTACACCTCTTTTTGAAAACTGATTTAAATTAATCCTTAGATCGTAATGAACTAGTAGAATTTTTATTTCAGTTTTATAAAACCGAAAAATGCCTTAAAAACTATTTTTATTTTATGATTTCGAATTTTCGCGCGGAAACGCTAGCCGCCATGTTACTTCGGGTCGTGACGTCACTTCGTTAGTAAACAATACAACTGCAAAAGACCAAGTAACGTCAAGTAACTATCGGAGTGACATCACGTCGGAATCCAATATGGCGGATGGCGTTTTAAAACAGAATAAAAAAGACTATTTTTGAAATTGAATTATAAAATTTACATTGGATTTTTATAAATAAATACTAACGTTTATCGTTTACTTTTTAAAAAATATATCTAAGACATGCATTTTTATATTTTTTCTTACATGGTGTAAAATACCCTATTGTGTTTGAATTACAATTAATTTTGGTACCTATCTATTACGTTTGTATTGGAAATTCGGATGGCCGCACTCTTATAATTTATCTGTTGTGGATGTTGTACCAACTTATAGCTAATGTCGCAACTACTACGTAGGTAGGTAGGTACCTACTGTTAGGAATCTAAAATATGTTAAAGACTTAAATATTTCGAAAAACCGATTCTAATTTAAATTTGGTGGGCTCAGGTGAGTAGGCCTGAGGCCCAAACCATTTTAAGATTTTTAAGAGGCGGGCAATGCACTTGTGACTCTTCTGGTGTTGCGGGTGTCCATGGGCGGTGGTAATCGCTTACCATCAGGTGATCCGTCTGCTCGTTTGCTCCCCTATTCCATAAAAAAGGTGGACCGTCCGCCTTAAACTTAATGGTTATGTTATGACCTTATTAGGTATAATAAGTCGGATCGAATCACGGTTCGCCTTAAAATTCGACTTTATTATTATTATTATGGCGCCACACTTTTTGTGTATTTGCCAGTGTCAAGTATAAGAGTAATCAAGTAGGTAATATTTCCCATCATGGGATTTTATGGCACCACACTTTTTGTGTTCGCCGGTGTCAACTATAATGTTGTTCAGTTGCCCCAATAAAACGGTAGAAACTTTATTGAGGCTTCGATGGAGTTTAGGAGTGAACCCAAAAAGTCACGATTTTCAATTTTATATCATTTGCCTACACTTTCACACGTTCACGAACACTTAATGGTTAATTATCCACCATAATTACACATTAAACTTCGGAGAAATTCAAGTTTTGAAAAATAATATAAAATCGACAATGTGCACTTTACATTTTCCCGCCTAAACCAAAAAATTCGACTTGTATACACATACAGTAACTTGACAGTTGAAGGGTTACCAGTTTTTGACAAAAAAAGGTAGTGAGGTGGTCAAAGAATGAACGCAATTGAATGAACATACTTTTTATGTTAAACTAGCTTCCGCCCGCGACTTCGTCCGCGTGGAATAATTACTTAGTCTTAGCGTGATGATATATAGCCTATGTCCTTTCTCAGGATCTAAAGATTGTCTGTGCCAAATTTCATCAAAATCGGTTGAGAGGTTTAATTAAGCGGGAAAGCGTAACAGACAGACAGACAGAGTTACTTTCGCATTTATAATATTAGTAGGGATGTAATAACTTCTAAACACAACATAAACTATAAAAAATTGTAGAATTTGTTCCACAGGTAATCTATAAAATGACAAAAGTAAAATTACATTATTTTTATTTTGTTTTAATTATAATAAATAATAATAATAAAATCAAAGAAATGGAGTTTGAATTCATACCGATAGAAACATTCATAGACGTTATCAAGCGCGCGCACAACTGGAAATCGCCAGGTACAGACAACATTCATAACTACTGGTATAAAAAGTTTACGTACTTGTACCCGTATATCCACAATCACCTAAATACATTCATACAATCACCACAGTCCGTACCAATGTACATAACGCAGGGAGTCACATACATGATACCCAAGGACATAAATGACACCATAAACCCAGCCAAATATCGACCAATTACGTGTTTACAAACCCTATACAAAATCCTAACAGCCTGTATAAGTGAAGTAATTTCCAAACATCTAAACGAAAATGATATACTAGCAGAGCAACAAAAAGGGTGCCGTAAAAATAGCCAAGGGTGCAAAGAACAACTAACTATCGACGCTATAACTATGAACAGTGCAGTTAAAAGCAAAACGGATATCCATACAATGTTCATAGATTACCAAAAAGCATTTGATTCAGTCCCACATAGCTGGCTAATTCATGTCCTAAATCTTTATAAAATTCACCCAACACTCATATCCTTCCTTAAAACTTCTATGCTGAATTGGCAAACTGTCCTCAAAATAAATTATGCCTCTACAACTCTCACTACGGAGTCTATTTCTATCCAACGCGGAATTTTCCAAGGAGATGCTCTGAGCCCTCTATGGTTCTGCTTGGCTCTCAATCCCCTCTCACACCTATTAAATAAAACAGATGCAGGTTTCACGCTAACTGACAATGATACCCAATATACTCTATCACATCTAATGTGCATGGATGATATAAAGCTTTACGCAAATAACAAAAACACTTTATACAAATTAGCAGATATAACACAAACATTTTCTCAAGATATTTGTATGCAGTTTGGAGTTGAGAAATGTAAAATTTTATCAGTTTCAAAGGGTGAAATTCAAAATGATAGGTACACACTCGAATTTGGAGAAGCGATAGAACCAATGGATGAACACAGCACTTACAAATACCTAGGTTTTAAACAGAACAGACAGATACAACATAAAATTATTAAACAAGAACTGCTCAAAAAATTCTCCCACCGCCTTAACCTAGTTTTAAAAACACACCTCAATTCTAAAAACATAATAAAAGCAATCAACACATTCGCAATACCCGTCCTTACCTATTCTTTCGGTATCATACAGTGGTCGAAATCCGACATCAAACAACTCCAACGCGCAATCAATACACACCTCACCAAGCATAGAAAACACCACCCAAAATCATGCATACAAAGACTCACTCTGCCACGCCAGGAAGGGGGCAGAGGGCTGATAGACGTTCATAACCTACACAGCAAACAAATACTCTCACTCCGAAATTACTTCCATGACAAAGCTGCACGATCGCCATTACACAAACACGCGGTAGAAGCAGACAAAAAACTTACACCACTAAACCTACAAGACAAACATACTCAAGCAAACGAACAGATCATAAGCACGCAACAAAAACTTACATCATGGGCCGACAAGGCTTTACATGGAAGACACCGAGCCTACTTGAGCCTACCACATGTCGATAAAAGCAAGTCGAACGAGTGGCTTAGACGAGGTGAGTTGTTTCCGGAGACCGAAGGTTTTATGCTCGCAATTCAAGACCAAATTATAGCAACGCGCAATTACAGGAAGTTTATCATAAAAGATCTCAACTTACCGACTGACTTATGTAGACATTGTAACAATTCTTCTGAGACTATTCAGCATATTACAGGAGCGTGCAAATCTTTAGCCCAGACAGACTATAAACACCGCCATGACCAAGTAGCCTCAATCATACACCAGTATCTAGCACATAAACACAAACTGATAACAGATATGAATCCGTATTACAAATATAAACCCGAGATCATATTGGAAAATAAACACCACAAAATTTATTGGGACAGAACAATTATAACCGACAAAACCATTCACTACAATAGACCAGACATCACCGTACACGATAAAGCCAACAAAACCGTCTATTTAATTGATGTAGCTATACCTAACTCACACAACGTTCAAAGTACAATATCAGAAAAACTAAGCAAATATCAGGATCTTGCTATAGAAATCAAAACTCAGTGGAAAGCACAAACCGTACATATCGTTCCCATAGTTCTCTCATCTACAGGTATTATACCCAAATCTCTTACACAAAGTCTCAACACCTTAGACATGCCCCCCTACACACTCCACATGCTTCAGAAAGCAACAATTCTTAACACTTGTCGTATCACCCGAAAGTTTTTATCATCTTCTACACTATCATCCACATATTCAATATAAACTTTACACGCTTGGCTTCGGCCCGCATGTGAGGTATTTTAAACTCTCCCAAAAAGAGAAGAAGAAAAATAAAGAAAGAAAATATAATAATAATAATAAATCTTTATTGCAGACTCAAGATCCATACAATATTACTTAAAATAAATACAAAACTAAACATCAATATCTGACTACTCACTTTTACATTTAATTAACATTTTATCTCTTTTTCTACGCAGCTATTTCCAGCCACCGCTTAAATAGTCTAGTAGAATATATCCTATCTCCTAATTCCTTAATTATACTGTTTCTACACGTATCAACTCTGTTCATGAATGACGCAATTCGATTCCTCTGTATAGCATTGAATGTGTTCAGCCGAGCCTCTGCAAACATTCCGGAGGCACTACAGTGTCGCTCCAACCCCATGAGGTGTCTGTAGATGTTATTGTACTGAACACGAATGCCATCAAAAGACCTCTTTGTGTACTCAGTCCAGAGCTGACACGTGTAGAAACTTTGACAATACGTTCTGAATAGATGAACTTTCGTCGAGGTCTTGGCCTTAAAAAATCTTCTGGCTATCATATTCCCAACCACTGATAGAGCCCGACGCTGGCGATCTATATCAGCAAAAAAGGAAATTCAAGTTCAAGTTCAAATGTTTTTATTTCAAATAAGCTTTTACAAGCGTTGATGAAACGTTAATTCTAGTTGCACGGTTCCAAATGGTCGATCCTATAGAGAAGAATACGGCAAGAAACTCTATGGACACTCTTTTAAAATAAATTATGTTACAATCTTCACAGGTACAATATTGCGATAACAAGATGTGTGGACGTTGAAGGATGTCCAAGTTTTTTTTTTAAAGTTTACTGGCAATGTGGGTCGCACATTACTAGTATTCTCGTTAACCCCTCGTGCTAAGCTAAATGCTTGTGTTACGAGTGGGTTGACGTCGGTAGTGCAATGGGTGGGTTTCGAACCGGCAACCACAATCATGATTGCAAGTCCTCGCCCTAGCCATTTGGCTGCCGCCGCTTTATACCGCCGCCGCGCCGGTTTGACCGAGGTCGACTATATTAAACGAAGATTCACGTTATTTGAGAACCCGATGTCAATTACTTTTATTAATAATTTTTATATATCACATCTTATTTACGAATTTTTAGTTTGATTTTATATTAAACCATTTTTATCATTCATTCTTTACCCAAAATCATTCACTACCCCATCACTATTAGTTGTAGTGTGGTATCATTATTTTTCTTCGAAATGTCAAGTTATTGAATACAATTAAAAGTAGAAGTATAGTCAGGTAGGTCAGAGTAGGTCTTCGTACAGTCTGTGATCACGATTGAATATTCAATTCAATTTCAATGGTACCAATTGTCAAATTGACATTGACATTTGTCAATTTCAGTGTTAATCGTCATTGTCAATCATGGAATTTTGTCAAGTTTCAGTTTGTAAGTAGTTGTCAATGGATGGATCATGAATCCAGGTTCAGATACAAACAAATTGACCGGTTCACCCACAGAAGACGTTTTTGTGATAATTCGATTCGATCGAATAATTTCGACAACTTTGTAATGTAATTCATTGAATTTTTCCATTTTCAGACTTTTGTAATTCATAGTAGACTTGCTAAATTGTGATTCATAATAAATGCCATAAGACGTTGTTTATATTGTCAAATTATTGATCGCTTATGTTCCTAAACAGTAGAAAACTAGGACTATAAAGAAAATTTAAGTGTCGCTGCATAATGGATAGGCCGAAAGTTATTTTGTTTTACGATCTATGTCGGCTTTGCCTTGAAAACCCTGGTGTCGATGACATGTTTACTAAAACAGGTCTTGTTCAGGATATATATCTCTGTACAGGTGTTAAAGTGCGTCGTACCTATTATATTTAATGAAATATTCAACATTCTCCCTATTCCTTTTTTGAGTAATATTATAATTTGTCCTGCCAGGTCACAAGCCAAGATAACTTGCCTCGCAAGGTATGCTTGCAATGTTTGGAAATTGTGATAAAAGCAAAACAGTTAAGAGTGCTAGCTACAGCAAATGAAACCCATTTGAAATCACTTTTTAATGAAGATGACACATTTATTATCCAGGACAACATATCAGAAGTGGTATGAACAATAAGTACCTATATTTTAAACATTCTCTTGTGTAATACCTACCCTAATACTTTAATAAGTACTTTCTACTTCTCTTAATTTGTGACCACTGTGCTAATGAAAATATACCTTCTACGGTTATTCTAAAAATGATGAGTTTTTAAAGATAAGCAACATGCATAAGACAAGTCTCATGGTTAATGCTTCAGTGTGCTATACCCATTGTATTGCTTAATTGGTACTAACATGTATAAAATTTGTGCCTTGATAATTACAAGAACTAAGTACTTATGGTTTAATAAAATTGTAACAGGCTAATGTCTGTCAATGTCAAAACAAAAACAGACACCATAACAAAAATGTTGTCCATCTGTATGTTTGCATGCACACTAAGCAAAACTACTACATGGTGTGCAGTGCATACTTCATTTTGGTATACTGCCTAGAAGCCAGCTTATAGTAAATCCTTTTGGGAAGAGAATGAGAATAATTATTCGCTAAAAACGATGAATTTAATGTTGATGAAACTATGTTCTTAATTTTCAGTCCCAATATGAGCATAGATCAATGTCAAGAAAAAGCAGCACAGATTCAGACAAGACTGTAAAACTGGAGATAATTGAAAATTATGTTGAAGACAACAATGAATCAAATGAGACACAACCCACCCATGTATGTACTATATAACAATAGAATCAGTGTGTAGTTAATAGTTGATTAATTTTTGAAGAAATAAGACTGAACTAATTATCTCAGTGTCAACTATGTTATGTTTCTTGATCATCCCAAATTTTGTTATTTTATAAATTATTATGAATGTTGAATTATTGTTTTCAGATTAATGATGAAGCTAAGAAGATATCAGTAAGAAAAGACTTGTTTGAATCTTCAGCAGCTGTGGTAAGATATAAATTGGAGAAACATAATTTCTGTAACTTCTTTTGTAAATAGTACTTCTAGTCAGAAAAACTACTATATTTTTTAAATGAAATTACTTTGTACGGATTTTACCATGATAAATTGATATTATTTATATTATATTTATATTTATTGATATTATGAGTTATCAGACATGGTGGTCGAGAAAACTAGTTTACAATTATCTGTCACCACATATGGTGCTTAAAAATCGGTAACAGCTTTTACACATGGGCTCATCGTAGCAAAATATATAAAATATTATTTGCATTCCATGCGGAAGGCGAGTTATCATATCTTGAAAGCTGATATTCAGAAAACATAGGTAGGTACACTTACTCTCATTTTGATGATATTAACATTTTGGACGAGAAAACTCGCCGACCGCACATCCGGACCGATTTTCTCAAACGGCTTATTTCATCTTGCGTTTATCAAACCGTTTTAATTAAAACGAGTTATCTCGCCACCAGTGCAGGGGAGCAATATTTTTTTTGGTGAGCCCTTCTAGAGTATGGAGTACAGGGCAAGTCTAGAGTATGGAGTGCCCGCAGGGAAAGGGTTAAGTTAATCATATAATTATTCATTTTAGACTTCTTCAACAACAGATGTAACATCTACAGAGTGTAGATCAAAAAATAAATATTCCCGAATAAAAATAGAAAATGATGTTAATACTGACTATGTATGTAAGGTAAGTGAAGATTTAATAAATCTAATCTAAACTTTGTAATACTATTTCATAGAGGAAAGATTTGTTTGTTTACAATGATAAATAAACTGAAACTACTGAACCAATTTATCCAGAAGTAACACAGGCTATATTTTATTTCCCTATGAATATGATTTCAACCTGAAATATTAATAATTATCGTAAAGCAAGCCATATGATATCTACATGCGCTGACTAAATTTTGGAAATTAAACATAAGGGGGAACTTTGTTAGGATGACTTAGTTCTTTAAAGTTGGAAACATTAAAATTGTAAATATATTTTAAAAGGAAAAGAATAAATAAATAATAACGTTATTGAATTTTCAAATATTTGATTATTTAGCAAAATAATAAATAATATTAATAAATATCGTTTTGAGTCGCAAGTTAAACCGAGAGGAACAGCTATACTTCGACTTTTAATTGTATTCAGTAACTTGACAGTTCGAAGAGAAATAATGATACCACACTACAACTAATAGTGTTGGGTAGTGAATGATTTTGCGAAAGATTGAATGATAAAAGTCCTTTAATATAAAATTAAACTAAAAATTCGTAAATAAGATGTGAAATATAAGAATAATTAATAAAATATTGATTTCTGAAGTTTACGCGAATATTAGACATATTGAAATAAAACTAATAATGTATTGTAAATAATGTATTGTATATACTAATATAACGCGACATAATCCGTAAGGTTGTTTTATTTCAATATAATTAATAAAAGTTATTTCCTTTTCTATTTTCTTCTAATAAAAACCAACCAAAAAAAACCAATTTAACTTTTTTTACTTTTGTCGTTTTATAGATTATCTTACTACTGAGGAACAAATTCTCCAATTTTTAATAGTTTTAATTGTTTTGAAGACAAGCTAGTACTTTTAACATAAAAAGTTTGTTCATGTAAGTACATTATTTACGTTCATTCAATTTCGTTCATTCTTTGACCACCTCACTATCTTTTTTTTTATCAAAAGCTTGGTAAACCTTCAACTGTCAAGTTACTGAATACAATTAAAAGTCGAAGTATAGAGTTTATATAAATGTCGCAGTAGAATTGTATAAAATTTAAAATTTATTTTACATAATCGCTAGCCACAGAAAATACTTTACATAAGAGCTTATGTAAAGGAGCTGAAATGCGTTCAGCAGTTTTGCATAAACTAATCATGCAAAACTGGTGAACGTATTTCAACTTCAACACCTTCAACACGCGGAATGAAATGAACGTTTCACGTTCATCAATGTAGTGGATTGGTGTTTAGCTGTCTTGTAGAACAGTGTATTTAATCGTTAAATGAAACGTTGGATGATAGATTTTAGTAACAAAATTCAGCGCTAGGGGCGTTGTGTGGCATAACAATGGCCTATGCTCGTCTAGTTAACACAAATTTCTTCTATACAATTAAGCACAATGGCTACATTTCGGTTTTGGCACTCGCCGGCCGCTGCCGCGGCCCCGCTCGCTCGGCTCGTGCGTCGTTTGGTCACAGTTCTAGCCTAACCCAACCAATTTAAACATATTTCATCCCGAAATTACCCCGTCAAAACTATATTTAGTTGCAAAAATCCGTGAAATATAACTAAATGTCATAGGTTTTTACTTAACGGAACTGCAAATAAGTCATTCTTTAAAACAACAAAACGTGGGTAGCGGTTTTGTTAAACGTATCGCAATCAGCTGGAAGCCAGTCAGTTATTTTACATAACAGAGCTATTTAGTAAAGCAGCTAGCAGTTATGTAAAATAGCGAATTATACAATTCTACTACGACATAAATATAATGAGGTCAGTCAGCCTCAGCATAATCTACCTTGGTTGTCTAAAGACGGTACTTGAAGCTGCAGCTGGTGGCTGATGAGGATGCTTCCCGGACTTACTGAGTGAATGAATGAAGGAAATGGCGAAGGAGCCGCTATTTACACTACTTTATGTCATAATCATTCTTATAATGATTTTATATTTCAGGTATGTCAAAAGAAGATCAGTACATGGAAAAAGTTCTATTTTCACCAAAAAACGCACAATAAACATATTATATGCCCGCTGGATGCTTGCGGCAAAAAATTTGCGACCAAAGGTGATCTTGAGAAACATATTCGAACACACACTGGGGAACGCCCCTTCCGTTGCGAAGTGTGCAACAAAAGCTTCGCGCAACGAGGAACGTTGAAAGCACACACAGTAACTGTGCACGCGAACCTGGTCACCTGAATGCCAACAAAAACCTAATTTATACTTAACTGACTTACACAGGATTTATTTTCAAATATATCCAAAATGGTTTACGCCTGCTGTGAATCAGTCAACTTCAATATTATCAAAGTTTGTTGACGTCAAAAATAGCAGAAGTTATTATATTCTGTATTTGCATTTGTAAGTATGTATATCGTCTCAAGTTTATGATGTTGATGCAGAGCTCCAGCTGTCTTCAGACAAAAGTATGATTCCATGCTAATGGACTGATGATGCATAATTGTGGAGTAAACTAAATTCAATGGTATCATACTGTTGCAGTTCAAGTTAGACAATATGTTAAGAAAACCCTGTCCGACCAGTTCAGGTATCAATATATATAATTATTATATATATATAAATAGAACCAGATCTTTATATAGATTTTAAACGAGAAAATTGAAATGAATACACAGCGACACCAGCCCTGGGTGGCAAACATGCTAAGGCCTATGGTGGCTTAATCTAACATTTTTTTTAGATTCTAGCGTACGGTGACTGCGGCAATTTGGGTACGACAATCGTGAATTTTAAATTTTACTTTCATGAATATTTAACCTATTGACCGCACAGTTTGGATTTATATGAAAAATATTTTCATGGTTTTATACAACAGAGAACTCGTGTTTGTTTAGTTTTTTTCATAAAACAAAAAGGCTATCGTTATTAAATGAAATATAACATATTGCATTTCGTTATTATTAATTTCTTGACAACAAATTCATATTCTTAATTCCCTATCGTATTTTTTTAGAAGGCATTCACGGGTTATACACAGCAACACATAACTAATTTATATTGATATATTGTATGACAACCCTATTGGTATTTATTAGTGGATTTTAATTAAAATTATTCCAAGGTTTTTTCTCATTTTAATTTTCGGGACATGTTTTTTTAACGTAGTGCACATATTTGAATTCAAAATCATTGAATTAATTTTTAACCTTACAAACTGGCATATTGTAATAAAATTTACCATTACAATATTTACAATAAAAAATATTTTAAAATAGTTCTACTGTTTTATTTTATACAGTCGTTAAATACAGGATAAGTATTTACATATAAATATATCTATTTTACATTATAACAAAATTTAGGCCTATGTTAGTACATAATGACATGCAATACTATTTATACCGGTAAATGATTTATTAATAAACAAGTTTGTCCCATGACAGATAAGCATTATGAAGAGACTTAAAACTGTCTTTCCACTATGTTATAATCAACTTGTTGAGCTTGTGCAGGATAATTATATTTGAATTTCGAAAAGTTAACTATATCATGGGTACTGTAACACTTTTGGATGTTTAAATCCATTCTGATTTACATTATTTGTCAATATCTTGAAAACAGAAATGCTTATCACAGAAACAGACAGACAGTTGCAATAGAAGTTAAATTAATATTAATAACATAATATACCAGCACGCCTGTATTCCTTGCAGGGTTAGCCAGAGGTTTACTAATGTACATAGTTCATTGGTATGTTTAGGTCCCAGACACAAGTCCAAACTCCGAGCGGCTATAGAGATTTTTTATACAAGACTCTCAATGACACTGCTAGACCTGGGAATCGAACTCAAGACCTCTAGCGTAGCAGCCGCGCTTGGGACCACTAGACTAACGAGGCGGTTATATTGTTCGAGATTACAATATCTCTAAATTATTGCGTCCATTCTAAACATTTAAATAATATGAAAAGAGAAAAAGAAATACCTAACATATCTTCTGGGTGTGCTCGTTCCACCGTCGACCTCATCTTTGCCCCTGAGGCAATATTCAAATCAAGAGTAAGCCCATATTACGTTACCAGTTTGAACATGCAGCCTGAAACTATCTTTCTTCTTTTTTAGATAAGTTACAATATGTAACTTATTGAAAAAAGAAGCAAGAGTTATTGTAACTTACAATAACTTCAAGCTGTATTATAAGGACACGGTTTTTTGGTAGTGATAAATGTAAGTACAGAGATCATTATTATAAAGGAATCATTATTGATAGATAACTAAAGATACAAAATTTTGTGTACCACTTGGACAAACCATCCACATCAGGAAACACAGACATCTCACGGTCCACTAATTCCTGCAGCTACTCAGTGGAATGCATAGAAAAGCATCAAAAATGTGCAGACAGCTACCACAAGGCCCACGATGAGGGAGTCGCGGCGTTTGCGGGCGTTTATCCGGTACATTAAACTGTTCAGCATCGGGAATCTGTAGGATGATAGAAAGCTTAAAAACAATAAATACTTCGAGATACATTTATTCTAAGGTCAGTCTAAGAAAACAATATCTATACTCTATACTAATATATAAAGCTGAAGAGTTTGTTTGTTTGCTTGAACGCGCTAATCTCAGGAACTACTGGTCCAATGTGAAAAATTATTTCAGTGTTAGATAGCCCATTTATTGAGGAAGGCTATAGGCTATATATCATCACGCTACGCGGACGAAGTCACGGGCAGAAGCTAGTTAGTTATAAAGGTTGTCTTACAATGTTACAATATGAATATAAAATATTGCATTAAAGTTCTCATTTCCAAAATTATTTATTCCAGAAATAGCAAATAATTCCAGAGGGGTAGCGGCAAATTTAGGGTTTGCCCCCAGTAGCAAAAATACACACTGCTATGCCACTGGATGGTTAGACGGAATACTATTTTGTCGTAAATATGAATTTTACAAAATGAGAACATCTAATTAATAACTATGTACAATGTACTATAGAAGTGCCTTACCTGTTAGTGATGTTGTTAAATGTAGTTTGCATCCGCTTGAATGTTTGCCGCTGTGAGGCGAGGTGCTCGCGCGCCTCCATTGCTATATTGATTTGTTCATCCACTAGTATGTGGGAACTAGGAACAACATGCATTATTTGAAAATTTCAAAAAATATTTTATGGTATCCTAAAATAGGTAGTAATAATTTTATTTGACTTTTCTCTTATTATTATAACTTCTCTCAATAATTTATTTGGCAAAAATGAGGAACTGACATTCATGTAGGACATCTAAGACAGTAAGTTTTAGGGAAGAACTGTTTTATGCAATTCGTTTTTTTTAATTGTATCACATGTACCTGTGATACAATTAAAAAAAACGGTATATTTTTAGTGAATTTTATAAAAGATCATAATCAATAGAACCTCTGACTTAAAAATACAATATCGATTTGAGAACTAAACCTAAGATTAGAGAAACAAAACTACTTATTAAAATAAAAATAAAATGATACTACTGTATAATATATGCTATTACATAAGAAATATTCCTAATTTTTTTGTTTTATATAGACTATGCGTCAACTAATAATTATACATGATATTGAGTATAGCAGTTTCTGTAATTAGCTTTTGTTGGGATACAGACCTGTGTAAGTGGTTGGCTTCTTTGGTATACTGGTCACGTCGCGAGAGGCCGATGGTGGCGGCGGGCGGCGGGCTGCCCCCTCGTAGCAGTTCCTCGCGCTCGCGCCGTGCGTTAACTCGCGCTGAAGTCTTCGAGAACTCTTGTTGGTAGTCCTGCAATCACAAATAGTAGTTCAAACATTACTTTGATGATGGCAGTAACCTGTTACAGCAACATGCTACTATATACTATTGTAATCACTGTACCTATTTACAGACTGTAGTTCTTAAAGGTAAAATTGCTCAGCCTCTGCAATTGTGCCATTCAATTTCAATTGCTAATAGTATGACTTGTTTCATACAGAATGGTATAATGATGAAAAGAAACTGACCCTCAGGGTTATGCAAACTATAGCAATGAACAGTCAAATAGAAAAATATACACGAAATTACCAATTATTATAGGGATTGCCTATATCAATATCATGAAAATAATACTTTTAGTAAATATATGGGCAAGAATTTTAATTTTTCAAAAACAATGATAACTAATCTATACTTGCCATTAGTATTTCTCTATGCCTCTTGATGGTGTGCATTGTAGCTGTGCCACTTGGGGCCAAATCTGCCATTTTGTCATTAATTGTTGACAACTAAAATTTAACAAAATTAAAGGCATATTACAAAATGTTGATGATGTAAATTGTAGCACATAAATTATATAATAATTACCATACATGATGATCATGTCACACTACAGTCAAACTGATTGTTAAGGTGACTCTCTGACCTTATCCTGTCTTTGTTTGTGGAAGCCTCCTCAAGTGAGCCTCCGAAAAGTTTCAACTCCCGAAATTAGTACAAACTGTGAGATGCCAAATGGGCAGCAACACAAGGCTTTTTTCCACCATCAAGATTGCCCTATATTATGGGAACTGACCTTATTTAGAAGTTGTTGTAGTTCCATAGACAAGGTGTCAAACATATCTTCACTGTTGATGAGGGGAACACTTTCAGAACTGAGTCCTGTATTGGCCGAACTCACTCCCAGCTTGCTGAACGCCACTAGCTTTACATCAATATCATTTTCCAGGAGACGGGCTTGCTTTCTCAACTCTATAATATAGCATGTATATAGCGTACAGTATAAGTAGATATTATAGTAACTATTTCAGCAACACCCCTACCAATCTCTGGCGACCAAGGCAACAAAAGGTTTTGCATTGTGTCTATACATGATTGCTGTAAATGCTGGTATTGAAATAAAACAACTTTACGGATTCTATCTATTGCGTTATACAATCTTAGATTTTGATTTCCTTTTCAGAGGGATTTGATTTTTATTTTACTAATATAACGTTTTAATAATGTAGTAACTTGCAGGAAAATATCGAATATACAAATAAGTGAATATTTAGATTATGATTTGAGTACCTACTTCGAATATTTGTCTTCTAGGACTAGCATACCGTATCAATAAACCAACTTTCAGGGCACGATTTTACGTGTTGATACAATGATATAATTATTTTAACTTTGTGTTGATAAGTTTATTTTACAATGCAACGTCACAATCCAAGCAATTGAACCGGCACTTAATTTTACAGTTACGCACCTTCCCACGACGAGCCCGTCATTGCGGTCATTGTTCATGTAAAAATTGTTGATAAAATCACTTTTCCTGTTTAGATTTGGGCTTTAAAGAAGGAATTATATGGCTTTCTTGCCTCACACGAAATCTTCAGAAACATCGAAACTCGAAGAAAACTGACCACATTCACAAACTCACAAAGAATGACGGTGACATGACACATCGTGACATGACAATGACATCGTTGACATATGACAAAAAAAACCTCAGATTTTATCAAGGAAGAATCGTCAAGAAAATGTCAAGAATCAAGAATTGAGTTTAGGCGGGAAAATGTAAAGTGCATGCTGTCGATAAAAATTATTTTCCGATACTTGAATTTCCCCGAAGTTTAATGTGTATATTATGGTGGATAATAAACCACTAAGTGTTCGTGAACGTGTCCGAGTGCAGGAAAATGATATAAAATTGAAAATCGTGTATTTTTGGGTTCACTCATAAGCTCTACCGAAGCCTCAACAAAGTTTCCACCGTTTTAATGGGGCTACTGCACAACTGAATACTCGACACTGGCGAACACGAAAAGTGTGGTGCCATAATATAATCCCATGATGGGAACTAGGTATTATTATTTCCTTCGACACTTTGTACAGTCTAAAAAAAGCTCTGAAAAGGAAGATTGGAAATGGAACTTACAATCCAATACCTAGAGAGTCGAGTAGAGAGTACTCAGCAGAAGGTGAAATGAGGCTGAAAGATGATATGATTGCTTGCTTGATAATGGAACTTACAATCCAATATGTACCTAAAGAGTCGAGTAGAGAGTACTCAGCAGAAGGTGAAATGAGGCTGAAAGATGATATGATTGCTTGCTTGATAATCTTGCTATTCATATTCTTTTTCTTTGTTGGTTTTATGGAATAACCCGTTAAAATCTGTCACTGTCGGACGGTTGTAGTTGAGATAAGTTGTAAAGATTTTCACAAGTGCGACAGAGATAGCCTTTCAGATTAGAACATTCCAGTTCCTGGATTGCACCTTACATTGATATGTAGAATTATTAATCTACTATAATTCCATTGCGATAAAATGATAATCCGTTTAATTAGCAAGTACAAATCTACTTTATCTATTATCTAATATGCATGAAATGCAAAATAATTATAAATAAGTCTAGTCTAGGTGCAAAATAGCACAGTGAAAAAAGTGCAAGAAATAAAGCAATATACCCAATATCTCATTCTAATACGATACAAAATTCGTTAGTTAGAAAGAGATAGACGTGAGGGTTCACTTGTATTCTATTATCTGTGACTTGGTTTCCTCAAAATATTTTCTATTGACTAGGTAGGCAGTTAGGCCCCTTTTTTTAATAGGTACTTTATGATATCTCCAAATATAGCTAGTTATTTCCTTAAAAATCGAATAATTTATATTATTTTACGAACTACTAAAATCCATTCCTTGCAGTGCCCTTTCGAACTATCATGTTTGATCCGAACCAATTTCTCATTACGTTTGGTTATAGTAAATCTCGTCCTTATCGCCTTAGTATTACGTGCTAGGTTAACTACATGCAAGTCTTACACATGGCGAACCTTATCGAACATATTTAACTATTATCTATCTCTTTCACACATATACTATTGTCCGTTCCTGACACAGCTTATTCGCTCTTTCTAATTTCGTCACCCCACCCATCACCGCAGTCTTTCTTTCTTGTTTGGTTTTGTAAGCAACCAGCAGTAGTGAATTTTATTGTTACTGTTGTACTATCAAATGCTTATTATTGTTAAACTGTTCAATCTCATTTTTTATTAACTTACGGTGTACCTATGAAGTGATGTTATTTTAAACATTTTGTTAAAATCATTATTGTATAACAAGGACAAATACATCTTCGTAGTGCGGCCCAAAATGGCTGCCCTCAATAAACCCTTAAAATTTGACAAAATATGTCGAGCTTGTTTAGAGATAAAAAAGGACATGAGACCCCTATTCGAACAACTGACTGCGACGATGCTGATGGGCATATCGAAAGTGCAGGTGAGATGACAAATTGTTAAGATATTTTGGGAATCTCTTCTCATCTCTTTCACACTCGTGGCAAACGCAATACTCACGTATGAAGCAATCGTCCCTCTACACATCGCGTCATCTTTGTTTAGAAGTCATCAGATTAATGAACATTGAACAATTTCGAATTCCTGTGGTGCGGCGTGAATTCTGGAAATTTTGTTGAGAAATGTCATTCGTTCTCTTTCTAATGTATCCATTGACACGCATGATGATTGAAATAGCAGCTTTTATAGATGAACCTGCTGAAAGACTGAGATGGAATGGTATCTGTCTCAGTATCTGTTACGTTTTGTTGATAATCGGTAGGTACTTTTCTTATAATTTTGTTGGGCGCTTCGTTAGACAATACCACCGTTGGGCATGAAAATTGAAAGTAGCTAGGTAGATACGGTATCCTAGCTACTTTGTTTTAAAGTTTAAAACAAAGTTTTCTTAATTTCAAATAAGTTAAGGTTAGTATTTGCCTGGCCCGCCAAATTTTCAGAAGTAGTCTAGCATGATAGCCATTTCCTGCGGTTTCACTTGCATGCTGCGACCTGCGCTGCGTCCCGAATTTTCTATTAGATAATATTATGGTAGGTATGTATATATATTTACTATAGGGGTAGGTACCTACCTACTTATATCTGTTTCTAGGCGGCTGCGTTGTTGTTGAAACATTCATCCAATTTGAAGTTAGACCGTACCTATCTAAATTCTTGCAATAGGCAGGTAGGTACCTACCTACCTAGTTCTTGCGTGATCCGCGTAGTTAGATAAGTAGGTAGGTACCCTATATACAAACAGAAATTATTATAAGTAGGTAGGTACCTAAGTAATAAATTATTTCTAAGTTTATTGCACTGGGCCACCGTCGAGCACCGTCGAGCCGTTTCGGAGGAGTGCGACCACGAACAGCGTGACACGAGATTATGATATTATAGATAGGTACCTACTTAATATTATAGATACCTATACAGATTTATTTATTTTGATCGCTTCTGATGGAGCCAGGGTTGGCGTTATGGCCGTTGTGGGGTTTGTCGAATTCCTAATGATTAAAACCATATTAGCCCTTTCTTGGCCTATGGATGTTGGAGTCGTGACTTCGTGAGAACATTCACGGCAGGTACTCGTAACTACTGTTCTTCAAAAAAAAAAAAGTCAAATGTTTTATTTCAATTATACTTACCAGTAATACAGGTACTTTTGAAATGTCAAAAATTAGGTGCGCGGTTCCAAATAGTGGGTCTTATGGAGAAGAACCGGCAAGAAACTCCATAGATACTCCTTTCAACAAAGATTATAACATTGATTTATTTTACAATTTAGTTGTTATAATGTGAGAATCATGCAGCTTGATGTGCTGATAACAATTGAATTTAGTAAACTACGATCAATTGCCTTCCAAAGAAAAGAAAAGTGATTACCATAGCATGTCAAGAGCCGACCAGTCCCGACAGACGGCGCCCGTTCACGAGCATGACGTGTGTGTCAGCGTCGTCTGACTCAACCATGTTGTAGGGAATAAAACGACCCGACACACAACGCAACCATCAGCAAGACTTCTTAGTGAGCATGACATGCTATGACTACTATGCAACCAACAGGCTTGATATACTTACGTTTAAACGACAGGTAATACATAAATGTAACATCATAGCCTAGCCTCTTCTTCCGTAGTAACAGAGAATCAAAAATACCGATATAAGATACTATTTTATATAAGACTAGCTTCCGCCCGCGACTTCGTCCGCGTGGAATAGTTACTTAGTCTTAGCGTGATGATATATAGCTTAAAGCCTTCCTCAATAAATGGGCTATCTAACACTGAAAGAATTTTTCAAATCGGACCAGTAGGTAGTTCCTAAGATTAGCGAGTTCAAGCAAACAAACAAACAAACTCTTCAGCTTTATATATTAGTATAGATTATTTAGATAAGTATAATATTTAGATATAAGAGAAGAAAGATAAGATTTTTCATGTGGGAGAACCATGCTTCGGCACGAATGGGCCGGCTCGACCGGAGTGATACCACGGCTTCACAGAAAACCGGCGTGAAACAAGAACAACGCTTGCGTTGTGTTTCGCCGAGTGAGTGAGGATACAGGAGGCCCAAACTGCAACGCACTTGTGACTCCTCTGCGTGTATCGGGTGTCCATGGGCGGTGGATAGGTACCTATCGCTTACAATCAGGTGATCCGTCTGCTGGTTTTCTCCCTTATCCCATAAAAAAAATACCGGCAACGAATAGGGACGGGTTAGTCTGGATGTGGCACTGCTTACGGATCGCGGTACTGAAACGCTTGGAAAATAATACTCATCTACTAAACTCTGAGTGTTCTTATACAGGTGGCAGTTGGCGACGGTCTACCGTCACAGCTATGTCTGCAATGCGTGCATCAGATCTCGCGATGTCACGCATTCAAGGATCTGGTGGAAAGAAACGACGTCAAATTGCGCGAACAAGCCTCGCGACTCGCCGAAGAAGCATTCAAGCGAGAGAGGGAAGAGGTATGCAAGTGGAAGAATAGGTTTCAGATCTGTTTCTTAGAAGTTTCTTAGGTAATAGCTACCTTCTCATTTCTTGCGACACTATACTTATTATTATCTATTTAGAATAACAAATAGGTAGGTACTACCTAATAATAAAATAAATGCCTGTTACATATAAACTGATTGTTTTGCATATAACAACAGAAAGAGAAGTTGTTAAGCCTGAACTGCGCGGAACCTTCATACATGCAGTACATGGAGGTGCCACTGACGAATCCTAGTCAGATTCTGGACGGCTTCTTCACAACCGCACCCGACCAACCGCCCGCCGAAACTCCCGAAACGGAACCTAAAGAAGAATACGACGTTAAAGTACCTACTTATTTTATTCTTCCTCACTCAGTTTATTCATGTGCATATTGATCTTATGAGCCAAATAAGTAATTATGATCGATCGAATTAATTTTTCTCTTGCACACCAATACCTACCTTTATGGTAAAATAATGTGCTTTCATAATTTTAGGCTCAGTCAGAGCTCATACAGATTAAAGACAAGGAAGTACTGAATTCGGACGAAGAGAACTACCTTCAATTGGTGCTCTTTCAAGCGACGTCAACCGTGTCGCCGGGTCGTCACGTGTGCAACTTGTGCCACAAGGAGTTCAAAAATGCGCGCTGGCTGAAGCAGCATATGAGGTCCCACACCAACTGGATCAAAGCTAACTGCAAGAAACCGCCCATGTGCCCTATTTGTGATAGGACGTTTAAGGTGAGAATATAAAGTTTTGTTTTCTTATGAATGTTATGGTTTTCGTGCGGCTGTTTATTAAGCACGGTCAGTAAATTATTTCTGGTTGAGGGTATTTCAGTGTACCTTCTTAAGTTTTATGTTTACATCTACCTATTTAGAACGTCTCTATTATAAATTGTTATCAGGGTCCAGGCATGTTGAAGATGCACATGCGTACCCACGAGCAGCGTCCTCCGAAGCAGCCGACCTGCTCCGTGTGCCAGCGGACCTTCCCGAGCAAAACGCTGCTGTACCGGCACCGACAGACGCACTTCGAACAGAAGACGCACCAGTGTGACGTGTGCGAGAAGCGCTTCTACAGCGGGTACGCGCTCCGCTCGCACATGGCGCGCCATCGGGGGGAGCGGCCCTACGTCTGCACTACCTGCAATAAAAGCTTCTACAATCCTACTGATCTGAAGGTACCTAGCAACTCATTACATCTACATACTTATTTATTAATGCTCGCGAATGTTAGTCTCAAAAGTTTTAAACTTCTATCTCTTTACAGTGTAAAATGTAAAGAGATAGAAGTTTAAAACTTGTGTCAACTTTGTGTAAAGCTGACATAAAATATAGTATACATGTGGGTATCTATGGTGATATTAAAAACAGCTTTTCGAAATACCACATTTGTAATACAGACAAACCGACAGACAAACCGACAGACAAACAGACAGACAAAAGTTCCAAAAATAATAGAAATGGATTGTGTTACCGATTCTGAGTCCCCCAAATTAGATTTTTTGTTGTATATGAACCATTTATTGAATACTTTTTAAAATGAAAAATAAACTATTCAAACATTGATGTCTCGGATAAAATACCACACGGAAGTTTCTCAAACTTTTGTTCCTCTTCCTCTTCTATCTTAAACGCTTCTTCAAATGCTTTTTTGCTGCGTTTAGATAAATATTCGGGAAAGTCTACGCGGAACCTTAAAATCAAATTGCCTTTTGCTTTCGCCGGACAAGCTGGTAACGGCAGCCCCTCGTCCTCTATGATTTTCTCATAAGTAGGGGTTACAACATCAGTGATTTTGATTCTTAACATTCTCTCATCTAGAGTTTTCAATGTTATCATGAAACCGCATAAAGCTTCTTGTAAAGTTATATTCTTAACGTAGAGTAAGTCGCTTAAGCCTGACCTGACGAATGTGTCGTGCGGGCGATCTTCAGTAATAAATATAACGTCGGCAGGAATTCTCGTCGGTCCCTGATCACCTTCTTCTTTGAACCTCACTTCAGTATTGGGGTATATTCCAGCTTTAATTGGTATCGAGAGGACCTTTTCTCGTAACTTGAGTTCCGTGCATGTTTCGTCTGTAAATACTAGTCTTTGAATCTTCATTTTCTTGAGGCCCCCTTTGTAGACCTCTTCCAATGATAAAGCAAGAGGCCGAACTATAGTTGGGTCTTTCTCTTTGTAGCCTTTGCCAAGAGGTGACTCGAACATGGGTGGGGGGTTCTCATAGTAATCCAACAAGTCTGCGTAAGGATTAGATGTGCCAAAAAACTCGTTGAAAGTCCTCATGGGCTCTCCGTGGTAGGCGTAGGGTTGGATGAACTCGTTGGGACCGGGGACGCCTCTCTTCAGTCCCTCCTCGCCATATTGGTCGTAGACCGCACGTCTCTTGTGGTCTACCAGGACGTCGTAAGCCTCGGCGATGAGAGCGAATATACGTTTCATGTTCTCATCGTCGTCGTGCCTCTCGGGGTTGTACTTGAGCGCGAGACGTCGGTACGCGCGTTTCACCTCCAGTTGACTGCAGGAACGTTTTACTCCTAGAATACCGTAGTAGTCAAAACCCATCGTGAGATTTTAAATCAATGTGAAAATATTGTTATTAAAGTTGCATGTCAAATTAAGGTAATTAATTTGTGTTCATAATTATCATTTATGTCATGTAGGTCATGCCCGGATTTTTTATACATATAGGTACTTCAGTTATGGCCAGTATTCACTGATCTCTATGCTATGGATAGTATTAATTACTCATCAAATATATGATTATAGAGGTCGGTGCCAGAATTTTACAATGCCATCTATGCTTTGACTATATAGATAGATAGTCAAAGCATCCATGCCATCAATTGAATAAGGGTCAGCCAGAGGTCAGCTATTGACTTCCATAATACATAGGTAATGTGGAGATCAGTAGGGTCGGCGCAAAAAAGGCGTGGTTTTGAAAGAATTGAGATCTAAATGGGGGAAAGATTTAAATTGCCTAGTTTTTACCCACAAACCAAATTTTACAATATAGAAACAGTTGCGTTGCAAAAACTTGTGTAGAACATAAAGAAAAAGAGAAGATTAATCAAATATAGGTACCTAAGATATCTTTTAGGTAGGTAAGTGATAAATAGTCGTTTTACAATGCCAATTTTAGCTTTATGCCAAAATAATTAGTGTTTTTTTTACTTTAATTGATTAAGTCGCTTCGCCATCACTCCGGGCCCTGTCTGCGCTGATCTTGATTTCAAAAGGATACATGTTCATGGGTATTCAGGGACGGGCTAATGACAGTCGCTATGCATCGAGTGAAAGATATCAATATTTCGATATACTTAAGTACTTTTCAAAACATACGCGAGGTAGGTACAATACCTACATGCGAGTACTAAAAAAGGTCATCTAGTAAAATATATTTCTAATCAAAATTATTTTTTGTGGGATAGGAGCCAAACGAGCAGACGGATCACCTGATGGTAAGCGATTACCGCCGCCCTGGACACTCGCAACACCAGACGAGTCGCAAGTGCGTTGCCCGACTTTTAATAGGGTCGGCCTCTGGTATCCCCACTCACTCGGCGAAACACAACGTCAGTGTATTTTGACGCCGGTTTTCTGTGTGGCCGTCTATCACTCCGGTCAAGCCGGCCCATTCGTGCCGAAGGATGGCTCTCCCACGTTTAAAATATCTGTGAATTTGGTTTGGTACTTAAAAATAAATATACTTATTGCCCATCCCTAATATTGACATTAACAATGTTTGTTCTTAAGGTTCACTTTCGCCTGCACACTGGCGAGAAGCCGCTGAAATGTTCGGAGTGCAACAAGACGTTCCGCCGCCACTCGACTCTATGCCAGCATATGAAGAAACACCGGGGTATACGAAACCACGTGTGCACTGTGTGTAACAAAGGATTCTACGAAGTGTCCAAGCTGAACGCGCACATGAGAGTTCATACCGGTACCTATTTTAACACACTTTCTGTCCCGTTACAGACAGGTTATAGGCCACCATGCTAGCTTTAACAGGCAGTCTTCACAAGCCATTTACAGCCGAGAAAATATCTCAGGCATGTAGGTGTCACGATATCTATACTCTATACCTACCAATATATAAAGCTGAAGAGTTTGTTTGTTTGTTTACTTGAACGCGCTAATCTCAGGAACAACTGTTCCTATTTGATAAACTCTTTCAGTGTTAGATAGCCCATTTATTGAGGAAGGCTATGGGCTATATATCATCACGCTACGCGGACGAAGTCGCGAGCAGAAGCTAGTTTTCTATATATATGAATCTGAAAGTTATAAATGAAGTATGTCGTGTGTTGTTGGCACAGGCGAGCGGCCATACGAGTGTCAGTTCTGCGAGCGGCGCTTCGCGCAGCAGTCGGCGCTGATCTACCACCGGCGCACGCACACGGGCGAGAAGCCCTACAGCTGCAAGCTCTGCTCCGCGCGCTTCACCACCTCCTCCGCGCGGAACAACCACTTGATCACGCACACCGGCAACAAGAGGTACTTACCTATAGTACCTATGTACTTAGTCTTACTAAATACTGCTTGCCACGGTAACGACCGAAGGCCTGATACAATAAGTAATGTTACAGCGTTATGCAGTTTTCTCTCGCACAACTTTTAGTTTTGGCATATTTTTGCTGCCGAGGTTTTCCCGTTGCGGTGCAATATAGGGTGTATTCTAATTAATAATTCTGGGGTATTATTAAATTTCTAAACACACCGGAAACTGTGGGTATGCATTAGTTCACCCCTGCCTAACCTTTCGTGATAATATGTATACGATTTCACCTATTGTAGAATATAATAAAACTAGCGACCCGCCCGCGGTTTCACCCGCGCTGCCCCGTCCCTCAGAGTCGTAGCGTGATGTTAAATAGTTTAAAACCTTCCTCTTGAATCAATCTATCTATTAAAAAAAACCGCATCAAAATCCGTTGCGTAGTTTTAAAGATCTAAGCATACATAGGGACAGACAGCGGGAAGCGACTTTGTTATCTAACTAAGACTAAGTTATCAATCATAGAATATGATACAATGGGTAGCCTTATCGCTAAAAGCGATTTCTTACAGATGACCTTTGGATGGACTCAAGAGAAAGGAAAGGCGAAAAATAGGTAGTCTGGCGTACACAGAAGAAACGTAAACACTTAAATGACATCATACACAAATTGAGGAATTGGATTGAGGAAAAGGCAAAGGATCAGTGAATGAATAATGTTATTGTTGACAGGTTCGTTTGCCCAGTGTGCTTCAAAGGCTGCACGTCCCGCACGGAGCTGCGGGTCCACACGAGCAAGCACACGGGCGAGAAGCTGTTCGAGTGCGAGCAGTGCGGCCACCGGTTCAGCTCCGCCTCGTACCTGGCCGTGCACCGGCGCCACCACAGCGGCGACAAGAAGCACCAGTGCCCCGTCTGCGGGAAGAGTACGGCTCTCTAGCTTTCCCTACACCCCTACACTTAGACACCTACTACTTACCTGCAGCAAATGGAGTACACACAATACTCAAACCAGTGTAGCGACATAGGACAAGTCATTTTTTTTTTAGGGAAAAATTCGACTCGCAGACTCACTAAAATAACTTTATAATCTTAGCATGAAAAATGCAAAAAAAACACAAAAAGGTAGTTAGTAGGTATGGTAGCATCGTACGGCATAGAACTAACCGTAGGTAAGTCGTGTCGATTGAGAGGCAAAGTAACTTGCTTGTCAATAGATGTTAGACGTCACCTTTAAGACGTAAGTTCAGAATGTGAAGGCAAATTTCGACATGGCAGGTAGGACTCGCGGTGGCTTAGTGGTCATAGCGTCTGGTGTATCAAACCAGAAGACGCAGGTTCGAATCCTGCCTGCGAGTCGAATTTTTCCTTCACTAAAATAACTTTATAATCTTAGCATGAAAAATGCAAAAAAATCACAAAAAGATAGGACAAGTCATTAGGGATAGGTAGTTAGACACAAAGTTAGTAGTAAAGTTAGGTAGATAAAAACACAAAGAAATATAAATTTCTATTTTTTTAAATTACTGTTTCCAATAGAAATCTGTAAAACGCAATCATTTCAGCAATATACCTATGAAATGATTGCGTTTTACAGATTTCTATTGGAAACAGTAATTTAAAAAAATAGAAATTTATATTTCTTTGTGTTTATCGTGAAATACTTAGTAAATTCTATCGTGTGCCATGCACAAAAAACCCGTGTGAAACTACCAAACAAGATAACAATTAGAAAATGAAAATGCCGTCGGCTTTTCCTCACAGTATTTTTGGTTTATACTTCAAATCTCGCTATTATATTTTTTTATTTTTTTTAACAGTAGTATTAATTTTAATGGCACTGCTATAAATCATCCGCGATCGCGAGTTTTCATAAAGAGTTTCAATAAACAAAAATTATATTATTATATGCTTGTATAGTTATTTAGTTATCACATTCCAGGCTATATAGAATCAAGTTCATTAAAAAAACATATGAAAACGCACGAGGTCAAGTCGGAGACGGAATCGTCTACATCAGAGAACAGCGCTGAAGTGCCGGCGAGTGCGGCTAAGAACGAAGCACAGTGCCTGCCTGATCAAAACCAGACCGTCACCGTCACTGAGGACATTGGCGACGAGCAGAACCAAGGTATTGCGGCATCCTCTAGGGTAAAATATTCTAGGGACAGTAGTATGATTTTTAACATAAATAAAGCAAAAATCTAAGTACTAGGTAATTAAAAACTTAATAAACTTTAATGCAGTTGATTAGTGTTTAAAAATAACAGGCTTTGTTAAAATATATAATTCAAGCACTGAAAAATACAATATAGTCAACTTCTTTATGAGGTCATAAAATAAATAAGCCACTATTATTGTTTTAGTCCAAGGTCAAGTTGAGATACAAGTACAAGACAACCAGCAAGTCCTACAAGTCCAAGCTCAAGCGGAGAGGACCCCACAACAGAAGCGATACAAGTGCGGCATCTGCGTGAAGGCTTACATGTATCTACACAACCTCAAAAAGCACATGTTAGTGCATACGCAAGTAAGTAGCCTAAACGTCAGCAGCGGCTGTCCAGCCTTTTATTATCCTTTTACTAACTACCAACTATCATTTCATTTCATTAAAAAAATCGGCCAAGTGCGAGTCGGACTCGCGCATTAAGGGTTCCGTACCATAAATCGCGTTTGTTGTATGGGAGCCCCCCTTAAATATTTATTTTATTTTGTTTTTATTATTTGTTGTTATAGCGGCAACAGAAATTCATAATTTGTGAAAATTTCAACTGTCAGCTATCGCGGTTCTTGAGATACAGCCTGGGGACAGACAGACGGACAGACAGCGAAGTCCTAGTAATAGGGTACCGTTTTTACGCTTTGGGTACGGAACCCTAACTAGCGGGCTCACCCGGGACCGGAAAACGTTTTCCTGCCCTGAAAAAAAAATGGATATATTTTTTTATACAGGAATATTTTTTAAGCAGTACGCAAAAAAATTTTGGTAGTTCAGTATCAGTAATAGAACACATTCCCATTATTAGTTCAAAACTTTTTTTTAAATTTTTATCCGGCTTGAAATCAGCAAAATATGGACACATAATATCTATTCGCAATAATAACAATATGCACGTGTGCCAGCCGACTCACGCGCCGGTGTACAGCTGATGTAGGTACTAAGGCGCGCGCGCTTTGCCGTGCGCTAGCGAGTAACCATAAAATCTGTTTCAAAGTAAACATCTTTCGTTAACGATAACTTCGATATTTTGTACTAAGATATATCAAAATAACAAATTGGTGTTTAAATAAAAGTCGTTTAAGTATCAATTGTCAAAGTCTGCGCACTGAATAAAAATTATTCCGGTAAATAATAGCTAATATAACCTATTCCGCATCCCAAAAAAGCATTTTAGTAAATACTGTTATGGCCTATAATGTTAGTGACTGGTTTAGATGTTCGTAAAAGCAGTTTTAGCCCATCTATTTCAAACGTTATTAGTACCTAGTCTGAAGCCCTAAAATGCTTACAAACCAGTTTCTAAACTTAAGCCATAACATTATTATTGGAATGGATTGCTCTAAAATTAGGTTGTGGAATAGGCTAGTTGACTCATGATAGCCTTGTAATATAGATATTACTTCATTGGACTGCCAAGTAGTAGGTCTCGAGTCCGAAGCCATGGTTTGCACCTCTATTTACATATCGTAATCCTGTGCATAGTAATAATTATCACTCGCTTAAACCGTGAAGGAAAGCATCGTGAGGAACTGCATGTCTGAGGAATTTTCTTGGCGGCATATGTCTGCCAAGGCGCACCAGGCCAGCTATGGTGGACTATAACATCATGGCTCTCTCATTCTGAGAGCTTGAGAAGAGACCTGCGCGCAGCAGTTAGGCCGTAAATGGGTTATGATGATGTCTATAAAATAAACGGGACCGACGTCTTTACTTGCTGCCCGTGACACGGGGGACTCGATGTGTTAAGAATGGTAACCCGAAGACTGATACGCGGCAAGATCAGCTTACCTATTTTTATTAATTTTGTTGATATTCATAAGTATTCAGTTGACACGAAGAAAATTATTGTTATTTTCAGGACAATGGTCGTAACTCGGAGCCAATAATATTCCTGCATCAACAGCAGCAGCAACAACCGCAACAGCAACAACAAGTGCAGCAGCAACAGCAAATGCAGCAACAACAACAGCAAGTGCACCACCACCAGCAGCAGCAGCAACAAGTGCAACAACAACAACAGCAGCAAGTACAGCAACAACAACAACAAGTTCAGCAACATTTGCAGCAACAGCAACATCATCATGTTCAGCAACAGCAGGTGCAGCAGCTGCAGCAGCAGGCGGTGTTGCAGGTCGGCAACGTGCAACAGCTGGCTGTGCCTATCCACCCGCAGCATGTGCAGCAAGGCATCACGGTGTCTGGAGTACAGGTTATTATTATCATAATATCAACTTCTTCATTTCTATTATTATCATCATCAATTATCATCCTAGGAAAATTATGATAGCAGAGTAGATATCAAATTAGGTAGTATCGTAAACTGTGGCAAAATACCTACTTATGACATAAATCCTTTGACATGCCAACATAAAGTGGTCCAAATCAGTGTCAATACTGAAACTTCTCAATGTGAGGTTCTTATGACAACCGGGTCTGGCTTAGCACTTAATGGCTCTGGCTTAGTGAGGCAAGGAAAGGCTCGATGATATTTATTTATTTGTTTACTTCAATATAGGTTAGGAATGGTCACCCAATCATAATTTGATCACAAATCCTGTTACTTGAACTAATACTTTAGGTTTGTGTACTCAAAACAAAAACTTGTGCAATCAGGCAAAAACTGTCTTCACCACAATTAAGATCTGATATCATTGAATCATAATTAGTAACTATGTAGTGTAGATACTTAGTATAATAATCTTCTTCTTCCGAGCCTTTTCCCAACAATGTTGGGGTCGGCTTCCAGTCTACCCAAAAGCAGCTGAATATCAGTATTTTCCACGAAGCGACTGCCATCAGACCTCCGCAACCCAATTTCTGGGCAATACCGAAATTCGGAGGATAGACTGGTTGTCAGGGTTTTTTGGGCTTCTGGCTACCACTAACAATTGGCTATTTGACAGTTGGTACGATAATAAATGAAATATGTTTGATAAGGTAGTTTAAAGGTTAAAAATAATTATACAATATATATTTGGCATGAAAATAAATTTTAAATATTTTTATTTTTGAAAAATAAAATGAGTTTTTTTATCTATGGATTACAAGATGCGAAACGCGGGCGGCCATGATTGAATTTCGTATGACGTCATACCACACAAAACAAAATAATTTTTGATAGCGCCGTGTGTCTTTTTTTAAAATTAACACAGAAATATTTCGATTTGTTCTTGTGAGAGGTTTCAGGCGAAATGGAATCAGGATATATTAAAGCCAATAGTGCAAATCTGCCTAAAGTAGATTCATTTATGGTCGCAAATTTCTTTTGTAATCCTAACTTTTACTCTGCTGAGTTTCGGAATGTGAAAACTTCATTGTAAGTACCGAAATGAACAAGGTATTGATATATAATTTAAATTAGGTCAAATAGTGAAAATTTTATGAAATGATTTGAAATTACTAAAAGGTTATGTTTATAATTTTAGATCTTCGCGACAGTCTTATGGTGACGACGCTATTGGATATCTCCAGTTAAAGAGGGAGGGAAATTTGTGTATGGTAAAATGCAAAATTCTCGGTATTTACCATTCTAGTAAAAAATCTTTAAACTTTTCATACAAAATACGCTTATAAAAAGCTTTGTGGTCACTCGTGGTTAGGTTAGCTTTTTGTTTATTGAGTTATGACGTCACAGAAGGAAAATGTAACTTGACCGGCTGTTTTCGCGCGAATTTAAAATGAATGGATATAAAATATTGCTTTTTCCTAATAAATAACTTATTTTCGAAAAGAAAACAATTTTAATAGGTATAAAATAAGCCTACGTAAATAATATAATATATTTCCGAAAACTGTCAAATAGCCAATTGTCATAGTTGTTCGTATGGCAACCGAGACCGACGGCTTTACGTGCACTCCGAGGCACGGAGGACCCATACATATATATATACTACTCGTATAAGAATAGTGACCCATCCACACCATGACCGCGGCGAGCGCAGCTTAACCTTGCAGATCAGTTGATCAGCTTAGTTATTACTTAACCACGAACCTCTCACTTAGTATAATATTATAAATTAATGTTGTTAAAACTGTTAGCTCTCTACGAGCCATCCATAAATTAAGTCATCTTTTGGGGGAGTAAAGAAATGTGTTATGGGGGTATGAGGGGTCATCAGCATTGTGATGTCACATGACTGTGATTTATGAAATTTGTGTGACGTCATTTAAGGATAGCCCTTCGCTACGTCCTACGTTCATTTCAAATTTTTGTTATGTTTTCAATTTTGAGCTTGATGCACAAAAATATTAGTGAGTTTTGTTAACAATAAGTCAGTGTAGACAAATTATTAGTCGGAATCCTGAAAAAATCAAATACTTTTTTATCAGAGTCAGCACCCGTATCCGGTGATCTCGTCGGTGCAGTCGATGCAGCTGCAGCAATCACAACAGATTAACACGGTATATACATACTATGTGTTGTTTTCACGCAATTATTTTAATGACAACACTGTGGCTCTATATAACTGCTACAGTGTCGCAAAAATCGTTTCGCTAGATGAATCCATTGTAATACCTGATAATGGGTTCGGTCTTTATTCCTTAGCCTTTAATTTGATGGAGAATTAAATGACTTTGTATAGCGTTAGCTTTCGCTGCACCGTTTTACGCGTCAGACTTGACACGATTGAGAAATAGTGGTAATGTCTTAGGATTTGTCGGATTTTTCTATATCTCTGCAATAGGTTACACAAAAAATATGTACTCAAAAACTACTGGGCCGATTTGAATGCTACATTATTCCAGATTAACATAGGCTATAGAATATTTATAAAAAGTTACAGAGGGATTTCTCCACCCGTTCGAAGCCGGCGCGGGCCGCTATATACCTAATCGTAGTAATAGGTCGCTAGCCTAATATAAGAATAATATAGTCGTCATTATAATTTAATTAGGTATATTGAAATGTGGAACATGTTAGCGAATGAAGTTAATTTTCATTCATTACAGCAACAACCGCAACAACTGCAAGTGCAAACAATACAAATACACCCGCAACATCAACCGATACAGATTCATGTAAGTAAGCTATACAGCATAATTATTATTACGTATAAATCGCGTGTTAGCATTTTTACTAGGCTGCAGTTTTTATTTTATTTTTACCCAAATGAATTGGGCTCTGTATTGTTTAGAGTTCAAATGACTCCTATGTTTAGCAGCAGACATAAAATATAAAATTGATTATAACGTTTTAGTTAGAAGGATGGCAGCCTACTGCAAAAAAAATTGAACTCTATTTCCGTAACAACAGAATACAGTTTTCAAGGTTTATGTTTTAATACTGTCCTTGTTTCGTCAGGCGGTAGGGGTGCAGCAAGTGCAACAGCAACAATTACATGTGGCGACCTCCTCATGTCAGACAATGTTGCCCAATATATTACAGGTATGTATAGATGGTAATTGAATAACATGAGACTCAACACAGAGTAACTACCTATTCGAAATTTATATTTACGACTAGCTGACCCGGCGAACTACGCCGAACTACATCAGATTTTTCTTTCATATTTACTCACCTTTTAAACCTTCCCTGGACTTTCACAAACATTTCAAAACCAAAATCAGCTAAATGAGCCCAGCCGTTCTTGAGTTTTAGCGAGACTAACGAACAGCAATTGATTTTTATATATATAGAAGATATGTGTTTCGGGGGTCTCTGGTATTAACTGTGATATTGTTGTAACGTGTATGTACACATTTGTGTAGTGCCAGTTGCAGCCGGGCACGGTGGCAGTGTCGGGGCTGGCGCAGCCGGAGCTGGGCGGCGTGACGCACCGCATCATCCTGCAGCCGCAGCCGTCGGCCGCGCACCCCGCCGTCTACACCATCCATCACTGATGCCGCCGGAGCTGGGCGGCGTGACGCACCGCATCATCCTGCAGCCGCAGCCGTCGGCCGCGCACCCCGCCGTCTACACCATCCATCACTGATGCCGCCGGAGCTGGGCGGCGTGACGCACCGCATCATCCTGCAGCCGCAGCCGTCGGCCGCGCACCCCGCCGTCTACACCATCCATCACTGATGCCGCCGGAGCTGGGCGGCGTGACGCACCGCATCATCCTGCAGCCGCAGCCGTCGGCCGCGCACCCCGCCGTCTACACCATCCATCACTGATGCCGCCGGAGCTGGGCGGCGTGACGCACCGCATCATCCTGCAGCCGCAGCCGTCGGCCGCGCACCCCGCCGTCTACACCATCCATCACTGATGCCGCCGGAGCTGGGCGGCGTGACGCACCGCATCATCCTGCAGCCGCAGCCGTCGGCCGCGCACCCCGCCGTCTACACCATCCATCACTGATGCCGCCGGAGCTGGGCGGCGTGACGCACCGCATCATCCTGCAGCCGCAGCCGTCGGCCGCGCACCCCGCCGTCTACACCATCCATCACTGATGCCGCCGGAGCTGGGCGGCGTGACGCACCGCATCATCCTGCAGCCGCAGCCGTCGGCCGCGCTCCCCGCCGTCTAAACCATCCATCACTGATGCCGCCGGAGCTGGGCGGCGTGACGCACCGCATCATCCTGCAGCCGCAGCCGTCGGCCGCGCACCCCGCCGTCTACACCATCCATCACTGATGCCGCCGGAGCTGGGCGGCGTGACGCACCGCATCATCCTGCAGCCGCAGCCGTCGGCCGCGCACCCCGCCGTCTACACCATCCATCACTGATGCCGCCGGAGCTGGGCGGCGTGACGCACCGCATCATCCTGCAGCCGCAGCCGTCGGCCGCGCTCCCCGCCGTCTAAACCATCCATCACTGATGCCGACGGCGACGGCCAATACACTACACCTGATGGGAGCTTCACAGCTTAGAGATTACTATGTGTTCAATTATTAAAGATTGTGTGGTAGGTGACAAAGTTGAATGCTATTATTAATGTTTGAATGATGTTTCAAACCATACCTACGCTATGTGTTGGCAAATTATTATACTTGAATGACAACCCACGCTGTTTAGAGCACACGATATGTGGTAGTAGCATTGTTATTAAGTAGATAATATATATATTTAGTTGTATTGCACTGGTGCCTGAATATTGATATATCTGATTTGTATTTGAAATTTACAATTATCTACAATAGTTGGTAGTGATTTGTTTACAGCTATTAGTTATTTGTATTTTCTGTCATGTATATAATAAGTTAAAGACAATTTGTGAAGATGTAAATACATAATAACATTGTTTTATAAATAAAAGAAAAAGTGAAAGGTTTGTTTGGTTTTAAACATCTTTAATTTTGATTACCCTGTATCTTATTTTGTTTCTTTATAAATGTTTAGGGAAAGAAATAAACGCCAACTTACTAAAACTTATTATTAAAATTTAATTACTTTCAGAAAAGATAATAACCATTTCAATTTAATTCATTAATTATTAATAATATTCCGGAACGAATATAAATTAACACAGTGATCAGTAGTTTAAATATGACGCTGATGTAGGAAATAATTATGAATCCTCATTTATACTTCTCATTTTGGCACATACAAATAGAATCACATACATATTTACAATGAACAACAGCAAAGTATTTAAATAATTTTAAAGTTGATCACTGTGTTTTTACAAAATTAATAAAAAATATCGCACGACTGACACAATTTGAAGTGTTCTGACATACACATCTAACACAACGTTATAAAATAACCAAACACATGAAGTATTCACCCTATATGTTAAAAGACTACACAAATTCGTAAAGTAAAGAAAATCCTCTTGCGAAGAGAAGAAACATACATTACATGGTACCGCCTTGCGTAAATACATAATATACGCGCTATTTACGACTGATTATAAAATGTGATCTTGAACAACTGCCTCACGGAATTAAGATTCGGATGATATATTATGCAAAAAACCATGAAACCTACCCGACGATGCTTACAAAATATAATCTAAACATTTTATTTACATTGTTGCAATTACAATACATAAATCGAAGGCCACATGTTCCTTTCCTTATTAGATTGTATGATGAATATGTATGAATATTTTTTAATCACAGGCATAACTATTTCACGAAGTTGATCAAAAGGAAATATAATATTGCCATTGTCCCCTGGACGGACACTGCAACTTTGGCGTTTGTTTGCTCCTTGTCCGAGAGACAACTATAACGAAGTGCAGGGGAGTGATGAGACATTGAAGTAAAGTATAGGATGGAATTCTAGTGTGTACATAGTACTATTAAATATTCTGTGCTTGTGAAAAGAAGTGGAGGATTCTACTGATGTCGAAACTCCAGACTAGTCTATAATATCTAAGCATATAAGATAGAAGGAAAAACTTTTAAAAAATTAAGATAAAAGTTACAATGAGTTATAAGAGAACAAAAGAAGAAGTATTTTATATTTTTTTACTGATCTAGGAAATGAATATACAAAGTTGTAATAATGGTTTAACTGATGTTTGCAAATAAAAAAATTAAATAGGCCTTCAGCAAACATCATGCATCACTGTGGCAGTTTTCCGTCAATTGTCAATATTCTTATATAAATTAAATAAAACAATAGCTGTGGAAAGTTAAGAATAGTCTTGGCTGACACTACTTGCTTTCGAATCAAACCACCATTATAGGTAAGAGAAAATACATGAAGTCGAGAAGTTTGAATACTGCAAGAATTCAATAAGTTGTGCATGGCTATGCATGCGTCGAAGTTGCATTGTATATTACGCTATTTAACATAACCACTAGCTGTATTAACAGCTGTACAATGCCCAGCTGAATTGTCATTTCATACTTACATAGAAGTAATTAGGGTTATTTTGACGAGCTTTTACCGTTGTTATAATAAACAGCGCCACAAGCACCAAATTAAGGATCCGAAATTTCATGTTGACGCGGTTTTGTAAGTCAGCTAACCGTTAATCCGCTGTACGGATGAACGCAAAACGGTCATATATTTTCGCAAGTTGAAGGTCAGCAAATATGACAAACTACTTAACGTCAATCAGCTGCTTTACATAACAGTGCTGTTTTGTAAAACAGCGAATTAAACAATCCAACATTGGTTTTACTTCAAAGCCACGCTGATGACAAATTAAAGCGTGAATGATTAATGATGTTACATACATAGGTACTAAACACTCTGCGCACTGCAGTCGCTGTCAGGCGATTGTTCAGGCTGGTAGCGGATGTAAGCGCTATGCAGCGTGAGGCCGGACGGCAGTTTCACGTCGCGGAAGTACCGGTGCCGCCGCGCATCCTTCGCAGAGATCCGCTTCACAGGGTCATACACTAACATCTTTTGCAGTAGGTCCATACCTACTTCGTCTAGATTTTGTACCTATAAATAAAATAAAATACCTGTGATAAGTATCAGATAATATTCCTTTAGTTTTAGAAGCAACAATTACGGCTGCTGACACTAAAACTCTGGTAAATTCTTGGTAAGTGTTTTTTAATCAATCTGTGTTTCGTATGTAGATACTTACATGGTTATGAAGATTGAATGTAGTCCAATTGGGGAATGTAGGTTTGTAGTCTGGCAGTGACGACACACCTGGCCAAATATCTTCAGTAGGGGTCCGGAGCATTCTATAAAAGTAACATAACCCATTCCACAATGTAAACCTACTTGTAACACAAGCATTTAGCTTAGCATGAGGGGTTAACAAGAATACTAGTAACGTGCGACCCACATCGCTAGTAACCTTTTTCTTTTAATTATCATTTTTAAAATTTTCATGAATTGTTTAGCAAAAAACAAATAAGGCTTGAAGTATTTACATAATAATTCCAATACCTGTTATATCCCACCCATTGGGTTATCACAAAGGTTTTTAACATTTTTTTACAGGATTTTCTATCTTAATTCTTATGTGACAATACACGGCAGAGTTAGTTATACAATACATATTATCATACCTGAAAATGCGAAACAGTTGGTCAATCTCAGAGTCCCCTTGGAATAGAGGTTTTTTGGATGACATCTCTGAGAATATGCAGCCAACAGACCACATGTCTATGGGGCATGAATATCTGAAATAAAATTATGCTTTATTAGATATTCGTATTTAGCAAGCAGGTACTAGGAGAACTGGATGACAAATGCCCAGAGTGTAATAAGAATAATGTACTAAGAAAGTAAATGTAAACCCTTCAAGTGATTGTGATAGCCTAGTGGTATACTGCCAAGTAAAAGGTCTCGGGTTTAAATTCTAGGCATGCACCCCTGCATATTGAAGTTATGTGCTTATAATAAGTTAATATTATCACATGCTTAAACAGTGAAGGAAAACATTGTGAGGAAACCTGCATGCCTGAGAGATTTTCTCAAAAGCGTGTGAAGTCTTCCATCCTACCTACCTAATCTAATGACCTAATCCCTCTAATCCTGAAAGGAGACCAATGCCCTGCAGTGGGACATTATAATGGGTTGATTATTGGTATACTTTTGAGGTAAAATGAATATCATACTTGTAAATGTCTGCTTGAAACCTCACCTCTGACTACCAAGTAAGACTTCAGGAGCTCTGTACCACAAAGTGACTACCTCATGTGTGTAGACTCTAACTGGTACTCCAAATGCTCGACCCAGACCAAAGTCAGCCACCTGGTAATATAACCGTCATTACAATCAAAACAGAATTTATGTCTGTGAATAAATAATGAATACATAATAAACTATATTAGCTATTATCATTGCTAAAAACTATAATAATACCTAATTACATTTACATCTGATACTAATATCTCATACATACTTCTATTACATACTCTCATACATACTATCTACATAATATGGTAGTCTTGTGGTCATAAGTGGAACTTTTTGATACTTTTACAATATAATGTAAAGTTAAACAACATAATTTTTAGTATATGTGAAACCTGAATATAGTTTGTTTACAATAAGTCTAAGGGCCACATTGTATGCACCAACTTCTTAAATGTGTTTAAATTTTATTTAAACACAAAATTTGTATGAAAAATTGTGTTTAAATGCGATTTAAACACATTTAAGAAGTTGGTGCAAGTGGCTGTAAGTCTTATTTAGAAATAGCTTCTGCCCGCGACTTCGCCCGCGTAGCGTGATGATATATAGCCTTCCTCAATAAATGGGCTATCTAACACTGAAAGAATTTTTCAAATTGGACCAGTAGTTCCTGAGGTTAGCGCGTTCAAGCAAACAAACTCTTCAGCTTTATATATTAGTATAGATAAGCAGTACCTTTGTACTAAATAGTTCTTAGTTATTTATTCTTGTATTGTTGTGTATAAATAAATAAATAAATTGATCCCAATAATTTTAACACTGTGTTACATTTTGTCCCAAAAGGATAAAAAAAGGTTGCTAGTGGGATATTGAGTGATATTAAAGTATCTTTCACAACACACATCAGAGCAGGTCATAGGTACACTAAGCTATCACTAAGATTCTTTACATAAAAATACCTACTTAAGTGACCCCATGTATTAACACTGTTGTATAGCTACATTATTCTGGAAGTGCATTTAGGCGGTGGGATCCACTTTATTGAAATCAATTTAAGTTGCAGTTGAATGCTGCTTATAATGATAATCTTATTGATAGGCAGTTTGGGTGGATATACAGGAAACTACCTAGTTTTTGCTATCTTACTTTAATAATTCCAGTCTTGTCAATAAGAAGGTTTTGTGGTTTGAGATCCCTGTGCAGTATCCTTCTCTGATGGCAGTACAGGATAGCATTGTTGATCTGGTACAGATAGCTTTTCACAACTGTTGGGTCCATGAACTGTGAACACATTAGTGCAAAGGTATAAGTAGGTGAATAAAATGATCTATTACTATAACTGCCTCAATTGCCTTCGATTCTCAGGTCAAGCATTATGCGGAACCTACCATTCCAAGTTAGGTATTATGTCTTTGCAATTTGTGGCTCACAAGTAGGTTGCACCATTTGTTTTAAGATTAATAAAAGGGACAAAATTCTCATAATAATATGTTACACACAACCACTAGTATTATGACACTGTTCATATTATAACTGAAAGCTAAAAGGTAGAAAGGAGTCAAAAAGTACATACTTTTCCAGATCCAAGTGAATCCATGTATTTCTTCAAGTCCATAGAGAGAAACTCGAAAATTAGATAAAGTCGGCTTTCCTCCATGAGTACATCTTCCAGCTTTACTATGTTAGGGTGGTTGAGCTCCTTCAGTAGTGAAATTTCTCTGTAGTGTTGAAAACATTCAATTAGGTTATGTTGTGCTGGTCAAAAGATTTTACTTGTGCTATGAGTGCTAGGATAATAATATTAAAAATATTCAAGAAATTGTGTTGTGATGTTCATTTACCTGATGGCCGTAGACGGGATGCCTTCATCTTCGGATTCCAAGCGAATTTTTTTCATAGCCACAAACTGCCCAGTGATTTTGTTTTTTCCTTTGTACACTACACCATAAGTACCTTCACCGATTTTTTCAATTTTGAGGAAATCATCCATCTTGTAATAACTAATTTTGTTAGATTTTCAAGTAATACTTTGGCGATTCAACTTCCTCACCAAAATTTGTTTTACACAAGTTACAAATACATTGATGCTGTGTGTGATTGATACAACACAACGCACTTTATCTAATTAGTTTAACTACATAGAGCAAGTGAAATATGAAATATACTTTCGTTTAGTCGTTTAATTTTCCGGCAAATAAAATTCTATTCGTTACCGTTTCGCAACGACTTTCAAACTTCAAACGTATACGAGCATTTTTTTAAATTATTGTGTAGACTATAAACTCTACCCTTCGAGCTTTTTCTTGTCTCAGTCAGTCTCAGTTATAGTCTATGATTTCATTCATAAGATTTTACTTATGTAGGTACTTGTATTCTGCTGACTGATGGTTATTTATTGACGAGTTTAGTCCTAGTCAGATGATTTGATTGTATTCTAGCGCTACCTACAAAAACCTCACAGTAATAATATAAAACATAAAAATGAAAATGTATCATTTAAGTCGGATCGTTCACCTGAACCCGCCAAATTCAAATTTCAATTGGTTTTTCGCAATTTGTAGGTCTATAACACATTCTAGATTCCTAGTTGTAGTAATTGCGGCATTAGCTATACAATATCCACAACCGAGCATTAAAAACGTTGCTTGCAAATCGATATTGTAGGTAAAAGTAGGTACAATCGTCAATTTTGGCCAAAATTGACGATTATACCTACTTTTAGCTTCTTTAACGTTTATTAAGCAAATTTTTTAATGCTCAGTTGTGGATATTGTATAGCTAATGCCGCAATTACTACAACTAGGAATCTAGAATGTGTTATAGTTGATGTAGTTTGCGAAAAACCAATTGAAATTTGAATTTGGCGGGCTCAGGTGAACGATCCGCCTTAAACAAATTGATTGTAAATTACAATGAACGATATGGTCCGAGAGTGAAGGTATTTTGTTTGTACTCGTTGTCACTTTTTAAGTAAAAACATAGTACCCCTCCAAAAAAGAATTTTATGATTTTTGGAGGAAACCGAAATGGCAATATTTAAGGTGGCAACAACACCGTGAACCGTCCCTTCACGTCCCTTGGTGCTAAACCTCAGATTTCTGAGTGCTAAACACATACTAGTATCTCTTAGTAGTCTTTGCTAAACACTATTAGGAACGCGCGTCATTGCCTGTGGCAAATATATTGTTTAATTCGCTTTCTTAGTGTTATCCAATAGATGTTTTACAAAACAGCTATGTCACAATCACAAATTGCTAAACGACATTCAGCAATTTTACATCATTGGTGACCATCAACACGCGGAATTGAATTAACGTTTTGCGCTCTTCAATAGAGTGCGTTAACGTTTAGGGGTCTCGTAAAATTGCGTGAAATGAAGCGACAGATTGTTTAGTTTATTTAAGATTAAGTTCCAAAATTCGGTCCTCGTGGGACATACAGACAGCGGCTGCAAGAGTATAATATTATAGTCAGCGGCTGTATGTCTTAGCGAGCGGTAAAGGCTAATCTAGATTCCTCGATGTAAGTATGCAATTCGCTTCTAAATTGGTTCCTAATGTGATTGCAATCAAAATTAATTAAAATTAACTGCCTCAATAGCCAAGTGGTCCGGACCGCGACTGCTACGCTAGAGGTCCTGGGTTCGATTCCCAGGTCGAGCAAAGTGTTATTGGGTTTTTCTATGAAATTCCCAGTAGCAGCTCGGAGTTAGGAATTTGTGCCCGGTTAATGGCAATAGGCTCGCCACCTATTACATGGGACCTAAACATACCTGCGAACTGTGGGTTTACATTAGTACGCCTCTGCCTAACCCTTCGGGGAATACAGGCGTGATGTTATGTATGTATTAAGTATAATAAATTTTAGTAATGACTGAAATTATTTATGTACATTTTTGAAATACAACGTCAACATTTTATATTTTATAGTGTGCCAAATTTATCTAACCAGCTAGTCTGAAAGTCTAATTAATTCTTAAAATGCCATAAATAAAAAACGCGGGGTCCGTCGCTAATCGCGGTAACGTGATTAATTAAATGTGTAAAAGGAAGACTTAAATTAACAGTGTAAATGTACCTACATACCTAATATCTTTGATGTTCCATTTAAAAGTTGACGAAATGACGAAGAGGATCTTTGCGAAAAGGTTTCATAAAAATGTTTTAATTTTCAATAATACGTCTTCTCTCATAACACTACTTTGTGATTACTTTTTCGTAATAACCCTATACTTAGGTGTCTACCTATGCGAGAAACCAGCCCAGTATTTTCAAATTTCCGGATCGGGGCAGTTACCTACTCGGCCACTTAATCAATCAGAGAAAACGCATGAATAACTTGAAAATAGCCGAACACATGGTGTATCAGGAGGAAAGAATATTCACATAGAAATAAAAGATCTATTGCATAAATATATATAGGTATTTAGTATAGTTTTCTACGTGGGTAATTCCACGGGATAATTCTGATAAATGTTTTAATTTTCTTAATCTAGATGGCACCATTCGTCCCGAATTTATAATCACTACATAAAGATCGCAGTATCTTGGATAACATGACAGAATAAAATGTTGCATGCTAGGTTAGTAAAAGTTAAAAAGAAACGTAGGGTGTCCGTTTGATACAGATAGCTGGATTTCAATTTAATAATTATGAGTACCTATTATATTTAAATATAGGTAACAGTCCTAAGCGCGACTCCCAGACGATCCCCAGCAAAGTATAACAATATAGTTTTACATCCCCAGGTTGAGCAGAGTTATTGTAGCAGCTCGGAGTTCTAGTAAATTTTTGCCCTGAATAATAGACTAATAGGTTAGGTACTATGGTACTTACAAATACCGGTGAACTGCGTGTGTACACTGTACACCTTTGCCGAACTCTTCGTAAAATACAGGCGTGATGAAAATTTTATTAGGTATATACACTCAGCTCTTTGTTCGACCTGGGAATCGAACCCAGAACCTCTAGCGTAGCAGTCGCGCTCAGGATCACTTGGCTAATGAGGTAGTTACAAGTTATTCGAATTCTATATTATTTTCTCGAATTCCTCCTTGTAATTACACTCGATGTGCCGGGGTTGGCGGCGGACAGGCATGTACAATATTTTGAATTTAGATGTAGAATCATGAATTTCCAGGTCAGCCAACTAAAACCTTGGTACCAGACTCACATCGGGATGCTTAATGAGATGAGGTGAAGTACTTGAAGCCTCGTTATTACGGGGATTTTTTTATACCACAAGGTTGCAAACAAGCATATGGCCCGCCTGACGGTAAGCGGTTACCGTAGCTTATGGACGCTTGCAACACCAGGGGTATCACTCGCGCGTTGCCGACCCTGTAAAAATCTTTTACAGGGTCGGCAGAGAGGCCTCGGGTCGGGGTCGGGGTCAGGGTCGGCCTCGGTGGAGAGCTGATTCCACCACCTGAGTGTGCGTGGGAGGAAATTCCTCTGGAATCGCACAGTATGAGACCAGAGTGATTCTAAGGTGTGTGGATGAACTCCAGGCCAATGGCGAGAGGTGCGGTGATAGAGAGTAGAACACTGTCCAATTGCCCATTGTACAAACGATAGACCACACACAGAGAGGCAGTCTCTCCTCCGACTTAGGAGTTCTAGGCCGTTTGTGACATTGGGCTCGTTGTTAAGTAATCCTAACTGCACGTCTCTGGGCCGAGTCAAAAGGATCAAGCTGGTATGCTGGTGCTCCCGCCCATAGGTGATAGCGGTACTCCAAAATTAATTTTATTATTTGATTTTTAGTTTTATGGACCTCTATCTTTATCTTCAGATAATAATATAAATGTAAAATAGTTCTCATAATCAAGTTCATGTTCCATAAAACTAGATAATTAATCGATATTGATATAATTTGTGCTGAGATCAGCATAAAGGTCACGTTTGCATGCTGCGGTCGTAATGCGGCGTGCGCGTGCTTGATACGCGAACGAATCATATCTATAAGATCTGATGATAAAGTTCACAATATTAATAAAGTGAGCGTCGGAAGGTTATGGTTCATTTGGAAGGTATGTGAGCTCAGAAGATGTGGCAGTTGACAGTATTTTCGTACCTACTTATACTCTACGGGCATGTAAGTTTTGTTTTTATACCTACATAATCTAATACCTACTTTATACCTACGTCTAATAGAAAACAACGTTTTCTATTTGTTAGTAACTAGGGACCTATAATAGCATAGAGAAAAAAAGTGATTAAGTATACTGTATTTGACGTAGGTGGCCCGCGGATTCACCCGGGTTCCAAAAGTATTTAAGTATATCCTATTACTCGAATACCTACTTAAATTTTTTTGTGTTTTTTTACGTTAGGTACTATGAACTGTATTCAATTTTAAGTAATAGTTACAACCATACAGAAAGACAAACAAAAAATCAAAATTTCAATCCTCTCTTTTGGATTCTATAGGTAGGTACCTAGTTCTTATAAAGATATCTTCTATTTGTTTTTTTTTTACTTAATATCTCCGAGGTCCATACATTGGCAGGTTACAATACACAATACTAGTATAATACACTAACGCCCCTTTCCTATAGGAATAAGCAGAATCTCCAGAAATTCTTACCGTTCTACTGTTTTATACAGCTCGTAATACAATAATGCCGGTTAATTTTTTTTATTATATTACGTGGGTACCTAATATAATAAAAAAATGTATGTCGTTAAATGTTTTATTTCAATTAGACCAGTATTACAGGTACTTTTAAATCGTCGAAAACTAGGTGCTCGATTCCAAACAGTGGGTCTTATGGAGATAAACCGGTATGAAACTCCATAGATACTTTAAACAAAGATTATAAAATTGATATTTTTGATAGATATTAATGTAATGGTACCTACATATGCATACTAGGTACTTACTTATGATGTTTATGTAGGTAAGTCTTAGACTACTCTATATTTCCGTGACCATAAAAAGTGTGTTTTTCTTCAGGTATTATCACAGCCAATAACTGACACTGAAAATGGTCGACAAACGCGCCAGTTGGACTTTGGTGAATGCTGCCCTTGCCCTAGCGCTGGCGAAGCTGAATCACTTGACAATACAGCGCCGGATTCTTCATGGTCCGCTGGCGACCGCTCGCATGCTCGTGAAGGGAACTTGGACGACTGTTCGTGCCGGGCTCGATATCCTGATGCCGAGGGAGCCTCATCAATCTTCTTTCCAACTTCAATGCGTTCTGATGGGCCTATCGTAAGGTATGTTGATTAAAACCTATTAGTTTTAGAAGATTAATAGGTATTACAGGAGACAGTTAGTTCACAACATTCCTTTCTTTTCTTATCCCTTATTGACATTTTATTTTTACCGTTTTATTTAATGCTTGGGCACGAATGGGCCGGTTCGACCGGAGTGTTACCACGGCCTCATAGCATATCGGCCTGAAACAATGCAATACGTTGTGTTTCGCCGGAACAGGTATTTGTTTTGAAAGGCCAGCAACGCACTTTCGTTGCCTCTAGTGATGCGGGTGTCCATGTGCGGCGTTATCGCTTACCACGAGGCGACCCGCCTGCTCGTCTGCCACGTTATACCATAAAAACAACCTTTTTCCAGACTGTTTCTGGCGGTTTTGTGACGATTTGAACACCGCAAGGAACAAATATTTGCATGATCTACAAGTATTTGTTTTGAATAAGACTATAGCCTAATCTGAGAGGAGACCCGTACCCAGCAGTAGGACAGAATAATGGGTGTAATAATCGCACACTTTTAGAGTAATTTTTTCATTCGATTTAATAGTTGGACACAAACAGGCTGTTCAAACGGGCTGACAGCTAACATATTCGAAAACTTGATATGAAACGTGATACGATGACCAATTTTCATCCATCGAAACATTAATTAAAAAAAAACAAAATAAACCGTGTCTCTCTCGCTGTCACATTCAGTGCCTTGAAAATTAGACAGGTTTGTAGGTATGGTTGCTTGCGTGTCTTGGCGACATTGGTCCAATGCTTAGTAAACTTATCAATTAAAGGTATCTAAGTAATTTGAACACACAATCATCATATTTAAATTTATCGCGTCTGTTCAATTTCATGAACAGACGCGACATTTCCGCGACGATTCCCTGTATAATGCATTTGTATGGCACCTAGAGACCTCCGAGTACAAACCCTGTGTAGAAGTTGGATCTAGAGCTCGACCCTCCCAAAATTTCCTGGATGGTCTGCTACCTGGTGAGGTTATACCACACTGTCCTTCCCTTGTCCTATACTGACGGCCATCGGGTTACCACTACATTCGCTACGACCCTACCGTCACCCCTTTCGGATATTAATGTATTTCAGAAATGATGGTTCCCTACGAATTAATTTTAAATGATATAGTTGAGGCCGTAGGGAATTGAATAATTTAAAATATAAAAATGAAGATGTACGATGTCGCAGGCTTTGTTATTGATGTTTATTTATCGTTACTTGCAAAATAGAATTAGGAGATTAATGATGATGAAGCATATCACGTAATACCTTCACAAATAATACCTTCATGACTGCTAAATCGAAATTATATAAGTATCCCGTATATTTAATGACCTATGAAAGTCCAGTACAAAGGCAGCTCTAATATCTTAAGATGGTATGTTTATACTTATTTTTAGGTCTCTCGTCGGTGAAGTATAAAGTACTATGCTTCCCTCGAGGGAAAGTATATATTACAAACTCGTGTACTTTGCGGTCCCGCAAGCTCAGGCCTGAAATGCAAACTCATTAGTTAGTTAGTGTCACTTTCTCCCTTTGGTAAACACTCTTATATTTATTTACAGACCTGTTGAGAAGAATGAAGTCCCCAAACCGCTCTTACACCCAGAAGTTGATCTTGCTTCATCTGTTTTACAAACGTTGCGTGAAGCTACCGACGAAGAATATAAAGATGCTCTTGCAAGAGATGCCGCTAGAAGTATGGCTAAAGCAGCTGAAGAAACTATATTTGGAGATGCAACTCCAGAGGCTAGTACTGGTAATATTGTTACAATAATAGTGAACCCAAAACATACAAGTGATTTGGAAGATGAAGGACCTCAGGTCGAAGAATTCCGTTATATACAGCCACCATTAGAAGGTATAAGAACAAATATGGGCAAGATGAGGGCTGATTCAAAACCTCCAAGTTTGCTGCGTGATATTTTTGGGCTATCAAAAACAAACAAGCCTATTGAAGTATACCAAAATAAAATATTAGATATGGATAGCAATATCGGTGCTAGTAATATAAATGAACAAATGGTGCACGCTGATTTTAATGACGATCAACTTTCCAATAAAGGTAAACCGGGTCTGAGGAAATATATACCATTGATAAAGTTAAATTTAAATGATGAAAACTTGGAAACTCCGTGTTCCAAGAGTTATGTAGATAAAAATAATGGTATCGTAAATAAGGTCCCCGATTTTAAAATAATTTCTCTAAAAAATAAACTAAGTGATATGGAATCTAGCAGATCTTCAAAGGATGATAAAATAAATTATTTGCCTTTAATACCGAAAATAAAAGTAAATAATTCATTTTTAAAAGAAAAAGATAACAATAAAGATTTAAATTTATCCTTGAATAATATTCATGAACAATTGGTTGGAAAAAATAGCTTATTTAGAACCAAATCTAACTTAAAAAATATTTTGGATAAAACTAGGCCAAATGGTTTGAAACATTTTTTGAAGTTAAAGGATGTAGAGTTGATTCCTTTGAAAGATATTGTTGATAATGCCGCTAAACGACCTAAATTAAATTTGCCAAAACTAGAATTACCAGGTATCCTCAATAAAGGAACTAACACTTTTTCATCTCATAAATATGAAAAGTCACCCAATGAGGAAAAGAATGAGCATATAGAAAAGGTGCCGAAATGCGTAAATGATGAAACCTTTGAACATGAGGTTAGTCCAAGTAATGTTATCGAACAAATAAGTACTGATAATAGTCGACCAATTAAAGATAAAATATCTTCAATTGAAGTTATTGGAACACGGTCTAGTCCTTCTAATATTCAATCAGCTGAAGAAGATAGGTATGTTGAGGATAATAATAACCATTCACATGAATTAAGTAGCAATATTGACGACTGTGTGATTAAAAGTTTGCCTAGCACAGAAACCAATCTCCCTCAAACAACAGAACATTATTTATATACTGAGGCACATCGTAGTAGTGGAGATAAACTTTCTTCAGATTCCACAAAAAATATGAAATCAGAGAATACAGAAAAACAACAAAACGAAGATTCTCATAATGTCCCTTTAGAAGACTGTGAAAATAATAACAATGAGTCTGATGCAATGACTGATTCTAGTAATGTTTCGAATAATATTGTTGAACCAGCAGATACCGGCTTAGTAAAAACTGATAATTTATTCGTAAATAACAATACAGTAAACGAAGAAACTGGAAATGCAGTACAAAAGGTAAACGATAATTTTAAAAGGCTTGATAGCATCCCAGAAAGGAAAGTTATAAAGCCACTTTCATTAGATAAAGCTTTGGCATCTATCAAAGAAAGCATAATAAAGAAGTTAGAAGACCTGAAAAAACAAAAAACGATTTCAAAAGATGCCAATATGTCTGATAAAAAAATAATTAGAGGTGATGATATTGATAATAAGGAGTCAGCTTCAGTTATAAAAGAAACCTCAAATGCTGATTGTCAAAATGAAGAGAATCAAGGTCAAGAAAATGAAGAGTTTATTCAAAACACAACTTTAAAACCAGATGATTGTAATTATGAAGACTTAGAAAAACCAAAGGAGTCTCCTAATGATATCAGTATGCAAGATTTACAGAACATATCTAATTCAATGTTACAACAAGAAGAACAAGAACGAGAGTCAAATAATGTGGCATGCAATGAACCAATTAAAAAAGTAATCGTTCCAAAAATGCCATTGGAAATGAATAGTGGAGAAACACGGAGTAGTGATACCGAACAATCTGCAAACTCGCAAAATGCGGTTGTAATGAACCTTATTAACTCTGAAGGTATTGAAAACAGGGAAGAGAATTTTTGTCAGAGTGACTTAGCGAAACAAGTTGACACGCATACAGAAGCTAGTAATGCTGTTATTAATACAGTATTTCCCTGCAATGATATTCTGGAGATGCCGCACATAAACACAGATTTTATGCAACCAAAAGCGAATCGTTTAAGTATTTTAAAAAGTCCACTTCCAGATCTACGAGACGTAATAAAATTAGAGCCTCTACCTATACTTGAAGATATTAAACTAAAACTGACAAGCTTATTTGATAAAAACACAAATGATGTAGAAGTATTTTCCCGATCGGAGGAAGATACAATGACTAAGCCGTCTAATTCAATCATGGCGACGGACGCGAGCGTAAACAGTTTTCAGTCAAAGTTTCCTCTTTTGCGACTAGAAGACGTTAATTTAGATATTTTGCAACTAAACCCACCATCAAGCTTACTATCTAAAATTCCTAACATTGACTTGCATTCTTATAGAACAAAACTTCCGCTGCCAAATGATTTACGTTTAAAACCAATCAAACTTCAATCAGCTTTAGAAGATAATGGTAGCATATTTGGGGCTACTGTAACCTTCGGACGGAACAAAGTTCAGCCAAATAATATCCACAAGATTAGTAGAGTCTCAGATAACCTGTCGAAAAGTATTCCTAATTTAAATGATAGAACATTGAAAACAAATTTGCAGAAGATATTAAATATACCACATAATCCTGAAAATCTTATAAATAAACTAGGCGATTTAACTGATAACTCAAATACTTGGAGAAATGTGCAACATACGCTAGAATCTAGAATTAAAGAAGCAACATCACACAATTTATTCGATTTCGAAGATGTCAATGATAAACTTAAAGCAATACATATTGATTTAAATGATAGGATTGAATCAATGCGTAATGATTTTAAAGATATATCTAAATTGGGAACCAGTGATACACGTAGTAGAAATAGTATAAATGTAAAAACCTTTACGGGTTTTAACAACCGAAACAAAGGAAAAACAGTTCACACTGCACGCCCTAAATCAACACCTCGAAGAGAATCTAAGAATAAGAATCCTTTGAACTCTCGAAGATGGGATCAGCAAAGGGAAACTAAAATTGCATTTCCGCAAAAGTTGAACCAAAAAAAGTCTAGGATGTCTGCTTCCGCTAGCGTACCCATACCGAGAGCCATTGAAGTACCTGAACTTAGAGCTTCGTTATCTAAATCATTACGACCAGCATTACAGAGAACATCAAGTACGAATGCTGAAATTCGCAATGTAGCCACATCATCACCCAAAGAATCTTCGGCGACTCTTTGGAAACCTGCGAGTAATTCATTACGTAATTCTAATTCACTTCTAGAAAAACAGATTAATCCCTTCAAAGAGAGTAAAATTAAAGTTTTCTTCTCCACGACATCTAGGCCTTCTACAATAACAGCAGTCCATTCAAGAAAAATCACACCATCATCACATTTGCAGCACACACCTCAAATTTACACCAATTTAATAAACTCTGGTAGATCTAATGAACGCAACATACCAATATTAGGAGCTGAAAATGATTTTCAATCCCGGCCAAAATTTTTGGAAAGTCCTTTTATAATGAAAGTCAAAGAATCCATTAAAACAAGGTTGTCTAAAGGAAATTCGCCCATTACGTTAAAAAAGGCGAATGATCGATCTGATGTGGAAAAAAGGCTGCATAATACAAACGAAGATGACATGTCACGGTCAGCTTCAGAGAATACAGATGTCCTGGTAGGACAAACGTTGAAGGAAAATGTGTCTTATAAATGTAAAATGGTCTGTGCTAAAGAATAGGACTGTACCTATAATTGATGTTTGTGTAAAAATACTAACATTAAATAAAAAAAAATGTATTATATAAAAGTTAGATTAAGCCTATATTAAGTTATCACAATCAGTGTTAAATTGTTTTGTAAATATTTTTATATAAAACCATTAAAACTAATGTTTGGTGTTATTTTTAACCGACGTCAAAAAAGGAGGAGTTTCTCAATTCTACTGTTTTTTTATGTTTGTTACCTCAAAACTTTCGACTGGGTGAACCGATTTTGTTTTTTTTTTTTAAACTGCCTCATTAGCCAAGTGGTCCTAAGTGCGACTGCTACGCTAGAGGTCCTGGGTTCGATTCCCAGGTCGAGCAGTGTTATTGGGTTTTTCTATGAAATTCCCAGTAGCAGCTCGGAGTTAGGAATTTGTGCCCGGTTAATGGCAATAGGCTCGCCCCCTATTACATGGGACCTAAACATACCGGCGAACTGTGGGTGTACATTAGTATGCCTCTGCCTAACCCTTCGGGGAATACAGGCGTGATGGTATGTTATGTTATGATTGAAACAGCAGGTCCAGGTCAGGAACTCAACAGGCAGATCCCCCCTGCTATTTAATAATTTATTTATTTTAAACAATGTTTGAGAAGGACAAATAGGTAATTTTAAACGTGTACTAAATTGTTTCCCGATTAAGATTATTATGTAAATAAAAGCCGAAAAAATAATAGCGAATGTCATACAATTGCTTTCTTTCCGGTGAGTCCAATAACTGACGGGAAAGAAAGAAGAATTAAAAATCACCAAAAACCATCGCCTAATCAAGCCTTCAGATGGGATGTGGGAGTAGTAGGGTACACAATAGGACACCTAAAGGGCATTGAACTTGACCTCAGGATAATTAACCTTGAGGTCAAGGTCAAAATACCGAAAGTCATGATCCACTATACTTCTAAGGTCATTAACATTACCTCAGGGTCATTGACCTTAAGGACGAGGTCAAAATTCCGAAAGTCATTCCTATTTCTGAATGACAATAGTATGAAGCGTAGTCGACGGAGCCCCGCTTTTCGGAGGTCCGACTTCTGGGTGGTTTAAAAAAAAATTAAAGCCTGTCGGGGTGCCCCAAGTGCTGAGCTCACTTCGCTCGCTCTTATCGCTCGCATCCTAAATTCTCTATGTACGGTAATATTAAAATGAACTTTGTACCGATCCCTCGACATAATTTTAACTACAAAATAATATAAACATAACATACCATCACGCCTGTATTCCCCGAAGGGTTAGACAGAAGTGTACTAAGGTACACCCACAGTTCGCCGGTATGTTTAGGTCCCATGTGATAGGGGGCGAGCCTATTGCCATTAACCGGGCACAAATTCCTAACTCCGAGCTGCTACTGGGAATTTCATAGAAAAACCCAATAACACTGCTCGACCTGGGAATCGAACCCAGGACCTCTAGCGTAGCAGTCGCGCTTAGGACCGCTTGGCTAATGAGGCAGTCGGAAATAATATAATATAAAATAAATAAATAATATAAACGGATCCCTTTATCGTTTTTACGACAAACGGCTGGTCGGAGACAAAAAACACATTTTCTAATGGCAAGTGGACAATTGATTTGTAGTCAGTAGGTATGTTTTCTGAAATTTCTGCACCCACTGACTTATATATAGATCAAAAACCTAACCCACTTCCTGATGACCTCAAAATTTAAATATGGCGTGGTTTCATAAACGGATGTAAAAGCTTATTTGAAATAAAAACAAGGCTGCAATTTCTTCCAGTAGAAATTGCACCTAGCGATAAGGCCACCCATTGTATGTTATTTTCTTTTTCTTTTCCTTTCCTTACTATAATTTTCGTGTACAATAAAGTATACATATAATAAATAAATAAAAACATTTGAAGTTGATCTGGAAAATTTGCTTCTGAAGTAGTCTACTTCATAAGGAAAAAGAAAAAATTAGGTACTCTGAGGAAATATATATATTATATACATACTAGCTTCCGCCCGCGACTTCGTCCGCGTCGAATAGTTACTTAGCCTTCCTCAATAAATGGACTATCTATCTGACAGCTATCTAACACTGAAATATTTTTTCTAATCGGACCAATAGTTCCTGAGAAACAAACAAACAAACTCTTCAGCTTTATATATTAGTATATATTCTGTCATATATGATTTTTGCGAAACTTTAATCGTTTACGCAGCGCATGCATCGGAAGCTCTCAAAAGGAAAAAAAAACCCGATTTTGAAACATTCTTCATTGATGCTCTGCTCCTATTGGTCTTAGCGTGATGATATATAGCCTATAGCCTTCCTCGATAAATGAGCTATCTAACACTGAAATAATTTTTCAAATCGAACCAGTAGTTCCTGAGATTAGCGCGTTCAAGCAAACAAACAAACAAACTCTTCAGCTTTATATATTGAGTATAGATACATAATTGGCAGTCTAATCCAATGATACTATATTATCTGATTAAAATAGATTCCGAAATAATTTTATCAAAAACCAACAGTGATGATAACCAAAGTGACCAACTCTTCTTTGTATGGGTCTGTATACATCAGAGAGGTCAAGCTGTATCACAGGATCCTTCAATTAATTGAGATAAGAAGTTCACCAGTTTATAAATGGAAGCATATATTTTCTAACAGTGATACGAACGGACGAATCACCTGATGGTAAGCGATTACCGCCACCCATGGATACCCGTAACGCCAGAGGAGTCGAAAGTGCCATGCCCGCCTTTTAAAAGGATTTGTGGTTCCTCCGGTATCCTCACTCACTCGGCGAAACACCACGTGAGTGTTGTTTTCGGTCGAGCCGGCCAATTCGTGCCGAAGTATGGCTCTCCCATGAAAAAAAAAACGATAAGAAACAGCTTTTTGCGATATTATGATATTAATAGAAATGATATTCATGGTATAATCCCTCAGTAATGAGTTATAACATACCCAAAATTTAATAGATGATCTCAGAGTCTTTTATACAAAAATTCAATGGCCATTCCATTGAATTATGACAGGTCTAATCAAAAATGTTATATTATCATATCTAGGTCTAATCAATGAATAAAACGACTGAAAGCCGTAGTAATAAGATTATTTTTCATTGAGGTAATAAAAACGACGTATTAGTTTCTAGTCTAATCAGAAATGAGTTCTGGAGAAGAATTAGATTTTTTAACCTTTATTTATTTATAGAACTTTTATCCTGAGGATATGCCAATCCTATTGGAACAAAAATATAGGTATGTAGGTAGGTATGTTTTTGTTACAATGGGACTGGCATATCCTCATTATAAAAGTCCTATTACCTAATGTAATTTGGTGCCGACATAACTCAAACGATTAGCAAGCTTAAGTAGCAGTGGGCGGGTCACATAGCTCGTAGAACTGACGGCCGCTGAGGTAGATAGGTTCTGAGTGGAGACCACACACCGAGAGCAGTGTAGGATGACGAACGAGATGGACAGACGACCTGGTAAAGGTCGCTGGGAGTCGTTGGATGCAGGTGGCATATAACTGGACCTTGTGGAAGTCTTTGGGGTTACCTTTGTTAAGCAGTGGACTTCTTGGGACACTTAATAAAGTTGGCGTGGAGAATCAACTCGTACGGCGCGCTGCTTTATAAACGATTCTCCCCACTCTGCACGTTTATCGATGTAAACAAGTAATGTATTATTTTGCTGCAAGCCGAACTTATTGTTAAATTTTAGACTTAATTTTAGAGTTAATAAATAAATAAATAAAAGTAATTTAAATCTAATAAATCAAACATAAATTAATAATTTATAGCAGCGCTATCATCAATGTGGCCTGTTTTCACATTGTACTGTAGATATGGTGTATTCAGAGAAGATCGTGCTTTGCCATCGATGGTCAACATACCCCTAATGCGTGGCTTAACTAGATGATGTTTATCCAGGATCAAACTAGTCGTGTATTACTAACACTTGGCCTGTGTCAATCGACAGCCATCACTCGGAGTGTACGTGGCTTAGACTATTCTCTAGTCTAATTTATAAAGTTCATTCACTCAGGATCGTAAAACGTGTATCACCATTAAACACTACCTACAACAGCGTTCACGAAGGATGCCTGTTGCCTCTTGTGTCGAATACACATACCCCTGTACACATCCACATTATTTGAATCGCTCGTCATAATTTTACATAATCCATAGACCATCCATAGGAGGTATCTCTGAATCGCTCGCCCAAAACTAATGTGTCTGGAACTGAAGCCGATACCGTTCGGCCATCCCAGTTTAAATTGGAAATATCTAATACCTTTAACAGTTTTGGGCTTGACGCATGTTTTCAACACATTTATTTTAAACTAGCTGGCCTGACAGACGTTGTTCTCTCCAACTGTCAACTAACTACATCGAAAAATCACTACATAAAAAAAAGGATTCTGGTTTTTCACATTTTTAATACATTTAGCGCCATTGACCTCTAAAAACCTTATTTCTGCCCTTGATATTATTTACAATTTCAAAAATTTGTTCACATGGTATTGACATGAAGCAAGGAAATATAAACAGACATAATACATAGATAAAAATCTCCAATAACTGTTTGGGCATCAGTAAAGATTAACGCACGTTGCAATTATTCTTATTAAATAATCCAAAATTTTATTTATTATCATACATTCGTGGCAAGTTCGTGGCATATTATTTTATGATTTGATTGATTAGATGGAAACTCTTTAGTTTATCAAATAAATTGTGCGCACTGTATCTAGAGGGCTTTCACATTATAAAATGAGTTACTTTATGGCTGGATGCTATATGGAAGAAAACAATAATTGTCAAAATTTTCAACTCAGAATGACACCTGTTATGGATGGAATCAAATTTCATTGTAGTAATAGCGATGTCGTGTTACTCGTCTAGAGAAAAAGTTGTCATTCTTTGTTTAGTTCTTTACCCTACTCAAATATTTAGTTTTTACACCGGCTGGTGCTCGCTGGATAAGTCCTATGTATGTCCCGTGACGCCCTGTATAAGTAGAGTTAGAATAACTGTACTAATAAGTAATAAACAATTCTTGGTCACAGAAATGGTTTCTGAATTCTGTTTTATTTTCTTATTTAGTACCGAGTATTCTATTATCTGTGGTACCGATAAGTGTATTTTTTATGTTATTTCTTAATTCTGTTATAATTTTCGAACCGTGCTAGTCTAGTACATAAATACTTTAAAAGGAAATTTACTTCAATGGTTATTTTTCAAATTTTACGTCTTCAATGGTTAAAATGTTAATAACTTTTGATAGAGTGAACCGATTTGAATTAAATATAGCCTAAATGTTAATCCAAGAAACAGGCTATGAATTCCTATCCACTTCCTCCATATCTATTCAGTAACTTTATGATTTGATGCGTGTTCAAACACACAGACAGACAGACAGACAAAAGTTCCAAAAATGATAGAAATGGATTGTGTTACTGATTCTCTGTCCCCCAAATTAGTTTTATTTTGTAAATATAAGCAATGTACAGACACGGGTCACTTACATTCTTATTATAAAACTAGCTGACCTGAGAGACGTTGTCCTCTCCAAATTTCTAACTAAGTAACTACCTCGAAAAATCTCATAGAAAAAAGGATTCCATATTTTTAATACACTTAGCGCCATTGACTTAATTTACATTACATAATTTTAAAAAAATGTTCGCAAATATGAACAGATACCTACATAGATAAAAATCCCAAATAACTGTTTCGGCATCAGTAAAGATTAACACGCTTAGCACGATTGCAACGTGCTAACGATTAGCACGTTGCAATGGTTTCACATAATAAAATACTGATTTTATTATGTGAAACCTCCATAGTGTACCTATGTATGTACCTATGTATAATAAATAAAAAAATGGGTCATTTAATAATAATAATTTTAAAGCTGGTGTTGCGGACGCCATCGCACCTTAAATTAAGTTAATAAATTAATAAGTTTAAAGACTGATTATTATGTTGAAATAAAAATATATATTTTAAGTCTGATTAAGGTATGTTAAATGAGAATATTTATACTAATAAATAATTGAATAGGTGTACTTTATTTAGTTATAAGGCAAAGTAGTTTAAGTAAAAGTTTTATTTTGTAATTAGGATAAGTCATTTTTATTATGTGTAAATTAAGTACGTAAAAGTTAAAGTAAGACACCATATTTTAAAATGAAAATAATGTAAAATATAGAAACGGCTCTCGGAACGGTCGAGTTCCGACCCTAGTAAGCGAAGTGCACGCTCGCCCACCCGAACGGTGATTGGTCTAAAAAACGCCCTCTGATTGGTCAGCCAATCAGAGCCCCTACATTTTACAAGGAAAAATAATATAAATTGAGCGGCAATTTGTAGGCCGGCATGCACTTCCCAGCGAGCCTTGAAAGAGTGAACATTGGAAGAATAAAGGAAGAAATTCAGGAAGAAATTTTATTTACTACAGTCCCCCACAGTGGATGGTCCTTCGAGCCGGATCCTGAAGAAGACCAGCTGGGAAGTGCTTCCTGAGGACAGCGCCGGTATCATCAAGTCCGACCCGATACCGTCAAGCGCGAATCGTCAGGTCCAGACCGTTACAAGTCAGGACCGTTACCGTCAAGCCCGAATCGTCCGGTCCACACCGTTACTGTCCGGACCGTTACCGTCAAGCGTGACTTCGCCAGACCTCCAGGACATCCACCTCGACAATGGTGGTCACCCGCAGTCAAGGGGACGCCGCAGACGCTGAAGAACAAAGGCGGACCCTGGAACAGCAGGAAGAATCAAGGAGGGAAGCACTGCTTCGACGTGAAGCCGAGCGCAGGAGGATCGAGATGGAGCGGATCCGAAGACTATCACTAGAACCACCAGCATCCCCATCATCACGACAGGCAGAGCTACCAGCCGCACCTAGTACCAGTGTGGGAACCACCGCTATCGCCGGGCTGACGCGTGTCGACCAACCACGAGCCAGGTCACCTGCGCGATCAATGCGGTCGCAACGATCCACCACGAGCGTCACTGCTAGGCTGCCACTGGCGGAGCTTGAGGCAGCGGAGAAGCTAGCAACCATCAAGAAAAGGGAACTGGAACTGGAAGCGGACCTGGTCAAGAAGAGGCTGGCTGCTGACATGGCGGCTCTTCAGGAGGAACAAGAGAGTCTCCACGAGGAACCCCTGACCCAAGAAGAAGACCACCAGAGGGTGGACGAGTGGCTACGAACGAACCCACTTGGACCACGGGGGGAGGGGGTCCATGCCGCGCGCACTAGGGAAGAGCCCCGGCAGCTACGTTTTGAAGAACGAAGAGAGAGGTCACTAACACCGAACAAGCCGAGGAGCGGAATTGAACAGCTGGCAGCAACACTGGAAAAGATGGCGAGGCCCCGATTGCGACACACCGACCTACCTACGTTTTCAGGAGCCGTGAACGAATGGCTTCCCTTCAAAGCAGCGGTACGCGACACGACCAACATGTACCACATATCAGCGGCCGAGAACATTCAACGGCTAAGGAACTGCCTCAAAGGGGAAGCAAGGGAAGCGGTGGCCGCCTTGCTGCACACTGCCACAGATCCGGAAGTCATCATGAAGACCCTCGAGCAATGTTTCGGAAGACCAGAACTCATCATCGACCGGGCATTAGAAGAAATGAAAAGGATGCCTAAACCCGGTACATCGGCAACCGACTTAAATAATTTTGCCATCAAATTACAAAATGTGATCTGCGTGCTACAGACCATCGACCGCCGAGGATACCTGTTCAACCCACTGCTGACACGAGAAGTACTGGACAAGCTCAGCCCACATCTGCGATCCAGATGGTGCGACTACGCCGAAGACCATGAAGGAACAGCAGACCCGGAGATCGTCGTGCTTTCAAGTTTCCTTATGAGGGAGGCGGACCGAGCGCTGAGGTACACCTACGCCCCGGCAGCAGCGAGCAGTACATGCGCAAGTGCAGCAAAGAAGGAAACCAGGCCTGCTGTGAACCTCCGCAAGAAGGGCAACACGGTCTACAACGTCGTCGAAGGGACAGACAAGCAGGACGACAAGTGTCCAGGCTGCGAACAGGATCACCTGCTGACCCAGTGTCCAAAATATAAGGCGCTCACAGTTGACCAGCGGTGGGAACTAGTTCGAGAGAAAGGGGTATGCTTCAAGTGCGCACAGAGCAAACACAGGAGATGGAGCTGTAAGGCAAAAGTATGCGGCGTCAACCAGTGTCGTCGACCGCACCACGCAACACTGCACAAAGAGAGGGAGGAGAAGCAGGAGAAGCAAATGGACACCCAGCCACCTACCGCCAGCGGAAGTGTGAATGCAGTCGCGACCCGACCCACCAGTGGCCCGCGGGCAGTCATCCTGAAGATGTGCCCAGTCGTCGTAGCAGGACCACGGGGGGAGGTGAACACCTTTGCACTCCTGGACGAGGGAGCAACGATCACCCTCATCGACGAAGACCTTGCGAAGAACGTTGGCGCCGAAGGTCCGTCGCAACCCTTACAGATACAAGGGGTCAACATGTCACAAAGGGAAAGGGGCAGCAAGCTGATCAAAATACAGATTCGAGGAACGAAACAAACCACGCTGCACGAACTGCGGGCGAGGACTATGAAGAATCTGAAGCTGCACCAACAATCGATCCCGGACTCTCTGATGGAACATGAACACCTGCGAGACCTGCCCAAGGATGAAGTGTGCTACGACCTAGCACGACCTGGCGTACTGGTGGGAACGGACCACTGGGAGTACATCGTGTCACGAGAGCTACGAGTCGGCGGCCCGAACCAACCGGCCGCATCTAGGACACAGCTCGGATGGGTGATACATGGAGCAGTGCCGCGAAGTATGATACATGAAATTAACAGCGTGCTACATGTATACGAACCAGAGCAGCAGATGACAACGAACAAACGGGATCAAGAACTGCACGAGTTGGTGGAATCTCACTTCAGGATCGAAGCGCTTGGTGTCTCTCAAGAACCAAGAGTTAGTGAAGCCGTACAACGTGCCACCAACATCGTCGAGAAGACCATAAAGAAAATTGAAACCGGATACGAGGTCGGTCTGCCATGGCGTCAAGACGGAATCACGATGCCACCTAGCTACAACGCGGCGCTCCGAAGACTGCGGAAGATTGAACAGAAGATGGATGCTGCGCCTGACTTCGCCAAAGAATATAGCCAGCAGATAGAAAACCTGCTCAATAAGGGATACGCGGTGCCTTGCGACGGTTCAGAGAAGTCGGACGCCCACTGCTGGTACCTGCCACATTTCACGGTACAGAATCCCAACAAACCGGGAAAGCAACGGCTGGTCTTCGACGCAGCAGCAAGGAGCCATGGGATATGTCTGAACGACAAGCTACTGGAGGGACCGGATCTGCTGCTATCACTCCCGGGAATCTTATTCCGGTTCAGAGAAAAGCCAGTAGCAATTACGGCGGACATTCAAGAGATGTTTCTGCGAATCAAGATTCGGAAGGAAGACCAATCGGCGCAGCAGTTCCTGTGGCGAGGCCAAGATCGTGAAGGACCTCCACGCCACTACAAGATGACAAGTATGATATTCGGCGCAGCAAGTTCACCGTTCATGGCACACTACGTCCGGAATTACAACGCGAAGGTTCACGCAAAGGAATATCCACGGGCACTCGAGGCGATCACCCGCAGTCACTACATGGATGACCTGGTGGCGAGCTACGACAATCCAGAGGAAGCAAGGAAGACTGTGGAAGAAACAAGGACAGTACACGCAGCGACCGGGTTCACGTTGCGAGGATGGAACGCCAGCAACAAGAACGTACTGCGTGATGTACCCTCAGAGCTGCACGCCACCGCACCGACGCAGCTGGGAGGTGAACAGAAGGAGAACAAGATACTGGGCCTTCACTGGAACGCGGAGCTGGACGAACTGGGATTCAACACATCAATGAACCGAGTCCCGAAAGATGTGCGAACAAGGAACCGAGCGCCGACAAAACGAGAGGCACTCAGCGCGGTCATGTCAATCTACGACCCGCTGGGACTGCTGAGCCTCTACACCATACGAGCGAAGATAGTACTGCAGAGCCTGTGGAGACTACAGATTTCATGGGACGAACCGATCCCGGAAGAGGAAAAGGAACTCCTCGACTCCTGGCTAGCGCAACTGAAAGAAGTCTCCCAGCTACGTCTGAAGAGATGCTACGCCTTCGAGAAGTGTGAACGCATCGAGCTACATGTGTTGTGCGACGCAAGCGAACAGGCATACGCGACGGTGGCATACTGGCGGATAACCTACGGTGATGGGGGCATCAGCGTCGTGTTGGTAGCAGCAAAGGCAAAGGTGGCACCTCGACGCGCCCAAACCATACCTCGATTGGAACTGCAAGCCGCTGTGATCGGAGCCAGACTCGCCAACACCGTCAAAGGAGAACATCGAGTGGACGTAAACAGGACAAGGTATTGGACGGACTCGTCGACGGTGGTCCATTGGATACGGCACGACGCACGACGCTACACACCATACGTCGCGCACCGCCTAGGGGAGATCACCGAGCTCACACATCAAGACGAATGGCGCTGGCTACCCACGGACGAAAATGTAGCGGACGACGCAACAAGACTGACGAACGCGCCCATCACCAAGGAAGACCGATGGTTTAGGGGCCCTCGATTCCTGTATGAAGCCGAGGAACAATGGCCGAAGGAGCGCGAGGTCACCGTGGAAGAATCGTCGCCATCATCTGACAAGGCTCATCGTGCTACGAGAACACTGCGCAGCGGGTCACGCAAACAGGGAACGCGTGACCAACGACCTACGACAACGGTACTGGGTCATCCACTTGCGACCCACAGTACGTGCGACCGAGAGGAGTTGCGCGCTCTGCAAAGTGCGCCGCACCATACCGCGCGCGCCAGCTACGGGAGACCTGCCACGCGCTCGCCTTGACCCTTTCCACCGCCCCTTCTCTAACTGTGGGGTGGACTACTTCGGCCCCATGATGGTCAAGGTGGGGCGCCGCCGAGAGAAGAGGTGGGGCGCACTCTACACGTGCCTCACCTCACGCGCCGTGCACATCGAGTTGGTGGCATCACTATCCACTGACTCGGCGATTATGGCGCTGCGCCGTATGGCCGCGCGCCGAGGCTGGCCGCGGCTGATGTACTCCGACAACGCGACGAACTTCCGAGGAGCCGACCAAGAGCTGCGAGCCGCGTACGCCGAGTGGGCACCCGCCCTGCGAGAAGAAGGTTTACTGCATCGAATGGAATGGCGTTTCATCCCACCCGGCGCGCCCAACCAAGGTGGCGCGTGGGAACGACTGGTGCGTTCAATCAAGACAGCGCTCAGTGCCACGCTACGAGAAAAGGCGCCTGCGGAAGAAGTCCTGCAAACCCTCCTGACCGAAGCCGAGTTCTCCGTGAACGCAAGACCGCTGACCTACGTGAGCGTCAACCCACAGGATCCAGAGGCGCTCACACCGAACCATTTCCTGCTGGGGTCGTCAAAGGGTCTACCAACCACGGGACCCTGCAACGAAGCGGATCGTCGGACTTGGCGAGCAAGCCAAGCGCTCGCTGACCACTTCTGGAAACGCTGGCTGCGCGAGTACCTTCCCACTTTGGTACCGCGTGGCGAGCCGACGAACAACGCCAACCCGCTGAGCATCGGCGACCTGGTCATCGTGGCAGATTCGGCGCTACCGAGGAACGTCTGGCCAAGGGGAGTCGTCGAGCGCACGTACCAGGGACCAGACGGCGGCATCCGAGTGGTCGACGTGAGAACGAAGACTGGAACATTCAAGCGGCCGGTCAGCAAGCTCGTCGTCCTGAACCGAGAGAAGGCTACGCAAGGCTGCGCCGGGGGGAGAGATGTTGCGGACGCCATCGCACCTTAAATTAAGTTAATAAATTAATAAGTTTAAAGACTGATTATTATGTTGAAATAAAAATATTATATATTTTAAGTCTGATTAAGGTATGTTAAATGAGAATATTTATACTAATAAATAATTGAATAGGTGTACTTTATTTAGTTATAAGGCAAAGTAGTTTAAGTAAAAGTTTTATTTTGTAATTAGGATAAGTCATTTTTATTAAGTGTAAATTAAGTACGTAAAAGTTAAAGTAAGACACCATATTTTAAAATGAAAATAATGTAAAATATAGAAACGGCTCTCGGAACGGTCGAGTTCCGACCCTAGTAAGCGAAGTGCACGCTCGCCCACCCGAACGGTGATTGGTCTAAAAAACGCCCTCTGATTGGTCAGCCAATCAGAGCCCCTACATTTTACAAGGAAAAATAATATAAATTGAGCGGCAATTTGTAGGCCGGCATGCACTTCCCAGCGAGCCTTGAAAGACTGAACATTGGAAGAATAAAGGAAGAAATTCAGGAAGAAATTTTATTTACTACAGTCCCCCACAGCTGGATAGCTTTAAAGTAACTACTTTAAAGCTATCCAGCTTTAAAATGAGTCATAAAATGAGTTACTATATGGCTGGATGCTTTAAAGAAGAAAAGAATAATTGTCAAAATTGTCAACTCAAAATGACACCTGTTATGGAATCAAATTTCATTGAGGTAATAACGATGTCGTGTTAGTCTTCTATAGAATAAATTGTCATTCTTTGTTTACTTCTTTACCCTACTCAAATATTTAGTTTTTACACCGGCTGATGCTCGCTGGATAAGTCCTATGTATGTCCCGTGATGCCTTGTATAAGTAGAGTTAGAATAACTGTACTAATAATCAATTCCCGTTCACAATAATGGTTTCTGATTTCTTTGTTTTATTTTCTTGTTTTATCTTATTTAGTACCTACCTGTGAGTGTATTTTTTTAATTTTATTTCTTGATTCTGTTATAATGTTTGACCCGTGCTAGTCTAGTACGGAAATACTTAAAAGGGAAATTTGCTTCAACGGTTATTGTACAAATTCTACGTTTTCAATCGTTATTGATAGAGTGAACCGATTTTAATGAAATATACCTAAATGGTATTGCTCTTTTTAACACTGGTATTATCATCATCATCAAATAAATTACATACAGCGCCACGGCAGCATTTCTGCCGTGAATCTCCAGAAGCTACCGACCTCCGGGTTGACCTCCGAATGTAGCTCAGTACTACTCAGTAGACGCACACCATCATACGTCATCACTTCTCAGAAGCCTGCAATCTCACATTAGTAGGAACCCTCCAATGTCGGTAGTTTTGCTTTATACCAAGAAATCACTGCATAGCTCTTTCCAATCAGAGACATTAACCCTAAAAGCCTAATCTACGCCTGCGAGGCGTACACGCATTCCAATATCGTTTGTCTCTTTGTAACGGTTGAAGCTAGCGCGTCGTGCTCTTCTGTTACCTCAGTGGCCGACGGGAGCTAGAGGACGGTGCCCATATCGTTAAGGTAAGTCCCGCCATTTTAGATTTATCGAAGTGTTGCACGCCTGCGAGACGTATGTTTAGGCTTTGTGTAACTTTTAACTAAGAATGAGTGATTTTACTTTTGTTTGTTTTTCGTATATTTTATATGTTTTTTTTGGCGTTGTTTCAGGTATATATATGTCACGGTCTAATATATTAGACGAAGACGATATTTTTGCAATTTTGAACGAGGAAGACAATCCTTCTCAGGAAGATTCAGATTCCGAAGTTGAGGATGACCAGATTATCGATGACGTTCAAAGCGAGGACGAAAATAATGAAGTGTCTGAGTATGTTTCGTCTTTACAAGAATCTAGACCCTCTGAAGAAATCGACCCAACCCTTGTTGCAGAAGCTGGTCCATCATCTGGAGCAGTCTACACATATATATCAACCTTGTGGCGAGCACAAGGTTGATATATGTGTAGACTGCTCCTAAAGTTAAGCTACTCTATTAAACTCTGATTAGTTGTAATGTTTGCTCTAAGAATAAATAATTAGCGTAAAAAAAAATTGATATTCTAAAAAAAAATTATATGTTTTAGTTGATTTTGAAGAAGTTCATTTTTTTTGTTCCAATTTATGCATATTGTTTTTTTGTTGTAATAAATAACTGTTATTATAGTTATAATTAATAACAGTGTTGTTTTATTTTTAGTTTATATTCCAAATTCAAATTTCTGCTTAATAATAAAAATAATAATTAAATAATATACCTAAAATAGGGGCTTTTATTATGTGCGCCTCTGAGACGTATATTAAGGCTTTATGTACGTCCGAAATAGATTAGGCTTCTAGGGTTAAAAAATCGGTAGGGGCGTTCTTAAAAATGTTATCAGCAAATGATTTACAAAGAACCTATCAGGAGATACGAAAAAATCTTTGATCTGGTAGAATCAGTACACAATTTATAGGTATCAGTTATACTTTTTCAAAGGTGAATATTTAATGGTATCACGCAACATTTTTTTTTTTTTTATGGTATATGGGGGCAAACGAGCAAACGGATCACCTGATGGTAAGCGATAACCGCCGCCCATGGACACCCGCAACACCAGAGGAGTCGCGAGTGCGTTGCCCGCCTTTAAAAGGGACATACACGTGAAAGAAGAAAGAAAATAAATTTATGTGCGTCTTGTCTCATTCTCTAGATAAAATGTAACGACATTTCTGCCGATGGATACTCAATGCAAGACGAGAAGATGCAAGTGGTGTCGTTCAATTTTACACTTTTACAATAAAGACCCCACCACCCCACCAGTCCCACCAGTCTATCCTCCGAATACCAGTATTGCCCAGAAATTTGGTTGCAGAGGTTTGTTGGCAGTCACTTCGTGTAAAATACTGATATTTAGCCGCATCTGGGACTAGACTAGACTGAAAGCCAACCTCAACATACATAGTTGGGACAAGGCTCGGAAGATGAAGCTGGCACTGACTTCGATTAGTCAACAGACCATCTATAGTCATGACTGGCGCCGACACCCAATCTAAAATATCGTTTTACTTTGCTGAGACCCGTCAAATAAGTCCTTGCTGGACTTATTTGACGGACCTCAGCCTCGGACTCGGCTGTTGTGTTTATGTTAGAATAACTGCACCAAAATCAATGCACGTAGTTATCTATTATTTCTATTTTTGTTGCCTTGTCATTATAATGTTTTTTGTTTTATTAGTTTTTTACTTATTTTATCTTATTTAATACCTTTATGTTTATAAATCTTAATACTTGACTTTTCTATATTTTTTTACCTTTGCGCAGAAGTACATAAATAGGAAATTTACTCCAATGGATATTTATTCAAAATGGCTAAATTATGAGTTATAAACAATGATACATATAGTTGTTAATATTTATAGTACTTACCTATCTATGAACAATCGCTGATGAATTACGATCCCTTTACAGTAAACCGCGTCATAATCGGTCGAACTGTTATGGAGATAAGTGGTAACACGTGGCCAAATTTCATAATTTCAGCCGGCGGTATAAAAAGGGTATTGTAAATCTGATATTCCTCATTGTTCAGAGTTCCAGCTCTCACTCTATAGCACGTTTCTTCAGTAATATTTGTCATGTTATTTCACTTAGCATCATGCAAAATAATAATCGCCGCATTAATCATCTGGCTGAGATTGGCTACATCTGAAGGTAAGAAAATTATCATATTGATTCATTTTTTTGAAGCGGCGGTAGCCTAATGGCTAGGGCGTCGGACTTGCGATCATGTGATTGCCGGTTCGAAACTCACCCATTGCACTACCGACGTGAACCCACTCGTAACACAAGCATTTAGCTTAGCACGAGGGGTTAACAGGAATACTAGTAATGTGCGACCCACATTGCTAGTAAACTTAAAAAAAAAAAAAATATTTTCAAATATGTAACATGAACTACCTTTAATATGATGCAAGTATTTGTATAGCTAAGGAATAATATAAGATATTATGTATGTAAGGAATAATAATAAGTAGGTATATCTTCTGTTTCTAGATGTACCATGTTTAGCCAGGTCTGTGGCAAATAGATCAGTAATATGTGTTTGTACGGCCGATTATTGCGACACTATCACAAGAGAAGCACCAGTCTCCAGGAGATATGTTTCCTACGTTTCATCTGAGGTAATATATTTAATGATTTATTCCCACGACGGGACGGAGACTGTATATGCAGGGTGAGAGGGTGTTTGTTTGTAGGTAAACCAGTGTGTGATACCATTTATAATAAGATATTGTGATAAGTGTTACCTCATTATACATACATTTATCTCCATGTATCGGTTGGACCGATTGAGACGCCGTTTATTGTAAAGAGTTCGTAATTCATTAGCGAGTGTTCGTGGATAGATAGGTACAGTCCACATTTACAGGCCCGTATTTAGGGTCCCAGGACCCCTAGGCACTTGGCATTTGGGGCCCCCCTCCACCATTTTCATCCGGCTTCAAAAAAAGAGGAGGTTCTCAATTCTTCTCAATTTTTTTTTGTATGTTTCGGGATTATTCGGCCATTTAGAAACCGAATTGGATTTTTTTTGTGGTATTTTTCTGCATTTACTACTACCTCTTATCTCTTCCACCACGATACGGATGGACTTCCTGTGGGTATCGGAGATGGCAGACCCTGTCAGGTGTTTTCTTTACCACTTATTTTCAGTGACTCAGAATGAAATCCAAAACGAGACTCACTATGGACACAAGTGCCCTTTGTTGATCAGACCACATTAAATGTTCCCGTATCCCGTGAAGGACGTATATCGCGTTTGCCACGTCGAAGAGCTGAAAGACTTAAGGGCTTTCTACAATGTAGACCGACTTCATGTGACCGTTGCACTGCTTGGTCGGTTACTGGCAGCTGGTCATCCTCCAGCAGGCTTTACACAAGTTCCGTTCTTTCTATTAAGCAATTAGAGAAAACGATGCAATAGAGAGAACGAAATCTTTTTTTATGGAATAGGGGAAAACAAGCAGACGGATTGCCTGATAGTAAGCGATTACCGCCGCCCATGGACGGCTGCAACACCAGAAAAGTCACAAGTACATTGCCACCCTTTTTAAAAAAAGTACGCTCTTTTCTTGAAGCTTTGAAGGTAATTTGTCCGGAAATATTGCTGGCGACAGTTAATTCCACAGTTTTGTTGTGCGAGGTAGAAAGTTACTAGAGGAACGCACAGTTGTAGACTGCCAACCATCTAGATTATGGGAATGAACCTGCTGTCACGTAGAACGATGGCAGATAGAAGCAGCAAGGATCGTTCCTATAGGCGATAGAAGATACATAGCGAGGCCAAAACTCTTCGCAGCGCCAATGGGTCTAGTGGGTTTGAAATATCTTGGCAGTCAACGATATAGAGGAGGAACAAAGTAGGCGATAGCACACAGTCTTGAGGGACACCAGCATTTATATATGTATAGAATCCGATCATTCACTGTAAACTACGACCTTTATGCTTCTGTCTGCAAGAAAGCTGGTGACTTATTCGCATAGTTTCTCGGGAAGCCTATAGGAAGAAAGCTTCGAAAGAAGCATTTTGTGCCATACCCGATCAAAGGCCTTCGCTATGTCCAAACTGAACGCCAAGGCTTCCCCCTTAGTTTCGATCGCCTAAGCCGATCGACCCTTACGTAAGTCGTACTTACCAATGGACTCCATTATCTTCGAGAAAAGGAATAGCCATGGCGGCTATCGGTATGTAGTTTGAGGGATTTGAGCGACGACCATTTCCTATGTGTAGAGGTGAAAAGGATGGCTTACAGAAATTTTCTTCGAGAACTTTGGCAAGAGACCAGAACGCACGAGTTCCCGAAGGAAATTTAAATATTTATAATTTAGTAAAATTAGGAAGAATAAAAGAGCTAATTAATCCCTTAAACTTTTGAAGAAAGTTTTTACACTAAGGGCAACTTGCACCAACTTCTGAAATACCTATGTTTAAATTGAATTTAAACACAAAATGACAATAGAAAATTGTGTTTAAATACAATTTAAACACATTTAAGAAGTTGGTGCAAGTGGCCCTTAGTCTTAGTTAATTTAGAATTAAAATATCCTTACATTTTTTGATGTGCTTTTAGAAATAAATAATAAATAAATAAATATTCTGGGACATTTTTTACACAGCACCATCTAGTCCCAAACTAAGCAGAGCTTGTACTATGGGTACTAGATAATGGATATAATACTTATATACCTTTTTTTTTGTAAATACATACTTATAATATATAAGAAACACCCAGACGAACACAAACACTTATATTCATCACATAAATGTTTGTGTCCTGTGGGAATCGAACCCACGACCTCAAGATCAGCAGTCCGGTACTCGAACCACTAAACCACAGAGGTCGTCTATAACAGTATATAACAGCTATGATTATATATAATGTATATTTTTTGCCTTTTTCGTATGGGTTTGGCGCCGATCAAAATCTCGCCCAGGTGGTGCTAAAACCGGCACTGTATTATATTAGGTCTTTACCTATGAAATTGCCGTTTTGTATGAAAAAACATCTTTGCCAACGCAGTGGCAAAGATGATATTGATGATGAAAGAAATCAGCTGGACGGGAGGCAACAAATTCTTCAAAGGTATTTTGTACTGCCTCTCGGGTATTGAATTTTTTTCCCGCCAAGAAGTTATCCAAATTCTGGAAAAAGTAGTAGTCTGTAGGCGCAAGGTCTGGTGAGTAGGGCGGATGACGGAGAACTTCCAACCCCAGTTCTTGCAACTTGGAGACCGTCAACTGTGCAGTATGAGGTCGCGCGTTATCGTGCAGGAGCAGCGGAGACGAGCGATTGACCAATGCTGGTTGGAGATGTGCCAGCTTCTCCATCATTGTGTTCAGATCTTCACAGTACACATCTGCAGTAATGCTCACCCCGTTTGGTAAGAAGCTGTGATGAATCACACCGGCGCTAGACCACCAAACAGTGACGTAAGTTTTCGTTTAGGGCATTGTTTAGGTGCTGAACCAGGATCCAACAAACTTGCTGAGCACTTGCGGTTATCAAACAGAATCTATTTTTCATCGCAGGTAACAATGCGGTTCAAAATTTCTTCATTTGTGTGTCTGTTGAGCAGTGCAAGGCACGTTTCGACGCGTACTTCGCGCTGGCGATCATTGAGTTCGTGGGGCACCCATTTGTAAAGCTTTTTTACGTTGCCAATTTGACGCAAATGGACCATTATTGTTTTGACGCTAACGTCGAAAGCTGCTGCTAATTCAGCCGTCGATTGTATATCATCAGCTTCCACAATCGCCTTTAATTCGTCATTGTCGACCAAAGTCTTCGGACGACCGCTAGGTTCATTTTTCAGGTCGAAATTCCCAGAACGGCAGCGAGCAAACCAATAACAGGAGGTGCGTTGGTTTGTAGTGTTAGCTCCGTAAACGTCGTTGATGTTGTATGCCGCTTGTACCGCGTTGCTGCCACGACGGTACTCATATTCCATAATTACTCGAAATTTTAACGTATCCATGATGACGAAAAAGATTGAAATGCGATGAAGATGTAACACTAATCAATAAACAAATGACTACTTTTGGAAAAAGAATTCCATGTTTTTAAAATAAAATTAATTTGAAATTAGAATTCTTAGCCAAACAAAAAATATTTTGATTTGAAATGGCCAGTACTGCAGAACGGCAATTTCATAGGTAAAGACCTATTATATATTCCACGTTTCATGATGCTAAATTGACTACACGAAACCGAATATGGGTGAATTTCAACAAGAGATTTATATTTGTCATTTCGGTGGATTTTTAATTTCAATGCTATCTACATATTTTTAGTGACAAATAAAACTTTAGCCTATTTTATAACGTTATGCGTGAGTGGACTTCAAATATCATCAAAACTTACATAAATATTTAAGGATGAATTTTTAAGAGCCCACTGAAATGAAAAGTGTCCACCGAAATGATAAAAATGACCACCGAAATGATAAACTGTGCACCAGAATGAAATAAATCCACCGAAATGATACAGCTAAGAACAACCGTGCCGGGCAGCCAGGGTTCCGTACTTTGTTAGGTTTGATTTCCACCAATTTTAGATAAACACTGAGACGGGACAGTACACAGTTATTTTAATATCATCATTAATATACAGATATTACAGTTAGTTATACCTATCATTCTTTGAGGTTACAATAACCTAAAAGAATGATATTAATGTAATGTAATATTTATTAAGATATGAATGAATTGTTTTTTTACTTGTATAACCTTTGGTAATTTTTCTGGTTGTTGTTGTGTGAAAATGTTTGAAAACTTTATCGTAAATGCTGGTAACCATAAATAAATATTGTTGTTTGTTTATGAACTAATACTAATTTACTTGATATATTTTCAAAAGAGTGAACGAATCGCGATTAAAAAGCTTAAAGTTTCTGATTAAATATATGATGGCTGCATTTGTATATTATGCCATTAATAGTAATACATAATGTCTACCTATTGCACTAAGAGAAAAATGCTAGGTATAATTTAGTTAAATTGGTAACGAGACAAGAATAGTATTTCTACAGGTATATAAGTAAAACTTCTAAAATTAAATCAACTCTTTATATTTTCAAAACACAATAAATGAACAAGAAACATTATAAAAATATCTTAGTAGTAATAGCTTAGTACTTTTAATCCTTTGACTTAAACGTATGAAACATAACAGAAACCTGACTGAAACTGAAAAAATAAATCTATAAATTTGGCATTATATGATTTTTGCAATAGAGTTTTAACAAGTATGGATAAGAGTGCTCCTACTGTTGCTTTGTTTATGGATATGACAAAAGCTTTTGAACACGTAAAACATGACATACTTCTGGACAAACTATATGCATATGGTGTCAGGGGTAATGTCCACAAGTTAATCGAATCTTATTTGACTGATAGACAGCAAAGAACGGAATTAACTAAATTGTGCCCAAAAAAAAAATCTTAACTGCTTACCGTTCAGATCTAGGATATGTAACATATGGTGTACCCCAAGGTAGTGTACTAGGACCATTGTTGTTCCTAGTATACATAAATGACATACCAACGGTAACTGATAACCCTATGACTCTTTTTGCTGATGACAGTACAATTCTTTTTGACAAATTTAATAAAAATGAGCTGATCTATAATATTAATGTGACATTAGAAAATACAATCAATTGGCTTATAAGTAATAATTTAAAAATTAATATTGATAAAACTAAGGCTATTATCTTTAGTCAAAGACAATCACTACAGAATTTTCATATAACCTATAAAAATCAAGAGATAGAGGCAGTAAATTCGGTAAAGTTTTTAGGACTACACATAGACAGTAAAATGTCATGGAAGCAACATGCAGAGCATGTATGTAATAAATTAAATAGTTATTCCTTTGCCCTACGCAACCTTAGCAAAGTCGTGGATATTTCAACAGCGCTGATAGCATACCATGGATTTGTATCATCTACTCTACGTTATGGCATAGTATTTTGGGGTAACTCCACTGATATAGGCTGTGTGTTTAAATCACAAAAAAGGTGTGTAAGAGCCATTTGTGGCTTAAAACAAACAGAGTCATGCAAACCTCACTTCCAGGAGTTAAAGATTCTTACTCTACCGTGTCTATATATTTATGATACAATATTGTTTGTAAAATCCAATTTAAAGTTTTTTGAGCATCGCACTAGGAAGCGCAATTTGGACAAGCTATGCATTCGTCCTTCAAAGACAACGCTCCTACATAAAAGTATATCTTGCATGGGTCCAAAAATTTATAATAAAATGCCATCACAATTGCGACTGGTAGACAGTATATCTGTATTAAAGAAGAAGTTGCATTGTCTACTCGTCGAAAAAGCATACTATTCCGTTACTGAATATTTGGAGGATCAAACTTTAAAATGACTGTTGCCGTACATATTATTTATGAAATGCGATTGTTCTAATTAATTTGACATTTTCCTATTATGTTTCCATTATGTTGTTGTATTTGACATGTAGTATTAGTGATTTAATTAATCCTCAACTATTTTTTGCATGCTTTGAGGCTGAATATGGTGAAACATTTTATATTATGTGACATCTTTTGTATAACCCATATTATGCAAATTAATAAAGAATTTGAATTTGAATTTGAATCTGAAATTGAGATCACGTTATTCTTAAATTACTACAATAAATACACCTGAATGATCTAATCTACACTGTAGGTAAAAGTAAATTATAAAACTATGACTTTGTATTTGACACAAGGATCTCTAAAACTTTATGGTTTTATCATTTCGGAGATACATTTCATATCATCTGTAATTGGTATAACAGTCCACCGAATCCACGGAAATGATAACACTGAGATGATAAAATAGAGGTTAGTTCTACATTTAACTCCGAAATAAAATTATTCAAAAAATATGAACACTACTCAAACAAAACAGTACTTACGGAGAAATTAATACACAATTATGATACAAATTAAACAAATCTAGCACGAGTTATAACAGCCATTGAAATGAAACAATTTTTGTCCCCATATCACTGAAATGATAAACTTACTTTTTTGCGGGAAGCCGCAAGACGTTGGGACCTGTGCGTTCCCACCGAGAGCTTGAGCCGGACTGATCCGAAGTGAGGAAAGGTGAGAAGGTCGTAACAACACAATGTTGACGTGGCTATTCTTCTAAAACTTACTGTCCTCTGAAATGATAACTTTTTTCCAGACAAAAGTTGACTGCCTGTCAAATCCATGCGAAAGAAGATAAACAAACAAAAATAGTTTTTTTGATCGAACATATTATAGTTTAATGATAACAAAATCGATTTAAATCCATTTTACGAATGTATTTGTAGGGGAAGGTATTATATGAGCGGAATTGGGTTCAGGACAGGCCACCGTGATGATAAAATAACACTTTGTAATTTTTTTTTTGGTATATTTGTGGGTAGAAATCAATGATTTTTTTTGCCAAGGTAGAGCAGTACTTACGTTGTTGAGAAAAAATATATAAAATAAAAAATCAGCACATTGCACTACCGTTCTCAGGTTTGCCGTGTATTTTTATTGCTTGCGCAATTCACCCATATGAATCTACGTTTTTAGATGCAAAATAATTCGCGACGTCCACCATCTACGTATGCTTTTTCATTACAAGGCCAATATCTCAAGTTAAAATTTCAGGAATCTCCTACCTTTTAGCAAGAAGATCAAACAACATTTTACAATTAATTATGCGAGGAAAAAAATCTGCCTATACATATGCGAACTCCTTGGCCTAACCGGTAAATTAAGTAGCAGACTCCGCCACTGGAACTGGGGCCCCTAGGATGGCTGGGCCCCTAGGCCAGGGCCTTGTGGGCCTAAGGGGAAATACGGGCCTGCACATTTACAACATAAATAGTATCATCAAATTCCGGCGGAGGCTGCATTTAATTCTACAAGACACATCAGCATTTCTAGACTACAATTTAATTGAAATTCAGAAAAGAATGGTAAAAGCAGCCTCGACGGATTTTCTTGTAGATAAGTGATATGTGTAGGTAGTCATTTAGTCGGGGGGTTGGAAAATGTTATAACCTTAATATTCATCGTCGGTTTTTTCAAAAATTTTAATTTTGATTTATTAACAACATACTTAAGTTCTCTTATAATTCGAGTCGTGTTATTTATATCTATAATTTTTCAGGCTGGTCTTCGATTTAATAAAACGACCGCAGGTCTACAGAATTACACGGAAGGTAGATAATAATCCAAATGTTTCGTTGAGATCTGTTTTAATAACTGGGTAAGTTATTTAATCCGCATTACAATTTTGTAGGAGTGGTCTATGATACTATAGAGGTAAACTCGACGACACAGTACCAAACAATCATCGGTTTTGGAGGCGCCATCACAGACGCGACCGGCATCAACTGGAAGAGCCTGAGTGATTCCACACTTATGCAGCACCTAATCGAGTAACACGGCTCAATTAATTCTGAATATATATTTTTGAGAATGCATCTCTTACACATGATACATTAATGACGTTTTTACAGATCTTATTGTGGCGACGCAGGTATCCAGTACAACATGTTGCGCGTTCCTATCGGCGGAACTGACTTCTCTACTCGCGCGTACGCGTATAACGAGCTGCCTGAAGACGATGGCGCGTTGACTAACTTCACACTAGCTTATGAAGATTTTGAGTACAAGGTGACCTTTTGATCCAATTAGATCAAAGAATCTTATTCCATTGTTTTATAAATACCTACATATACAACATTATTTTTAGTATATAATATGCGAAACCTCAATATAGTTTGTTCAGAATAAGTAACGGATTCGATTTAAATAATTTTTACATGTTATATTTTGTCCCAAAAATATTTAAAACAGTTAACAGTGGGACACCGAGCGACACTAATGGCCACTTACACCAACTTCTTAAATATGTTTAAATTGTACTTAAACACAATAAAAACAATTTTTCATAGTAAATTCCTGTTTAAATACGATTAAAACATATTTAAGAAGTTTGTGCAAGTGGCTCTAAGTATCTTTCCATTATACGCGCAAAAAACAAGTCACGGCCGGTCATACAACATATTGTGGCCAGCTTCTATTCAAACTTCAAACCCGTTTTCATAGGATTTTATTTGAGCGAGAGGTTCATTATTTCCTATTCGTAGTACTGATATCTATTTTCTCAGATTCCAATGATTAAAGCGTGTATGAAGGCAGCCAGTAATCCCATTAACATCGTGTCTGCGACATGGTCTCCACCGCCGTGGATGAAGACTAATAACAACTTCACAGGATACAGTCGTCTCAAGGAGGAATACCTACAGACATACGCGGATTACCATTACAAGTAACTAAATATACATACTACTAACCCACCCCTGGACACAGAATTGTTGAACTAAGTATGTTCATTGTCATTCATTTTATAATGTTCAAATTCTCATTGTCATGCCAATTGTAACCAGGCACAGTAATTGCCATTGGTACAGAATAAGAAAGGTTAGGCTTCCGCGGAAGAATGCTACAGCGCTGAGCGCTCCCGTAGCCCTGGCACTAAAGTGGTGACGCAACATGCCGAGGTTGGTTTTAGTCGGTAGGTCGCTCTTTTCAGAGCGGAGTCCGACATACCCCACCGCTCTCCCCGGAGTGATGGATAGTGCATAAAGCGTTTCCAACCCACTTGGCTTGGCGGTGTTTGACTTGAGAAGTCCGCTGGCCGACCATACAATAGCCCCGATGGACGTATTTAGTGAACGCACGCATTCGAGTGGGATGCCAGAGGGGTCTCGCTCTTTGAAGGAGCCGCAGCCTGTCATAAGATTGAGGCAAAGGAAGGCAAGTACAGTTTTTAGTCGGTATGAGTCCGAAATACCATGCCACTTTCCCAAGCAGCAGGACGTTTCCCTACTTTATAATATATAAACAAAGAATAAAGTCCACTACTTGCCTAGTAACACTAGTTGGCCTAGTACGGGAATGCGAATCAAGTATTCCTATGTATACAATTATTTACATTGTATGACATAATATTCCTGAAATGACTATAAGTAATAAGCGTTACCATAAACGTATCAGGGTCTTTGTATCTAAAACCTGAGACGTTTCAGTAACACTGCTACGACGTAGCGCATGTGTCACCGTGCATAGAAGGATATCCTCCGCATAACTTAAAGCTGTTTCTTTTTGTGTAGGTTTATAGAAAAGTATGCAGAGCAGAACATTTCAGTGTGGGGCATATCTACCTCAAACGAACCACTCGACGGTACTATCAATTACGTCGAACTCAACTGCTTGGGATGGACAATGGACTATATGGTAAAATATTTATAAAATTGCTATACCTACTCAGTTATAATATTTGGCCGATTGAAATATTAATGCAATGTTGCATTTGATCATATACAAACGAAACATTGTGTGATTAAAGAAAAAATTGTGAGACACGGCGAGGCGTGGTTTGATGAGATTGTTAAAATGAACTGTACATTTATCTGCTGAGAAGACGATCAATAAATAATAATATTAGTTCACGTTTCACAAATAATACTACTTGCCACATGTGCCCAGTTTACACACCTTCTTATTATCAAAACGACAGCCAGTGGAAAGAGAAGAGCAAAAGAAAAAATAAAGTTAGCTATCATGATGAAAGGACTGTCTAGTCCTTGGCGCTATTCGACGTCAGGGTAGAGTGGTAGACTCATCGAGTCACTCGCCGAAAGTAAATAAACTTGTTACTCTACTCAGGGAGGCTTGTTTCATGCACGCTGTTTACACACCAACTCTATTTTTGTAATCACTTAATTGGAATATAAGTTTAGTATAAACATTTTTACATTACAAAACGAAAACAATAGATATTTTTGTTGTGCTGAGTAGCTCTATATTGAAACGCTCAATGGCTCCTTCTTCTTATATGTATAAATGTTGCAGTATTGTTCTAGCATAGCAAAGCCTGGATGCAAATATCATTGACTTGTTTCTTTACCTTTAGGGACCATGGATCGTGAACAACTTGGGCCCAACTATCCGCAATTCCAGCTTCAAAGATGTGAAGATACTTGCTGGAGATGATCAACGCTACACCATTAATCTTTATTGGAATACAGTAAGTCTGCGGAACTGCTTGATAGAATCAATGCCAATATAAATATTCCCAAATGAGAATGTACGTTTGAATGTAACTTGCACACGGGACTGGTTTTTATTATGGTTATATACTGGTTATTTAATCTTTTATTTTGTATCACAAGCTGGTGGCTCCAATTCATACACAAGCTTCTAGTTGGTTTCTATGTGTTTCTTTTCACCTATCGTTACTACGTTTTAAACGGTTTATTATATTTTTGCAGCTACTTTCACTTTATCCTGACGCGTTGAAGTATTTGGATGGAGTGGCAGTACATTGGTACTTTAACAAGTACGCACCAGCATCGATTTTGACGCAGGCTATGGAGGGGTACCCTGATAAATTTGTGCTGTCCACAGAAGCTTGCTCAGGTCAGTATGAGTTACCCAGTTCATGCGTTATTTACCCATACTCAATCAAGATAGATATTATCTTACAGACATTATTGAGACCTAGACAATTCAGATTCGAACCTGCGTTCTCCGATTTGGTACACTGGACGCTTTATCCCACTAAGATAATGCTAGTAGGTATGTCGGCCGCGTACCAACAAAAAATCACATTTGCCTCTCCACGCCCTTTAATCACGGACCCATGGATGTGATTATAAGGCGAATGTTATTGACACATTGGAACTGGCGATATTCGCCACAAACATGAAAAGCTATTGCTAGATCCTTTCAAGTGGCGAAGCTTTGCCTCCCATCCTAATTGACCGCCTCTTGTGGCCATTGCATGCTCCCAAAGACCACAGACTTGGCTCATGGTGATCGGAGGTCTGTCAGTGTTCGCCAGCGACCGTTGGTATGGAGGTACATGCTTCTCTCTCTCTTTCCAGTTCCGCCGCTTTCTTTCAAGTGGTTGCAATGGTTCCCAACGAAAACACACTTGCAACTTTTCTATTACAGAACATACCTACATCTTTACCTCTTAGAGGGGTAAAAGTAACGAAAAATAGCGCACTCGTATGTATTCGTTACTATAACAATCAGTACTCGTTGCTATCGTATCGTTACGTTACTCGTTACTTTGATACCGTACATAATAACATAGAGCATACTTTGTAGAAAACATACTTATGTATACGGTACATACTTAGCTGAGCAAGGTGCTGCTGCTGCGTAAGGTAACAGTAAGTAAGTAAGAAAGGGTAGTAGTAAGAGTAGGTAAGAATCAACCAAACTATCATCAGTACGAAAATATGAAAAATGCATTCGTAAGTGACGTTGCGGCACTCGGTACTACCTAGATGGCGCACCCGTTACTCGGTACAATACGGTTTGCTACAGCTCCAAGTACTTTGGTATTTTAATGCAGAACACGATAAAACTGATTACCTAATCTATATATATAAAAGAAAGTCGTGTTAGTTACTCCATTTATAACTCAAGAACGGCTGAACCGATTTCGCTGAAAATTGGTGGAGAGGTAGCTTAGAACTAGGAGACGGACATAGGATACTTTTTATCCCGTTCCCGTGGGATGTGATGACAGACCGAATTCCACGGGGGCGAAGCCGCGGGCAGAAGCTAGTCTTATATATATAAAAGAAAGTTGTGTTAGTTACTCCATTTATAACTCAAGAACGGCTGAACCGATTTGGCTGAAAATTGGTGGAGAGGTAGCTTAGAACCAGGAAACGGACATAGGATACTTTTTATCCCGTTCCCGATACTTTTTATTTCATGGGGGCGAAGCCGCGGGCTGAAGCTAGTTACAAATAAATACCTAGTGACGAGTTTCATGATTTATGGATTTTAACATTTTAAGGGGAGGAAACGGGGGTTGATATACTTATTAGTATCGGTGAATAGTTTTTAAAGGTAGGTATTTGAAAATGAGATATGTAGCTACTCATAATAAAAAAATGTGTTTCCGGGTTTTTGAATTTTCAAACTTTTACTTTGGAGGGTTGATAGTTTTATCTTTTTCTATGCACTTTAAAATCGTGATATTTTATTAAATCATCATTAAATATATAAAAGAAAGTCGTGTTAGTTACTCCATTTATAACTCAAGAACGGCTAAACCGATTTGGTTGAAAATTGGTGGAGAGGTAGCTTAGAACCAGGAAACGGACATAGGATACTTTTTATCCCGTTCCCGATACTTTTTATTTCATGGGGGCGAAGCCGCGGGCAGAAGCTAGTTAAAAATAATAATAACACACTACGAACTATTTGTTGTAGGTACCTCTGATACTCTCAAAGTAGATCTAGGATCTTGGTCTAGAGCTGAAGATTACGTCGTTGATATTATAGAGGTAAGTAAATAATTGTTACGGCTGGTGTAAGTAGTTACAACTAGATTGGGAATAGTTTAGTAGGCTTACTAATTCATTCAAAACGATACGAAATTTTAGCCGTGAAAATTGAAAATGAAAAGAAAACTGCCTCATTAGTCAAGTGGTCTTGAGCGCGACTGCTACGCTAGAGGTTCTGGGTTCGATTCCCAGGTCGAGCAAAGTGTAATTGGGTTTTTCTATGAAATCCCCAGTAGCAGCTCGGAGTTAGGAATTTGTGCCCGGTTAACGCTAGGCTATAGGCTCGCCCCCTATTACATGGGACCTAAGCATACCGGCGAACTGTGGGTGTACATTAGTACGCCTCTGACTAACCCTTCGGGGAATACAGGCGTGATGGTATGTTATATTAAATTGAAAATACCAAAGAGATTGATAAACTTAACACCATTATTACTGTTACGCCGAGAAGCTATTAGAATGACGTAGATGGGTCACGAAGGTTCTGGATAAATCGTAGAAGCATGTAGAATATTCGAAAGAAAGTACTCGAATGCGTACTCACGTAATAACAATAGCTCAAGGTCGGGTTCAAAGGTCAATGCCCGTAAACAATAGACGATCAAGTACCTACTCGCATTTTGTAGGCTTTTCGCGATTGTTCAATACTAGAATCTTCGTGACTGATATAAATAGCCGTCATGAGGGTCGGCTAGCGCAGTTTAGTTTTGGACAAGATGAAGTGAACATCAAAGTGAAGACAAGTGATTCTCAGTGTGACAGTACAGTGCGACAAGTAATAGTGTAGTGACTTTATTTGTGATTTCTGTTGTGTGTTGTCAAGTTTATTAAAGTATTTGTTTATTTCGGTAAAATTAGCGTTAATTAATTTATCCCGAACCCCAGCTCGTAACATTTGGTGTCAGAAGTGGGATAAATTATGCCGGTTTTGCCGAAGGACGATACGGAAGGTATCCGTACCAGAAGTCAGCGGCAGCAAGAGATGGACCAGAGACGATTTGGAGATTCTCCGGCACTTCCTGCGGGTCATCAACAACCAACAAAAGACCCAGTTGCTGGTCCATCTGGAACTTCTCCAGCGCCAGCTGTTGATCTGGCGGCCTTAATGGCGATAATACAGGATCAGGCTCGACGTCAGGAGGAGCAGAGGCAACAAGATAAGGCAGACCAGGCACACCGAGAAGAAGAGCAGGCCCGCCGTCAGGAGGAGCAGGCCCGCCGTCAGGAGGAGCAGGCACGCTTGCTGCGGGAGCAGATGCAGCGGGACAAAGAGGAGCAAGCCCGCCGTCAAGACGAACAGATGCTCCTCATGAAAGACCTTCATGGGACACTCGGCAAACAGCTTGGTGTTATGAAGCAACAGGTGGAACAGCACGAGAACCGTATTTCTAAAACTGAGGAACAGATTGCTAACGTGACAAAAGCGTTAGGTGATCTAAAGGCAGGAAACGGACTTGTGGCTTCCCCGGTTGCTGCTCCCATAACATCCTCGCTACGTGGATTTAAAGTGCCACCTTATGACGGGACCTCCTCATGGTCGGCATACAAAATGCAGTTTGAAGCCTTTATGGAGTCAAATGCGTGGGACAAGGGCCAGGCTAGGACGGCACTCACCCTATGCCTCCGCGATCAGGCTTTAACAGTACTGGAGGCTCTCGGCAAGGAGATGAACTATGAGCAGTTGATTGAAGCGTTGGACTCTAGATACGGCGACGCCCATCTAGAATACGTGTTTCGTGCCCAGCTAAAGGACCGGGAACAGCGTGGTTCAGAGACCCTACAGCAGTGGGCCGTTGAAATTGAAAAGCTGGTTCGGAAAGCCTACCAGTCTACACCTGTGCTTATTGACGGAAATCTGGTGCAGGCGTTCATCGATGGAATCCGGGACCTGGAAGTCAGAGCCGCTGTGAGACTTGGTCATCACAGAACATTGAAAGACGCCTTAGCCCATGCGTTGGAAGTGGAGGCAGTCAGGCAGGACTATCGAGCTTACCGTATCCGGGAAGTCGTGTTACCGACATGCTACCTCTGCGGAGAAGAGGGTCACTTCCAGGTGGGTTGTGCGAGGCGCAGCAAAATTTCAAGGGAACGTGTGATAGTACCTAGATGCTACATCTGTGGTAAGCGAGGACACTTTCAAGCCAGTTGCTGGAGAAAGGAGGATGGAAAAAGGAGAATGATAGCTGCTCCAAGATGTTATATATGTGGAGAAAGAGGCCACCTCCGGATGAGTTGCCCGAAGCAAAGCAGATCCCGTGCATGTTTTCCGAGTAGACCGTGCTCTGAAAACTGGAGGAAAAATGGAGATGACACATATTCTGGAGTTAAGCAAGAGGCTAAGGAAGCGGTACCCGTGAGGATGCTGACAGCGGATCTGAATGATGTACGAAACAGTAGCTCAGAACAAGTTGGTCAATCGGCCAAACAAACTTCTGAGAGAATGAAGACGCGTTACGACTATAAGATGAACAACAAAGGCTTCGACGAGGGTTCACTAGTGCGGCTAAATAACCCGGTGCGCATCAAAGGAAAGTTATCCAAGTTACGGGCAAAATGCATCGGCCCCTATAGAGTTGCGACTAAGATCAACGATGTCACCTACCGGATACAGCAAGGACCAAGAGGTGCTCCGAAACCAGTTCACGTGGATCGTTTAGCCTGTTATTACGGATCTAATGATGCATGCTCGGGACGAGCATGTCTTAGGAGGGGGCAGTGTTACGCCGAGAAGCTATTAGAATGACGTAGATGGGTCACGAAGGTTCTGGATAAATCGTAGAAGCATGTAGAATATTCGAAAGAAAGTACTCGAATGCGTACTCACGTAATAACAATAGCTCAAGGTCGGGTTCAAAGGTCAATGCCCGTAAACAATAGACGATCAAGTACCTACTCGCATTTTGTAGGCTTTTCGCGATTGTTCAATACTAGAATCTTCGTGACTGATATAAATAGCCGTCATGAGGGTCGGCTAGCGCAGTTTAGTTTTGGACAAGGTGAAGTGAACATCAAAGTGAAGACAAGTGATTCTCAGTGTGACAGTACAGTGCGACAAGTAATAGTGTAGTGACTTTATTTGTGATTTCTGTTGTGTGTTGTCAAGTTTATTAAAGTATTTGTTTATTTCGGTAAAATTAGCGTTAATTAATTTATCCCGAACCCCAGCTCGTAACATTACCTATATAACTTTGCTCGAATGTTATAATAATAAACCGTAAATTTTCGATCATCGCCGTAGCATAATAGTACTTAGCACATTATTCAATTATTCCTTGGGGGCGTCGACATAACCAATAATTCATCGTTGCCTATTTATAGGTCTTTCGGATAAATCTAAAATACTTTAATTTGTGTATTACCTATATATTCACATTTTAGAATCTCAGCCATAACGTCACTGGTTGGATGGACTGGAACATGTGCTTGAACAGTGAGGGAGGTCCGCACTGGACCGCCACAGCAACGGACTCGCCCGTCATAGTGAATCCAGACGCTGGAGAGTTCTATAAGCAGCCCATGTTCTACGCGATGGGACATTTCTCCAAATTTGTTCCACGAGAATCGCGGAGAATTAAATCCACAGTGATTAAAGATAAAAATATTCAGAACATCGCGTTCCTGACGCCCAACAACACAGTCGTCATAGTGATATACAACTCGTGAGTAAACATTGTTTTTCAAGCAGTAGGTATAACAAAATAAAGGCTTAGGCATATTACACACTTGAAGAGATTGTTGTAATTAGTTTTGTGATTTATATTAATTAGGTATAATAGGGATTAACTGTCCGCCTATAAGTCACAGGCAATTTTCTCTGAAAGTTATCTTTATTTAAACTATGAATAACTCGTATAATATTAGGTATGAAAATAACTCGTCATTCATTGCGAGTTATTTTATATTTGTCCTTAGAAATTTTCTCATGTGAATTATACATAGGTCGAATGCCGCTTTTCTGGCCCTCCTTTTTGTATGTCCCTTGGTCATTGCGTTTCCTTGGGCCTAACATGAAAGAGGCTTTCTCTAAATTCCTTCCTCTTCCTACTTGCAATGAAAGCCTACTAAATTCAACTGTCTTTTTCACAGCGCTGCGGAAAGAACGATCAAAGTTCGTTTGGGTGCACAAGAAGCAGTGTTATCCGTGGAGGCGAAGTCATTTACTACTATCGAAATGCGTAACGAATGATACACACATCAGTCTGAAATAATCTTTGAAATTATTTGGGATAAGTTTTGCCACTGATTTAAAATATATCCTTGGAATTACAGTGAGAATAATTAAAACATGATTTAAAGAAACCATAATATTATTGAGAAATAATTTAAATAAATCTTACTAACAAATTTAAATATATATATTACGTTAATATTTATATTACGTAATTTTTTTTATATTTATTTCTACTACTTAATTGATTTTCCTTTTTTGCTCTAGCTTGTAACTATTAAGTTCTGTCAATTGAGTTTATTGTTTAGAGGATAAAGTATAGCTAAAAAGTTTAAAAAAAAATAAAGTTAAAACATTATTTTTTGACAAATTGATTTTATTTATTTATTTTTTGCGATAGTACAGGCACAGATAATAGAATACTAGTGTTAAGGTATCATTATATTCGTCTTAAAAATTGGAATACCCCCGACACAAAAAAATCAACTTAAAAACCTAAAACAAAACTATGATGAAATAACCACAAATAGAACAAAAAAGGTATAAACCTGAATCCCTATAAAAAGAAAAAAAAAATCTTAAAATTATAACCCTTCGTAAGTACGTATGAAGTTTTTTGATTAAATTTTGTCGCGTCGGGGGACCGCTCTCTAATTATGTAAATCCTTTCCTTTCCCTTTGCTTCCCGAACGTGAATCGCGCGAATTCAGAATTGATGTGGATGGCGCGTAGGTACATCGCCGCGACGCGCGGGAGGGCGTAAAGTGGGCGGAGCGTAACATATTCAAGTTTGGCGACCCGAGCGGGCAGACACGCGAGAGCTAGAGAGCGGTCCCCCGACGCGACAAAATTTAATCAAAAAACTTCATACGTACTTACGAAGGGTTATAATTTTATGATTATTTTTTTATTTTTATAGGGATTCAGGTTTATACCTTTTTTGTTCTATTTGTGGTTATTTCATCATAGTTTTGTTTTAGGTTTTTAAGTTGATTTTTTTGTGTCGGGGGTATTTTAAATTTTTAATTTAATTTGTTATTTCACACTTTTTGTAGGGACTCCTTAGTTATTTTGTTTAATTTCTTTTATTTTCTTGCGTTTTAAGATCCAGGTAATTTAGTGTTTAATTAGGTATTTCCTTCGTTTAGTTATTCAACTTTTGTACAATTATTTCATAGCTATTAGATATCTTATATCATAGTGTATAGTATTCTACTAGTCAAACCCTTTCATTTGATATCTTTATTGAGGGAGTAGTGGAAAAAAATAAAAAAAAACCATTTCGTGCCGGCGGCCATCTTGGATTTGAAATTTTTCATAGTGTATAGTATTCTACTAGTCAGGCCCTTTCATTTGATACCAATATTGTGGGTGTTGTGAAAAAATATGTAAACCGCCATCATGTGGCGGCGGCCATCTTGGACCGATTTTTAACAAACATAGCTAAGAACACTCCCGACTTATTCACCTTTCAAACAAAAAAAACAAAATCAAAATCGGTTCATCCATTCGGGAGCTACGATGCCACAGACAGACACACACACACACACACACACACACACATACAGACACGTCAAACTTATAACACCCCGTCGTTTTTGCGTCGGGGGTTAATAAAGAGCCGAGTATCCACAGATAGGTGTTTGAAAAAAGAACAAAATGGCGGATTGTTAGCGCGAAATAGTAATACCTAGGTTAATAAAAAAAATTAACCAATCCTATCGAATAGGGTATCAAAATAAAGGAGAATAAAAGGAGATTTAAAAAAATATATTTAAGTTATGTTTTAATTGAATTAGGAGGAATAATAAATTAAAACGTTTATGATATCGTAAAAATATCTTTTTTTTTAATCCATTGCCTTCCATTATTTGTTTGTTTATTAGTAGTGCTTGATCTCATTTCGCAATGCTCTTATTGAAATGTAACTGTAACATATAATTATGAATCATGGCGAATCCTTTGTTGGAGATTCTAATAAAATAAAAACGACTTTGCCGATTTCAATCATCTTTTATTTTTTGTTTTTTAATACTTTGTAAAAGGTTTTTGAAACCTGGACTTTGAAGAAGGCTGACCGCGCTCGTATTGATGCATTTGAAATGTGGTGCTGGAGGAAGATGCTTCGCATGCCATGGAAGGCACATAGGACTAATGCTTCGATGCTCAAAGAGCTAAAAATTACTACCAGCCTCTGTACAACATGTCTTCGGAAAATTCTTGCCTTCTTTGGTCACATAGCCAGAAAACGTGGTGATAATCTAAAAAAACTTCTCATGACAGGCAAGATCGAAGGAAGAAGACCAAGGGGAAGGAGCCCATTGCGTTGGTCCGACCAAATTCGCTCAACATGCGACTCCAGTGTGAGCGACGCCATCCATGCCGCAGAGGATAGAGCGAAATGGCGTAACATACTCCACACAAAACTGTTGCATAAAGATCACGACCCTCAGTAGTGAGGAGAACGACTCAAGGAGGAGGAAAAGGTTTTTACGGAGAAAGAAATGAAGAAAATAGCGCATAAAATTGGCCGACTATATCAAGATAACTAACGTTCTTGACAATAACTTCGACAGTTAGCGCGCCGTAAACATCGTAAAACGTTTTAAGGGGGCAACGGAGGCTGTATATTTGTAAGAAAGTAACGTTATTGTCGCTACTCACCATAAATAAATAATGACGTACATCAAATCAAGAATTCTGATTCTCATATTTTAATGGGGTTTAAGGGGGTAGTGAAAGTTTAATAACACTTTAGGTCGCGAGTGTAACCGCGGGAACAGTTATCTAGTGCTGATATATTATTTTATTTTTATTTATCTTTATCTGTACTATCGTAAAAAAACAGTCTCGGTACATTGAAGATATTAAAAAAAACATAAAGTGGGTTAGGGTAATAAACGTCTCCGAACCCTTATCTGTTTGTCTGTTAGTTACGGGTTGGCGCAAAAACTACGCTATTAACAATTTATCGTTTACAATAAAAAATATATATTACACAGTACACAATTACTGCAGTAATAGCAACTAAAAAACCACAAAGGTTTAAACCTGTGCTATTATGAGTTTGTCTATAGCACAAATCTTGTATTGTAACACTTTTACATGGAACTTTGAAATAATATTTTGATTTAATTTTGATAATTTTGCTGTTAAATTTCTACACAAATCTGAGGATAGGTATTATTTAGTCGAGATATTAATTATCAAGATATTGATTAGTCGAGGGACAATATAACTGGTAGTCCGCTCGCCGTACGTATTATTGGCGCGTTGCGTACGAAGTCTACCACTAGAAACAGCCTGAAAGTATGCACAGGATGTTTAATCACGATTTTTTAAGATTTATTAAAATAAATAGCTAATATAATACATGTAATTTAGTGTGTACTGGTAATACTTCGCAGTGTTTAAATTGACCGTTTTCATTCTCGTAAAATAGTTTTTTATTGTAGGTAAGACTAATAGTTTTAGTATTTTAACTTGAATTAGGTACGATTATAACTGCTAAGGCCATACTGTCTGTGGCATTCTGCTAATAAATACAAAAATGCGTAATAAAGCATTTGCTTTACCTAGAACTGAATGCGATTTTTGAGTGCCTGAAAAAACAAAAAGAAAGAATTCAAGAAATTGGAGCGCCAATCAGTCCATTAGCAGATATGGCAGATATGTAGTTTCTACGTCAATATACTGACATTTATCTGGGCACGGGACTGCCCCCGCCAAGTCGAGCAAAAATAAGCGGTACGGCTGTACCATGCTTTTCTAGAAGCAGTTCAGGCCATTTTCTAGCTCCTATAATTTCGTTGTGGATAAAACTGGAAGCCTGAATTGAGTCAATCTATTTATTTAAAACATAAAAGATTTTTAAAATAGATATGGTCACTCTAAGATGTTGTTAGGTTAACTAACTTACTTATGTAATAACTATTAAGACAGAATTACCCTTATGATTGAATAAATTGACCGACTTGGATTACATGGATCTCACATTTTTTTACGATAGAAGAACTGAGTTGCGAGACTTGGTTTTTTTATAAGTTATGTTTTTAGTGGCATCTATTTTACCGATTCACGCGAAAAGTAGTAGAGACCTTTTTGAGATCTGTATCAAAATTTATCACAGACCTTATATAAGTCCGATTTCCTCTAAATCGGACTTTTACTATATATACTTGACGAAAAAACAGAGGAGGTTCTCAATTTGACACATATTTTATTTCAATGTCTATTATTTGCGTAAGTGTCAAAAAACCAGTAGCTACTAAGGTTGTATCATGAATTATTTGTAGGTATGTAGTTTACTTAGGTGTTATAAAATATATATATTTACGTGTACCTACTTATTGTTCTTACATACATATAAGAAAATGTTAATTGTTTTAAAACGATTTACTTATGTTAATTGAGAGCTACTGTCAAATATTTGTTGCCATTAATTTATACTTCGCAGTACGTGTAAATTTGGTAATTAATGCCATCTAGCGTACGTCGGATTCTCCCACCGAACCGGTTCCGCACTAAATACATAGCTAGCGATCAATTATTTATCTTCATAAATCATCCAACAATCATTCTTCGTACTGCTTTTCTTCCCACACTGTTAAATTCATTAATTACCCTTCCGTTTCCGGTAGTTGAGTAAAAAAGTGGATCTAGGTACTTTTAGTAAACTAATAGCATTAATAAAAGGAGAGTTAAAAAATTAAAACCCAACAATGAAAAAAAGAAAACAACTAAAACATAACATACCACCACCCACGCCTGTATTCCTCGAAGGGTAAGGCATAGGCAGAGGCGTACTAATTTACCCACAGTTCGCCGGTATTAGGTCCCATGTAATAGGGGGTGAGCCTATTGCCATGAACTGGGCACACATTCCACCAAACTCCGACCTCTAGCGTAGCAGTCGCGCTCAGTAGGTACTCACTAGGCTAATGAGGCAGTTGTAAAAAAACTGGGCACCACTGTTGTTATGGCATTACTGGGTAAAGGAAAATTTACTTGTTTCATGTATTAGGTGTTTTTTTTTCCTTGTCGGGTTTTAATTTTTTAACTCGTTTTTTTGTGACTTGTGCTTACTACATGTACCAGGAAGTAAGATTTGCAGTTGAAGTCATTAAGTAATACTCGCTCGTAGTAAGAAATTCACATGCCGTACACTTTCCATTCGTCTAATGTTTGCCATATATTATTACTTGTAATACCATAATATATTATGGCACTTACTATTTTGATTGTAAATTTTATTATTTTTTGGTCCCCGTTTTATCGGCCATATTTATATATTTATCCAAAAATGTATAGTCTATAACCCCATTTGTTACAGTCTGATGTCTAGTTTTACAATATATACTATCGGCCAACTTCATATCTGGCTACCATAGGGCTTTATGCCTGCTTGCAGCACTCGGCTGCTATAGGTACTAGCGCTTACCTACGCTCAGCAACCAATAGCATTGCAGCATTGAGGTATTTGCTGAACCCCTTGTTTTTGGAATTGATAAAAGATTAAAAAAGATGGAAATTGCTTATGTATACTGACTAAATGTAAGTAAAGTACAAAGGGCAGTGATCAGCAGCTGCGGTCATCGTGTGCTCGGGATTTTGTTTTCAAAGTGGCTTGATATGGAGTTGGCTGATCATACATACATACTACACTTTTAAACTCATTACTTACACTTCGTTATTTCGTAGTCGGGTAAAAATAAGTCTGGGCTGTTGTGCTCGGGCCTAGGCAACTTTATATTACACGGACAACTTTTTCATAAGTTATCGTATGGGTATACGATAACATACATAAGTATGATGTTAAGAATAATTAAATAAATTACCTCTGATGACACGTAAGAAACATATTTCCCAGAGATATTGGATACAAAGGATATGTAAATGTGATTACTATGTAGGCTAGATATACGAACATACACAGTTTTTAACTGTCTGGTGGCTGCGAGAGTTTCCTATGTGGCCTACTTAAATGTTACGTCATACATGCTACGTCATGTGACGGGTAGTTTAGCTCCCTTTATAATGTTTGCACAATGACTGATGCATGCGTGCCGTCGGCTCGGACTGGTCCACTCAAAGCTGCTATGGATCTTTCTTCAAGAAGCTGTTTCAGACATTGCCCTGCACTGATACATATTTTTGATACTATTTTTTTGATAAGCTAGCCAACACCATCTACTTACCTAGTACTTAAAAAATTAAACTATTGATGTGTAAAATTGTCTTAAAAAGATCTATTTACAGAAATAAATATCATTTCATTTCAAAAGATCATTTATTCATACTTAGGTATTTCATTATTTATTTTTCACCCATCTCTCATCTTTATTTTTCATCCTTTCTCCATTCGAGAAATGTATATAAGTAGGTATATAGGATATAGGCACATCTTCCTACTCAAAAGTAGATAGACCACATGGCATGTCGCCTTTTATCACGTATCTGATATAGGTTGCATAGGGAACTTTGTCAGTATAACGGGTAAAAATAGGCACCCTGCATAATACGTAAGTTGCACTTAGCAGTAGTACCTATTAGTAATTAATAAATAATAAATAAATATTCTGGGACATTTTTACACAGCACCATCTAGTCCCAAACTAAGCAGAGCTTGTACTATGGGTACTAGACAATGGATATAATACTTATATACTTTTTTTTTGTAAATACATACTTATAATACATAAGTAAGTACTAAGTAAAGTAACAATGAATAGACAGACACCGAATTCACACCATAATTTTTATCTTTTAATAAGAGCGGGTCCGTAAATGTTTGTACCTAAATGTACACAGGTGCATCAAATTATTAAATATTGAATATTATAATATTGTCAAGGTCAAAATTCAGATTTTCAGCAGGCGGTATAAAAAGGGCATTGTAATCCTGATATTCCTCATTGTTCGGAGTTCGGTCTCTCTCTCTATAGCGTGTTTCTTCAGTAATATTTGTCATGTTATTTCACATAGCATCATGCAAAATAACAATCGCAGCATTAATCATCTGGCTGAGATTGGCTACGTCTGCAGGTAAGAAAAAAAAACCCTAGACAAAAAAAAAAACATTCGTGTCATATGTCGTGGCTATACAGGTCTTAGAATTGAAGACTATGATGTAGCCGACCATATTATGTATGGTTCCGTCGTGGGCCAATCGAGATTTTATCACGATGTGCCGTTTTCGTGACATTGTGCCGCATTGAGTTTAGTATATATACCTAAGCTGTGTCATACGACAAAGCAAAACAACATACTAATGAAACAAATTAATATAATAAACCAGGAGATATAATATGTCAGGAGAAGAAATAAATCGCTTAGAAAAAAACCTAAGCTGTGAAATAGGTTCTGCTGACCTCCAAGGTTTTATTACGTTCAATTGTATCTTTAGCTAACAAGTTATTATTAGCTTTTTTAAGAATACTGCTATTGTCCACCGCCATGTTGCCTCAAAAAATAAAAAATAAATCAGCACTTCTAAAGGTAGATAATGTTACTATTTTACGATATAATAATATTATATCGTAAATCATCATCATTGTTATGATCATTATTGTTTGACCATATCATAAAGTAGCCGTGCGTTTAGTTGTTCGTATCGTCAAACGCTGATTATTTATTGATTTGGCCAGACTATATCATGATGTGTCGGTAGCGGGTATATAATTCCATTTCATGAAATACAACCACATCATGAAGTGATCAATTCTAAGATCTGGCCACTACAGATATATTTTTGAATATGTAATCTATTATCTATTACTAATATATAAAGCTGAAGAGTTTGTTTGTTTGTTTACTTGAACGCGCTAATCTCAGGAACTACTGGTCCGATTTGAAAAATTCTTTCAGTGTTAGATAGCCCATTTATTGAGGAAGGCTATAGGCTATATATCATCACGCTACGCGGACGAACTCGCGGGCAGAAGCTAGTAATTAATAAGAGGAAACTCGCTGCTTGCTATATAAAAAATGCTAATAAGTATATTATGTATATCTTTATAGATGTACCATGTTTAGCCAGGTCTGTGGCAAATAGATCAGTAATATGTGTTTGTACGGCCGATTATTGTGACACTATCACAAGAGAAGCACCAGTCTCCGGGAGATATGTTTCCTACGTGTCATCTGAGGTAACGTTCATAACAACACACTAAGGTTCTCGTATACTTAATTCTGGTCGTGTTTTTATAATTATAATTTTTCAGGCTGGTCTTCGATTTAATAAAACGACCGCAGGTCTACAGAATTACACGGAAGGTAGATAATAATCCAAATGTTTTGTTGAGATCTGTTTTAATAACTGGGTAAGTTATTTAATCCGCATTACAATTTTGTAGGAGTGGTCTATGATACTATAGAGGTAAACTCGACGACACAGTACCAAACAATCATCGGGTTTGGAGGCGCCATCACAGACGCGACCGGCATCAACTGGAAGAGCCTGAGTGATTCCACACTTATGCAGCACCTAATCGAGTAACACGGCTCAATTAAATCTGAACTTATATTTTTGAGAATGCATCTCTTACACATGATACATTAATGACGTTTTTTCAGATCTTATTGTGGCGACGCAGGTATCCAGTACAACATGTTGCGCGTTCCTATCGGCGGAACTGACTTCTCTACTCGCGCGTACGCGTATAACGAGCTGCCTGAAGACGATGTCGCGTTGACTAACTTCACACTAGCTTATGAAGATTTTGAGTACAAGGTACACCACATGAATTTTTATGTTTCCAATAAGTTCAAAGTCTGAGAATCTCATTCAATTGTTTCATAAAAATATATAACTATACTAGCTGACCTGACAGACGTTGTCCTCTCCAAGTTTCAACTAATCACCTCAAAAAATCAGGATATCCATTTTTTTAAAACAGTTAGCGCCATTGACCTCTGAATATCTTATTTCTGACCTATAAATTACTTAATTTCAAAAATTTGTTCACATGGTATTGACGTGAACTATGGAAATATAAACAGACGTACCTACATAGATAAAAATCTCAAATAACTGTTTCGGCATCAGTAAAGATTAACGCACGTTGCATTTTTTTTATTATTATACTTATATACATACGTGGTATATTCTTTGGGTATATTATTTAATTATTTGATTATATGGAAATTCTTTAGTTTCTCAAATAAAGTGTGCGCAATGTATCTACACTATGGAGGATTCACATTATAAAATGAGTTACTATATGGCTGGATGCTTTAAAGAAGAAAACAATAATTGTCAAAATTGTCAACTCAAAATGACACCTCTTATCGAATCAAATTTCATTGAGGTAATAACGATCTTTTTCTTTTCTAGCGGACTAACAGTCCGCTAGAAAATAAGTTGTCATTCTTTGTTTACTTCTTTAACCTACTCAAATATTTAGTTTTTACACCGGCTTGTGCTCCCTGTATAAATCCTATGTATGTTCCGTGATTCCCTGTACAAGTAGAGTTAGAATAACTTTACTAATAATCAATTCCTGGTCACAATAATGGTTTCTGATTGATCTGCTTTATTTTCTTGTTTTATCTTATTTAGTCCCTATAAGTGTATTTTTTTTATTTTATTACTTGATGCTGTTATAATTTTTATCCGTGCTAGTCTAGTACAGATTTACTTGAAAAAGAAATTGACTACAATGGTTATTTTTAAAATTCAACTTTTCAATGGTTAAAATATTAATAACTTTTGATAGAGAGAACCGATTTGAATTAAAAATAGCCTAAATGTTAATCCAAGAAACAGGCTATTAATTCCTGCCCACTTCCTCCAAATCTCTTCAGTAGTTATCATTTGATGCGCGGTCAAACACACAGACAAACCGACAGACAAAAAAACAGACAAACCGACAGACAAACAGACAGACAAAAGTTCCAAAAATAATAGAAATGGATTGTGTTACCGATTCTGAGTCCCCCAAATTAGTTTTTTTGCAAATATAAGCAATGTACAGACACGGCTCACTTACATTCTTATTATATGTAAGATAAGATTGTAACTATTTGGAATATTAAAAAGTATAATAGCATCGTCTTAGCCTTTTCCCTACTAATACAGTGTGGCCGGCTTCGAATATTAGATAAGGTACATTATTTCCTATCCGGAGTAGTTATTTATATTCCTCAGATTCCAATGATTAAAGCGTGTATGAAGGCAGCCAGTAATCCCATTAACGTCGTGTCTGCGGCCTGGTCTCCACCGCCGTGGATGAAGACCAATAACAACTTCACAGGATACAGTCGTCTCAAGGAGGAATACCTACAGACATACGCGGATTACCATTACAAGTAAAAAACATTTCTTAATTTACCTACCGTACTCCTTGGAACTGCTACGAATACCAGCGAATTTTTTAACGATGGTGTCATTTTATAATGTGTAGTATTCTTAGTATTCCTGTAATGATCATTATATTACCGCATATATATACCATAATAAGCGTTACTAAACCAGACCAGTCACCACTAACGCATCCGGGTCTTTGTATATAAAACCTGAGACATTTCAGTCAGTTCAGTAACACTGCTACGACGTAGCTCACGCGCAGAAGGATGGTATATCGTAGCACTGCTGGTGCTACGAATCCGCTGGTGCCACCTGCTACAGTGCTACGATATCCTTAGCAAAACTTGAAGCTTGTTTCTTTTTATGTAGGTTTCTTGAAAAGTATGCAGAGCAGAACATTTCAGTGTGGGCCATATCTACCTCGAACGAACCACTCGACGGGACCATCAATTATGGTGATCTCAACTGCTTGGGATGGACACTTGATTATATGGTACAACATTCCTCAGTACAATATTAAATTATACAATATTATAATATTCTCAGTTATCTTTATTCGTAGGTATCATATTTTTGGGCTCGCAAAACTATAAAAGTAATCTGGTCGGTTGAAATATTGATATATTGTTGGATTTGGATCATATTCAAATATAACATCGTGTAAGTTAATATAAAAAAGATTGATGGTTTGCTGAATCCATCCAATCAAACCCAATCAATTGTTATGTTTACATTTCACAAATAATATTACATAACACGTGTTCCCCGTTTACACATCTTCATTTTCTTATCGAATCGACGGCAAACGAAAATACCAACTCTATTATTTTGTTGTCTAGTTAACTTGAACTTAAGTTTAGCGGTATATTTTCTCATTACAAAATGAAAACAATGGATATTTTTGATGTGTTGAGTAGCTCTATTTTTATACGCTCAACGACTCATTCTTCTTATATATGCGACATATATAAGAAGAATGAGCCGTTGAGCGTATATAATATATAGAAGCATAATATAAAAAGAAGAAATTTGGGTTGACTTGACGAGCTTAAATATGCCAAATTGTTATGCCACACACAGCGCCAAATTTTGAAATTAAAATTTACAATCCAACATTTAATTTCACGCTGAAAAGCACTGTTTCACAAGACATCTAAACATCAATCCGCTATATTGATAAACGCAAAACGTTCATTCCATTCCGCGTGTTGAACGTCACCAATTATGCAAAAGTGCTGAACGCCATTCAGCTATTTTACATAACGGAGCTGTTTTTTAAAGCAGTCAAATTTATACAATTCTACCACGACATATATAAAATGGCGTATATAATTATTTTATTTCCTAACCTTCAGGGACCATGGATCGCGGAAAACTTGGGTCCAACTATCCGTAATTCCAGGTTCAAAGACTTGAAGATACTCGCTGGAGATGATCAACGCTACACCATTAATCTATATTGGAATACAGTAAGTCAACGGAGCCCGGATCTATGATATTTTCTAAGCGGGGTAGAAGCTTCTTGATGGCGCCCTCTCTCTCCAACGTTTAAGAAAATTGTTTAAAAAAATCCCAATTTTGGCATTCCCTGAAACCGCCTCCCGGGACAGGCTTGCTCCCCCCTTTCCCGTCCTATACTCGACCCTGGATGGCATTCAAATATAATAATATTCTCAAATGGAAACTGCGTGGCCATGTATCTGGGAGCAAGCAACTTGCGCACGGGATTGGCTTTCTATGGATTTTCCAATAATTGAGTCGATCGATTCAACCAGTTCATTATTATATATATATATATTTTTTAAAAGCTTACTTGCAATGTTGGTCACACATTACTAGTATTCTTGTTAACCCCTCGTGCTAAATGCTTGTGTTACGAGTGGGTTCACGTCGGTAGTGCAATGGGTGGGGTTCGAACCGGTAACCACACATGATCGCAAGTCCGACGCCCTAGCCATTAGGCTACCGCCGCTTCATATTGTGAACGACGCCACTATCTTCTCCCGTGACTAGTGCAGTCGATTGCCTTGTGCTGTGCAGTGGTCTTGTATGACCGTCCGTCATATTCTACGAATTCTATGTGTACAGAGGAGTTAATTCAATCATTGCTGAGAATTCAGCAGGAATTGCTGAATTTAACATAACATATCATCACGCCTGTATTCCTCGAATGGTTAGGCAGAGGCGTACTAATGTACACCACAGTTCGCCGGTATGTTTAGGTCCCATTTAATAGGGTGCGAACCTATTGCCATTAACCGGGCACAAATTCCTAACTCCGTGCTGCTATTGCTGATATAATAGCTAGCCAACGATATTGCTGATATAATAGCTAGCCAACCATACATTCCCAAGTAAGTATATTGCATTGGCCTCTACATTAGTCAAATCTCACGGAATGGAACACTTACCTACAGTATAAGTACAACTTATAGGATTGGCATTCACTTAGCTCAGAGGCACCTTAAATAAATTGAATTTTTATTCAAAGAGTACCTACTTAAAGATTAGCCGATATATTTAATGTTTTATTTTTTATCACAAGCTGGTGGCTTCAAGTCATACACAAGCATCTGGTTGGTCTCTATGAGTTTCTTTTCATTGGTGAAAAGAAACTCATAGAAACCAACCAGGTTACTTATATTTTTGCAGCTACTTTTACTTTATCCTGACGCGTTGAAGTATTTGGATGGAGTGGCAGTACATTGGTACTTAAACAAGTACGCACCAGCATCGATTTTAACGCAGGCTATGGAGGGATACCCCGATAAATTCGTGCTGTCCACAGAAGCTTGCTCAGGTCAGTATCAGCCACCTAGTAGTACGCAGTACTTACAAAGAAAAAGAATCCGCCTATTCGGCAGATACATAATAGGCTGTTTTATTTTAGTTATTGTGCCGTGTTATTTAGTCGTACTCAATCAAGATAGATATTTTCATACGATCGGAAACCTAGACAATTCAGATTAGAATCTGCCTGCTCCAGTTTGGACCACTAGATGCTTTAGTCAACTTAGCTAAGTCTTAGCGTTGTATGTCGGACTCGTACCTATTAAAAATAAAACTTATCTGTCCCGCCCAATCACGGCCACGGGTGTTCGGATATTCGCTACATCCATGAAAGGCTATTGCTAAATCCTTTCAAGGGGCGAGGCCTTGCCTCCCGTCCCAATTTACCAACTCTTGTGGCCATTGCCGAATCCCGCAAACCACAAGCCACAGCTCATGGAGGTCGGAGGACTGTCAATGTCCTCCAGCAGGGCTAGCATGGGCTGGGGATAAACATTTTATCCACCGGTTATCTCCACTGACAAGGGACAAAATTATTTTATCCACCTGCCAAAGCACGGCAACTGGGGGAAAGAGAATTATATCCCTTTTTGACATTAGACGTGGATATTCATCCCCCGCCTATAGCATGGGAACTAGTGGAAGAGAAAAATTAAAGTTATTTTGACATAACAAAGGGACAAATTTATCCTCTTCTTTAGGAGGTGGGTTTAAGTTTCTCTCCAAAGTAAACTTTGTAAAATAATATTTTTTAAATGTCTCGTGCTTACTGGAGCTTAGTGTTGTCGTCGGAAAGGGAGAAAATCGAGCGAAAACTGCACCGGCGTTTGATTCGCGATTCGAGCAATCCATTTGAATTACCCGACAGACTATACTATTACTAGACAGAATTCCGCCGGCTATTTCGTATGCACAAGGATTGTGTCCATTAATTGTGCCAGGAACTAAACGAGGCTTTGAAACCATCAAACACAGCAGATGGACTACCAGTGCACATTTTACCATAAGTAGGTAGCAGCTCCTGCACCTTCATAGTTTCTACATTTATACTCACCTACTTACTTGTATTTTAGGTACTCACAACCATAAGAATACTGGTTTTCTTATAATGGCAACAATTTCGGGGATAAGCGTTTCCCCTGTTTTATCCACCGTGGATAGTTTATCCACCCATGTCGCCATGCTCGGAGGGTGGACAAAACTGAGAGAGGGAAATAGCATTTTGTCCTCTCCCCGTGGATAAAATGTCTCCGGCCATGCTAGCCCCGCAGCACCCCTTGTAGGGACGTACCTATGTATATGCTTCTCTCTCCTTCTACCGTTTCGCCGCTTTTGCACCAATTTTAGCCTGCAATAGCTCCCAACCAAAACATCCTACAACTGTTCTTTCTCAAAACATACCTTCTACTTTAGAAAAATGATAAGCATACTTATGTGGAAATACAGAATACGATAAAACTTACTACTAAACTTAAAACATAATAATATCATAACAACTACGAACTATTTGTTGTAGGTACCACTGATACACTCAAAGTAGATCTAGGATCTTGGTCTAGAGCTGAAGATTACGTCGTTGATATTATAGAGGTAAGTAAATAATTGTTACGGTTGGTGTAAGTAGATACAACTAGATTGGGAATAGTTTAGTAGGCTTACCTTTAGCTTACTAATTCATTCAAAATTATACAAAGAGATTGACAAACTTGCTACGTATTAATGCCAAATAATAGTTTGTTATAAGTACAAACAATATCATCACGCTTGTTTTTTGCCCAAAGGGTCAGGTAGAAGTGTAGTACACCTACAGTTCGCCAGTATCAGGTCCTGGTAGGTCCCCATGGGGTTGCTGATCATAGACACAGCATAAATAATACTTAGCGTTAGCACATTATTGCTTGGGGGCGTCGACATTATATAATCGCCTATAATTCCCCGTTACCTATTTATCAGAATCTCAGCCATAACGTCACTGGTTGGATGGACTGGAACATGTGCTTGAACAGTGAGGGAGGTCCTCACTGGACCGCCACAGCAACGGACTCGCCCGTCATAGTGAATCCAGACGCTGGAGAGTTCTATAAGCAGCCCATGTTCTACGCGATGGGACACTTCTCCAAATTCGTTCCGCGAGAATCGCGGAGAATTAAATCCACAGTGATTAAAGATAAAAATATTCAGAACATCGCGTTCCTGACGCCCAACAACACAGTCGTCATAGTGATATACAACTCGTGAGTAAACATTGTTTTTCAAGCAGTATAACAAAATAAAGGCTTAGGCATATTACACACTTGAAGAGATTGTTGTAATTAGTTTTGTGATTTATATTAGGTATAATAGGGATTAACTGTCCGCCTACTCGTATAAGTCACAGGCAATTTTCTCTGAAACTTATCTTTATTTAAACTATGAATAACTCGTATAATATTAGGTATGAAAATAACTCGTCATTCATCGCGAGTTATTTTATATTTGTCCTTAGAAATTTTCTCATGTGAATTATACATAGGTCTATTGTGAATTTGTGACTCGTCGAATGCCGCTTTTCTGGCCCTCCTGTTTGTATGTCCCTTGGTCATTGTGTTTCCTTGCGCCTAATATGAAAGAGGCTTCCTCTAAATTCCTTCCTCTTCCTACTTGCAATGAAAGCCTACTAAATTCAACTGTCTTTTTCACAGCGCTGCGGAAAGAACGATCAAAGTTCGTTTGGGTGCACAAGAAGCAGTGTTATCCGTGGAGGCGAAGTCATTTACTACTATCGAAATGCGTAACGAATGATACACATCAGTTTCGAAATAATCTTTGAAATTATTTAGGATAAGTTTTGCCACTGATATAAAATATATCCTTGGAATTACAGTGAGAATAATTAAAACATGATTTAAAGAAACCATAATATTATTGAGAAATAATTTAAATAAATCTTACTAACAAATTTAAATACGTTGCATTTATTTCCGTCAATTGATTTCCCATATATTATATTTTTGCGTTACAATAAGTAGTTATAGCTTTAAATTGTTGAATTTAAATTAAATTAAATATTCTTTATTGATGCAAATAACCAAAAATATTAATATTACGTTAATTTTTTTATATTTATTTCTACTACTTAATTGATTTTCCTTTTTTGCTCTAGCTTGTAACTATTAAGTTCTGTCAATTGAGCTTATTTTTTAGAGGATAAAGTATAGCTAAAAAGTTAAAAAAAAATTAAAGTTAAAACATTAATTTTTGACAAATTGTTTTTATTTAACAGTCATTGACACTTATGACAAATCGATTAAAACAATTGTTTCAGTTCAATCAAGTTTCGAAGAAGTATTATTAGGTGTTCCACAAGGAAGCATCCTAGGCCCATTATTATTTTTAATTTATGTAAATGACCTTCCTAACATTACCAGTCGTCCATGTGTTATGTATGCTGATGATGCTATAATTTTTATATGCAAGGATGATTTAAATGACTCTGAATATAGAATAGAAATAAATAACACATTAACAAATATAACTATATTTCTAAAATCAATAAATCTAAAAGTAAACCTTATAAAAACAAAGTTAATTCAATTCAGAAATTATAAAAATAAGCCTTCACAACTAAATATATATATCAATCAAACACAAAAATCTTAAACACTTAAATTGGAAAGGCCACATAGAAAAAAATAATAAATAAAATTCAAGTTATTGTTATGTTTTATCCATTTTAGTTGAAACAACTTCATAACATATTGCGAAATCTGCATATTTTGGTTACGTGTACCCCCTTCTAACTTACGGTGTCATATATTGGGGCAATTCCTGCGAGGTTCAGTCCACATTCGTACTTCAAAAGAAATGCCTACGCGTTATCTACAACATGCAAAACACTGAATCGTTGAGATCCATCTTTTGTGAAAAGGGTTTCTTCACTCTAACTGGTATATATATTTTAGAGCTGTGTTTATTTGTCAAGCACAATATTCACTCCTTTAGTCCTAAGTGCATATCTAAACCCAATGTACGTAATAAATACAAATATGATTAAAACTTGCCAAATATACATAATATGATTTATTATAAAAGTACATATATCACAGGCATACGAGTATATAACCACTTACCTGTAGATTTAAAAAAACTAAATGGTAAATTATTCAAGAGAGTTTTAAAAAAGTGGTTAATTAAAAATGTTTTTTATAATATGCATGAATATTTTGCCAAAAAATAATAATTGTTATTGTTTCCAAGATTGTTTATAAGATTGTTATCACAGACACCTATGTTTATTAGATTTTAATATTTTTATATTGCTACACCCGACTGGGTAGACTGTTGAAACCTACCAAAAATTGTTAAACACCATATGTACACAGTTTTAAGCAATAAATATCTTTGACTTTGACTATGTTTTGCGATAGTACAGGTACTAAATAGGCTTTATTACGTTTAATTGATTTTTTGTTCTGTGTAAGAACATATTCTAACTATCACCTGAACCTAAAATAAGAAAATACCCTTCTCCCTCGAGAATACGAATGCACAACCCTTTCGACCTTTCTACCAATGCGCTGGATAAGTCCGCGAAAACAAAACAGAACTAAGCACAAACATTATACCTATCATGTTTCTTTAGGCCACTATCTATACAAATTCGGTTATTATTATCATAGAGGTTGAAACAAAGTTTACAATGGGTTTTAAAATAACTGATTACCGTTAGAAGTATTGAAAATAAGAACTTCAAAATGTTGTTTATGATTTTTTACCCGACTGCCAAGGTTTATATTTTTTTTACCTATGTTTGTAAATTTTTTGATTACATCTTATCTTCCAAATGGCGGGATGGATTTCGACAGTTAAGGTAGGTATCATTATATTCGTCTTAAAAATAAAGAGCAGAGTATCCTCAGATAGGTGTTTGAAAAAAAAGAACAAAATGGCGGATTGTTAGCGCGAAATAGTAATACCTAGGTTAATAAAAAAAAATTAACCAATCCTATCGAATAGGGTATCAAAATAAAGGAGAATAAAAGGGGATTTAAAAAATATATTTAAGTTATGTTTAAATTGAATTAGGAGGAATAATAAATTGCTTTAAAACGTTTATGATATCGTAAAAATATCTTTTTTTTTAATCCATTGCCTTCCATTCTTTGTTTGTTTAATAGTAGTGCTTGATCTCATTTCGCATGATGTGACTTCCTATAGTAAAAGAAGCACTTGGCCTAATATTGAAATGTAACTGTAACATATAATTATGAATCATGGCGAATCCTTTGTTGGAGATTCTAATAAAATAAAAACGACTTTGCCGATTTCATTCATCTTTTATTTTTTGTTTTTTAATACTTTGTAAAAGGTTTTTGAAACCTGGACTTTGAAGAAGGCTGACCGCGCTCGTATTGATGCATTTGAAATGTGGTGCTGGAGGAAGATGCTTCGCATTCCATGGAAGGCACATAGGACTAATGCTTCGATGCTCAAAGAGCTAAAAATTACTACCAGCCTCTGTACAACATGTCTTCGGAAAATTCTTGCCTTCTTTGGTCACATAGCCAGAAAACGTGGTGATAATCTAAAAAAACTTCTCATGACGGGCAAGATCGAAGGAAGAAGACCAAGGGGAAGGAGCCCATTGCGTTGGTCCGACCAAATTCGCTCAACATGCGACTCCAGTGTGAGCGACGCCATCCATGCCGCAGAGGATAGAGCGAAGTGGCGTAACATACTCCACACAAAACTGTTGCATAGAGATCACGACCCTCAGTAGTGAGGAGAACGACTCAAGGAGGAGGAAAAGGTTTTTACGGAGAAAGAAATGAAGAAAATAGCGCATAAAATTGGCCGACTATATCAAGATAACTAACGTTCTTGACAATAACTTCAACAGTTAGCGCGCCGTAAACATCGTAATATATTTGTAAGAAAGTAACGTTATTGTCGCTACTCACCATAAATAAATAATGACGTACATCAAATCAAGAATTCTGATGCTCATATTTTAATGGGGTTTAAGGGGGTAGTGAAAGTTTAATAACACTTTAGGTCGCGAGTGTAACCGCGGGAACAGTTATCTAGTGCTGATATATTATTTTATTTTTATTTATCTTTATCTGTACTATCGTAAAAAAACAGTCTCGGTACATTGAAGATATTAAAAAAAACATAAAGTGGGTTAGGGTAATAAACGTCTCCGAACCCTTATCTGTTTGTCTGTTAGTTACGGGTTGGCGCAAAAACTACGCTATTAACAATTTATCGTTTACAATAAAAAATATATATTACACAGTACACAATTACTGCAGTAATAGCAACTAAAAAACCACAAAGGTTTAAACCTGTGCTATTATGAGTTTGTCTATAATACAAATCTTGTATTGTAACACTTTTACATGGAACTTTGAAATAATATTTTGATTTAATTTTGATAATTTTGCTGTTAAATTTCTACACATAGGTATCTGAGGATAGGTATTATTTAGTCGAGATATTAATTATCAAGATATTAATTAGTCGCGGGACAATATAATTGATAGTCCGCTCGCCTTACGTATTATTGGCGCGTTGCGTACGAAGTCTACCACTAGAAACAGCCTGAAAGTATGCACAGGATGTTGAATCACGATTTTTAAAGATTTATTTAAAAAAATATCTCTTAAAACACGTGTAATTTAGTGTGTACTGGTAATACTTCGCAGTGTTTAAATTGACCGTTTTCATTCTCGTAAAATTGATTTTTTTTGTTGTGGGTGAGACTAATATTTTTAGTATTTTAACTTGAATTAGGTACGATTATAACTGCTAAGGCCATACTGTATGTGGCACACTGCTTATAAATACCTACAATAATGCGTAATAAAGCATGAGCTTCACCTAGAACGGAATGCGATTTTTGAGTGCCTGAAAATAACAAAAAGAAAGATTTCAAGAAAGTATCAAAATACGCGGAGCGCCAATCAGTCCATTAGCAGATAAGTAGTTTCTACGTCAATATTAACACATTGCACTTACTGTCATTTATCTGGGCACGGGAGTGCCCCCGCCAAGTCGAGCAAAATCAAGGGGTACGGGCGGCCGTACCATGCTTTTCTCGAAGCAGTTCAGGCCATTTTCTAGCTCCTATAATTTCGTTGTGAATAAAACTAGAAGCCTGAATTGAGTCAATCTATTTATTTAAAACATAAAAGATTTTTAAAATAGATATGGTCACTATAAGTTGTTGTTAGGTTAACTAATTACTTATGTAAGTAATAACTTAAGACAGAATTACCCTTATGTAGGGATTGAATAAATTCATCGACTGGGATTACACGGATCTCACAAATTATTACGATAGAAGAACTGAGTTGCAAGACTTGGTTTTATTATAAGTTATGTTTTTAGTGGCATCTATTTTACCGATTCATGCGAAAAGTAGTAGAGACCTTTTTGAGATCTGTATCAAAATTTATCACAGAACTTAAAAGAGTATAAGTCCGATTTCCTCTAAATCGGACTTTTACTATAATATTATACTTGACGAAAAAACAGTGGAGGTTCTCAATTTGACACATATTTTATTTCAATGTCTAGGTATTATTTGCTTAAGTGTCAAAAAACCAGTAGCTACTTAACTAAGGTACTAAGTCATGAATATTTTCTTGTATCGTGAATTATTTGTAGGTATGTAGTTTACTTAGGTGTTATAAAAATATATATTTACGTGTACCTACTTATTGTTCTTACATACATATAAGAAAATGTTAATTATTTTAAAACGATTTACTTATGTTAATTGAGAGCTACTGTCAAATATTTGTTGCCCTTAATTTATACTTCGCAGTACGTGTAAATTTGGTAATTAATGCCATCTAGCGTACGTCGGATTCTCCCACCGAACCGGTTCCGCACTAAATACATAGCTAGCGATCAATTATTTATCTTCATAAATCATCCAACAATCATTCTTCGTACTGCTTTTCTTCCTACACTGTTAAATTCATTAATTACCCTTCCGTTTCCAGTAGTTGAGTAAAAAAGTGGATCTACTTTTAGTAAACTAATAGCATTAATAAAAGGAGAGTTAAAAAATTAAAACCCAACAATGAAAAAAAGAAAACAACTAAAACATAGCATACCACTCACGCCTGTATTCCTCGAAGGGTTAGGCATAGGCAGAGGTATTAGGTCCCATGTAATAGGGGGTGAGCCTATTGCCATGAACTGGGCACACATTCCACCATACTCCGACCTCTAGCGTAGCAGTCGCGCTCAGTAGGTACCACTAGGCTAATGAGGCAGTTGTAAAAAAACTGGGCATCACTGTTGTTATGGCATTACTGGGTAAAGGAAAATTTACTTGTTTCATGTCTTATGTGTTTTTTTTTCCTTGTCGGGTTTTAATTTTTTAACTCGTTTTTTTGTGACTTGTGCTTACTACATGTACCAGGAAGTAAGATTTGCAGTTGAAGTCAATGGGTCATGGATACTGGATACTCACATATTTTTTATACTATTTTTTTGCTAAGCTAGCCAACACCATCTACTTAATTAGTACTTAAAAAATTAAACTATTGATATTTAAAACTGTCTTAAAAAGATCTATTTACAGAAATAAATATCATTTCATTTCAACATATCATTTATTCATACTTATTTCATTATTTATTTTTCACCCCATTCGAGAAATGTATATAAGTATATAGGATACAGGCACATCTTCCTACACAAAAGTAGATAGACTATATATGTCGCCTTTTATCACGTATCTGTTATAGGTTTCATAGGGAACGTTGTTAGTATAACGGGTAGAAAATAGTAACGGCTTGCATAATACGTAAGTTGCACTTAGCGATAGTACATATTAGTTATTAAGTAACTATAAGTACTGTTTATGTAAAGTAAAGATGAATAGACAGACACCGAATTCACACTATAATTTTTATTTTTTAAGAGCGGAACCCTAAATGTTGTACCCAGGTGTACACATGTACACAGGTGCTCCAAAGTATTAAATATTGAATATTATAATATTGTCAAGGTCAAATTTCAGATTTTCAGCAGGCAGTATAAAAAGGGTATTGTAGACCTGATATTCCTCATTGTTCGGAGGTCGGTCTCTCTCTCTATAGCGCGTTTCTTCAGTAATATTTATCATGTTATTTCACTTAGCATCATGCAAAATAATAATCGCCGCATTCATCTTCTGGCTCAGATTGGCTACGTCTGCAGGTAAGAAAAAAATCCCTAGACAAAAAAAAGTCATCGTGTCATATGTCGTGGCTATATAGGTCTTAGAATTGAAGACTATGATGTAGCCGACCATTATGTATGGTTGTTGTATGGTTCCGTCGTGGGCCAATCGAGATTTCATCACGATGTGCCGTTTTCGTGACATTGTGCTGCACGCATTGAGTTTAGTTGATATATATGACGACCTCTGTGGTTTAGTGGTTTGAGTACCGGACTGCTGACCATGAGGTCGTGGGTTCGATTCCCACAGGACACAAATATTTATGTGATGAATATAAGTGTTTGTGTTCGTCTGGGTGTTTCTTATGTATTATAAGTATGTATTTACAAAAAAAAGGTATATAAGTATTATATCCATTGTCTAGTACCCATAGTACAAGCTCTGCTTAGTTTGGGACTAGATGGTGCTGTGTAAAATGTCGAAGAATATTTATTATTATTATTATTTGTATCTCCATTTGGGTATCACGGCATGCCTCCCGTGAGGAAGACATCCGGTACTTTGGAAGGCTTGCGGGGGGACACAGGTCCAACGCGCAGAGGCCCCTTGGAGAGCTTTAATCTAATATGGGATGGGGCATACACCCGGGACACTCCATAACTGTACTATGGGAGTACTCACCAACAGCTCGCCACAAGCTGCCCTGCGGTTTGTTCGCTTTTCTTTAAACCTTATGACACATTTTTTGTTTTAATGTCTAAGGTTTGTAAAAAGCGATTCTAATCTATCCTCCAGTTTGACGTTAGTCTCATGATGAGGTAACGCTTGTCCCAGAGGGGGTTTATTATTATTATTATTATATAACCTAGCCTAAGCTGTGTCATACGAAAAAGCAAAACAACATATTAATGAAACAAATTAATATAATAAACCATAAAACAGGACTCTGTCCTAAGTCAGGGGAAGAAATAAATCGCTTAAAAAACCTAAGCTGTGAAATACGTTCTGCTGACCTCCAAGGTTTTATTATGTTCAATTGTATCTCTAGCTAACAAGTTATTATTAGCTTTTTTAAGAATACTACTATTGTCCACCGCCATGTTGCCTCAAAAAATAAAAAATAAATCAGCACTTCTAAAGGTAGATAATGTTACTATTTTACGATATAATAATATTATATCGTAAATCATCATCATTGTTATGATCATTATTGTTTGACCATATCATAAAGTAGCCGTGCGTTTAGTTGTTCGTATCGTCAAACGCTGATTATTTATTGATTTGGCCAGACTATATCATGATGTGTCGGTAGCGGGTATATAATTCCATTTCATGAAATACAACCACATCATGAAGTGATCAATTCTAAGATCTGGCCACTACAGATATATTTTTGAATATGTAATCTATTATCTATTACTAATATATAAAGCTGAAGAGTTTGTTTGTTTGTTTACTTGAACGCGCTAATCTCAGGAACTACTGGTCCGATTTGAAAAATTCTTTCAGTGTTAGATAGCCCATTTATTGAGGAAGGCTATAGGCTATATATCATCACGCTACGCGGACGAACTCGCGGGCAGAAGCTAGTAATTAATAAGAGGAAACTCGCTGCTTGCTATATAAAAAATGCTAATAAGTATATTATGTATATCTTTATAGATGTACCATGTTTAGCCAGGTCTGTGGCAAATAGATCAGTAATATGTGTTTGTACGGCCGATTATTGTGACACTATCACAAGAGAAGCACCAGTCTCCGGGAGATATGTTTCCTACGTGTCATCTGAGGTAACGTTCATAACAACACACTAAGGTTCTCGTATACTTAATTCTGGTCGTGTTTTTATAATTATAATTTTTCAGACTGGTCTTCGATTTAATAAAACGACCGCAGGTCTACAGAATTACACGGAAGGTAGATAATAATCCAAATGTTTTGTTGAGATCTGTTTTAATAACTGGGTAAGTTATTTAATCCGCATTACAATTTTGTAGGAGTGGTCTATGATACTATAGAGGTAAACTCGACGACACAGTACCAAACAATCATCGGGTTTGGAGGCGCCATCACAGACGCGACCGGCATCAACTGGAAGAGCCTGAGTGATTCCACACTTATGCAGCACCTAATCGAGTAACACGGCTCAATTAAATCTGAACTTATATTTTTGAGAATGCATCTCATAGACATGATACATTAATGACGTTTTTTCAGATCTTATTGTGGCGACGCAGGTATCCAGTACAACATGTTGCGCGTTCCTATCGGCGGAACTGACTTCTCTACTCGCGCGTACGCGTATAACGAGCTGCCTGAAGACGATGTCGCGTTGACTAACTTCACACTAGCTTATGAAGATTTTGAGTACAAGGTACACCACATGAATTTTTATGTTTCCAATAAGTTCAAAGTCTGAGAATCTCATTCAATTGTTTCATAAAAATATATAACTATACTAGCTGACCTGACAGACGTTGTCCTCTCCAAGTTTCAACTAATCACCTCAAAAAATCAGGATTTCCATTTTTTTAAAACAGTTAGCGCCATTGACCTCTGAATATCTTATTTCTGACCTATAAATTACTTAATTTCAAAAATTTGTTCACATGGTATTGACGTGAACTATGGAAATATAAACAGACGTACCTACATAGATAAAAATCTCAAATAACTGTTTCGGCATCAGTAAAGATTAACGCACGTTGCATTTTTTTTATTATTATACTTATATACATACGTGGTATATTCTTTGGGTATATTATTTAATTATTTGATTATATGGAAATTCTTTAGTTTCTCAAATAAAGTGTGCGCAATGTATCTACACTATGGAGGTTTCACATTATAAAATGAGTTACTATATGGCTGGATGCTTTAAAGAAGAAAACAATAATTGTCAAAATTGTCAACTCAAAATGACACCTGTTATCGAATCAAATTTCATTGAGGTAATAACGATCTTTTTCTTTTCTAGCGGACTAACAGTCCGCTAGAAAATAAGTTGTCATTCTTTGTTTACTTCTTTAACCTACTCAAATATTTAGTTTTTACACCGGCTTGTGCTCCCTGTATAAATCCTATGTATGTTCCGTGATTCCCTGTACAAGTAGAGTTAGAATAACTTTACTAATAATCAATTCCTGGTCACAATAATGGTTTCTGATTGATCTGCTTTATTTTCTTGTTTTATCTTATTTAGTCCCTATAAGTGTATTTTTTTTATTTTATTACTTGATCCTGTTATAATTTTTATCCGTGCTAGTCTAGTACAGATTTACTTGAAAAAGAAATTGACTACAATGGTTATTTTTAAAATTCAACTTTTCAATGGTTAAAATATTAATAACTTTTGATAGAGAGAACCGATTTGAATTAAAAATAGCCTAAATGTTAATCCAAGAAACAGGCTATTAATTCCTGCCCACTTCCTCCAAATCTCTTCAGTAGTTATCATTTGATGCGCGGTCAAACACACAGACAAACCGACAGACAAAAAAACAGACAAACCGACAGACAAACAGACAGACAAAAGTTCCAAAAATAATAGAAATGGATTGTGTTACCGATTCTGAGTCCCCCAAATTAGTTTTTTTGCAAATATAAGCAATGTACAGACACGGCTCACTTACATTCTTATTATATGTAAGATAAGATTGTAACTATTTGGAATATTAAAAAGTATAATAGCATCGTCTTAGCCTTTTCCCTACTAATACAGTGTGGCCGGCTTCGAATATTAGATAAGGTACATTATTTCCTATCCGGAGTAGTTATTTATATTCCTCAGATTCCAATGATTAAAGCGTGTATGAAGGCAGCCAGTAATCCCATTAACGTCGTGTCTGCGGCCTGGTCTCCACCGCCGTGGATGAAGACCAATAACAACTTCACAGGATACAGTCGTCTCAAGGAGGAATACCTACAGACATACGCGGATTACCATTACAAGTAAAAAACATTTCTTAATTTACCTACCGTACTCCTTGGAACTGCTACGAATACCAGCGAATTTTTTAACGATGGTGTCATTTTATAATGTGTAGTATTCTTAGTATTCCTGTAATGATCATTATATTACCGCATATATATACCATAATAAGCGTTACTAAACCAGACCAGTCACCACTAACGCATCCGGGTCTTTGTATATAAAACCTGAGACATTTCAGTCAGTTCAGTAACACTGCTACGACGTAGCTCACGCGCAGAAGGATGGTATATCGTAGCACTGCTGGTGCTACGAATCCGCTGGTGCCACCTGCTACAGTGCTACGATATCCTTAGCAAAACTTGAAGCTTGTTTCTTTTTATGTAGGTTTCTTGAAAAGTATGCAGAGCAGAACATTTCAGTGTGGGCCATATCTACCTCGAACGAACCACTCGACGGGACCATCAATTATGGTGATCTCAACTGCTTGGGATGGACACTTGATTATATGGTACAACATTCCTCAGTACAATATTAAATTATACAATATTATAATATTCTCAGTTATCTTTATTCGTAGGTATCATATTTTTGGGCTCGCAAAACTATAAAAGTAATCTGGTCGGTTGAAATATTGATATATTGTTGGATTTGGATCATATTCAAATATAACATCGTGTAAGTTAATATAAAAAAGATTGATGGTTTGCTGAATCCATCCAATCAAACCCAATCAATTGTTATGTTTACATTTCACAAATAATATTACATAACACGTGTTCCCCGTTTACACATCTTCATTTTCTTATCGAATCGACGGCAAACGAAAATACCAACTCTATTATTTTGTTGTCTAGTTAACTTGAACTTAAGTTTAGCGGTATATTTTCTCATTACAAAATGAAAACAATGGATATTTTTGATGTGTTGAGTAGCTCTATTTTTATACGCTCAACGACTCATTCTTCTTATATATGCGACATATATAAGAAGAATGAGCCGTTGAGCGTATATAATATATAGAAGCATAATATAAAAAGAAGAAATTTGGGTTGACTTGACGAGCTTAAATATGCCAAATTGTTATGCCACACACAGCGCCAAATTTTGAAATTAAAATTTACAATCCAACATTTAATTTCACGCTGAAAAGCACTGTTTCACAAGACATCTAAACATCAATCCGCTATATTGATAAACGCAAAACGTTCATTCCATTCCGCGTGTTGAACGTCACCAATTATGCAAAAGTGCTGAACGCCATTCAGCTATTTTACATAACGGAGCTGTTTTTTAAAGCAGTCAAATTTATACAATTCTACCACGACATATATAAAATGGCGTATATAATTATTTTATTTCCTAACCTTCAGGGACCATGGATCGCGGAAAACTTGGGTCCAACTATCCGTAATTCCAGGTTCAAAGACTTGAAGATACTCGCTGGAGATGATCAACGCTACACCATTAATCTATATTGGAATACAGTAAGTCAACGGAGCCCGGATCTATGATATTTTCTAAGCGGGGTAGAAGCTTCTTGATGGCGCCCTCTCTCTCCAACGTTTAAGAAAATTGTTTAAAAAAATCCCAATTTTGGCATTCCCTGAAACCGCCTCCCGGGACAGGCTTGCTCCCCCCTTTCCCGTCCTATACTCGACCCTGGATGGCATTCAAATATAATAATATTCTCAAATGGAAACTGCGTGGCCATGTATCTGGGAGCAAGCAACTTGCGCACGGGATTGGCTTTCTATGGATTTTCCAATAATTGAGTCGATCGATTCAACCAGTTCATTATTATATATATATATATTTTTTAAAAGCTTACTTGCAATGTTGGTCACACATTACTAGTATTCTTGTTAACCCCTCGTGCTAAATGCTTGTGTTACGAGTGGGTTCACGTCGGTAGTGCAATGGGTGGGGTTCGAACCGGTAACCACACATGATCGCAAGTCCGACGCCCTAGCCATTAGGCTACCGCCGCTTCATATTGTGAACGACGCCACTATCTTCTCCCGTGACTAGTGCAGTCGATTGCCTTGTGCTGTGCAGTGGTCTTGTATGACCGTCCGTCATATTCTACGAATTCTATGTGTACAGAGGAGTTAATTCAATCATTGCTGAGAATTCAGCAGGAATTGCTGAATTTAACATAACATATCATCACGCCTGTATTCCTCGAATGGTTAGGCAGAGGCGTACTAATGTACACCACAGTTCGCCGGTATGTTTAGGTCCCATTTAATAGGGTGCGAACCTATTGCCATTAACCGGGCACAAATTCCTAACTCCGTGCTGCTATTGCTGATATAATAGCTAGCCAACGATATTGCTGATATAATAGCTAGCCAACCATACATTCCCAAGTAAGTATATTGCATTGGCCTCTACATTAGTCAAATCTCACGGAATGGAACACTTACCTACAGTATAAGTACAACTTATAGGATTGGCATTCACTTAGCTCAGAGGCACCTTAAATAAATTGAATTTTTATTCAAAGAGTACCTACTTAAAGATTAGCCGATATATTTAATGTTTTATTTTTTATCACAAGCTGGTGGCTTCAAGTCATACACAAGCATCTGGTTGGTCTCTATGAGTTTCTTTTCATTGGTGAAAAGAAACTCATAGAAACCAACCAGGTTACTTATATTTTTGCAGCTACTTTTACTTTATCCTGACGCGTTGAAGTATTTGGATGGAGTGGCAGTACATTGGTACTTAAACAAGTACGCACCAGCATCGATTTTAACGCAGGCTATGGAGGGATACCCCGATAAATTCGTGCTGTCCACAGAAGCTTGCTCAGGTCAGTATCAGCCACCTAGTAGTACGCAGTACTTACAAAGAAAAAGAATCCGCCTATTCGGCAGATACATAATAGGCTGTTTTATTTTAGTTATTGTGCCGTGTTATTTAGTCGTACTCAATCAAGATAGATATTTTCATACGATCGGAAACCTAGACAATTCAGATTAGAATCTGCCTGCTCCAGTTTGGACCACTAGATGCTTTAGTCAACTTAGCTAAGTCTTAGCGTTGTATGTCGGACTCGTACCTATTAAAAATAAAACTTATCTGTCCCGCCCAATCACGGCCACGGGTGTTCGGATATTCGCTACATCCATGAAAGGCTATTGCTAAATCCTTTCAAGGGGCGAGGCCTTGCCTCCCGTCCCAATTTACCAACTCTTGTGGCCATTGCCGAATCCCGCAAACCACAAGCCACAGCTCATGGAGGTCGGAGGACTGTCAATGTCCTCCAGCACCCCTTGTAGGGACGTACCTATGTATATGCTTCTCTCTCTCCTTCTACCGTTTCGCCGCTTTTGCACCAATTTTGGCCTGCAATAGCTCCCAACCAAAACATCCTACAACTGTTCTTTCTCAAAACATACCTTCTACTTTAGAAAAATGATAAGCATACTTATGTGGAAATACAGAATACGATAAAACTTACTACTAAACTTAAAACATAATAATATCATAACAACTACGAACTATTTGTTGTAGGTACCACTGATACACTCAAAGTAGATCTAGGATCTTGGTCTAGAGCTGAAGATTACGTCGTTGATATTATAGAGGTAAGTAAATAATTGTTACGGTTGGTGTAAGTAGATACAACTAGATTGGGAATAGTTTAGTAGGCTTACCTTTAGCTTACTAATTCATTCAAAATTATACAAAGAGATTGACAAACTTGCTACGTATTAATGCCAAATAATAGTTTGTTATAAGTACAAACAATATCATCACGCTTGTTTTTTGCCCAAAGGGTCAGGTAGAAGTGTAGTACACCTACAGTTCGCCAGTATCAGGTCCTGGTAGGTCCCCATGGGGTTGCTGATCATAGACACAGCATAAATAATACTTAGCGTTAGCACATTATTGCTTGGGGGCGTCGACATTATATAATCGCCTATAATTCCCCGTTACCTATTTATCAGAATCTCAGCCATAACGTCACTGGTTGGATGGACTGGAACATGTGCTTGAACAGTGAGGGAGGTCCTCACTGGACCGCCACAGCAACGGACTCGCCCGTCATAGTGAATCCAGACGCTGGAGAGTTCTATAAGCAGCCCATGTTCTACGCGATGGGACACTTCTCCAAATTCGTTCCGCGAGAATCGCGGAGAATTAAATCCACAGTGATTAAAGATAAAAATATTCAGAACATCGCGTTCCTGACGCCCAACAACACAGTCGTCATAGTGATATACAACTCGTGAGTAAACATTGTTTTTCAAGCAGTATAACAAAATAAAGGCTTAGGCATATTACACACTTGAAGAGATTGTTGTAATTAGTTTTGTGATTTATATTAGGTATAATAGGGATTAACTGTCCGCCTACTCGTATAAGTCACAGGCAATTTTCTCTGAAACTTATCTTTATTTAAACTATGAATAACTCGTATAATATTAGGTATGAAAATAACTCGTCATTCATCGCGAGTTATTTTATATTTGTCCTTAGAAATTTTCTCATGTGAATTATACATAGGTCTATTGTGAATTTGTGACTCGTCGAATGCCGCTTTTCTGGCCCTCCTGTTTGTATGTCCCTTGGTCATTGTGTTTCCTTGCGCCTAATATGAAAGAGGCTTCCTCTAAATTCCTTCCTCTTCCTACTTGCAATGAAAGCCTACTAAATTCAACTGTCTTTTTCACAGCGCTGCGGAAAGAACGATCAAAGTTCGTTTGGGTGCACAAGAAGCAGTGTTATCCGTGGAGGCGAAGTCATTTACTACTATCGAAATGCGTAACGAATGATACACATCAGTTTCGAAATAATCTTTGAAATTATTTAGGATAAGTTTTGCCACTGATTTAAAATATATCCTTGGAATTACAGTGAGAATAATTACAAAACGTACCTAAGCACTTTAAAATGATTTAAAGAAACATTATTATTATTGACAAATAATTTAAATAAATGTTACTAACAAATTTCAATACGTTGCATTTATTTTTCCGACAATTGATTTTCCATTTTTTTTCCTATTTGAATAATTAGGTATAGTTCTCAATTCGACTTGCGGGCAGGATTTAAACCTGAGTCTTCTAATTAGGAACACCAGACGCTATGACCACTAAGCCACCGCGACTCCCACCCGCCACGTCGAAATTTGCCGTTACATTCTGAATAAAAAAAAATGTGTTATGGACGGGCAAATTGCGAAGTACACAGTACGCAATACCTATGTTTACTGGAGTACAATCCCGCAGTTTCTTCTTCACGTAGATTCTATGAGCTTGCTGAGACGAACAGAGAGTACTTGTATAATTATGTTAAATGATAGGTTTTGATCTATAATTAAGCCTAAGTATTTCAATGGAACCCGTGCGACTTATACATTCGCCCGAACAGTCTGGATGTTGTGGACTTGAAATATGAGACTGACAGGTATGAAATTACAGAGTTTAAAAAAAATATCAGTTTAACTTTCTTTATGTTAAGAGTTAATCAGTTCTTCTTTAGCGTGTAACAAGCTAAAGTTTGAGCTTCATCTGCAAAGCTCAACACACATTCCCATGTGTTAGAAATTAATGGCGAATAGGTATTTCTTAACTGTGTTAAGTAATGTATCCAAGGAGGAGTTAAAATTTGAGAGGTTAGTAAAGGAGGGAAGCAATATAGTCCGAGAATAACTATTTGATTATTTATAATTAACAGAAGGCTCACAATTACGGTCACATCAATGTATCTTTGGTGTACCTTTATGACTATAACGCCATTCTTATTTGATTGCGAGTTGGTTTGCGGTAACTTATAACCTGGTAGATCTACTAAAATCAATCAGTCACTTAACCAGCATTCAGTTAAGACAATGGCAATGACAGAAGTGCGCTGATAGATTCTGATATTGAGAGCAAGTAAGTACTTTAAAACTAGTGACGACGTTTTGAAGGTGTTTCCAGTCTTGCATTCTTGGAGTAATTTCTACAACGTGACCATCTGAAGAGGTAATTTCATAAATATTTTCAGTATAATCAGGTGGAGCCATGGATATAATCATGGAAAGATTTTGAAGATATGTAAGTATTATGAATTTTGTCACGAAGTAGTAGGTACCTACTTTGTGGAGGAAATTATACACCTATGCAAGTCTCTTTATGTGAAGAAGTGTGTTTTCTTGATTTTGGTTTGGCAGAGTAGCGAGCTGGACAATATGTACGAGTATTTTCTAGCAGAATTATGGTTATGACTATTGTTGCTTTATATCAAATCCTTTCCAAACGGTTTGCTGCTAATAACTTATTACTTAGGTAATGCTAGTAAAACAAAATGTCTAAAATTCTCGTTACCAAATATACCACAAATTGAACCTTATCTTATTCTTGAAGGCAGCAGACCCCAAAAACCTGCAGACGTTTAGTATTAATAGTGACTTTCACAACCTTAATACTAGGAATAAATATAAAAAAGTGGCACCTTTTAGACTAATTAAAATAAATAAATCATAGGAAATTGTGTGCGTTTCTACAATAAACTCCCAAAATGTCACCGATGTCCCTGGCAAGAAATTTAAAAGGCATTTCAAATCTTTTCTAAGAAAGCCTATTAAAAGATCAAGGACTACGTTGAAGTTAAGAAAGGTGGTCGTTAAATGCGAATGCATTTGTGGCCTCCCTGGCAACCTGAAGCTATTGATTACTAGACTATTAAATGTTTATTCATTTTCATGCTGGTCCAAGTTATGAATAACTCTTCTAATAATAGGTCTTTACCTATGAAATTGCCGTTGAATAGACCTTGCGCCTACAGACTACAACTTTTTCCAGAATTTGGATAACTTCTTAGCGGGAAAAAAATTCAATACACGAGAGGCAGTACAACATGCCTTTGAAGAATTTGTTGCCTCCCGTCCAGCTGATTTATTTAAGAAGGGTATCAATAAACTGCCACTGCGTTGGCAAAGATGCATTGATTGCATGGATGATGACTTCGATTAATACAAATAAAAAATACATGAAAAAAAATCGTTTAAATTTTTTCATACAAAACGGCAATTTCATAGGTAAAGACCTAATATACTTTATAAGGCTTTGACATATTCAATATAAATATAATTTATGAAGATGTCTTCATATGGTTAGTATTGTGTATGTTGTAGCATGTCTAAGTAGACAATTAGACAACTACTTTAATTTGCCTGCTTTGATAGTGTGTGTTTTTACCACATATTTTATTTATTCACTTACAAGACATGAGGTTCTCAAATTATGTGAACCTTCGTTTAATATTATCGACTTAGGTCAAACCACCTGTTATTGCAATATTATACCAGGTGGAGATTGTAAAACCATTTATCATAAAAGAGTGTCCACGGAGTTTCTTGTCGGACTCTTCTCCATAGGATAAATCTTTTGGATCCGTGCAAGGTATGTTTAGGTCCCATGTAATAGGGGGCGAGCCTATTGCCATTAACCGGGCACAAATTCCTAACTCCGAGCTGCTACTGGGAATCTCATAGAAAACTCCAATAACACTGCTCGACCTGGGAATCGAACCCAGGACCTCTAGCGTAGCAGTCGCGGTCAGGACCACTTGGCTATTGAGGCAGTTAGTTATTAAACAATATACTTAATAACATAAACTATGCTTAAATTTTAACACTGAAATATATCACTTCAAATACATTATACTGTATGTGTATATAAAGTTTGATTTAATATGAATGCCAATCTTAAACTACTCATTGTCTTAATTGAATGATCGCACTGTAACGCCAACAACTAGGTAACTCGAGAGCGCTTCTAGTAATCGTTTGTAAGCGATACGATATCACAGACCACGCTCACTGCCCTACTCCGTCAGTCGCCATTCATGTTGTAACATAAACTCACATAATTACACGACAACATAATATTGATCCGTTGATGTCATAATGATAATTCAAAAAGTTTGTGTTTCTCTCGCGACATTGCTTTACTTTTTCAATGGAATTAATACCGGTAAGTTTAATTTGACGTATTTAACTTATACGATGTGAGACGAGTGCAAAAGTCAGCATTTATAAATATCGTTATCGTTGTCGCATGCGTAAGGAAACAAGAATAATTTTGGTATGACGTTTACCTACTTGTATTGTGTGGACCATTCAGAATGTTTCATTCCGTCGCACCCGGCAAGCACTCGGATTGCGCGGCAAAATGAAATATCTCTTTGGCTTTTTGGCAGAAATTGTGTATGACACGTTGTATGAATGTCGCAGTAGAATTGTATATTTCACTATTTTACATAACTGCTAGCTGATTAACAAAATAGCTCTGTTAATTAAAATAGCTGAATTGCCATTGCGATACGTTTATCAAAACCGCTACCCACGTTTTGTTGTTTTGTAGAATGACTTATTTGCAGTTGCGATAAGCGTTTTATGTAAAAAGCCTATGACATTTAGTTATATTTACACGGATTTTTGCAACCAAATTTATTGACGGGGTAATTTCGGGATAGAATATGTTTAAATAGGTTAGGTTAGATTAGAATTGTGATCAAACGACGCCAGAACCGAAATGTACCTCCTGTGAATAATTGTATAGAAGAAATTTGGGTTATATAGACGAGGTTCGGCCATTGTTATGCCACACAACGCCCCAAGCGCTGAATTTTGGAACTAAAATCTACCATCCAACATTTCATTTCACGATGAAATGCACTGTTCTGCAAGACATATAGACACCAATCCGCTACATTGATGAACGCAAAACGTTCATTCCATTACGCGAGTTGAAGGTAACTAATTATGCAAAACTGCTGAACGTATTTCAGCTACTTTACATAACAGAGCTATTTTCTAAAGCGGCTAGCGATTATGTAAAATAGGGAATTATACAATTCTACTGCCACATGAATATGTGTATGCTTCGCCCACAAGAAGCAAAATAAGTATGCAAGAATCGAATGGGAATAAGGCGTGAATGTATGTAAAATATTTATAGTGAATGTATTAATTCACTCAAGAAACGCACGCACAAATTAACATTAATTGCTGGTTGTTTTAAATGATAAATGATATTTATTTCTGTAGGTAAATAGATCCTAGGAAGACACTTTGCCAAGTCAATGTTTTAAATTTTTTAAACTAGGTTCTTGCTTGTTCGCTTCCCTTCTTATATTTTAATGTTTGATGAAGATAATAATGTACCGTACCTTCATTATATTATTATAATAACCAAATTTACATTTTCATGATCACCAGAAAACCCTTGTGCAGCTCGTAAGATAGAAAAAAAGTCGGTGGTGTGCGTGTGCAATGCAACATACTGCGACACCATCACGAGGGTACCTCCTGGCACGGACGGGTACATCGTATATGTCAGTTCTGAGGTGAGATTCCTAGGTACCAGTAGATACTTAACACACAGGTGTATCAGCATTCTACATTGTTCTTTGGGGGCTAAAATGGCGTCTTTTGATTCATAATATACTTAATTCATAAGTATTACAAAATTACGAAGGAATTCAAATGGTTTAAATGTGAACTAATTTAGAGGAATTGCTTGTAGCCCCCTTGCCTTGTGAAAATATAATATAAGATTGGTTAAAATTGTGTTTAATATTTATAGAGTGGCTTACGATTCAACAAAAGCAGTGACAATTTACAACAATTGACTGATTCCGGTGAGTTTTAGTCTAATTAATTCTATGCACCCATAAAGCTTCGGGGAACCCACAAAATTTCTTACTTAAAATATTGCATATTTTAAATATAATGATAAGCCCCTGTTATCATTTGAATAAAATACAACTCTTAACCTCACTTAACATAGCTAAAAGTAGATATGTACTCAAAATTATTTTCAACCTACCTATAAACTTAAATTTTTTGTAACACAATCTTTACAGTGTCTCATTTAATTCTGACATCTAGATTAATATTGCATATATGATGATTTTATGTCTTTTAGATAATTCGCAAGGATTATATGGTTTATGTATCGACGGTGTATGATGCAACATCATGATGAGACACAACATCATCACATGATACATCTTTTAGTGTCACGTATTAGGGGCACTCAATTTATATCACAATTATTAATAGTTTGTTTTGTAAATTAAATATGAAATTCAGTATAATTATACAAACCTATATCTCCAGATTTGGGATGCTCTGCTACTTTAGAGTTACACCCAGAGACCAAGTATCAGACGGTAGAGGGTTATGGAGGCGCAGTGACCGACGCCGCTGGAATCAACTGGAAAAACCTGTCAGAACCACTGCAGAAATATCTGATTGAGTAAATAGCATTTTCTTACATAAATCTACCTACGAGGTGTGTAATTTTATAATCATACTATCTAATATAAAAAATGGTTATTTCACAAGTCTATATACCTACCTACATTGGATCTCCCGTGTAGGTGTCTACCTACCTACGGACATCGGCTAGGTATCAATTATATAAAGGGGTCTTATAAGTAATATAAATAAATAAAATAAAAAGCTAAACTGCCTCAATAGCTAAGTGGTCCTGACCGCGACTGCTACGCTAGAGGTCCTGGATTCGATTCCCAGGTCGAGCAAAGTGTTATTGGGTTTTTCTATGAAATTCCCAGTAGCAGCTGGGAGTTAGGAATTTGTGCCCGGTTAATGGCAATAGGCTCGCCCCCAATTACATGGGACCTAAACTTACCGGCGAACTGTGGGTGTACTACTACTTCGGGGAATACCATCATGGTATGATATGTTATGTAAAATAAAAAATAAGAGCAATAGAATCCAAAATAATTATCTTTCATAAATCATCCGTGGTGTTTATGCTTGAGCATATTTTCTTGTCAGCTCGTATTTTGGTGATAATGGCTTGCAGTACAATATGGTGCGGCTTCCTATCGGCGGCACCGACTTCTCCACCCATGCCTACGCTTACAATGAGCATCCGGTCAATGACACTAAACTGTCTAACTTCACGCTGTCTTCCGAAGATTATCAGTATAAGGTAAAACTAACGGCTTTACCCAACTTGCTCTACCAGCTATGTATCAGTATTACCTGTTTTGTCTGTCAGATAACCCTTGAAGGAGGACATAATAGGCTACCTTTTGTCCAAAAATGTTAGCGGGGTTGCGAGTAAAACCGTGGACAACTGCTAGTATGCTTATAAAAGTCAACTAGAGTCCAGGTAGAGAATAATGTGATTTGTTTCCTCTTATTCTCTGCGTCCAGATTCCAATGGTCAAGGCGATCATGCAAGCATCGAGCACCCCTGTTCACATCATAGCGACTACATGGTCGCCGCCTCCCTGGATGAAGACCAACAACGCCTACACGGGCCACAGCCGCCTCAAGCCGGAATACTACCAGACTTATGCTGATTACCATCTGAAGTAAGAGTAATAAATCTAAATTTTAATGGAAGAAAAACTCGAGCTTAAGCAGGGCCCGAAACTGCCTGCCATCCCGCTAATTACACCGGATGCTTCAGCCAAATCTGCCGGCGAGACCATTACCTGCGACGTCGAATTTCTCTTCCACTTGGAAGATTTATCTTTGGGAATGTTTCACGCTAATGCTAAATTTAATAAAATATCACCTATCTTTCTTGTCTTACCTACCTGTGTTAGATTTTGTAATTGACTGCATGAAAATAGGTTGTGTAATGATAACCGAAATAATGCTTGCATAAAAAAATAACATTAATCAATTATTCCAATTTTTCAGTAGGGATTTTACTGTAGCATGCACTAGTGATTGTCTAAATAAACTAAAATCTTACAGATAATACGAACACATATTTTCCTAAAACGGGAATCGAAACGCCGAGAGTATATTTTTAACGTGGGAGAGATTACCCTTTTAAAAGGTGGGCAACGGAATTGTGAGTCCTCTGGTGTTGCGGGTGTCCTTGGACGGCGGTAATCGCTTACCTTCAGGTGATGCGTCTGCTCATTTGCCCATCAATATTTTTGCGAAAAATTCTCCTGTATAGGGACGTCTGGTCCCTATACAGGAGAATTTTTCCCCTGGGGAGGCGGCAAGGTATCTCGAACTCCGACCGACCAACAATTACACTGGAGATTCATGATTCATTACACTGAGACTTACCGCTGCTATCGTGACATGCCCTTTACACCTAATTATTAAATCATTATTTATACTTTCAGATTCCTGGAAAAGTATTCGGCAGAAGGCATCACGATATGGGCTATCACTACCACTAACGAGCCGAGCAGTGGATTGATAGGATTCATGAATTCTATCAATAATCTTGGATGGACCGCAGGGGATATGGTGAGCTGTCGCAGTTTCCTACAGTTATATTAGAAAATCATTGCTGTTCAATCAGTTTTAAATATACCTTGTAGCTTATCGCGCTAAGATAAAGATTCCAGTGCGCGGTGGTGGTGTTATTTGATGAATCACAATAAACACACGACACATTGCAAAATGGCATTCAATCAAAGGACAGACCTAGCTGAATATATAGCACGATCTTTAGCCCTGTGTCCGTGAATCATGATATATTTAATTTATTTTAAATTAAGATTTAATTAATTGATTTCAGGGCAAGTGGATCATTAACAATTTGGGTCCAACAATAAGGCATTCGACGTTTAAGGACGTTAAAATAATAACTGGAGATGACCAGAGGCTTACCCTTCCGTACTGGGCTAATTTGGTGAGGAACATTTCAAACAATTCAGAATTTCAATACCCATTTCATACGTAGTGTAATGAAATGTTTTATGAGCTATTACAACTCGCACGTTTTTACAGATAACATTTTAATACAAAACTTGATAACCAAAGAACGACAGTACAACCAATTGCGATTTATCCATATTATATGTATGAAATCATCAAAATAATTAATCATTTTTTATTGCTGTTGACCGCGGCAGAAGTAAAACTGCTGCCGTTTATGAGCAAAAATGAGAATATAATGCATTTAAAATATGTATTTTATAAAATTTCAACTGAAGTTAATAATAAACAAAAAAATATGACTTTTGAGCTCACGCACAGCAGTGGTGAAGCGTTTACACGCACTACCCACATTAGTGTGCAAATATTTATTGTTGTGTTCGTGTCTAAAGGTATTGTATCTGGAAATAGCTGGGCAACAGACCTATTATCTCTTCGTCTAGTCTGGCTTTATGAACGAGAGCTAGCTTTCGGTTCCAACGTCTTTCCGCAAAAAACTTAAACTTTCATGTTTACATACCTACCTACATACACTCACGTCTTTTTTACACAAGGGTAGGTAGAAACTACAGACCGTCTCCTGCTATAATTCGTAGGTACTCGTACCGGTACCGGTAACGAGTATCTACTTACTAGGTCTTTTTGAATATTATTAATGACATTCAAGGGTGCTCACCCATATAGAAATTATAGAAGACATAATTATAGAAAGTATAATAATAAATGATCAAACGAACTTACCTGTTGTGAAGTTCGATCATTATTATATGAGTGCCCTGCTCGAAGATATATATTTAAACAAGCAGCTCTCATCATTCACTGGCAACTCTGCGCAATTTTAGAAGTAGCTAAAAATTTGCTTAATCTGTGCTCGGTGAACGCTTTCATTGTTTTTAGAGTCGCGAATTATCTCAAATTTTACCCGGGGTGGGATGGGTAGGGACCATATATCTTCGAGCAGGGCACTCATATAATAATGATCGAACTTCACAACAGGTAAGTTCGTTTGATCATTTATTATATTGCGTGCCCTGCTCTCGATATATATTTAAACAAGCAGATGTTTAGAGTATTGGTAAATTTGAGATAAGCCGAAAGCATAGCATGTATTCCTGTAAAATAAATCTGTTATAATCACATTGCATTATTTTAAAACATATCAGTCTCTTGACTTTCTGTTAAGGACGAATTAGCTAACACAAAGCCGACCAGCTACAATTGCTGTGACCCTCCAGAGGGTCAGGGTTCATCAATCATTTTATTAAATATGTAAGAAACTGATTCCCTTAGATAGTATTTACGGTAGGTACCTGGAACTTGAAAATAAATGTTAATGATCATTCTTAATTGTTGGAGAATAATGAATTTCGTAGTAGGACTACATATGGCATGAATCAGCAAGATCAGTGCCTGATATTAAGTACTAAGTAATAATTCTGGATTAAGCACAGGATAAACAATAACAAAATGTTATTAAAATATCAGAATTAATATCATATCAAATCAATATAAATCTGCTGAATCGTGAATCGGTCAGTTTCAATCATAACTATTTATAACTAAATAGTTATAAATATTCGTAAGTTAAAAGGCCAACCAGCAGTCTGTGTGATTACAGCTTATGAAATTTCTTTTGTCATAGTCCTGAATGTAAAGACATGGCGCCTACCAGGTTCCAGTATGGCTCTGGTATCTATAATACTGACTCGAATAAAACTTTGAAGAATACTTTATTTGACGATGTAAAACATAGTTATAGTAAGGTAGATAGGTACTTTTAAAAGAATTACATTAAAATTTCAGAGCTGTACTCTACACTACTTTCTAATCACACAATTTTCCCTTCACTGGGCGAATGGGCCATTCATCACATCTAGATTATAGATAAGTGGTAATGATTATATCAGCACACCCTTCATTCCATATCTGTTGTGCTTAATACAGGGAACTTCATTCCATATCTGAACAACCCCTTGCCACAAAAACACTTTTTAAATAATCATTTAAAAATGTAATTTACAGTAAAATATGAATATAGAACTTTGTTTGGCACAGTCCTACATATATATATATTGATATTTACCAATATTAGTTTGGACTTATACATTCCCTAGAGACTCCCTTACGAACATTCCCCCCCAATTTTAGAGCAAGGATGAAACTGACTTATGACGGACAGTCTATAGGCAGCCGCAAATCCAATGATTTTTTCATAAAATACCTACTTAATACCTGGTATGGATAGAGGAGATCTCCCTGAGAATGGGTTCGCCATATACTATAGGTGCTTATCTATGTTAATATTATAAAGAGGAAAGATTTGTATGTACATATGTTTGTAACGAATTGGCTCAAAAAATACTGGGCCTATTCCAAAATTTCTTTCACGGTTTGAATGTTACATTATTCCAGATTAACATAGGCTATAGAATACTTTGAAAAAGTTTGGGATTTCTGGCAATGAGAATTGTTGGTGGATGAGGTTTCTGTAGGAAGACTGTAACCTTTATTTTTGGTGAGATTATCAGTTTGTTCTAAATCTTCTAATCAAAAGGTGTTTGGAAGGACACCATAACAAAACAAAGAAAAGATAATATATCCAAGTCCAAGTGAAAGTTTCAATATTCATTGGCTTTAAATGTTTCCAGAAGACTAAGGCAATGCATTTATTTATTATGAGTCTAGCCCAGCTTTATCCTAGTAGAGGCACCTAATATTATAGTTCTAAACAATGTAGGTATGTACCTATTTGTATCTAAATTCTCCTTATAAATGTGAACTTTGATAAGTACAAACTGTTCAAAGACTCAATATTTTTATCAGTATAATATTTTCTGAATAAATGTAATTATCACTACTATATAAACATTGGTGTAAGGTGTAACAAGCAACAACCAGAATCTTTTCCAGGTCAAATACCATATTTCTGGGTTCATTATGTAGTTCTCTTGTTTAAAAATAAAAGTACTAAATAAACTTTATTTTTAATGATGTCCTGTGACCAAAATGTGCTAGCATGTGTTAACCCTTTGCACTACTGCCATATGAATGTGGCCAAGGCAATTTAAATGAACATAGAAATGTCTATGTATAATAAATGAAATGTTTATTACAAAATTTGCTAGGGTATATGACACATCATGACACCTATGTCTTGTTATACAATAGGATGATTTATGATGTTGCTTAACATGCACAAAAAAAATAAAAAACTATATAAATATCTTATATATGATGTAGGTATTGTTACTACCTACACCTCTTATCTTTTCTAAAATCAATGGTATGCACATAAGGGAATTTATGCACTATACAAATGTTACAACCTAACCTGGATTGGTTAAATGATTTTCAGTTGCTTGTCCACATTTTTTGCAAAATCCATGGGCTTCAAAGTCTAGGTCAAAATTGATTTATTTCAATTAGACCAATATAATAGTTGAAAGGTTGAACTACTTGTCAAACTGGATGCTTGTTGACACAAACAGCACTGGATTAGGTGATATAGACTTTACCAAGTAAATGCTATGTCATAATACATAAGTTATGCAATACTTCTATTTTACATGATAGGTACTCCTATAATAAACAGGAATTTTATTACAACATTTTAGTTTATCTTATCTTGTGTATAATGTACCTATTCACTGTGGCCCAGAATTTGGTGCTGGGCAAGCTGCAATAAATATTGCTAAATATTATTATAATGACATATTTCTGGTAGATATCATACAGGAGCTAAGAAATTATCAAGACAATGATAACTGGAATTTTTTACTGATAAATTCTAAGCATTTCTAGAGCTAAAGTTTCTATAATCATATCATCTCATCTCCATGTATATAATATAAGGAATACTTTATATTAATAACCAGATTCTATACATATTAATGTATTGATTGTCTTGTAATGTCCCCATCTTGTAAAATTATTACGCATCTGAGCAACCCAATGTAGGGATTACTTTATTATAACAATATAGGCAATACTATATTCTGAATAAACATTTACTAATAAATGTGGTTTTCCAATAACTTTTTGGTATGTAATGTCATTTCCAAATGGAAATAAAGCTCTATTTGACAGCATTCTTCTGAGATGTTATTTTTCTGATACTAAAGTTTGTTGTATCATAATGGGAAATGAAAGCTAAAGTTGGCCAAGGTAGATAGCTCATCTGATTTTCCTGAAGACAGTAATGGCACACGGTCTTATGAGACTTGATTACAAAGGTAATTGAGTATCCTTTAACATGGTTAAGTAATACACTTAACATTGCATGCTATCCTGCAGTGAGGTAAAAAATGTGTTAGCCTTCCGGCATGACTTACCACTATGGCTAAGTTGGCCATTTCTTGCACACAATGTTGGTCTTGTGCACAATGCTGGTGTTCCAGCCTGTATTGAAGATTCATGTCCTTCAATAGTAATGGGTAGTTGTGGGTTTCACTTACAATTGGTTGTAAGCTTATTGAAGAACTGGTCGCTTTTAATGGCAGGTTTTCAAAACATCTTGTCACACAGGCATTCTATAGATGCTTACAGTGGTCTTTTACTATTTCACAACATATAAAAACTAATTATCACATAAAGGGAGAACTAGAATTCTCATTATTTTTGTTAGGGCAAAATGTCAGTCAGGATCCATCACAAAATTCACAAAGTATATCTTTTATGTACCCTTAGTGAGATGAATTTACATTGTTATTGTTATACTGCATATTATGTATTTATTCAACTCAATATCCTTGTCTATACTGACAATATTGTTGCTTAACAAAACAGAAACCTGTGGATATTGTCTAACCGGGATCTGTTCCACAAGATTTTGTGGTGTCTTTAGATCATTGGGCATTGGGGCCCTCAAGGGTGGCCGTGCCCTATTTATAGGTGAAAATTGAAACAAACCAAGATGTAGGTTTATCTAGCATGAGATTGTGTCTCCTAGAGCATAAAACTCCAGTGAGTTTTGTGTTCTTCTAGAACCATATGTACCTACTCGTTTTAATTATTATATGCACTCCTTCGAATTGTGATCAGCACAAGACTTACATGTTATTGTAATCTGCAGTAAGTAGGTATAGGTAACCTATTATTTAAATCAACATACCCATGAAAAAACATTGTAGGCACTTACATGTGATTGATAAAACTGCTTATTGGAGCCTCACGGGCTCCACATAAGAGTAAGAGATCTCGTGTGTACATCTCGTGTACGCCCCGAGTCCAATGAGCACGTCAGTGTATCACGTACACCACCCGCGTCAACCGGTACCTCCGAAGGTTATGGAAACTCTTGCGGCTTTAAACTGCTACGAGAGCCAGTAGCCATACCGGTGTAATCACAAGACAACTTGTCACTTTTATTTCATGAAGAATAATTATTATCTCCGTTCCAACGATGCTAGGTACTCCGCTTTATGACGACACTTTATTCGGCTTATAATTTTAAGACGACATTTCATTTATCGTGTAACTTTTGTAAAACTTCTTTATGTTGCCGTTTAGGCATAGATTTGGTTGAAATTATATTAAAATACACTTTAATTAAAATAAACACAGAGAAACGCAGAATCAGTTGCCGCGCAAACGAAAAGAATGAAAGCGTTCACCGAGCACAGATTAAGCAAATTTTTAGCTAGTTAGCTACTTCTAAAATTGCGCAGAGTTGCCAGTGAATGATGAGAGCTGCTTGTTTAAATATATATCGAGAGCAGGGCACGCAATATAATGAAGGTTTATAGTTTTAACTTGAATTAAACTTTTAACTTTCATGTATATTTTAAGCTATCTTCTGCCCGCGACTTTGTCTACTTGGACTTCAGAATTGGTTTCGACCTGGATAAAAAGTAGCCTATGTGTTATTCCAGATTCTATTTTATCTTTGTACCAAATCTTATACAAACCCGTCAGCCGTTTTGGCATTAAATAGTTACAAACATCCATACATTCATATTTCCTTACAGTCTCAAACTTCACGTTTATAATATTATTAGGAGGAACGCAAGAATCGTAGCAAGTGGTAGTCTATACTTTCTGCCTATCCCTGTGGAAGAAAGGCGTGAGTGTATGTATGTACCTATTTATATTTTAAAAACAGCTAATAGAGGAGAATCCTAAAGTTTTGGACTACATTGACGGCATAGCGGTACACTACTACACGGACTTCATCACTCCAGCGTCTGTTCTGACAGAAGTGGCCTCATTTTATCCCAACAAGTTTATCATTGCTACCGAGGCCTGCGAAGGTAATCCCGTCACAATTATATACCTACATATTTGACTCGTAGAATTCCTCCGAAATCAATTCATAGCGGATATATTATAGGGGATTACCAATTTTGTAATTTGAATATTTTTTTAATTTATCAAAACTGTTAACCCGGTTAGTCAACTAAACTCAATAATTCATTTTAATTAATAAGTTTAATAATATCAACATAGGATTCGATCTAGTTTTAATAAAACTACCTACATAAATATCTGCCTTGTTGGTATCAGTTCGTTGTTTATCTTATATGTAAATAGATACAAAGGACAGCTGCGAACATTCACAATGCAAACATGACACGAGAAGTCATTTTCATGTCGTCGTGTTTGCTTAGCGAATGTTCGCAGCTGTCCTTTGTCTCTATTGATGACTATTACTAACAATAACGTCTTTACTTTCAGGATCAATGTTGTTTGATAAAGTTCATGTTGATATAGGATCATGGACAAGAGCCAAAAAATACATTATTGACATTATAGATGTAAGTACTATTGTCAATAACTCCTCAGTTAAGTATATTCTTACGTTGAAAACCTAAGTTTATATTTTAGGACATGAACCACAGTGTCGTGGGCTGGATAGATTGGAACATGTGCTTAAACATTCAAGGAGGTCCGAACTTCATAAGTAACTTCGTGGACTCCCCCATCATTGTGTTCCCGGAGCGAGACGAGTTTGTCAAGCAGCCCATGTTTTACGCCATGGGACATTTTTCCAAATTTGTACCCAGAGGATCTAAAAGAATTAAAGTTACGCAAAAATGTGGCTGGGGAAAATCTGTGTGGAACGTTGCTTTTCTAACACCTAGCAACACTGTGGTAGTGGTGCTTTATAACGAGTAAGTTCTTGTTTAACATGGTTATAATTAATTAAGTAACTCGGTTGCAAAAAGGTATGTATTTCGAGTACGTAGGTAGTCCATAGGCTGAATGCCGTTTTCTTTTAACTAAGTACCTATACGGTATTGTATGGTCCTATTCAATACCCATAACAATCCCATAACCTTATCACAGTTAATAGAATATTAGACCTAATTAATAATGTTACTCGACCAACGAATAGACCATCGCTAACCTTTGGTTAGAAGGTCTAAGGCAGTACCACCTATATTACAAAAAGGAAAGGAGTTTATAGTAGTAGTAGAGTTACACTGGTTACACACGTTAGAGTGGATTATAGACGAAGTAGGATATTATGTGACAAACAACCATACTTAATGAAATTCTCAGTAATATATTTTAGAGGCTAGAGAGCGCAGCCACTACTTAGAGAAGTAGTTGTTCGATTTTTGTCGAACCTTAACTCCTAAAAAGTTAACTTAAAGTTTTGATTTCGCAGCGGTAAAGCAGCAAAAGTCAAAATACAATTGGAAGGTCGGCAAGCTGTTATGGAGATGGAAGCAAATTCCATCGCCACCGTGGAACTGCCGTATCAACAACAATAAACTTTAAAATTACACATGATTCGTCTAAAATAAAGCAATCCACGGTGAAAGTTCCGATGGTCATGAGTAACTGCTTGTAAAAGGGAATTTTGGGAATATATTTGTTTAACTAAAATACCTACCTAAGTACCTACCTTGGTACTACCAAGGTAGGTACTAAGCAAAAATATCTAGTACCTACCAAGTTGGTAGGTACTTGATATTTTATAACATTAAAAAAAAAAGTAAGTAGGTAGGTAGGTATATCAGGAATAGTAGTCTTATAATCACAACAAGTAACAGTAATAAATTATTTTGAATGTATATTTTGTTTTATCATTTTCTATCTAGTCTTTACCGTGTTTACCTGTTAATCTATTGTTTATATGAACAACACAATATAGTAGGTACAAGGGTCAACCGGTCAGCATTTTGATAGATTATAATTATGTTATGTTATTGTATCTCCATAATCTCCACGAGTCCCTAAAGTTACGTACAATAGAGAAGGTTGAAAAACTGTATTTACAAGCCAAAGCACGAAGCTTTGCATCGCTGAACAGGCAGACTTAGGCTTCATCGGGAAGGTATTTATGAAGTCTGAAGTCTTTGTGTATTTATGAAGTCTGTGTATACAATCTTTTAATGTCATAAACTCTTCATAAATTTAATTATTTTTAAAAACTCGCTGCGTCAGTAGCCTAGTGGTTTTGAGCGCGACTGCTACGCCAGAGGTCCTGGGTTCGATTCCCAGGTCGAGCAGTGTTATTGGATTTTTCTATGAAATTCCCGCAATTCGGCAATAGGCTCGCCCCCTATTATATGGGAACTAAACATACCGGCGAACTGTGGGTGTACATTAGTACGCCTCTGCCTAACCCTTTGGGGAATACAGGCGTGATGGTATGTTATGTTATATGTTTTACTAGCGACCCGCCCGTGGTTTCACCCACGCTACCCCGTTCCTAAGGCCCACTTGCACCAACTTCGTAAAGGTGTTTAAATTGTATTTAAACACGGAATTTCTATGAAGAATTGTGTTTAAATACAATTTAAACATATTTAAGAAGTTGGTGCAAGTGGCCCTAAGAGTCGTAGGGTTATTTTAAATAGCCTTGAATCACTCTATCTACGCATCAAAATCCGTTGCGTAGTTTTAAGTATCTAAACATACATGTAGGGACAGACAGACTGCGGGAAGAGACTTTGTTTATTAATATGTAGTGATATAAATAAATAATCTTATTAAGTACCATTTAAGTATGTTCGCTAAATTATAAATGAATATCCGTGTTGTCCTCATTATTTAAAAACTAATTTTTGCCTGCGGCTCGCTCACGGGAAGCTATATTAGGGTTAGAAATGGATCCCAAAAATAATCAACAGTGATGAACTCTTCTTTGTATGGACCTCTAAACATAAGAGAGTTCAAACCGTATCTCAGGATCCGTTTAATTAATTGAGATAAGAAGTTCACCAGATTTTAAGTTGGAACATTATACTTTCAATAAGTGGTAACAAAACTAAAATCTATTCAGTAGTTTTTGCTCCAACCCGCAACAAACAAACAAGAATTTTAAATACCTCATTTTTAGGTTCGGAGATGTTTAGACAACCCTAAGCCACTTGTTTTTTTAATATCTTCAATGTACAGACACAGCTCTTTTATGATTTTATAAAAGTAGAGAAGGAGACGCCTCCGAGCACTTTCCCTTTTGACACGATCGACCTCCCCAAACCAACAGCCGAACATTATCAAGAATCACGAGAACTTCAATAATTCAATTAATTATTAATTAAATTAAGCGCTTTAGTAATTTTTTGATGGAGTTAGTCCATTCAGTATTGTAAAGTTTAAAAGAGGCTGGCGTAAAACGTTAATCAATCCATTTACGTCGTTTATTTGTATCGTGCTAAGTACATAGTACTCGGAGGAACGTGCGTGCGTGACACAGGATGGCGTTGTTAAGCCGATAATGGATGACGTCATCGCATCAATCTCAAATCGGATGATTGCTCAGTGGGGGGTGAGGGGGACTAACATTCTGTCAGAACACACAAGAATAGATAGAGATATTCTGCTAAAGTAATACTATTTTATGAAGTTATCTACTATTTTTTTATTGGTTTTGACAATAAATTACATTGACGCGTCTATCTTACTAAAATGCCTAATCATAAATGACAGTTCGAAAGCAGCTTAATGTATTCGCATCAAAATGTTAGGAATTATAACAGAAAAGATGTCTTGGAGTCCTTGCAGAGTTCATGAGGCTAAAATGGGCAATTTTGATGTATCACAAAGTGGTTCACCGATACACGGCTACAAAAAGGGCAATAAATTAACCAATAAAGGTTGACCTCACATTGTGTAGGCTTTTCTTACACTTGGAGATCACCTTATAATCTGGTATATGCGCCACGTAGTGAAGTCGTGTGACCGTAAATCATATACCTAGTATCACAAGTCCATTTATTTGCCAGTAGCTAGTAATCTATTATCTGTGCCAGAAGATATGAATATAAATATTTGTGGAATTAGGAATAAATAGATAAATAAGGGTAACATCGCAGGACACAGCTAGTTGTATCATACATTGTACTAAGATGTTTTGAGTTTCTAAAGGTAAGTATCAAAAAGATCTGTTTACAGAAATATCTGAATATCATCATTTCTAGAATTTTAATCAGTGATGGCAATAAGTAGGTACTAAATTATTCAGACACTTTCAGTAAATACATAGGTAGGTACATAAATACGAGAAATGTGTATCCTGATTGATAAACAACATAAGACAAAGACAACTTAGTTGTTTTTTGTTTGTCTATTTTACGAGTAAAACTTTTCCTGTTTTTGTTATGATGTTAAGTTACTATAATTAACCTTCTTACTTACGTATTTCTATTTCCTAGATTTAAACTAAATAACTTAGTCATCTCGGTCAGCGCAGCCCCACTTACTGTTACTACGGCTTCACTATGAGTCACGCTGGCAAATACAATTATGAGTAGATTTCCTTTTCCTTTAAAACTTGTCTACTATGTGCCATTAAAATGAGTAACGTGCGAAAGCTTCGTTCGTTGTAAAAACTCTACAGATTTGATAGATAACCTGTTGAACACACAAAACCTCAGAAACTACAATATAAAGTTAAAATAGGTTTGAAAGGGTTTAGGGAAATTGCCTAGCGATTTTAAAGAACGAGGAATGAGATAAAATGGATTATTCGGGAATAACCCGGAAATCCAGTGTGGGGCAATGTTTGTTTACACATAATAATCTAAAAATTGACGATAGCGGCTATAATTTATTGATTGTAATTGTATTTTTAGTTTTTATGAATCATACTTTTATTACTGCTTCATTTGGTATTCTTATCTTATCTTGTGTGGGGCCGAGGCAGCAAGGTCTCAGAGCACTTCGACCCATATTGTTGTGCTTCCCCTAGATACCTAATCCTCATCCTCCCCCAGTTCTTCAAACAGCTCTTCCATAAGCTTTATAATGAGGCCTGGGAGTATGAGTCTGTAGTCCTCTGGTCTTGGATAACCCCGCCCCAAGAGGCACATTCGCTTTCTAGCCAGTGCATCGCATGTCCAGAAGGTGTTCCATGCTCTCAATTTCCCTTTTACAGGCCCTGCAGGCTGATGTCTCCGTCAGACCCATCTTTTGAAGGAGAGCGTTAGTCCCGAAATGTCCGGTCAGCGCCCCCATCAAGTGACGGGCCTGCCGCCTGCTTGAGTTCCAAATGGCATTTTACCATCTTGATGAGGAACCTATGGTCAGGGCCATGAGTGTCGCTTGGGTGTCACTAAGAATGTAGATGGACCTACCTGTGATACCACTACTTTCTATTATTTTGTTGTGCACAGGCAAGAATAGCATATGCTTCCGCTTGGAAAACTGTGCTAATTTGCCCATGCTTTGACTGACCTACCATTTGGTATTGGTTGTAAGCGCGACTGCTATGCTAGAGGTAGGATTCTCGGGTCAAACAGTTATTGGCTTTTGCTATGAAATTATCAGTTGGAGCTCGGAGTTTGATTAATTACAATAGGTTCGAACCGTATTAGATGGAACCTTAAAATTCCGGTGAATTGTGGTTGTAGAATGGTACACCTCTGCCTAACCCAACAGGTAATACCAAAAGGAGTGATGGTGTGATATGTTACATTTATTAATAAATTCATTAACATGACTAAGCAGGATTTCGAGAAATTGTATTTGGATCTCTTCATTTAATTAAACCTTAAAAGTATGACTCATTCATTACAGTTCTCGTAAATGATTCACTAACAGTGAACCACTAACAATTAACTGAATATGTATGTACAACATAAGTAGCTAATTAGAATAATCAGGCAAACAATACAGAACACAAAAAAAATATTCCTTTTCTTAATTTTCACTTTTAAGGGCTTAAATGGTCCTTGGTAGGCTAACACTATTGGAGCTTCTTGGTCAATTTCTACGTCTACGCGGCGACTAAGCATTCGTACAATTCCCACTTTTTGGTAAAACTATTATAGTTTGTACATACACATTTATGTGGATGATTAAGTGGCATTCATCTCATTTTGAAATAGCTAAGCTTTATTTCAAGGTTACTGTTACTATTTTGTTGATCTCCGGGGTCATCACTGGCGTTTTTGATCCATATAGTAATGGTACGTATGTCTATAAATATGTGACTAAAAGAGTGGTGAATACGAATGTCATGTGCAGGGACAGAGGGGGACAACAAATGGGTAAAGGGAGACAACAAAATAAAACAAACAAAGAAAAAATGGAAAAGGAGGACATAATTATGGAAAGGGAGTGAATGATGAGGTGACGGCTGACAGGGATGAATGGAAGAAAAGGACATGCTGCGCCGATCACAAATAAATTGGGACTATAAATACTGGATCTCAATTTTATGATAACTGTGGGTAGGCGGGCATTTTATTTATGTTATAAGTCATTGCTTATGCTTTGTCAGTTTGTCACAGTCATTGTTTCCTCCTGATAACAGTGGTTATAATACAAACAGCGGTTTGACAAAGTTTATGAATAAGAACTGGAACAATAATACTTCTTGGAATCCAGCATCTGTACATTCACGCCGTTGAAAGGTCAAAAGAGTCCAGTTTATAACCAATACGTGTGCGGTACGGTACATCTGATTCAGTCTCCCGCGAACCGTCGAGCGGTCATCGCGTACCTGTTAAACTAGACTCGAACACATTTATAAAACATCAAACATGTTCAGTTTATCGGTATTAGGGGTGTTATTGGCGGTATGCGGGGGTGCATTCAGTCACACGTATCACCTGGGATCGTGCCCCGTCGTCGAGCCGATGCCCGGCTTTGAAATGAACAAGGTAACTACAATTTCTATTGTGTTGTTGTTTTGTGTTTTAATGTAGGTTAAGTAGGTACCGGGATCATGAGGGCCAGGGTCACATTTATGAGATTATATAATATATTTTAATTTTTAATTTATTAAATATTTAATTAAAAAACTTTAATCTTTATTATTATAAGTAACTTATAGGTATATAAAACAACTTTATAATTAGTTAATCATAGATTTCAAAATAAAATAATTTTCTCGGTGTGACGGGTTATGCAGATGACATTGTTTTCCTCTGAGATTTAATATTTTGCTGTTGATAAAAGTTACGTTGGTAGGTAGGTACCTACACGGGATATTGTAATAAATTTCTGTTCTGATAATGCAGCAGCTGACAGCCTCAGAACGTGTTATCTTCATCCACTTGTTCAATGCTGTTATTAAAATTATAATTTAACGAGAACAAGTTTTAAAGAAGGTTAGATTTATTATTATTATTTGTATCTCCTTTTGGGTATCACGGCATGCCTCCGGTGAGGAAGACATCCGGTACTTTGGAAGGCTTGCGGGGGGACACAGGTCCAACGCGCAGAGGCCCCTTGGAGAGCTTTGATCTAATATGGGATGGGGCATACACCCGGGACACTCCACAACTGTACTATCGGAGTACAGTCATGAAGTATTCCGGGCGGGTGCAGGACTATTGTAAAATATGGAAAAAAAATGGGATTATAGATGAGGTGTTTGGTCGACCGATAACTTCTATTGCCGGAAGAAAACGGCGTCTGCCTTTGACCCTCGAAAAAATATCCTTAGGGATGGCAGACGGTGACTCGCCAACTCACTAGCTGGGCCCCCCGAAAAGCTGCCAGTACAGGCAAAAGGCGGCAACAGCGGTGTGATCGGCTAAGGGTGTTGAGAGGTGCGGCCCCGGTTTCACCGTCGCGAGTCTCATAAGAGACCCGGATTGGGTTTCCCCGCTATTACGCCGTTAGACACTTCCACCCCCAAGCATAGAGCTCTGGCAGTCCCCTCTGGCCAGGCGGTTAAAGCAAGACAGAGCTGAAAGTCCTGCGGGCGCTCTTGGGTTTCTACTCCTGCTACCCAATATGGGCAAACTGGAGACGAGGCCCTGACCAACTCTCTGGGGCAATAAGGCCGCAGTATCACCACTCACTATCAGCTCACCTCAAGCTGCCCTGCGGTTTGAGCGCTTTTCTTTATGACACATTTTTTGTTTTATTGTATGTGGTTTGTAAAATCTCATTTCTAATCTACCCTCCAGTTTGATGTTAGTCTCGTGATGAGTTTTAGTATTAGGAACGCTTGTTCCAGAGGGGGTTTATTATTATTATTTATTAAACAAAAGAATAGGTAACGTGATTTTATTAAATCGGGTCACTCAAAAGCTTGGTGAAAGATCATGTAAAGTCTAAAGCAACATGGAGATTCGCTATTTTTTTTGGTATGTTGGTAAGTACCAAAATCAGAACAAACAGACCGACAAAAAGTTTCAAAGATTTTTTTTTTATATTATTATGTTAGGTATTACGCATTATTAAATACATATAATTATGCATGTAATAAAAACCATGAAACAGTATTATGTTGTTGGCTTACGTGTTTGGTAGTTCCATGAATTTGTACTGTCTGTCTGAATATGTCATGTTCTTGATTCATTGAATAAGTGTTGATAAATATAAAGTCATATCGATGTATCGGCAGCACACAAAGCTGCTCATACTGATACCACGCGTCGGACAATGCAGATGCCTTGTTAAACAAACAAAGCATTTGACCCGAGCCCGCCATCACTTTCAGATAAGACGGTGACTCACCCGAGATACCGATGGATCTTGTTTTTAGTTATCGTACCTACTTTCACATCGGCCTGACGTAAATAGGCAGATCCCTATGTACCTAGCCATAAGTGGTCGCCTGTAGGTTTAGCTAGCCGTGTGCACTGTGCGGCCATGATGGCCATTATCGCCCTTTCCAATCGCCCCTATGTTAGAACGAATAATTAATTAACATAAAACAGCTAGCATTGACGTAAAACAGCGAATAATACAATTTGATGAGACATACCTACCTATATATATGTCGCAGTAGAATTGTATCATTCGCTATTTTACATAATCGCTAGCCGATTTAGAAAATAGCTCTGTTATGTAAAATAGCTGAAATACCCTAACCAATTTAATTAGGTATATTTCAAAACTAAATTTGGTTGCAAAAAGCCGTGAAAATATAACTAGATGTCATAGGTTTTTTACATAAAACGCTTATCGTAACTGCAAATAAGTCATTCTACAAAACAACAAAACGTGGGTAGCGGTTTTGATAAAATATCGCACTGACAATTCAGCTGGAAGCCATTCAGCTATTTTACATACCAGAGCTATTTTGTAAAGCAGCTAGCAGGCAAGTAAAATAGCGGTTTATACAATTCTTCAATTACAATTCAATTCTTGGATACACGATACACTAGATAGAGCGACTTGTTACAAGAATCGGGGTCGGTACTCGGTATCGTTATAATAAATAAGTTGAAGCTATCGAGGTAATCACTAGATTTTTTATAATGATATTGTATTTTACACACATTGGTGTAACTAACACTAATGAATGAATTGCATTTGCATGAGTATTCAATACGAACACCATGAGTGTTTGTTTCCGCAAAACGCTATTGTTCGGCCTTTAGCGAGCGAAACCAACGCCCGCGCCGCCAATTGTTTTGACAGCATATTACTTTCTTTTTGCATCACTTGCCATGTGCTTGTTTATAACCATATCGAAAGATCGCGTAATTATTATAATATATTCGGCTATTCGCGTTATGCATATTATTTATAATCAGCTGTGTAAATACACAATGGTAGGTATGTTTCAGTATAATATTATAAATGTATTTTGTGATGGTATGGTAGGGTAGGTTGTTGTTGTTGTCATCTGTGATCATAGTAAAGATATAATATCATTATTGGGGTATGATGCAGTGCAGATTTGGAAGATAGGTACTTATGCATTCAGAGATCATCTTATTAATTTTTGCAACATATTTTTCGTCCCAGGCTATTCAGATCTGACGGACTGCCCACTTGTAAACTTTAAAAAATAGAAATACCTACCTACCTACCTAAATAATTTAAGGGGTAAGTGGACAAAGGTGTTATCTGACAAAACTGAAAAAATCGAGTTTTTGCATGAACATAGGTTTTTGGTGAGGATAAATCGACTGGTGGGCTCAACATATCTAATTTTAATTCATGACATTCATATTTAATTAAAATTTGATATTTTGAGCCCAAGTATCTACTTACCTATGTTTTGTTGTCATGTTATGAAGAAACAACTGTTTAGGAATGACAGTAAAGGTGGTAGCAGTGCTTCCTACCTACTAATATTAACTTTTAGTTAATTGTTATCGCGTTAGGTAGGTACCTACGAGTACAAGGTGGAGTAGGTGGTAATGGTACTCGTAGGGTAAGTAGGTTTCTCATTAATTTTATAACGTTTTTAATCAACAGCTGTTGGGTGTGTGGTACGTCATACAGAAAACATCGACTGCGTCACACTGTATGACGTATAACTTTACAAAGACTGAGGAGCCTGGTAAATATGAGCTGGAACAAATGTCACAACACTTCATCCTCGGGCTCACGCCGCTGAAACATGATTACAGGTACGTAAATCAATAATTTAGAAAACATTTTTTTGTAGTCTTTTGTAGTCATTGAGATTTTCATAGAAAAACCCAATAACCAAATGCTCGATCTGGGAATCGAACCCAAGAACTGTAGCGTAGGTAGCAGTCGCACTTGTGGGGACCGCTGCACTAACGAGGCAGTTTATCGGAAAATTATCTTGGTCTTGGTTGTCTTTGTAATAATATAGGTAGGTATAGTATAGATAGAGGTACCAACCTACCTAAGTCTGGTCGATATGAACAGGTACTTTACATTTATGTATTTATTTAATAATTTAATTACCTACTAGCTTCTGTCCGCGGCTTCGCTCACTTGAAGCTCATAACCAATAGTGATGATCTCTTCTTTTTATGGGTCTCTATGCATTAGAGAGGTCAAGCTGTATCTCAGGTTCTGTTTAATGATTTGAGATAAGAAGTATATCAGTTTTTAAGTTGAAACACATGCTTTCTAACAGTGATAACAAAATTAAAATCTATTCAGTAGGTAGTTTTTCCGCCAACCCGTAACAAACAGACAAGAATTTACAAAATCTTATTTTTGGCTTCGGAGACGTTTATATACCCTAACCCATTTGTTTATTTTTTTTAATATCTTCAATGTACAGACGCAACTTTTTTACATTTTTTATAAAGAAATAATTTATTGTGCCATCTATTGTTGAGAAGTCATATTAAATCTAATTATCCATTAAAAAAAATGCCATCTAGTATTAAATAGCGGAAATTTTTATCAACTACTTTATTAAAAAGTTCAGTTACTCTGTGATAGATGGCAGTATCTTTAATTTTTGAGCACGTCTAGCATAAAATCTAAATTATTCTGCCATCTACTGTTGAAAAGTCGTACTAAATTCTATTATCCTAAAACATTGCCATCTAGTAGGAAAGAACAGAACTAATTTATCAACTACTTTATTACAAAGTATAGCTACTCAATGATAGATGGCAGTATTTGTAATTTTTGTAGCACTAGTGTCAAGTAGCAGAACTAAATTAATTAAATCCTGCCCTCTACTGGAGAAAATTAGTACTAAAGTTTCCCTTAAATATTGCTATCTAGTATCAAATAGTAGAACTAAATTAATGTACACTTTATCGGTAGGTACCACTTTTCTATAACAGATGGCGGCGATATATGACATTATAACTAAAATTTGTTAATAGTATAGTATCACTACTCCATAATATATGGCGCTACTGATTTAATTTATCGTTTCTCTTGGATTCTATACCAGCAAACGGTGGGTGTTCGTGTAGGTACACTGCTGTGATAGGCTATTTCGTAAATATAAAGTTTTCATTCATAAATTAAATACCTATGTACTTATCTGTAAATGATCTTTAAAACAGGTACACAGGAGTATTAACAGTTCCAGACCCAGCCGTACCAGCTCGCATGAAAGTGAGATTTCCTCTAAGTGAGTAAAAGTACATAGGTATTTGTCCTTTGTTTAAAAAAATTTGAATGTGAATGTGAAACTTCCACCCACATACGTAGGTATACCTATACAGCTCTTATTAGTTACTATGTAGTTACGTATAACTTTCAGGTGTAGCAGGTTCAGCAAGTTACACAGTTATAATGACCGACTACACATCACACGCTGTGATCTTCACATGCCAGAAACTAGCTTTTGCGCACCGACGATCAGCTACAATTCTCTCAAGAACGAAGGAGCTTGACAAGATTTACATCGAAAAGGCAAGTACCTACCTACCGATCTTATTTTCTTTTTTCTATAGAGAGGAACAAAATTTTAAAAAGCTTTTTTAACAATTTGCAGATGCGCAACAAGTTGTCATCATTCGGAGTTGACCCGTACGACTTGTCCATAATATCCCAGAATGACTGCCCAACGCACTTCAATGGTACCACGGAGGGCGTCAACATTAACATAGATCCCGACACATTTTCATCACACAATATCGGACAAGCCGTGAGGAAAACTGGCAGTGCCATCGGTAAGGGAACTTTTTTTTAGTCTTACACTAGCTGACCCGGCGAACTACGTACCGCATCGGAAAAAACATTTTTTTCATATTTACTCACCTTTTAAACCTTCCCTGGACTTCCACAAACAATTTTAAAACCAAAATCAGCTAAAGTTCTTGAGTTTTAGCGAGACTAACGAACAGCAATTGATTTTTATTTAGATAGATTACTACTGATGAGGCAGAATTTGTAGATAATAAATTTTTTTGCGGGACAAGTTTTTAAAAGCCCGAATACCGTAACACCATATCAATACCTACGGTTTGTAATGTCTCCTAGTTTTAATGCACAATAATGACACTAGTCACTTATTCGGCTTATTCCAGCGGATGGTGTAGAGTATGTGGTGGAAGCTGGCAAAAATGTTTACCATAAAGTGGCGAGCAGCAAGGAGGATCTCACAGAAGCCCCCGGGGGCCGCGGCTACGTCGCGAAGGACGACGCAGAGTGGCTGCCTTGATACACCTCCGCACTGACGTGGCTCACAAGTAAAAGTTTAGTAGCCATGGCTGCGTAGTTATTGTCAAATTTATACAATTGATACAACACGACGTTGAGTGATAAACTCAAATATTAAATCACGATTATGGCTTTAACCTGGATGTGAAGCCAGATTTTTATTAATATTTCTCTCAAGTTCTTAGGTGAAAAATAAATAAAGGTAATAAATAAATAGTCACAGACATGCATTTAATATAAAATTATCTGAATGTTAGAGAGGTGAATACTCATATGTTGATCAGGTTATCATTAGTTATATTTTAAGTGCACTCAGACCAGAAATGTGATTTTAGTTTAGTACGTATCTTTTATATGTCGTTACGAATACGATAATCATAATATTACAAACGTCTCGGGCAGTATGAAGAACGTAATAGTGAATACTGTTAATAGTTATTTGTAATAAATGTATCATTCATTATAAAAGGTATATTTATGTTAGTTTTAATATACCAAAGGATGACTTCAGTGTATTTTATCTAAAATAAAGATTTACAACAATTGTACATTATGTATATTCATTTAGCCCCTGATACTGATGTTTCGTGCCCTTACCATACCATAGTCATTATAATTATGTTAAAGTTACGTTATGTAAAAATTACTTATTTAAAATTACGAACTTTTATTACGAGACGTTAAATTCCATCATTGATAGTTTTAATTAGAAACACTTTAAACATCGACGGCTCCATTGGAGTTGATAATCGGCTCCTGCGCTGGGGTGTCGCGGTTTCATTCCTGGCAGAGTATATATTTGGGCCGAAAGATATGTTTTGCCCGTGAGATTTGTATACGAACCTACTATACCAGAGAGAATCCAAGTTTATTAGACAATGTTTATTTAATTTGCCTCATTAACCTTGTGGTCCTGAATGCGACTGCTACGCTAAGGTCTTGGGTTCGATTCCCAGGTCGAGCAGTGTTATTGGGTTTTCTATGAAATTCCCAGTAGCAGCTCGGAGTTAGTAATTTGTGCCCGGTTAATGGCAATAGGCTCGCCCCCTATTACATGGGACCTAAACATACCGGCGAACTGTGGGTGTACATTAAGTACGCCTCTGCCTAACCCTTCGGGGAATACAGGCGTGATGGTATGTTATTTATTTATTTTATTAAATATGTAAATAATCTTAACTAGGATAATAGGTATGCCATCAATTAAAATTTCAAATCCATTTATGGAGTTGTATTTAAATGATAAGGTACAATGCACGGAATATGGAATGTTTACATTCCTTATTCTATTGAGCTCCTGGTCTTAAATAAATCGAGATCGAATCCAGCATAGCGCTATTACTTAGCGATATCTATATAATAATTTATTTAATTTAGAGACAACTACACATTTAACAAATTAAATATACGTATATAATAATACACATACATCGGTCACGGATGGCACATAGCGAGTCTATAACCAATTTTTGGTGACATGTATATATTTATATTCCAATAGGTAAAATATTTTCCTATCGTAAAATGTTAGGCGCTAGGAAATATAAAAAGGTACTCCATTCAATATTTTGATTTGGTAATCTCAACCATTCGATTTTACCACCCAGACATTAAGGGTCATTTGCACCAACTTCTTAAATATGTTTCAATATAGTATTTAAAAACAATTTTTTATTGTAAATTTGTGTTTAAATACAATTTAAAAAGGTCTAAAAAATTCGTGCAGATGGCCCTTAATGTCTCATGGTAGTAAAGTACGTTTAGTACCTGTAATTCTAACAGTGCTTACTTACGATTGCTTATTTGACGATAATTATGAAAAGCATGGACGTCTTATAGATCGTGGATAATGCTGTTGGTAATGTTAAGCTATTTACAATACGTTGATGTATAAAGTTTATACCTACATACAGAAGATAGAATACAAAAAGCAAGCTGTAAAATACAATAACTTCCCTACAGACAGACTAGCTGTGGCTCCTTTCTCGTTTATGACAGATTCATACGAAATTTATAATTTCACAACTGCAGTAACCTGTGTAATAGATTGAATTATTATCCAGGGATCAGAATAAGTGTGATTCATGTACAATTCCAACAATTTAAGATGTACACAGCTGAAATATAATTTGGAAGATTTCACAAAATTACATGTGATCATCACCATTTAATTGCAATCTACATGAATTGCAATACTTATTTCAGATCCGTTCTAAGTATACTTTTATAAATAACGGTATTGCAAAAGGCAATTCTGTTGTTCTCCTCTCACTCACTCAGTTTATCGAGAGGGAAAGAAGAACAATTAATTAGCAGAGCACTTTTTTAAGACAAACTTCTCGGTCGCGCTGCTTTCATTGTCTGCATAGGAGCGAATATGAGATTACGTGTGTGTGCATCGTAGAGCCAGGAGCATCGGTGCTGTGGTGTGTTGGTGTGTTGGTTTGTTGGTTATCGGGCTAGGGCGTGCAGCGCTCCAGGAAGCGCGGGTACAGGCACACCTCGCGGATGTGGTGGCGCTGCAGCAGCCAGCACAGGAAGCGCTCCAGGCCCAGCCCGTAGCCGCCGTGCGGCACGGAGCCGAACTTGCGCTGGTCCGTGTACCAGTAGTAGGGCGTCGGGTCGATACCCTCGCGCTTGTAGCCTGCCGATTTTAATACACACGACATATTAAAAATTACCAGACCACGTTCACACATTTTACTTGATACACTATTAATAAATTAATAAATGGCAAGCGATTAGAGCCAAACATGCGCTATTTTTACATATTACTTATTATTTAGGTAATGTTATACACATTATATCTTATTCTATTTACATAAGCGACATTGTATCGTCGTACACATTATCTTTATTTCCCTCCTAACATGTAAAGTTACCAATATCAGAAAACTTTACATACTTGACCAGTAACGATGTCTAATCTCATTTAAAAAAATATTTAATTGTGTTCTTGATCTCTTAATTCAAAAAGTCTACACGCTGGTGTAGACTTTTTGAATTGAGAGATCAAGAATTGAGAAATTAATTGATTTAACAAAATGTGTAGTAGAAATCAAAAATTACTTATTATAACATTTTCATTAATACCTACTACAGTCCAATATGAGGTCATCGTCCTACACAACTCACAAAAAACACTTTTTCTATTGTTCTAAATATAGATATCTCTCCAATACCCATAAACTATGTAAACTTCTGCCAATGAATATATTCATGCAAGTCCCTCTGTACAATCAAATACTGTATACTGGTGTTACCATTTATTTTAAAATGGGAATTGAATATATGCATAAAAACTTCTAACTAAATCGCATGTTCATTATTTCGAGTTACTTTATCAATTTTAATATATTGATAACAAGATATTAATCAGTTTTCAATTTAATATTGCGGACTTCTTCTAAGTCACGTTCTCCGGCGGTCGTCAGAACGGCTGTTGTTAGTTTAGTCGGTATGTTACATTATACATAATACCATCGTGCCTGTATTCACCGAAGGGTTAGGCAGAGGTGTACTAAGGTACACCCACAGTTCGCCGGTATGTTTAGGTCCCATGTAATAGGGGGCGAGCTTATTGCCATTAACCGGGCACAAATTCCAAACTTTGAGCTGCTACTGAGAATTTCATAGAAAAACCCAATAAGACTTTGCTCGACCTGGGAATCGAACCCAGAACCTGTAGCGTAGCAGTTGCACTTGGGACCACTAGACCAAATAATATAATGGTATTACCTTCCATGAGTTCGTCGTAGTGCCAGATCCTCATGGAGCCGCCCACGATCTCGCCCACGCCCGGCACGAGCACGTCCACGGAGTCCGTGAGGCGCGGGTCGGCGGCGCAGCGCTGCATGTAGAACGACTTGATGGTGGCGGGGAACTTGCACAGCAGGATGGGCTCGCCGATCGCGTCCGTCATCTTGCGCTCCGGCATCTCCGGGATGTCCTGCAGCACGAGTTGCATATGCGTTACTAACAGTCACAGTTGACAACTGACAATAATGATTCATACTAGAAATTATGATACTAAAGAAAAACAAAATACTAACATAGACATTTTTCAATTAAATTCTCCACTGAGAATTTGCAAGGGAATTTGGGGCAAGTACACTTACTTGCCCCTATTTCCCCAAAGCTGTAAGCAGATGTGTACTGATATATGTACACCAGGTCTCATGAAAAAGGGGCGAGAGGGACTACCCCAATAAAATTAAATTATGAGTAATTGATATTCTTCCAATATTTTAAGGCCTACATGACACTATACTGCGTCGCCGTGATTTGCTCGCGGTACGTACTAGATATTTAAAAAGACACTTGCAACTGCAGTTATAATGTCCTACCTGATAATTAAATTTCAGGAGCTGAACTTACCTCGCCAAACTCATAGAAGGAGCCATCTTCCTTGGTAATGTTGTGTTCACGGAGGTACTCAATAGCCTCTATGTACGTCATGCGCCTAAACGGCTTCGTAGGTTTCTGAAAAAGACAATACATTTTTAATAATAATATGTCTGTCTAAGCATTTTTATTTTATCTATATTCTTTTTATGTGAACTTGGAATACCTATTTCATTAAGCAATGGGTGGTTTACTACTAGTCAAAATTATTGTACATACAGTTAAAATTATTTAACAATCTAGTGGAGTATAGTAGAGGCACAGGTAATTTAGGTTACCTTAAAGTTGGGGTTGAGTTCGTAGACGAGGTGTGCCTCAGGCGAGGCCAGCACTCGCTCCACCACGTCCACGACCAGGTCCTCCAGCCGGCTCAGCAGGTCCTCGAACGTGATAAACGGGCACTCCGCCTCTACGTGGCTGTACCTGGTGACGGTATAACATTAAGGCCCACTTGCACCAACTTTTAAATGTATTTAAATTGTATTTAAACATGAAATTTCTATGGAAAATTGTGTTTAAATATAATTTAAACATATTTAAGAAGTTGGTGCAAGTGGCCCTAAGACTCCTTATAATTACTCATTTTTTACTGTTACCTTACTAACACACTCAAAACGAACCTGAACATATTTTTTCGATCGTGAACTACAGAATGTGGATGAAACTAAAGAAGTATGTCAGAATCGTAGCAAATGGAAGGCTGTGGTTTCTGCCTACTCCTACGGGAAAGAGGCGTGACTTTAAGTATGTATGTGAACTACAGTGGTATAATATATGAAATTGGTCCAACTTTTTCGTTTTTTTTTGCATTTTTCATGCTAAGATTATAAAGTTATTTTAGTAAAGGAAAAATTCGACTCGCAGGCAGGATTCGAACCTGCGTCTTCTGGTTAGGTACACCAAACGCTATGACCTCTAAGCCGCTGCAAGTACCACCTGCCATGTCGAAATTTGCCTTCACTTCTGTACTTACGTCTTAAAGGTGACGTCAGTAACATCTATTGATATCAAACATAATTATGGTCCATATTATTTATAATACTTGTCACGATAAAAGGGGACCGCTACGTTTTTCACGCGTTACTTTAGTAGATATCTAGTTTATGCTATACGCACTCTGCGAGGTGTCTCCTGGTGCGCGACTGCTCGGCGCGGTAGGACTGCGCGATGCAGTACACGTCGCCCAGCGTGGCCAGGCACGTCTCCAGGTACAGCTGCGAGCTCTGCGTCAGGTACGCCTCCTCGCTACAACCAATGTTATAATATACTTTTTATTGGACACAAATCGTAATAAAATAAGGTAGGATATTGTATTATGGGGGACGGACGGTGCAGTTTAATGGCGAATTTACTTTCTAGGAGGGTCACGTGTTTTCACGTGGGAGAGCCATGCTTCGGCACGAATGGGCCGGCTCGACCGGAGTGATACCACGGCCTCACAGAAAACGGGCGTGAAACAACGCTTGCGTTGTGTTTCGCCGAGTGAGTGAGGTTACCGGAGGCCCAAACCCTTTTAAAAGGCGGGCAACGCACTTGTGACACCTCTGGTTTTGCGGGTGTTCATGGGCGGCGGTTATCGCTTACCATCGGGTGATCCGTCTGCTCGTTTGCCCCCATATCCCATAAAAAAACATTGAAGTAGTCGGTAGGGTGCCTCACCCGAAGTAGCTGAACTTGAAGAGCGTGCTGCCGCCCTCGCACTGCGTCTGCACGAGCGTGGGCGGCGCCACCTCGGCGTAGCGCCGCGCCTCGAAGTGCGAGCGGAACGCGCGCGTCACGGCCGCCCGCGCGCGGAGCACCTTCGACGTGTTCTCGCCGCGGATCATTATGTGCCTGCAACCAAACAAACAAATACATACATACACATATATCTCTTAGAGTCAATTCAGATCAGGCTGAAAAATACTCCCGTATGTTTAAGCTTGTTATTGGCCACGCTTAGCGCTAATAGCTCAGGGATACTGGAACAGTCTCGCGCATGTTCAATCAGCTCATGCTTAAATGTTGATGTTCTTCGAACACGCGCAACTGCCTTATTGGATACGAATTTAATGGTGCATACTATTTCCACTTTTGTATAAATGAAGGTTGATATTTAATTACCACTTAAAAAGTGCTCGAGCATTTTTCCACCTTAATTAACCTTAAAGGTCAATTCAGAACAGGTGGGAATTGACCTTAAAGCTCAATTCAGAACAGGTGGGAATTGACCTTAAAGGTCAATTCAGAACAGGCGGAAAAATGGTCCAGCGGAGCTTGAATTGCCCACTAAATCGTAATACCAAAATAAATCGGAATCCAAACAATGTCTTATCAAATTGTGTTATATTCGGACTGAGATACCGTTAGTCTAAGTTTCTAACGTACTACTTCGTCTACTACCTACCCACTACTTCACTGACGACCAGAACACCATTAGACCTGCGGTCCTGCGCGGCTTTTCTCGATGGCTAACTCCAGATTTATTAGTGGTGGCAAAGACATATATTTCGATAATGAATAACAATGTTGTTACCTATTATTTCTCAACAACTGTTATTGTAAGCTGCCATGTTATCCTTTTTAAATACCTTTTTACCTAGCTTGTTAAATAAAATAATGAAAATCGACCTTATTTAATAGAGAAAAAGCTTATATTCGTAAAACACATTTCGCTGGATGACAACGGGTAGCAATACAGTTGGTCACTGAAATGAAGATTAACGTTGACATTTGTTACATAGCAGTGCGATCACTGAAATGGAAAAGCGGCTAACTTAACACCAATAAAAAGCCACCGCTCCATTTGGAAAGAAACCACCCTGTCTGTGATATTTTCAATAATGCTTTCTAGAGTGCGCAATAAGGACGACCACCACACACACTGTTATTTCAGGGGTTCCGTGATCCTAAATGTGAATAAATTACAATACATAAGCTGAACCTTAGTGTTACCTGTTGTCAAGTTGCACATCAGGCAAAGCTTCCTCGTTGAGGATGGCGTCGGCACCTCCGGGCGGCGCCAGACCAATCAGTTCCCAGTAGTCAACCATCAGCTCGTGGCCACCGGGAGCCTGGTCGATTGACAAACATTAATGACAAAAATTAAGTGCAGCTGTGAGGGTAGTTTGGTGGATACACTAGATGCAAGGTCAAAAGGGTCTTGTTCAATTTTTAGTTTACTAACCATTTTCCCTTCAGGCACAACCTCCAGTTTGCCGTAGAGCACGACCGAGGACTCCGTGGAGAGCACGAGCGCGTCGTGGGTCTGGCAGAGCAGGCCGTGCAGCACGCACTGCAGGTAGCCCGAGCCGTCGCGCAGCGTGAGGAAGGCCAGCGCGCGGCCCTGGCGCCGCAGCCGGTGCACCCAGCCACGCACGCACACGCGCCTGCCGCGCTCAGCCTCGGCTGCACCGCGACACACCAGGGAATGACTAACACTACTACATACAGACATACCACTCTCCATCCCAAATCAACATAATTATGTAATAATTTTCCACATCCTATAATTATTTTTTGTAGTCTTTAAAATAAAGTTCACAAGCAAATTAAGATAAGTATCCAACTATCCACTGTATAAGGCTTGTCAATGACAGTACCACAGTATTATCTCCTGTGTTCACAGATACATTAATTGTGAATGCATGTCAGAATTAAAAATACTGTGTGCTCAGCTTTGTATTCACAGATTAGTGAACATGTATATGTTTACAATCCCTCTGACTACATGAGATTGGTCATCTTATTTCCATACTTTATACCAGTCAGATTGTTTGATTTTTTAAATTAAGTAACTGTTTATAACACTTTAACTCTCACCATTTCTAAATTATACAAATATAATATGAAAAATATTATATAAAAAAAGGAATTTATAATATGTACATTACAACACCTTTGCCTAACCCTTTGAGAAATAAAATAAATATAGGTCTGATGGTCCCTAGGTTTATTTTAAATCAAATAATACTCAGTTGGTCATATCCATTTTGTAAAGTGTTGTAGATAAATCATGGTTTATTCATCTTATTATTTATGTGTATTACTTTAGTGCTATCACAGTGTATTTATATCAAAATGATAAAGACTGGTATATAGTATGTAAGTACTTTTGGCAAATAGCAGTAAGCTTTATGTAGGCCTGTTGATCTTCATTTTATACAAAATGAAGTAATATTAAAATACAAAGATTTATTGAAATATATAAGCTCTTCATTCAATTAATGTGTGTTAGGTATAGGAGGGCAAACAAGCAGACGGATCACGTGATGGTATGCGATTACCACCACCCATGGATGCCCACAACATCAGAGGAATTGCAAATGTTTCCTTTTAAAAGGGTTTGGGCCTCTGGTATTGTCACTCACTCTGCAAAATACATCATAAGTGTTGTTTCACACCGGATTAATATGATCCACACATTCAATTCTAACACTTAATGTCAAGAAGCAAAGTTATTAAAACTGTGAGTCACAACTCAGGCAATATAAGCAATATGTTACATCATCTCTAGACATACACTTGAACTGCTGCGTACACAAATATATTATCTGATATACAATTGTTTGTAATTTACATAGCTGGCCATATTATTTCTCCACAAGTACCACATGCATTACAGGTGACAAATATTAAGCCCTTGTTTAATGTAGTGTAGGATTTTAATACTTTCTTAGCAAAAAAGAAATCTGTTTAGCATCTCATAACTCAACACTGAAAGTACCTGCCTAGAAGAGAGACTATTAGTCAATATTTAGTTTAAGTGCCTTTGGTCTTTACCACCAAAAATATTATTTCTATTCTGAGTGCTCCCAGACAACTCTCTGACCTTTTACATTGCTTGGAGAATATACATTTTACTAAAGTTTATGAAATAAAAATCACCAATCTGTGCCAAGTACTTACTTTCTGATATTTTCACAATTTTAGCTTTGGGCAAACTGGGGTCCTCCTTTATGACAACTTTTTTGGCATCTTCGAGGTTTTGTTGTCTTTTATCATTTGTTTCCTCTTCAGCCTTCGCTCTGTCTGCAGCCTTATAGTTTTCTCTAATCCAAATCTTGTGAATTTTCTTCAATTGAGATTTTGCCGCAACTTCATACACTTGTGTATCGTCTTTAGCGTCAACATAAATCGTGGGGAACGGTTCCTTGCCAGCATGGCGCATTGCTTGCAAAACGGTCTTAAACGGCTTCGCTTCACTACCATCTCCAGTTTCATCACTACCATTTTTATCAGACGTGTATATCTCTCCTAAAAATGTTATAATAATTATGAAGATTTTGCTTACGTGTAGTGTAGGTATTTTAAAGGTTATGCTTATGAACAATGCTCTTACCAATTGAAAGGTTTTCCATTTTAGTTCTTGATTTAGAAGAATAGACTAATAAAATTTTCCGATAACTAATACATAAATGCCCGTGTTCTCTAGAAAATATTCCGCGTTGCGGCACGGCAATTCCGAATCGAGTTCACGCTTCAGTTCTTCAGTTCTTCAAATCTTCACGTTCACTTCACAGTGGGTGGAGTGAGTTCACAGCAGCAGAACGTCAATTTTGACAAATGATGATGAAATGACAGCACCACAGGCTCAGATTAAGTATAGTTTAGTCGCCATCAACTCAATTGCCATAATGAAAAAAGAAGATGAAGAAGTATAGTTTTGACGAAATGTTTGTGTTTGGCGTAGCGGCTGAGCGATCGGCTTCTGCGATACGTGTTGTGTGTGGGTTCGATCCCCACACGGAGAAAATATATTTGTATGCTCTACAAGTAGTTGTTCCGGGTCTGGGTGTTTGTGTATGTGAGAATTTGTGTTTGTAAACGCACCCACGATACAGGAGAAAATCCTAGTGTAGGTCAACGTTTTTATTTAAAAAAAAAGTATATAAACCACAGGCCCACAGCGGTCAAGGCATGCCATGCATGACGCAACGGGAATACTAGAAAATTAAAAGAAATAAAGTGTTACTATACCTATTGCAATTATATTATCCGTTTTTAACAAAAGTTGTTTGTTTGGTTCGTACAAAAAGGTATTTTAAATTTAATAATGTTAAAGATTTAAATAGGTAATAATCAAATTAAAACATTACTCATTAATTAACATAACATAACATAGTAATTACGTACGTAAACACGTATTGCTAATAAGCTTATTAGCAATACGTGTGTGCCTAATTATTGATAAATATAAATAATAGTAGTAATATAAATTCAGCAACACTCGAAAGCTAAGTAGAACTAGGAATAGAGACACAAAACAGCACAATTTTGCATTATGTCTGTATTCAAGTATGTACTCGAAGGGAATACGGAATAATTAACGTATATTACGATTTTAACACTAAACTTGGTACAATAACCCATTTTTAGGGTAAGATTTTTTTTGGTAACATTGTAGACGCGTATTGACAGTGACACCACAAAGTAAGTGTAAAGTGACACTCAGTGACATGATCACCTAAAAAACGTTTCTCCAGGATTTTCACTGTTTCTTGATGTCCTTATAAGACCATAAAATATTATTTTAAGTTCGTTAAAACTAATGATATAATTATGTAGAAAAGCTGAGAAGTCGCATTACTTTTATAAAGTTAAAATTAAAAAATACTTGAAAGCATTTTAAGTAACTATCTTTATTTAGAGCATCAAATAATAATATGCCAAATTTTATATACCTCCATCTAGTGTTGAATAGCAGAACAATATAATATTCCACTTTAATACAAAATATAGCTGTTGTATGATGGATGGCAGTCTATAGATGCCCATAAATAAAGTTGCAAAAATTCGCATTATTTTTAATTTTACTATCGTAATAATAGTATCTGTACGAAGTGTACTACGTATTATAATAATCTTAGTTATCATTGTTTTTTTTACGTAACTTAGCGTCGTTTTGCAGCCATTTACTGGTAGTCTAGTAAATTTATTTATTATTATTAAACAAAATATTAATAATAGATTATGACTGTATATAATGTAATTTTTTGAATTACCTACAATGTGTTGAAATAACTACCAATATCGATCAGTTGTGTTTTTGGATGTAAATCTATGGGTATCAGTACCTACCTACCTATTCGTGGTATGGCTATGGTACCTAGTAATTACGCCTGATTATGCTTTACAAATTTGAAAATTGCGGCTTTACTGCCATCTAGCGGGAAGATAGTTTTTTGTAGAAGTACTGAATCTTCGAGTCATTTTTATAAATTAGAAATTAATTTGAATATTTTTTTAAATAATGTGGGTTTTTATAATTTCCCTTTTAATTTATTATTGATTTGTTGAAGTACCTATCGAAAGTACCTATTTTATGATTTTTGGAAGCGAGTTGCCAAGCCAAACTTAGTCAATGGATAGTAAATTAACCTCAGAATTTAACTCTTTTTGATGATCATTGGATTGCCAAGTCAAAGGTCTCGAGTTCGAATCCAAGGCACGCATCCCTGGCTTTTCGAATTCATGTGCGTATTAACAGTTAATTATCACGGTGAAGGAAAACATCGCGAGGAAACCGGTAGGTATGCCTGACAGGTTTTCTCGACGGCGGCATGTGAAGTCTGCCAACCCGCATTAGACCAGCATGCAAACATTTAATACGTCATAAATCGTAAACCGCAATTTACCTTTCATTCAATCAACTCAAATATATAAAAAAACATTTACACGTGGGAGAGCCATGCTTCGGCACGAATGGGCCGGCTCGACCGGAGTGATACCACGGCCTCACAGAAAACCGGCGTGAAACAACGCTTGCGTTGTGTTTCGCCGAGTGAGTTGAGGTTACCGGAGGCCCAAACCCTTTTAAAGGCGGGCAGCGCACTTGCGACTCCTCTGGTGTTGCGGGTGTCCATGGGCGACGGTTATCACTTACCATCAGGTGATACGTTTGCTCGTTTGCCCCCCTATCCCATAAAAAAAAAAAATCATATACATACCTAAACCTTATGACCGTGAACCATTATTTTCTAATAATAAATCTGTAATAGGTGCCTTGCTGCTACGGAACCCTTCATGGGCGAGTCCGACTCGCACTTGGCTGCTTTTTTTAAACATTGCATTTGGTTATTTAAATAATGAAAATCAAATCTAAGTACCTACTAGATAAAAAAAAATAACGATGCAAATGTAGTTCAATCATTTGCATTTTCGATTATAAATTAGGGAATCATTAAATATAAGTATTATAGAACAATGAAACAAAAATGTTAATTGAATTCAGTTATGGCCGATGAACTTAGATATTTGTGCTTTGGGTTGATGAAGAGCAACGACGCATTATATTCTTACTATTTCTTACTTACGAGTATTATCTATATTCTATACTAATATTTAAAGCTGAAGAGTTTGTTTGTTTGTTTGCTTGAACGCGCTAATCTCAGGAACTACTGGTCCGATTTGAAAAATTCTTTCAGTGTTAGATAGCCCATTTATTGAGGAAGGCTATAGGCTATATATCATCACGCTACGCTGACGAAGTCGCGGGCAGAAGCTATGTACTTACTATAAAGCGCCGATTTTTTATTTAAGGTGGGGAAATGCGCCTTGTATGCATGCTGTCCCGCTTTGGGGATGTGGGACGGTTATGTGTGGGGCTCTCGGTAGATTGAGAGGAATTCTTCCTGCACAGATCTAACATTCACTATTTCAGGCACCGTAAAAACTAGTTTAAAAATCAATAAAGAAATACTATTACGAAAAGATTATTTATGACTAGCCTATGCCCGCGGCTTCGCTCACTTGAAGCTAAAAACCAACAGTGATGATATCTTCTTTGTATGGGTCTCCATATATTAGAGAGGTCAAGCTGTATCTAAGGTTCCGTTTAATTATTTGAGATAAGAAGTATACCAGTTTTAAATTTGGTGCACATACTTTCTAACAGTGATAACAAAATTAAAATCTATTCAGTAGTTTTTGCGCCAACCCGTAACAAACTGACAAGAATTTTAAAAATCACATTTTTGGGTTCGTAGAAGTTTATATACCCTAGCCCACACACATCTTTTTTACAATTTTATAATAGTACAGAGAGATTAGACCTGGTGCGTGGGCTTGCAATTGGGTTCTAAGACATTTTTTTTATTTTCTCAGGGCGGGAATATGTTTGCAGGGTCTGCTAATTTAATTATAATATTACTAGCTTCTGCCCGCGACTTCGTCCGCGTAGCGTGATGATATATAGCCTATAGCCTTCCTCAATAAATGGGCTATCTAACACTGAAAGAATTTTTCAAATCGCACCAGTAGTTCCTTAGATTAGCGCGTTCAAGCAAAAAACAAACAAACAAACAAACTCTTCAGCTTTATATATTAGTATAATAGATATAGTACATAGATAACACGTTTGACGTAGCGGCTGAGCGATCGCCTTCTGCGCTACGTGTTGTGGGTTCGATTAAATATTCAGCATCAGAATGTCATAACATCGGAGCAAATATGTGTATGATCTAGTTGTTCCATATATCATATATATCATCACGCGTAGCATGATGATATATAGCCTATAGCCTTCCGCAATAAATGGGCTATCTAACACTGAAAGAATTTTTCAAATCGGACCAGTAGTTCCTGAGATAAGCGCGTTCAAGTAAACAAACAAACAAACTCTTCAGCTTTATATATTAGTATAAAATCGGACCAATAGTTCCTGAGATTAGCGCGTTCAAGCAAACAAACAAACAAACAAACAAACTCTTCAGCTTTATATATTATATAGATATAGATTATTTGTGTTCAAAGACTGCTATGGAAATGCGTAACGCTAACGACACAATTTCCATGGCTAGTTCCCTTATTCATGTAGTTCAGTGTCCCGAGGGTGAGTTCAAAAGCGGTCAATTTTTAATTAGCTGTTCACGACAAACAATACGAATATAAATAGCACATACTACATAGATTCCTTAACACTCTCCGGAAGGTTTCGTCAGTGATTGGTGTGCCTACTTATTTTCTTTAAATAATAAAATACACGTAAGTAACTGCATAAGTAATCTACTAAGATTTTTTATATCTCGTAAACAGCTTCAATGGCCTAGTCTAGTGGTCCTGCTACGCTTGAGGGCCTTACGCTAGAACGCACGGGTTTAATTTTCTATGAAATTCTTAGTAGCAGCTCGGAGTCTGGATTTTTGTCCGGGTAATGGCAATAGGCGCGCCCCCTATTACATGAAACCTAAACATACCGGCGAACTGTGTATATTAATACGCATAGCACAAGTGAGACAACCAGGCGTGACGGTATGTTATATTATGTTTATACCTTCTTTTTTATCACATACGGGTAATCTAGTTCTATCTAAGCTCATTATCTCTCTATGTTTTATTAATACCAAATCATGTAATGGATGATAATAGTAGATTGTTCACCAAGGGGAGAAGTAACACAATTACTAACGAGTGTACTTACATTTGTGCAAACCACACGAGTTTGTAATGTGTACTTTCTCCCGAGTGAAGCATAGTATCTACTTTATACTTCATCTACGAGAAAAATAAGTACCTATAAGTATACCTTTATCTGAAAATAATAAAAGCTGCCTTATAAGATTTTCATTGCATAGGCCTACCTGGTAAACAAGTATTTTACAAATCACGAAAAATAAATCCAATAGGTAACAAAACCCGCGACACCGCGCTCAAATCGCGCAAATCAAATTTTGACTTTTTCAATTTCCTATTGCCTTAGGTGTGTGACCAATATGGTAGCTTTTTTTTTTTTTTGTCGGGGGGCAAACGAGCATGGACACCAGCAACACCAGAGGAGTCGCAAGTGCGCTGCCCGCCTTTAAAAGGGTTTGGGCCTCCGGTAACCTCAACTCACTCGGCGAAACACAACGCAAGCGTTGTTAGCTGTTATAATTTAAACAAAAATGTGTCGAAATTCAAAGCTAGCAGACCTCTGCGAATCAAAATTTTTAATTAGTAGGTACCTGTTAAAAATACAGGGCTAAATGGATTTTCATAAAACTTTTCAGCCCCAGCAGAGAAAAGTACTTTCTACCCAGGTATTAGAGTACAATTGTTTAGCTTTCCGAGTAGGTGAAGTATAAAATACTTAGCACACCTGATAGAATATTCGCGGGTACCTACCTACCATTAGTAGCGACCAGAAAATAATAAAACTTTTTTATATTATCCTATCCTACTAATATCATAAATGCGAAAGTTTGTGAGGATGGATGGATGGATGTTTGTTACTCTTCACGCCAGAACGGCTGAACGGATCTGGATAAAATTTGGCACAGAGATAGATTATAGTCTGGAATAACACATGGGCTACTTTTTATCTTAAGTCCACGCAGACGAAGTCGCCGGCAGAAGCTAGTTAAATTATAATTTTCTATTTGACAGCTTCGAAGATGACGCCGACACCGCAAGAGCATGTCGTGTCTGAAGAGTCTGTGGCGGCGGCGGCGCGGGCGCCGGTCGCAGACGGGGAAAGAATCGTCATCTCCGGCATGTCGGGACTCTTCCCCTCATCACACCACGTCAAGGAGTTCTCTGAAATTTTGTACAATAAGGTAAAGTGTTGAATGAAATTAACTTTGTTGACATTTATTTATAAAACAAAACGAAACCCCTAAAGATTGTATTAAATTAAAACGGATTTGATCAATTATAATAGTCGTATGTAGTTCGCATAGTAGTAGTCCCCTTCCCCCTGGTACCTCTGTACAATACAGACGTGTTTTCTGTGAACCGTTTAAATAAATATCAAAATATATGCGCTTCTACCAGGCGCGCATAATTATTATAGAATTAAAAATATCATTTTCTTAATACTTATTATTTAATTACACGAAGACAAGTTGAAAGTATGTAACGAGCAATCACCTGTTTCATAGTGTCCCACCACGTGAGTAATTAACGAATAAGGTCATTGCACTCTGGCGTAACCACGCCCGTTCTCATTAGTGACAACACGATTTGCGCACACGCCGTTACTAAGCTGCGCCCACTGGCACCACCCTATGTGTGTTTACCTATGCGACTTCAAAGAGTAATTTCAGGCATTTAAAGAAGAAATCCTAAGCACTTTGAACTCATGAAAGGACTCTCAAGATAATAAGTTTCAGACAATTCTAACAAATATAAAAGAATTTCGTAACGAATAGAAAGAGCTGCACGCAAGTGTAAAATTCGTTAGCGACAAATATTACGAATTAAAGAAAAACGAGAACAGCTAAATCATTGAAAGTAGGTTGGAATCTATGGAAAGAGGTTTGAAATGTTGGACAATAGAGATTCGAAACATACCTACCTAAAAACAACAAACTGAAGCTACGGATAATCTAATTAAAACTGTATAAAATATTGGAAATCTGAAAAGTGTTGACATTCAAGCTCAAGGTATCAGGGACATCTTTAGGGTGAATAATAAAACAGACAGTTACAAACCTATAATTGTCGAATTAAACAGCAGTATATCGAAAGATAGGGTTGTCTCTGCTGTTAAAACACTAAACAAGCTAAACGGAAATAATAAGTGGAATACTACCCACTTTTAAAAATTAATGAAACTCCACCACCTAGATATATATAGCGCTGAGACTCTCACAGCAAATACTAGAAAGCTATTTTATATGAGTAGAGAATTTGCAAAGGCACACAAATATGGTTTTTGCTGGGTATCGTAATGGTCCCATATAATTACGAAAAGCGGAAGGATTGAAACAAATTCGTATTAATTGTGAAGCTGATCTCCAAAGACTCCCTGATAAATGACTCTTAGTTATGGTTTATTGTGCATGCATTGCATGCTTAAATTAGTGTTTACAATTTCATTTTTTATTTTTCTTTTTTCTCTATATAATTTTTGATTTTTTTACTAGCAGGTTACTACATTAAACTGCTACAGTAAATGTTTCACTGTAACAAAATACTACACTATACAAATAATCACTACACAAACAAATATTTACCAGAACTATCCATGTTTACACATATGTCACATAAACATCTTATTATACCTCTATATTTACATAATAAAATCAATCAATTGCACACAGTCATATCTATTGCTCGCTTTGGGGGCTGGCAGTATTTATCAAAACGCCTACAAAAAATTCATGGCAAAGATATGAAACTGTGTGTAATTACAATAAAAAAATGATATTTTTAATTCTATTACATGTGATCTAGATAAATATAAAAGTTACTGCATTCTCATTGACGACGTGTCACAGCGTTCACAACTTTTGCAAGCAATGTTTGTGAGAGTTGCGAAAAATTCTGTATCGTAACTGCAAACATACGCAGCATTAGCTGTAACTTCGATCTTTTATTGGCTTTTGTTACGGCACTTGACAGTTACTTGGCGGGTAGGGAGCAGTATGTTAGAGTAAATAAGGATCTGAGTGATGCCCCAATCTGTAGATTTGGTATTCCTCAAGGAAGTACTTTGGGGCCGACCCTTTTCTTGGCTTATATAGATAGTCTTCCCGAGGAATTCACTTAAAATACACAGATGACACAGTTCTTTTATTTCATGGCCAAAATTGGAAACAAGCTCAAAACCGCCGCAGAAACCTGTCTGGAAGAAGTGACAGCATGGCTGGCGGATAATTTGCTGACGTAAAATATTGCAAAGACCAAATATCTTTGTTTCTCGAAGTCTGCAGCCTCATGTCCAACCCAAGGTTTTGCTATGACTCTCCACTCTTACCCATGTAATAGACAGCGGTTATGCCACTGTAGTTGTGATACCCTCACTATATTATGTATCCGATATCTGGGTGTTCAAGTAGACGACACTTTTGAATTCTTAAAATACTTTCACCGATGGAAAGCTAAATTATTCCGGTGTAACTATATTTTTAATAGAGTTAAACATAATGTCACTTTAGATCGCGAGTGAAACCTCGGAAAAAAGCTATCTATTAAAATTTTAAAGTTGTCTCATGCTGAAAGAAACTTGATCGCGTCATCCGTATTCATCCTGCGTGGATCAAATCCCTATATCCAATTTTTTTTGCCGGTTTGCGGCAGCAGATTTATATTTTGTGGACTTCCGACATTCTGCCGGGAAAACAGCGAAGTGGGCTTCATTTGCCACATGGGAAAGAGTCTGATAGGGTGCTCCGCAGTTTTCGAGGTATTTTGATGTGAAATTGTGCTTCACTGTTTCACCGCAAAAGGTCACTCGGAATTTTTTTTGGCCAGGGAGTTGGTAAAATTACGAGACCTCGGTTTACGATGGATTGGGGCGCAGACGCCATATTGTGTAATAGTCCCCCATAGTTCTTAAATTCCCAGTCAGTGCCCATTTTCCAAGTTATGAGTATTCGTAATATCTTACATCATCAGGTAAACCCCGTGTCGTCAGAGAACCTTCGCTGGTCGTACAACCACCCCGAAGCGGCGTTCCACGCTGGCACGGTGCCTGACTTGGAGCGGTTCGATGCGCAGTTCTTCAAGGTGCACTACCGCCTCGGTAACAGTATGGACCCCATGTCCCGCAAGATCATGGAACAGGCCTACCATGCCATTTATGATGCCGGTGAGTACACAAATCGACTGGTTCAAAGTGAAAAAGAAGTTGTATATAAAACAGCCACTTTTCAGGAGAGCGCAAAATAGTCAGTAATAGTAAAATTCGTTGAAATTTTCATTAGGTAGGTAGTACTTAATTATTAAATTTATTTTTATCTAGTTATGTTTATTTTACGAGATATTGCAGTTGTTGGTGAACATTGAACTTTAAAATATGGCAATTGTGTTATTTTGTTATGGCTTTTGGTCGTTTCTACAAGGCAATTAAAAAATCTACGAGAACGATTTTAGGGTGCTGGTATAATAACATTGGTCACAACTAAACGTTTATAATATTAATTTATATTTTTAATAAGAACTAGCTTCTACCCGCGGCTTCGCCCCCGTGGAATTCGGTCCGTCGTCATATCCCACGGGAACGGGATAAAAAGTATCCTATGTCCGTTTCCTGGTTCTAAGCTACCTCTCCACCAATTTTCAGCTAAATCCGCTCAGCCGTTCTTGAGTTATAAATGGAGTAACTAACACGACTTTCTTTTATATATATAGACTAGCTTCTGCCCGCGGCTTCGCCCCCGTGGAATTCGGTCTGTCATCACATCCCACGGGAATGGGATAGAAAGTATTCTATGTCCGTCTCCTGGTTCTAAGCTACCTCTCCACCAATTTTCAGCCAAATCTGTTCAGCCGTTCTTGAGTTATAAATGGAGTAACTAACACGACTTTCTTTTATATATATAGATATAGATTTATTTCACTTCTACTGTGATTCACTCAAATCTTTACTCAAATTGTTAATTATTATGATAACACTTTCACACAAACTTTAATACATTACAAGCGAAATAAAAAAAAAATACAATAATTTCCGCATGTCATCTGACAGCCCATGTCATTTGACAAAGGACTTGATACTCAGAGTAATACTCGGTATGACTGACTATGCCTGAGAGTAGCACTTGCGCGCTCTGCGTAAATACCTCAGAGCAATAATCATAATTCAACCTACCAAGTACCTAAATACGCATCTTCATCGTGCAATTTGACGAAGCAGGAGTACCCACCTAGTTGTTTTACGTGGCAAAAGTGCAAAATTTATGCGATACTTTATTTGTAGGAATTATTTTTGCCATATTGTAGAATATTCTACTTTGAGTAAGTTACTGTAATAATCATATTTTTTAAATCGCAGCTGACTTTTTTTACTTTGCGTCGAAATAATTGAGTCTGAAATAAATGCAATAATGCCACGTTGTACATGTCCACTACTACAATGATACAGTAAGTTGAAATTTTACAGTAACTTGCATTTTTTTTGTCGTTATTAGGAGTGAGTCCTGAGCAGATATCCGGGAAAAAAATCGGTGTTTTCATAGGTTCCTGTTTCTCCGAAACTGAAAAAGCGTGTTTTTATGATGCTAACTCTAGATCAGGCTTTGGTGTTACCGGGTAAGCAATATTCTACTCTTCTAATGAATCCTATAAATATGCTGTGTCGATTAATAATACATAGTAAGGATTATGATGCATATTAATTATTATTTTTAGATGTTGTAAGGCAATGTTTGCCAACCGCATTTCGTATTGGTTAAACGCGAAAGGTCCATCGATGTCTATCGACGAGGCATGCTGCAGCTCCACCGCGGCGCTAGAGCAGGCCTACCTCGCCATGAGCCGCGGAGAATGCGAGGGCGCGATAGTCGGCGGAGTCTACTTATGCCTTCACCCGCAATCTTCTGTGCACTACGGAAGGTAAAAAACATTTGTAAATAAAAACTAGGTATCTACTTATACGATTTTACTACTTTTTTTTTACCGACCAATTACTTTTTTTTTGTTATTTGCAGAATCGTGCAGCAGGCCATGGACGGAAAAACTAAGTCATTTGATGAAAATGCGGATGGGTGCGTTAAGACAGAAGCTATCAATGTTCTGTTCCTACAAAAGGCTAAAGATGCAATGAGGTAGGTACATAGGCTTATAAAGTAAAGAAATAGCAGTTTAATATTTAATAAATGAATATTATTGTAAAAATTCACCACACAATATATTGAATGTAGTTAAGTAATTGTATTTTATCAGGATTTACGCTGCTTTGATGCACGCGAAAACTCAATTCATTGGCCTAATCAAGGGAGAAACCGGACCTCAATACGGATTTCTTAGAAACCCTGAAGCAACTGTTAATTTTTTGAGCAAATTTTATGAGGAAGCGAGGGTGCCCCCGCATGCAGTGGAATATGTCGAAGCCTTTGGATCTGGTAAAGCTAATGCATAATTATTTTAAAAATAAATATCTGCTGCCCGCGGTATCACTTGCTCCGTAAAGGATTTACTATAACCCGGCTTCCAAACAGCACTTCGTGGGGCAAGTTACCTCGAAAAGTGGCATCAAATAAACTAAAGGGGCTAAATCATTTGATATGCTACTTACTATAGGGCTCTATGTAGTAATAGACGAAATACATTGTAGGTTTTTGGTCTTAAATCTTACATATAATAAGAATGTAAGTGAGCCGTGTCTGTACATTGCTTATATTTACAAAAAAACTAATTTGGGGGACTCAGAATCGGTAACACAATCCATTTCTATTATTTTTGGAACTTTTGTCTGTCTGTTTGTCTGTCGGTTTGTCTGTCTGTTTGTCTGTCGGTTTGTCTGTCGGTTTGTCTGTCGGTTTGTCTGTATGTTTGACCGCGCATCAAATGATAACTACTGAAGAGATTTGGAGGGAGTGGGCAGGAATTCATAGCCTGTTTCTTGGATTAACATTTAGGCTATTTTTAATTCAAATCGGTTCTCTCTATCAAAAGTTATTAACATTTTAACCATTGAAAACGCTGAATTTTAAAAATAACCATTGAAGTCAATTTATTTTTCAAGTAATTCTGTATTAGACTAGCACGGATCAAACATTATAACATAATCAAGTAATAAACTTAAAAAATACACTTATAGGGACTAAATAAGATAAAACAAGAAAATAAAGCAGATCAATCAGAAACCATTATTGTGACCAGGAATTGATTATTAGTACAGTTATTCTAACTCTACTTACACAGGGAATCACGGGGCATACATAGGATTTATCCAGCGAGCACAAGCCGGTGTAAAAACTAAATATTTGAGTAGGTTATAGAAGTAAACAAAGAATGACAACTTATTTTCTAGCGGACTAACATGACATCGTTATTACCTCAATGAAATTTGATTCGATAACAGGTGTCATTTTGAGTTGACAATTTTGACAATAATTGTTTTCTTATTTAAAGCATCCAGCCATATAGTAACTTATTTTATAATTTGAAACCTCCATAGTGTAGATACAGTGCGCACACTTTATTTGAGAAAGTAACTAAAGAGTTTCCATTTATTCAAATAATTAAATAATATACCCTAAGAATATACCACATATGTATGTATAATAAAAAAAATTGCTACGTGCGTTAATCTTAATTTACTGACGCCGAAACAGATATTTGAGATTTTTGTCTATGTAGGTATGTCTGTTTATATTTCCATGCTTCACGTCAATACCACGTGAACACATTTTTGAAATTAAGTAATTTATAGGTCAGAAATACGGTATTCAGAGGTCCATGGCGCTAAGTGTATTACAAATATGGAAAATCAAATTTTTCGAGGTGGTTAGTTGAAACTTGGAGAGGACAACGTCTCTCAGGTCAGCTAGTAATATAATAAAAAAGAAACTACGTGGATAGGTATTAACATATACGTAGATTTTTTGAAATAAGTACCTACCTAAAAGCGTAATTATCAAAGATAAATTAATTATCATCATCATGACCTTGCGTGTGTTTGATATGACTTGTATTAGGTACCTAAAAGATGAGGTTTTTATGAATCTAATACTCTTTTGGATGATTTTGTAGCTTGTTCTTTTTAAATTTGTTCAGTTGATTAGAATTCAATGAAAAAAGTTTAAAATGTCACTGTTTGATTTATCTCAACTATATTTTATACCAATATTCAAAATAAAAATAAAACATCATCACGTTATATTAGCAAAATCAAATCCCTACATATTCAATATGTCAACTATCTTTCTGGAATTAAATTGTTTCCAGCCACCCTTTATTATTTGTTTAAATTTGTCGTTAATCCTACATGCTTTTGATCATCTTGTTCTATACTTGTCGTACCTAAATTAAAATAGTATCAGGTTAAAAATACCTATAATATCTATTACTTGTTCACAACTTCTCCTGTGTTCCATGTCTTTTAACAGGAAATCATATTGGTCACTAAAATTTATCCTTTCCAGAATTCTTAATAACACTTTTCAAAATTTAAAATTGTCCCTAAAACAACTTATCAATGATAATGGACTTTTTAATAGCTAAGAATTAATTTGGGTTTCAGAAACATTCCTATATTTTATGCGTAAAAACGGAGAAACTTTTTGTTTTTTGAAACAAAACTACTTTTTACGGATTTTATCGCATTGTATTGATATTATTTACTTCCTGACGCTTTGGGTCTTTTACCTAAAGCATCCGTGGTCACGGGTAAACTGGGGTGTTGGATGTCTTAATGTTAAAATTACCAACAGCTACAGCTTTCTTTGTTTATTATTACGAACCTGATTCACGCCGAATGAGCTCACCGTGTCTTTTAGTGCACCAGTTTTGAGCTTGGATTTAGCTTTTGTAGATATAATGGAGTTCCTAGCAGGTGATAAGACCCAATCATCATATCTATTGAAATTTGTTTTTTTTTATAGTTTTACGATACATCCTGGGCAGGAAACAGTTTTCTTTGAAATCTGATATCTGATGTGTTGGGTCTTGTTTAGAGTGTGTTCTGAACTGTTAGAACTGCAGACTTTTTGGAAAATCTGTTTGATATGGGCAATATGTTCGTTTACACGGGTCCCTATGCTTTTTGAGTCTAAATATTATTCGTTTTATCATTTAGATTGATAATATTATTTTTGGATAATATTTGTGTGCTTAACTAAAGATTAACAGGCACTAAAATATTGTTATTTAGGTACCTGAAGTTGAAGGTTCCATAATTTGTATAAATATATCACAAAATGATGATAGTATAATGACGAATATAACACACTCTTGTTGCAATCAGGATAAGTTCCGGAGCTATCTGAGCTATATTTTAGAGGATATCTGCGGTGCCCCAGAGTGCGGTGTATTAGACCTGCAGAAATGGCACTGTGAAAACCGCATACAGTAGTTTTTTTGTATTACAAGTACATACATACACACATACACAGAAAGTCGATTCTCATGAATTGATGATGAGGTTAAACATCATAAGATGAATTAATCTACTAAGTATACTATATGAAATAAAACAATGTACTGAAAAATATATATTCTACTTCTAATACGTGCTCTAAACTCATTATAATAACTTACAGCTGTACCAGATGCTGACAAGGCTGAATTAGAAGCAATCGATAAAGTGTTTTGTAAGGAAAAAAGCGAACCACTTCTAATTGGTAGCGTTACATCTAATATTGGCTATGGCGAGGCTGCATCTGGTATATCCAGCATTACAAAAGTAAGAAAAAAAGCAATGTCTTAAAAATATTTGTGAATTCTAGAATTTTAAATTTCATGATATGTAAACATCTGGTATTTGACACATTTGTTTTCAATGTCGCCTCAGGTGTTACTAGGCTATCATCGCGGTGAGATAGCCGCTAACCTGCACTGTTCTAGTCCACGTCAAGACGTTGAGGGACTGCGCGAGGGGCGCATGCGCGTCGTCACCGAGCACGAGCGCTTCCGGCGCACGTACGTCGCCGTCAACGGCATGTCAATCACCGGCGTCAACTCACACGTGCTGCTGCACGGACATTACAAACACAAGGTGCAAAATACTAAAAACAGGAAAATAACAAAAAAAAAAACAGTTATCATAAGCAAATCTTGAATATCTACGTATAATATCTATTGCATTGATTTTAGGATCTTTCGCGTTACCAGACTAACATTCCTCATCTTGTAACAATATCGGCAAGACAAGATACAACCGTAACCAAAATTTTTGATAGTTTAAAGTCTCGGCCTATAGACCCTGAAGAGTTGGCTTTATTACACAACATACACCAGACTAACATTTCAGGACATTTAGGCAGAGGATTTATAATTTTGAGTAAGTTCATACAAATCGAATATTGATCATCCGTACTGACCTAGCAATAGAAGGGTTACAAGAAATTAAATATTTTTAGATACAAACGAGGAACAGAAAACAGTAAGTCTGTGTGAGAAGGCTGAGTACTTCGACGACGCACGGCGGCCGCTGTGGTTCGTGTACAGCGGGATGGGCTCCCAGTGGGCCGGCATGGGGGCGCAGCTCATGCGCATACCGACATTCGCTGCTGCTATAGAACGGTACTAAATTTAAAAATACTCAAGTGATGTCTAAATCTGCCCCAATGAATGTCTTTTAAGTTTTACCCTAACCACTTTATCGGAGGCAAAGCTAAATTAGTTGCGATTAAGATATAAGCTGTTAAGAAAAAGCTTCTCTTCCTGCTTCTTGACACGTAATTGAGTGAAATCCCTCAATTACGTGTCAGTCAGAACATCTAGAATCGTATGGTCTTTTTTAAATCTTGAAACGAGGACGTTTTTTTATATCTGGTGGTAGCTGATCGGGTCGAGGTAGAGCAGACGATGTCAGACTGGCCTGTATGACTAATGTATAAATATTTCAGGTGTCGTCAAGCTTTGGAGCCAAAAGGAATTGATATTGTTCATATAATTACATCGTCTGATAAAAAAATATTTGACAATATTCTGCACTCATTCGTAGGAATAGCTGCTATTCAAATCGGCCTTACAGATATCCTCCGGGAGCTTGGATTTATACCTGATGGTATTATTGGTAAGTAGTAAATGAAAGTTTTTCAAACTATTTTAATTTGGTACTTTTGGAATCTAACAAGGGACTATAACTAGCTTTGTTTTAGGTCACAGTGTGGGCGAGTTAGGTTGCGCATACGCTGATGGATGTTTGACGGCGGAAGAGATGATACTTTCAGCGTACAGTCGCGGGCTTGTGTCACTACAGACTCCGTTCATACGTGGTTCTATGGCCGCAATTGGTCTCGGTTTTGATACGGTATTCAAAATTAAAATTTAATGATATAAACTAGTGTTTATTCTAAGAATCTCTTTCAAAATACAGTTTAATTACAGATTTCCAAAATGTGTCCTCCTGAGATAGAGGTTGCTTGTCACAATGGTCCTGAATCTAGTACAATATCGGGTCCTGCTGATGTGATGCGTGAGTTCGTCGCGGAGTTGACTGCTAAGGGAATTTTCGCTAAAGAAGTGCCATGCTCCAACATCGCCTACCATTCACGTTATATTGCTGATGCTGGTAAACTTAATTTTATATGTAAACTTAAAACTTTAATTGAATGTATTGAAAAGTAATCTTACCAATACATTTGTATCTATTTTTCAATTTTATTAATGTAATAACTTACACATAGGTCCCGGTTTGTTAAAGTATTTGAGTGAAGTAATTAAGACCCCAAGACCTCGGAGTGAGCGCTGGGTTTCAACTTCAGTGCCAGAAGAAAGGTGGAACAGTTCTCTGGCTAAACACTCATCAGCAGAGTACCATACTAACAATCTACTGGTAAGAAAAATACTCGTTTATTATAAATCCAGATTGCAAGGTTTCTTTCTTCGAAACATTTTCCTACATATCAATCCAAATATTTCCAAATCTCATACTAATATTAAAATGCGAAAGTAGCTCTGTCTCTGTTTGTTACAATTTCACATCTAAGCCGATAAATCTGAACCCATTAACCAATGAACCAATTTTTATGAATTTTCACAGATAAATTGAACTTTCCTAGGACTTCCCACTTTCCTTTTCTTGTAGGAAACTTTGGCTTTACCTTTTGACTCAAAAAGTCTTTCAATACGAGTGAAACGACAATTCAGGAACACATTATA